>CM029668.1:7616417-8216417 GCA_017311315.1 Dendrocalamus latiflorus
AGAAGAGGATGGTGGCAATGGCCCAGTCATGCAGATGTGTAGGGAGTAGTGGATGATGACCACCCTGACGATGCGTCAGAGGAGACAAGACCATTGCCACCATGATTAATATCTAGAAGGGGGGAAAACGAGTTGGGGAAGAAGCCAAAATGTCAATGCTACGGTAGCCTAGATCCAGAGATGACTGTCCTCATCTACAGCCCAGCTCGAGTGCTTCGGTGTTATTTCCTCTCCATCTGCCCCACCATCCCATCTTCCATTATTCTAATAGAGCAATGTCGAATGCAGCCAACCATAAGAGTGATGAGTACTTGACACTGCATATACCTTGCTTTTATTGTTTGATTTTGAGCATTTGAATTTTGAGTTGCTGCTGTCTGAAGTTGGCAGTCATATCAGCAAGGCTATTGCGATATGACTAGCCAAAGTAGTAGTACTGGCTTGTGCCACGACATGACCGGTTGAAGCGGTAGTACCAGCCTGTGGTTGCCAGTAGTTATTTTTCAGATGAGGTCTTTTTGGAGTTTTTGGGTTGAGACCTAGTGCGGTAGTACTGGCATCGTAATCGCTATATGATCGGGGTGTAGTGGTCTGACTAGCCTTGGCAAGACAATCTGACCAGTGTGGAGTTGGCGGCTTGCTCGGTTTGGTGGCAACTGTTAGACCGGCCCTTATGTTGAGTTAGTTTTGAGTGTTGGTTTTGGTGGTGTTAGTTACGACAGATGTCCGTGGAAGTGTTAGTCATGGGGAGTCCATACATGTATGAGTCATGGTGTGTCCACGAATATGTTTTGCTAATTGAGAGTCGAGTGCATGTCATTTGTGCTCGGATCGATTGCATTGTTCTTTAGTGTGCAGGTGTTTTGAGGATTATTATGGCCAGTGGCAAGACTGAGGCTATAGAAGGGGTTCTGAGGCCATGTCATGTTGTGTATGTCCGAGTGAAGCAATACCTCAAGCTGAGAAGCACGGGAGAAAGATAAGGGTCGTGAAGAGGCAATGTTTGCATATGGTATACCAATCGGACTTGTGCGTTTCAAGTGATGATGTTGTTAGACGATGTGGCTAGGTCTAGGATATTTTGGTGATGAAAAATTGACAATGGTTAATTTACGATAATGAATTTTTGATAATATTGCTTATTGATGTTATGTGAGTCGTGTGGTGTGTGTGGACTGATGTTGGTCAAGTTGGGACGAACTTGTGCCGAAAAAATATTCTTTGATCTTTGCATGTGTAGGTTGAGCATGGAGGCGATTATGGTCGGTGGCAAGGTGGACCGGCACAAGGATGGGAGATCCAAGGTTCAGACGGTCAAGGAGCTCACGAGATGGTCGGGCTCATGCTTGGGGCTTATGGAGATCAGAGATGGATGATGCGTGGAGAAGCTATGGGTGGTGCGGTCCTGTTCGCTTCGACACGTGACGCTTTAGAAAAGTTAAAATTTTGGAAAACCCGTGTTAAGAAGGGTTTCGGGTCTCTTTGCTGTTGGAATTGGATTAGGACTCATGGGCTTAGGCTCAGCCCATGTTTGGGGCCCTAGACTATAAAAAGAGATGGGGTTAGGGGCTAACCCTTGGGCGTTTGGAGGGACTAATTTCGTGCTAGGGTTTAGGGGTGCCAGGAGGGCAGTTTGTAGCCACCATGACTCAGAAATAAAATCTAGATTAATTTCGAAAGAAAAGAAAAAAGGGTGGCGGCGACACGTCAATCTCTGTGTGCGCTCACTTGATCCCATGCGTGAGAGGAAAAGCCTCCGCTGGTACTTGCTCCTGGGAAAATATCGATGTACTATCGCGTTGTGTTTTCTTCTCTCTAGCAGGGGCGTCAAGCTGTGAGATGCATCAAGCCAGAGGTATCAGCTTCACGTGAAGTGAAGGCAGCACTTGCTGCATCTCTTGCGTTTACACAAGACAGAGACATGAACAGTTTCTGCGTTTTCTGATAAAAGTTTGTGAGTTTCTTAACTCGTATATACTATCCTTTTTCTTTGTTTGATATTTTCTAAAGCTTCTTCAAGCATTGATATCGACCTGTGGTTTTTTTACTTACATACATGAGATAGTTTTAATTAAAAATTTAATTACGTAATTGAGTGTTTAGCGTATCGTTCGATATGCTGTTATCTACAATCTAGCGAAGTTTTTTTCGGTGCTATAGTACAACATTACTGTACCGAACAGTAATCGCTGCAGTGCCGAACAGTACTACTACAGTATGATCGAAAGAAATCTTTCTGTTTTGTTTGTTATTTCTATTTTTTCAGATTGGGCGATTAGAAGACAGAAAATTTGAGAAAAAGTTTCCGCTGTGCGCTGCAATCATTCACCCCCTCTGATTGCATTCGACGATCCTACAAGTGGTATCAGGGCAGGTTGCAATGGCATCAGATCGGGATTGGTTTTTAGGCAAGCCACCGTTTTTCGATATATCAGATTACCTTTATTGGAAAACGCGTATGGAAGTTTTTTCTTCAAGCACAAGGTAATTTTATCTGGCAAAAAGATGAAAATACATATGAAGTGCTTCCTGCTGTTACAACTAAAAATTTCTCTGATGTTGAAGCTAATGCTAAGGCTAGAAATATCTTGTTGCAAGGTTTAAGTAGAAACGAGTTTGTCGGAATTGCTCACCTTAAATCTGTAGTACTGGCTTGTGCAACGACATGACCGGTTGAAGCGGTAGTACCAGCCTGTGGTTGCCAGTAGTTATTTTTCAGATGAGGTCTTTTTGGAGTTTTTGGGTTGAGGCCTAGTGCGGTAGTACTGGCATCGTAATCGCTATATGATCGGGGTGTAGTGGTCTGACTAGCCTTGGCAAGACAAACTGACCAGTGTGGAGTTGGCGGCTTGCTCGGTTTGGTGGCAACTGTTAGACCGGCCCTTATGTTGAGTTAGTTTTGAGTGTTGTTTTTGGTGGTGTTAGTTACGACAGATGTCCGTGGAAGTGTTAGTCATGGGGAGTCCATACATGTATGAGTCATGGTGTGTCCACGAATATGTTTTGCTAATTGAGAGTCGAGTGCATGTCATTTGTGCTCGGATCGATTGCATTGTTCTTTAGTGTGCAGGTGTTTTGAGGATTATTATGGCCAGTGGCAAGACTGAGGCTATAGAAGGGGTTCTGAGGCCATGTCATGTTGTGTAAGTCCGAGTGAAGCAATACCTCAAGCCGAGAAGCACGGGAGAAAGATAAGGGTCGTGAAGAGGCAATGTTTGCATATGGTATACCAATCGGACTTGTGTGTTTCAAGTGATGATGTTGTTAGACGATGTGGCTAGGTCTAGGATATTTTGGTGATGAAAAATTGACAATGGTTAATTTAGGATAATGAATTTTTGATAATATTGCTTATTGATGTTATGCGAGTCGTGTGGTGTGTGTGGACTGATGTTGGCCAAGTTGGGACGAACTTGTGCCGAAAAAATATTCTTTGATCTTTGCATGTGTAGGTTGAGCATGGAGGCGATTATGGTCGGTGGCAAGGTGGACCGGCACAAGAATGGGAGATCCAAGGTTCAGACGGTCAAGGAGCTCACGAGATGGTCGGGCTCATGCTTGGGGCTTATGGAGATCAGAGATGGATGATACGTGGAGAAGCTATGGGTGGTGCGGTCCTGTTGGCTTCGACACGTGACGCGTTAGAAAAGTTGAAATTTTGGAAAACCCGTGTTAAGAAGGGTTTCGGGTCTCTTTGCTGTTGGAATTGGATTAGGACTCATGGGCTTAGGCTCAGCCCATGTTTGGGGCCTAGACTATAAAAAGAGATGGGGTTACGGGCTAACCCTTGGGCGTTTGGAGGGACTAATTTCGTGCTAGGGTTTAGGGGTGCCAGGAGGGCAGTTTGTAGCCACCATGACTCAGAAATAAAATCTAGATTAATTTCGAAAGAAAAGAAAAAAGGGTGGCGGCGACACATCAATCTCTGTGTGCGCTCACTTGATCCCATGCGTGAGAGGAAAAGCCTCCGCTGGTACTTGCTCCTGGGAAAATATCGATGTACTATCGCGTTGTGTTTTCTTCTCTCTAGCAGGGGCGTCAAGCTGTGAGATGCATCAAGCCAGAGGTATCAGCTTCACGTGAAGTGAAGGCAGCACTTGCTGCATCTCTTGCGTTTACACAAGACAGAGACATGAACAGTTTCTGCGTTTTCTGATAAAAGTTTGTGAGTTTCTTAACTCGTATATACTATCCTTTTTCTTTGTTTGATATTTTCTAAAGCTTCTTCAAGCATTGATATCGACATGTGGTTTTTTTACTTACATACATGAGATACTTTTAATTAAAAATTTAATTACGTAATTGAGTGTTTAGCGTATCGTTCGATCTGCTGTTATCTACAATCTAGCGAAGTTTTTTTCGGTGCTATAGTACAACATTACTGTACCGAACAGTAATCGCTGCAGTGCCGAACAGTACTACTACAGTATGATCGAAAGAAATCTTTCTGTTTTGTTTGTTATTTCTATTTTTTCAGATTGGGCGATTAGAAGACAGAAAATTTGAGAAAAAGTTTCCGCTGTGCGCTGCAATCATTCACCCCCTCTGATTCCATTCGACGATCCTACAAGTGGTATCAGGGCAGGTTGCAATGGCATCAGATCGGGATTGGTTTTTAGGCAAGCCACAGTTTTTCGATATATCAGATTACCTTTATTGGAAAACGCGTATGGAAGTTTTTCTTCAAGCATAAGGTAATTTTATCTGGCAAAAAGTTGAAAATACATATGAAGTGCTTCCTGCTGTTACAACTAAAAATTTCTCTGATGTTGAAGCTAATGCTAAGGCTAGAAATATCTTGTTGCAAGGTTTAAGTAGAAACGAGTTTGTCGGAATTGCTCACCTTAAATCTGTAGTACTGGCTTGTGCAACGACACGACCGGTTGAAGCGGTAGTACTAGCCTGTGGTTGCCAGTAGTTATTTTTCAGATGATGTCTTTTTGGAGTTTTTGGGTTGAGGCCTAGTGTGGTAGTACTGGCATCGTAATCGCTATATGATCGGGGTGTAGTGGTCTGACTAGCCTTGGCAAGACAAACTGACCAGTGTGGAGTTGGCGGCTTGCTCGGTTTGGTGGCAACTGTTAGACCGGCCCTTATGTTGAGTTAGTTTTGAGTGTTGTTTTTGGTGGTGTTAGTTACGACAGATGTCCGTGGAAGTGTTAGTCATGGGGAGTCCATACATGTATGAGTCATGGTGTGTCCACGAATATGTTTTGCTAATTGAGAGTCGAGTGCATGTCATTTGTGCTCGGATCGATTGCATTGTTCTTTAGTGTGCAGGTGTTTTGAGGATTATTATGGCCAGTGGCAAGACTGAGGCTATAGAAGGGGTTCTGAGGCCATGTCATGTTGTGTAAGTCCGAGTGAAGCAATACCTCAAGCCGAGAAGCACGGGAGAAAGATAAGGGTCGTGAAGAGGCAATGTTTGCATATGGTATACCAATCGGACTTGTGCGTTTCAAGTGATGATGTTGTTAGACGATGTGGCTAGGTCTAGGATATTTTGGTGATGAAAAATTGACAATGGTTAATTTACGATAATGAATTTTTGATAATATTGCTTATTGATGTTATGCGAGTCGTGTGGTGTGTGTGGACTGATGTTGGTCAAGTTGGGACGAACTTGTGCCGAAAAAATATTCTTTGATCTTTGCATGTGCAGGTTGAGCATGGAGGCGATTATGGTCGGTGGCAAGGTGGATCGGCACAAGGATGGGAGATCCAAGGTTCAGACGGTCAAGGAGCTCACGAGATGGTCGGGCTCATGCTTGGGGCTTATGGAGATCAGAGATGGATGATGCGTGGAGAAGCTGTGGGTGGTGCGGTCTTGTAGGCTTCGACCCGTGACGCGTTAGAAAAGTTGAAATTTTGGAAAACCTGTGTTAAGAAGGGTTTCGGGTCCCTTTGCTGTTGGAATTGGATTAGGACTCATGGGCTTAGGCTCAGCCCATGTTTGGGGCCCTAGACTATAAAAAGAGATGGGGTTAGGGGCTAACCCTTGGGAGTTTGGAGGGACTAATTTCGTGCTAGGGTTTAGGGGTGCCAGGAGGGCAGTTTGTAGCCACCATGACTCAGAAATAAAATCTAGATTAATTTCGAAAGAAAAGAAAAAGGGTGGCGGCGACACGTCAATCTCTGTGTGCGCTCGCTTGATCCCATGCGTGAGAGGAAAAGCCTCCGCTGGTACTTGCTCCTGGGAAAATATCGATGTACTATCGCGTTGTGTTTTCTTCTCTCTAGCAGGGGCGTCAAGCTGTGAGATGCATCAAGCCAGAGGTATCAGCTTCACGTGAAGTGAAGGCAGCACTTGCTGCATCTCTTGCGTTTACACAAGACAGAGACATGAACAGTTTCTGTGTTTTCTGATAAAAGTTTGTGAGTTTCTTAACTCGTATATACTATCCTTTTTCTTTGTTTGATATTTTCTAAAGCTTCTTCAAGCATTGATATCGACCTGTGGTTTTTTTACTTACATACATGAGATAGTTTTAATTAAAAATTTAATTACGTAATTGAGTGTTTAGCGTATCGTTCGATTTGCTGTTATCTACAATCTAGCGAAGTTTTTTTCGGTGCTATAGTACAACATTACTGTACCGAACAGTAATCGCTGCAGTGCCGAACAGTACTACTACAGTACGATCGAAAGAAATCTTTCTGTTTTGTTTGTTATTTCTATTTTTTCAGATTGGGCGATTAGAAGACAGAAAATTTGAGAAAAAGTTTCCGCTGTGCGCTGCAATCATTCACCCCCTCTGATTGCATTCGACGATCCTACAAGTGGTATCATGGCAGGTTGCAATGGCATCAGATCGGGATTGGTTTTTAGGCAAGCCACCGTTTTTCGATATATCAGATTACCTTTATTGGAAAACGCGTATGGAAGTTTTTCTTCAAGCACAAGGTAATTTTATCTGGCAAAAAGATGAAAATACATATGAAGTGCTTCCTGCTGTTACAACTAAAAATTTCTCTGATGTTGAAGCTAATGCTAAGGCTAGAAATATCTTGTTGCAAGGTTTAAGTAGAAACGAGTTTGTCGGAATTGCTCACCTTAAATCTGTAGTACTGGCTTGTGCAACGACATGACCGGTTGAAGCGGTAGTACCAGCCTGTGGTTGCCAGTAGTTATTTTTCAGATGAGGTCTTTTTGGAGTTTTTGGGTTGAGGCCTAGTGCGGTAGTACTGGCATCGTAATCGCTATATGATCGGGGTGTAGTGGTCTGACTAGCCTTGGCAAGACAATCTGACCAGTGTGGAGTTGGCGGCTTGCTCGGTTTGGTGGCAACTGTTAGACCGGCCCTTATGTTGAGTTAGTTTTGAGTGTTGTTTTTGGTGTTGTTAGTTACGACAGATGTCCGTGGAAGTGTTAGTCATGGGGAGTCCATACATGTATGAGTCATGGTGTGTCAACGAATATGTTTTGCTAATTGAGAGTCGAGTGCATGTCATTTGTGCTCGGATCGATTGCATTGTTCTTTAGTGTGCAGGTGTTTTGAGGATTATTATGGCCAGTGGCAAGATTGAGGCTATAGAAGGGGTTCTGAGGCCATGTCATGTTGTGTAAGTCCGAGTGAAGCAATACCTCAAGCCGAGAAGCACGGGAGAAAGATAAGGGTCGTGAAGAGGCAATGTTTGCATATGGTATACCAATCGGACTTGTGCGTTTCAAGTGATGATGTTGTTAGACGATGTGGCTAGGTCTAGGATATTTTGGTGATGAAAAATTGACAATGGTTAATTTACGATAATGAATTTTTGATAATATTGCTTATTGATGTTATGCGAGTCGTGTGGTGTGTGTGGACTGATGTTGGTCAAGATGGGACGAACTTGTACCGAAAAAATATTCTTTCATCTTTGCATGTGCAGGTTAAGCATGGAGGCGATTATGGTCGGTGGCAAGGTGGATCGGCACAAGGATGGGAGATCCAAGGTTCAGATGGTCAAGGAGCTCACGAGATGGTCGGGCTCATGCTTGGGGCTTATGGAGATCAGAGATGGATGATGCGTGGAGAAGCTATGGGTGGTGCGGTCCTGTAGACTTCGACACGTGACGCGTTAGAAAAGTTGAAATTTTGGAAAACCCGTGTTAAGAACGGTTTCGGGTCCCTTTGCTGTTGGAATTGGATTAGGACTCATGGGCTTAGGCTCAGCCCATGTTTGGGGCCCTAGACTATAAAAAGAGATGGGGTTAGGGGCTAACCCTTGGGAGTTTGGAGGGACTAATTTCGTGCTAGGGTTTAGGGGTGCCAGGAGGGCAGTTTGTAGCCACCATGACTCAGAAATAAAATCTAGATTAATTTCGAAAGAAAAGAAAAAAGGGTGGCGGCGACACGTCAATCTCTGTGTGCGCTCGCTTGATCCCATGCGTGAGAGGAAAAGCCTCCGCTGGTACTTGCTCCTGGGAAAATATCGATGTACTATCGCGTTGTGTTTTCTTCTCTCTAGCAGGGGCGTCAAGCTGTGAGATGCATCAAGCCAGAGGTATCAGCTTCACGTGAAGTGAAGGCAGCTTGCTGCATCTCTTGCGTTTACACAAGACAGAGACATGAACAGTTTCTGTGTTTTCTGATAAAAGTTTGTGAGTTTCTTAACTCGTATATACTATCCTTTTTCTTTGTTTGATATTTTCTAAAGCTTCTTCAAGCATTGATATCGACCTGTGGTTTTTTTACTTACATACATGAGATAGTTTTAATTAAAAATTTAATTACGTAATTGAGTGTTTAGCGTATCGTTCGATCTGCTGTTATCTACAATCTAGCGAAGTTTTTTTCGGTGCTATAGTACAACATTACTGTACCGAACAGTAATCGCTGCAGTGCCGAACAGTACTACTACAGTACGATCGAAAGAAATCTTTCTGTTTTGTTTGTTATTTCTATTTTTTCAGATTGGGCGATTAGAAGACAGAAAATTTTAGAAAAAGTTTCCGCTGTGCGCTGCAATCATTCACCCCCTCTGATTGCATTCGACGATCCTACAAGTGGTATCAGGGCAGGTTGCAATGGCATCAGATCGGGATTGGTTTTTAGGCAAGCCACCGTTTTTCGATATATCAGATTACCTTTATTGGAAAACGCGTATGGAAGTTTTTCTTCAAGCACAAGGTAATTTTATCTGGCAAAAAGTTGAAAATACATATGAAGTGCTTCCTGCTGTTACAACTAAAAATTTCTCTGATGTTGAAGCTAATGCTAAGGCTAGAAATATCTTGTTGCAAGGTTTAAGTAGAAACGAGTTTGTCGGAATTGCTCACCTTAAATCTGTAGTACTGGCTTGTGCAACGACATGACCGGTTGAAGCGGTAGTACCAGCCTGTGGTTGCCAGTAGTTATTTTTCAGATGAGGTCTTTTTGGAGTTTTTGGGTTGAGGCCTAGTGCGGTAGTACTGGCATCGTAATCGCTATATGATCGGGGTGTAGTGGTCTGACTAGCCTTGGCAAGACAATCTGACCAGTGTGGAGTTGGCGGCTTGCTCGGTTTGGTGGCAACTGTTAGACCGGCCCTTATGTTGAGTTAGTTTTGAGTGTTGTTTTTGGTGTTGTTAGTTACAACAGATGTCCGTGGAAGTGTTAGTCATGGGGAGTCCATACATGTATGAGTCATGGTGTGTCAACGAATATGTTTTGCTAATTGAGAGTCGAGTGCATGTCATTTGTGCTCGGATCGATTGCATTGTTCTTTAGTGTGCAGGTGTTTTGAGGATTATTATGGCCAGTGGCAAGATTGAGGCTATAGAAGGGGTTCTGAGGCCATGTCATGTTGTGTAAGTCCGAGTGAAGCAATACCTCAAGCCGAGAAGCACGGGAGAAAGATAAGGGTCGTGAAGAGGCAATGTTTGCATATGGTATACCAATCGGACTTGTGCGTTTCAAGTGATGATGTTGTTAGACGATGTGGCTAGGTCTAGGATATTTTGGTGATGAAAAATTGACAATGGTTAATTTACGATAATGAATTTTTGATAATATTGCTTATTGATGTTATGCGAGTCGTGTGGTGTGTGTGGACTGATGTTGGTCAAGTTGGGACGAACTTGTGCCGAAAAAATATTCTTTAATCTTTGCATGTGCAGGTTGAGCATGGAGGCGATTATGGTCGGTGGCAAGGTGGATCGGCACAAGGATGGGAGATCCAAGGTTCAGACGGTCAAGGAGCTCACGAGATGGTCGGGCTCATGCTTGGGGCTTATGGAGATCAGAGATGGATGATGCGTGGAGAAGCTATGGGTGGTGCGGTCCTGTAGGCCTCGACACGTGACGCGTTAGAAAAGTTGAAATTTTGGAAAACCCGTGTTAAGAAGGGTTTCGGGTCCCTTTGCTGTTGGAATTGGATTAGGACTCATGGGCTTAGGCTCAGCCCATGTTTGGGGCCCTAGACTATAAAAAGAGATGGGGTTAGGGGCTAACCCTTGGGCGTTTGGAGGGACTAATTTCGTGCTAGGGTTTAGGGGTGCCAGGAGGGCAGTTTGTAGCCACCATGACTAAGAAATAAAATCTAGTTTAATTTTGAAAGAAAAGAAAAAAGGGTGGCTGCGACACGTCAATCTCTGTGTGCGCTCACTTGATCCCATGCGTGAGAGGAAAAGCCTCCGCTGGTACTTGCTCCTGGGAAAATATCGATGTACTATCGCGTTGTGTTTTCTTCTCTCTAGCAGGGGCGTCAAGCTGTGAGATGCATCAAGCCAGAGGTATTAGCTTCACGTGAAGTGAAGGCAGCACTTGCTGCATCTCTTGCGTTTACACAAGACAGAGACATGAACAAATCCTGCGTTTTCTGATAAAAGTTTGTGAGTTTCTTAACCCGTATATACTATCCTTTTTCTTTGTTTGATATTTTGTAAAGCTTCTTCACGCATTGATATCGACCTGTGGTTTTTTACTTACATACATGAGATAGTTTTAATTAAAAATTTGATTACGTATTTGAGTGTTTAGCGTATCGTTCGATCTGCTGATATCTACTATCTAGCGAAGTTTTTTTCGGTTCTATAGTACAACATTACTGTACCGAACAGTAATCGCTGTAGTGCCGAAAGTACTACTACAGTACGATCGAAAGAAACCTTTCTGTTTTGTTTGTTATTTCTAGTTTTTCAGATTGGGCGATTAGAAGACAGAAAATTTGAAAAAAAGTTTCCGCTGTGCGCTGCAATCATTCACCCCCTCTGATTGCCATCGACGATCCTACAAGTGGTATCAGGGCAGGTTACAATGGCATCAGATCGGGATTGGTTTTTAGGCAAGCCACCGTTTTTTGATAGATCAGATTACCTTTATTGGAAAACGCGTATGGAAGTTTTTCTTCAAGCACAAGGTAATTCTATCTGGCAAAAGGTTGAAAATACATATGAAGTGCTTTCTGCTGTTACAACTAAAAATTTCTCTGATGTTGAAGCTAATGCTAAGGCTAGAAATATCTTGTTGCAAGGTTTAAGTAGAAACGAGTTTGTCGGAATTGCTCACGTTAAATCTGTAGTACTGGCTTGTGCCACGACATGACCGGTTGAAGCGGTAGTACCAGCCTGTGGTTGCCAGTAGTTATTTTTTAGATGAGGTCTTTTTGGAGTTTTTGGGTTGAGACCTAGTGCGGTAGTACTGGCATCATAATCGCTATATGATTGGGGTGTAGTGGTCTGACTAGCCTTGGCAAGACAATCTGACCAGTGTGGAGTTGGCGGCTTGCTCGGTTTGGTGGCAACTGTTAGACCGGCCCTTATGTTGAGTTAGTTTTGAGTGTTGTTTTTGGTGGTGTTAGTTACGACAGATGTCCGTGGAAGTGTTAGTCATGGGGAGTCCATACATGTATGAGTCATGGTGTGTCCACGAATATGTTTTGCTAATTGAGAGTCGAGTGCATGTCATTTGTGCTCGGATCGATTGCATTGTTCTTTAGTGTGCAGGTGTTTTGAGGATTATTATGGCCAGTGGCAAGACTGAGGCTATAGAAGGGGTTCTGAGGCCATGTCATGTTGTGTAAGTCTGAGTGAAGCAATACCTCAAGCCGAGAAGAACGGGAGAAAGATAAGGGTCGTGAACAGGCAATGTTTGCATATGGTATACCAATCGGACTTGTGCGTTTCTAGTGATGATGTTGTTAGACGACGTGGCTAGGTCTAGGATATTTTGGTGATGAAAAATTGACAATGGTTAATTTACGATAATGAATTTTTGATAATATTGCTTATTGATGTTATGCGAGTCGTGTGGTGTGTGTGGACTGATGTTGGTCAAGTTGGGACGAACTTGTGCCGAAAAAATATTCTTTGATCTTTGCATGTGCAGGTTGAGCATGGAGGCGATTATGGTCGGTGGCAAGGTGGACCGACACAAGGATGGGAGATCCAAGGTTCAGACGGTCAAGGAGCTCACGAGATGGTCGGGCTCATGCTTGGGGCTTATGGAGATCAGAGATGGATGATGCGTGGAGAAGCTATGGGTGGTGCGGTCCTGTAAGCTTCGACACGTGACGCGTTAGAACAGTTGAAATTTTGGAAAACCCGTGTTAAGAAGGGTTTCAGGTCCCTTTGCTGTTGGAATTGGATTAGGACTCATGGGCTTAGGCTCAGCCCATGTTTGGGGCTCTAGACTATAAAAAGAGATGGGGTTAGGGGCTAACCCTTGGGCGTTTGGAGGGACTAATTTCGTGCTAGGGTTTAGGGGTGCCAGGAGGGCAGTTTGTAGCCACCATGACTCAAAAATAAAATCTAGTTTAATTTCGAAAGAAAAGAAAAAAGGGTGGCTGCGACACGTCAATCTCTGTGTGCGCTCACTTGATCCCATGCGTGAGAGGAAAAGCCTCCGCTGGTACTTGCTCCTGGGAAAATATCGATGTACTATCGCGTTGTGTTTTCTTCTCTCTAGCAGGGGCGTCAAGCTGTGAGATGCATCAAGCCAGAGGTATCAGCTTCACGTGAAGTGAAGGCAGCACTTGCTGCATCTCTTGCGTTTACACAAGACAGAGACAAGAACATTTTCTGCGTTTTCTGATAAAAGTTTGTGAGTTTCTTAACTCATATATACTATCCTTTTTCTTTGTTTGATATTTTCTAAAGCTTCTTCACGCATTGATATCGACCTGTGGTTTTTTTACTTACATACATGAGATAGTTTTATTTAAAAATTTGATTACGTAATTGAATGTTTAGCGTATCGTTCGATCTGCTGTTATCTACTATCTAGCGAAGTTTTTTTCGGTGCTATAGTACATCGTTACTGTACCGAACAATAATCGATACAGTGCCGAACAGTACTACTACAGTACGATCGAAAAAATCTTTCTGTTTTGTTTGTTATTTCTATTTTTTCAGATTGGGCGATTAGAAGACAGAAAATTTGAGAAAAAGTTTCCGCTGTGCGCTGCAATCATTCACCCCCTCTGATTGCCATCGACGATCCTACAAGTGGTATCAGAGCAGGTTGTAATGGCATCAGATCAGGATTAGTTTTTAGGCAAGCCACCATTTTTTGATGGATCAGATTATCTTTATTGGAAAATACGCATGGAAATTTTTCTTCAAGCACAAGGTAATTATATCTGGCAAAAAGTTGAAAATACATATGAAGTACCTCCTGCTGTTACAACTGAAAATTCCTTTGGTGTTGAAACTAATGTTAAGGCTAGAAATATCTTATTGCAAGGTTTAAGTAGAAACGAGTTTGTCGAAATTGCTCACCTTAAATCTGTAAATAAAATTTGCACCACTTTTGCGGATTATCACGAAGGATCTTAATCTATGAAAGGTGTGCGTCAGAAGCAATTCAAAAATGAGTATTCTAAATTTGATATGAAACCTAGAGAATCAGTAGATGCTCTTTTTGATCGCTTTAATAAAACTGTTAGTGATTTGCAATCTGTTGATGTCACATATTCTGATTCTGACAATGCTCGTCAAATTTTAAATGTTTGGATATGTCTCTTTGGATCGCGTTAGTCACTTCTATCAATCATTTTGTTAATATGGAAACACTCACTTTGAATGATCTTTATTCCAAGATAAAAATGCATGAAATTGATGTTTTGGCCAGGATAAACAAGACTAATTCTTTGGGAGTGACTAACCAAGCTGACAGTTCTTGTATTGTTTCTTTGTTTGCATTGTGCTCTATTTCAGATGAACAATTAGAGGAAATTCCAGAAGTGAAGCTTGTACTTCTCTCCAACAGGTTGACCAAGACAATTAATAACATCAGACCAAAATGGGGAGGTGCTCCAATCAAATGCTATGAATGTGGTGAGCTAAACTATATTATGATGAATTGCCCCAAACTGAGGAGCCAGGAGGTTAAGGATGTCAAGGCTCCAACTTGTCACTCTTAAATCAAGATTGATCCAAACAAAAAGCGCAATTATCGCAGGGCAGTCAACAAGATAATTTCACCACTTGATGAGATTATTTTGAGTGATGATGATTCTAAAAGCGATGATAAGGGCAATGAGAAGAAGGCAAAGGAGGCGGACTTCACAGGGATGTGTTTTATGACCAACAGTGAGGAGCTCAACGATGATGATATTTATAGTGATCCTCATGACGTAAAATCTTCTTATACTGAATTATTTTGTGTTGTGCTTAGATTGACAGAGGAGCTCAAAAAGTATAAAAATAAAATTAAAAATCATGATTTTGTTGTTGAGAGCTTAAATTCTAAAATTAATAGACTTAGAGCTTCTATTCCTGATGATGAAACTTGTGAATCTTGTCAAGTTTTACATACTGAGTTAGAGTCTGCTAGAATAATTAATGCATCAAACTTGGTTCAACTTAATGATGTAACTGTTAAACTTGATGAATTAAGATTGGCACATGACTCTTGTGATGAAAAGTTAAAACTTGTAAATGATGAAATTGAAAAACTCAAGTTTAACTCTTCTACTTGTTTAGAGTCAAGTACTTCAAATGTTCAATCTAAAACTTGCTGTAATTGTGAATTGCTAAAAGCTTGACTTAATTCATCACAAGAAATAATTCAACAGATGCTTCATCATGAGATATCTTCTTCTTCCAATTGTCCTATACTTAACACGGAGATAGAAGATTTGACTAGACAACTTAATGATTTTGTTAAAAAAGAAAGATTGGCTCAGTCTAGTGCTTCTAAAAATCTTATAAATGAACTTGTTAAAAGCACATCTTGTCCCACTTTAGCTAAAGAGAATGAGTACTTGAAAAATACTTTAGAGAGATTTTCTTTTGGCAAGAAAAATTTGAATATGATTTTAGACAAGTCAAAAACAAGTATGAAAATCATGGTCTAGGATTTAATTTTGTTGAGCATGCCAAAAATAATCCTCCTGAAGTTGTTAAGTTTCTTGAACTTGGAAAAATTGAAATAAAACCTGAACCAAAACAAATTGTGTTTAAATCTGCTGGCATCGTGCAAAGTTCATCGAATAATAATGTTATAAATCTGCTTCACATGCTAGATTGGGATTTAATTCAAACAATTCACGTTCTTTTCGGCATTCTGATCACCCACATGTACGTGATCCTGGTTCTAGCTTTGTTGCTCCTGTTCATCGTGTGTCTCAGTATTGGATTCCAAGATGTTATTTCACTAACCCCAGTACTATGAGAATGATGTTTCCTGTTATGTAAGAATAGTTGACAAGTATGGAGAATATGAGCTAGATTGGGTTTCGGTCTTTTACATCATTGCTTGATTGGAACACTTGATGGTTCTTCACTCTCTTTGATGGCTTCCAAGATATTTCACTTTCTAAGTGACCATGTGGAGAAGGTGATGTTGTCTTACATCTTGTTAGATTCTCAAGTTGTTGATATTCATACGAAACCGCTTGGTACTTCTCATTTTGCTCATTTGCGAAGTGAGTTGGGTGTGTTACATCTTATAGGATTATTCTGAGGGGGAGTTTGTTGTTTAAAAATTTTGGATGCTTTGTTTATTATAGTTGTCAAATAAATCAATAAGTCCAAGCCATTGAAATTAAATGAGTTGTTTAAATAGAGCTCTCTTTATCATTTTTACTCATACGCTGTGTAGCTTTGATCATGATTGGTTATAATTAATTTGCTATACTTGAATTAAAATATGACATGGCGGAATACTTTGACTAGATTGATTATAGATAGTACTACGATATTCATTAAAAAGGATTAGCTTGATTGTGAGTCTTATTTTAAATCTTGGCTATAAGGCTCGCATGTTTCATATTGCGATCTTTTTATAATCACTCAATTTGGCATGCTATAACAAAAAAATGAGAAAGAGATAATTGAAAAGATGTATGCTGTAAGCATGCCATTGTACACAAAAAGTGCACAAATAAAAAGAAGTATGCTTCAAACATGACACCATCTAAAACAAGTATGTTACAAGCATTGCATTATGAAAAGAGGTATGCTTCAAGCATGCTACATGCCTATGAATTGAGTTGGAGCAATAGGTTGTTATATGAGACTGCTAGCTCGTCTGGATTTAAACTTTGCTTCAATTTTAGGCTTTGACTTTTCGTTGTAATATCTCATTGTGCTCTTTATAATTGGTTTGGTCATTGTTGAGATGCCTGTTATTAATATAAATTGTTTAATCATACTCAAGACTGATTTTGACATTGCTATATGATATATGACTTTATATGATCTAGATAACTCTACTAAAAAATATGACTTGGTTGCTTTATTAAATCAACGCACAGTGGCTTGTATAATCTACAAAGCTTCTTAATTTTTACTCTCATTGCTCCTTCTTACAATTACTCCTTTGAATTTTCTTGATGATTACATTGCTAAAGGGGGAGAGATTTAGTGTGCTTTGTGAGAAATTAAAGAGAATTGAGAGATATTGAAGAAATTTGCTAAAATTGGCCCCTCTTGTGTTGAGGGGGAGTGTTTTTGAAGAGATTTGAGATTTGTGCCTTAAAATGCTTTTTTAGCTTTAGTTCCTCACTTAGGGCATTTGTAGTGTATATAGCTTGCTGGCTCTTAATGTGGGCCCCGCATCATTCTTAAGACCGACGCTGCAACGTTTGAGGCCACCGTCGGCTCTTAAGGGGGGTCCACTCGGCTGTAAAGAAGGGGGATGTGGCAGTTGTTGGTAGTTGGGGAGAGAGAATAATAGATGTAAAGAAAATTGTATTTTAATGCTTGTGGCCAGGTCTTTAGCTTGAGGACCAGCCTCAAGCCTTTTTTGCTTATGGCCTGCTTAAGGTCACCCTGTAACGTATAAGGTCGACCTTAAGGTGGCTTATGACCCTCTAGTTTCATACACTACAGATGCCCTTATATCTATTTGAAGCTAATTCATCATGCAATCTAGTGGTGTTGTCAATGTATTTATCAAGGGGAAGATTGTTAGACCATGTGGTTAGGTCTAGGATATTTTGGTGTTGAATAATTGACAATGATTAATTTATGATGATGAATTTTTGATAATATTGCTTATCGATGTTATGCGAGTCATGTGGTGTGTGTGGACTGATGTTGGTCAAGTTGGGACAAAGTTATGCCGGAAAAATATTCTTTGGTCTTTGTATGTGCAGGTTGAGCATGGAGGCGATTATGGTCGGTGACGAGGTGGACCGGGACTAGGATGAGAGATTTGAGGTTTAGACGGTCAAGGAGGTCACGAGATGTATGGGCTCATGCTTGGGGCGCATGGAGATCAGAGATAGATGATACGTGGAGAAGCTACGAGAGGTGCGGTCTTGGAGGCTTCGACACATGACGTGTTAGAAAAGTTGAAATTTTGGAAAACCCGTGTTAGGAAGGGTTTCGAGTCCCTTTGCTGTTGGAATTGGATTAGGACTCATGGGCTTAGGCTCAGCCCATGTTTTGGGCCCTAGACTATAAATAGAGATGGGGTTAGGGGCTAACCCTAGGGCTTTTAGAGAGACTAATTTTGTGCTAGGGTTTAGGGGTGCCAGCAGGGCACTTTGTAGCCACTATGATTCAGAAATAAAATCTAGATTAATTTCGGAAGAAAAGAAAAAAGGGTGGCGGTGACGCGTCAATCTCTGTGTGCGCTCACTTGATCTCCGTGCGTGAGGGGATACGCCTCCGCTGGTACTTGCTCCTGGGAAAATATAGATCTACTATCGTGTTGTGTTTTCTTCTCTCTAGCAGGGGCGTCAAGCTGCGAGATGCATCAAGCCAGAGGTATCAACATCACGTGAAGTGAAGGCGGCACTTGCTGCATCTCTTGCGTTCGCACAAGACAGAGACATGAACAGTTTCTGCGTTTTCTGATAAAAGTTTATGAGTTTGTTATTTCGTATATATTATCCTTTTTCTTTTTTTGATACTTCCTAAAGCTTCTTCATGCATTGATATCTATTTGTGATTTTTTACTTACATACATGACTTAGTTTTAATTAAAAATTGATTATGTAATTGAGTGTTTAGTGTATCATTCGATCTGTTGTTATCTATTATCTAGCGAAGTTTTTTCAGTGCTACAGTACATCGCTACATTGCTGAACAGTAATTGCTATAGTGCCAAATAGTACTGCTACAGTATGATCGAAAAAATGCTCTGTTTTTTTTGTTTTTCTATTTTTCAGATTGGGCAATTAGAAGACAGAAAATTTGAGAAAAAGTTTCCGCTGTGCGCTGTAATCATTCACCCCCCTTTGATTGCCATCGACGATCCTACAAAAGTTCCTCAAAGAAGATGTATGATCTTGATGGCAAGGCGTTGTGCATCATTGATTGTGGAGTGATGTGGTGTGCCATAGTACTCAGATGTTTCATGTGGTGATGGCCTCGGCGCAAGCGTACGATCTTGTAGACGAGGCGTTGGGCATTGTATCTTCATGAAGACCGGTGAGTGGCAATTTAGGAAATTATCCAATACCTGATGGATTGATAGTTTGCAAAAATCGCGATGTTGGTCTAAGTGGTTTAGATCACGTCTTTGTGGTTGGAACGTGTTATCGAGCTTGTGGATCCTTTAGGAAGTCGTGCTTAGAAAAGCGTGCAAGTGTGTGCGAGAGTGAAATACGTTTGTGTGTGAGTGGCACATTTTCCCATATGTAAGTGGTATGATCCACTACGGAGTGGCTGGTTGTTAGGGTTAAGTAAGAGATGAGGCGCCTGAACTACATAAGCCTTGTGTTGAGTTGAGTCACATGAGGCTTGAGAAATTATGGTTAGGGTTTTTTTGTGTTGAAGTCTTATACATGTGCTTCAGGCTTATTGTTGTGCTATGCTGAGGGATTATCTATAAAACATTTATCTCTAAATGAAATGAACATCAAAAGCTTGCTCAGGTGAGTTGTGCCATGGATTTCCTCATATGCTTTTGATTTTCTTGGTTTTTTTGGATTTCTTCTCCTCTTGATCTTTCTTGATACCAAGGATATGTAAGAGGTGGAGATATTCCTTGGAGATCAGATCCTATCCATTTAGACACTTTCTATGAAAAGTTCTTGAATTTGTATGGTTTTGCTCAAGAAAGGGATGATATGGGGGTTTTGATCTTGTGGGCGTTTTAGCTTAAGTTTGTACTATGATCTAACTTGTTATAACATGTGAAAACTCATACAAGATCATCTAGACCATTAAGAAGTCACGAGCAAGAGTAGATCAAGGTTTTCTCTTTTTGTCCAGTTTTAGTGCACCATTCACTCAAATGGAAAAATGTTAGAACTTTGACAATAGTTCTCTCAATCATTGATTGGAATATTTTCCTAACATCCTAATAAAGGTGCATGTTAAGTTTAAAGTCATTTTGACCGACGGATCAAAAGTTCCATTAACCTTTGATTTTAAAATCATGATGGTTTTACTGTTCCTATGTTGGTTTGACTGTTCACTGGGTTGGCCGCTACTGTTCATCTGGTATGAATACTACTGTTCTCTCAATCAATACTGTTCATCCGGTCAAACCGCCCGGAGCACGTCAAGGATCGTTTTACTCAGTTTCGCTTAGTCTATAAACTTCATAACTTTTTGTCCAAGTGGTCTAATAACCGAAGTAGAAATCACAGTCGCCGCACGACGGGTCGAACACGGTCGACAGCTCCGTCATCCTCATCTGGTCCAGCAGCGCCGAGGCGCACTCGCCTGCGTGCTCGGCCGCGCCGCGGAACAGCCCGGCCACTTATTTACCATCCACTTAAGCAGCCAACATATGCCCCCCCCCCCACACACACAGATATAACACACACACACACACACACACACACACACACACACACACACACACACACACACACACACACACACACACACACACACACACATATAATACGTACAGCGTCGTGCATGCATGAACTACTAGGCCGTCATCGGCTGCCATTTACGCACAGCTCGGAGCAATGCGAGTGACCGGGCACAGATGCACTTTGGTGCGTTTACTGGCGATCAGTCCAGCTGCCTCCCACACATCAAGGTCCTTGGGCTCCATCCCGTCAGGCAGCTTCCAGTCGAAGTGATAGAGAAGGCTAGCGAGCGCGAGCTCCAAGTTGGCGAGGCCAAGGTTTGCGCCCGGGCACATCCTACGGCCGGACCCGAACGGGAGGAACTCAAAGTTTGTTCCCTTGTAGTCTATGCCGCTGTTCTCGAACCTCTCTGGCTTGAACTCCTCGGCGTCCTCCCAGTATTTGGGGTCCCTGCAGATCCCCCACACATTCACCAGCACGGACGTGCCCTTGGGAACATCGTAGCCCATGACCTTGCACGTCTCGCGGCTCTCCCGGGGGACCAGGAGGGGCACCGGGCAGTGCAGCCTCAGCGCCTCCTTTATCACCAGCTTCAGGTAGGTCAGCCCGGCGATGTCGTCCTCTGTGATCCTGCTCTTGCCCTGGAAGGCCTCCCGCAGCTCCGCCTGCGCCTTTGCCATCACTCTCGGCGTCCGCATGAGCTCCGCTATGGCCCAGTTCAGCGTCGTCGACGACGTCTCGCTGCCCGCCCCAAACATGTCCTGGAACCAACATCACATGCATGCGATTAAAATTGCATCGTTGTTAATTAGCTTCTTCTTCTTCTTCTCCTTGAACATATCGTTGCATGCATGCTTAATTAAGCAGATACAGGGATCGATGGATAAGATGTTGCGAGTTGGAAGCTTACAAACATCAGGACGAGGATGTCGCGATTGGTGATCGTGCCGTCCTCCTTCTGGAGCTTGAGCAGGACGTGGAGGAAGTCCCCGTGGCCGGCGGCGTCGCCGCCGCGGTCCATGGCTTCCTGCCGTTCTTGGATGATCTCCTCGAGGATTCGATGCATCCTCTCGCGGCAGGCGAGCGCCTTGCGCGGGGCCGTGCCGATCATCTGCATGAGCTTGGAGGACGGGAACATGTCGGCGGCTGTCAGCGACGTCGTCTGCCGGACCAGCGTGTCCAAGGCGCGGAGGTACTCGTCCTGGTACTTGCACCGGCTGCCGATGGACTCCCTCACGAAGGTGTCGTTGATGAGGTTCGCCACGCTCTTGGTTATGTTCACGGCCGCGCCGGCGGCGGCGGACGCGGCCAGGTCCTGCATGAGGCGCGCCACCTCTTCCTCCCGGATGCGGCGGAAGGCCTGCACCCGTGCCACGCTCAGAAGCTCCAGCACGCAGATCTTGCGGAGCTGCCGCCACCGCTCGCCGTAGGGCGCGAAGATGAGGTCGTTCGCCTCGAAGGTGGCCACACTGGTGGTGGCGTTGAGGTGCCGGGTGGCGAAAGTGATGTCGGACGTCTTCAGGATCGCCTGCGCCGCCTCCGGGGACGACGCCACCACCGTCGGCACCTCGCCGAGCCAGAGCAGCATGAGCGGCCCGTGCTTCTCCGCGAGCCTGTGCATGGCGCGGTAGGTGCTGTGGCTGGTGATCAGGTGGTGGACACTGCCGAGCACCGGTAGCGTCCACGGCCCCGGGGGCAGGTTGAGCTTCTTCTTCCCCGCGGAAGGTTTAAGCCTGGAGAGGATGATGAGCAGCACGGACACACCCAGAGCGAGTAGCACCTTCTCTACCTCCATTGTGTGCTGATTTCGCACTACGTGTGTGATATGCTACTTACTTTGCGCTAGCTCGGTGTATACTGCTAGTAGTTGATGCGAATGTGTGCTCAGTTGCTGGGCTTTGCGGCTTGATTTATATGCCGCGCTCCGTGGCGCTGCCGTCGCCGAGGTGGGACCAGGGAAAAATCATTCGCTGTTGAAAAAAATCCGACCTCACTGCCTCCCTCCCTCGTTTCTTCATCACTGGACTTCGCGCGCGCGGTAGAGGACAAGCTCAAGCTGTCTAAGCGGCTGGTGCTGTCGGGCGGGTTGCCGCTGGCGGGTATGGAGCGGGGGCCGATGCGGCGGCTGCCCTACTACTACCCTCGGCACCGACGGCGTACGCGGTGGTCGCCGACCCTGGCGCGGTCGACACCCTTGATGTGCCCAGCTACCAGCCTTACGTGTACGACCACCTCGACCCACCCGCGTTAATCCCACTGCAGATGAAGGAGGTCGACCTGGCGGTGGACTGCGTGCTGGACACGGTCGCCCTCACCGTACGTGCACGTGGTGGTGGCTGCATTGTATCGCGCAGCCACGAGTGCGACGTCCGACTCATCGTGCCCATGGCCGAGCAGGTGAGCCAATCGGATTCTGCTGCTGTGGTTAACAACATTTTACATTTTATTTTGGTTTATGTTGACTTGTCTCTCGTTAGATTCAGTTTGGTGGGGGTTGAAAAAAATGATTGCCGTTACAGTATCATTGGGGTTGTTTTTCTGATTATGTGATTTATGCGCTACCTAGCCTACACAAGTCAAGCTCGAGCTCAGCTTAAAGCTCAATGGCGCGGAAGTTCGGAAGAGCTGTAGCCAGGTAGCTATATTTAGCTGTGGCCCGCAAAGGATGCTGTACACCCTGTGGTGTAAATAATTTCTAGTAGCTAACAAAAATTCTCCATCATCCATCGTCTCTGTTCAGGGCAGTTTGTGGATGTTGTATATATTGTGCTTGGCTATGCTGGAAAATCTATTCTAGTAGTATTTCAAGTAGTTTTTTACATGGTGAGAGAGAGAATTTTACCAGATGCTTTCAAGTAGTTACCATGCTCAAAACATTCCCTACTTCCTAGGTAAACCTAGTGGTGGAGCCAGAATTTTTGGCGAGCCCAGACAACCGGCTCTGGTCTGTTCGCCCCTGCATGCCCCCTTTTGGGCTCCCTGCAGAGCCTTCTGCTTTGCCATCTCCCTACGTTGTTGGGTTGATCTCGGCTAACAACCCCGAGATTTCAGAGAGGTTATGCCTCCACCTCGCGCCTTGATGGGAGGTGGCAACCAACCTCGTTTGGTTTCGGTCCCGGTCATCTAGCGTTATAAAAATAGAAGGGACTCGGTCCCGGTCCCAGTCGTCTTGCCCTGGGCTCGATGCGAGCTCGGCTCGAGCTCCAAATGAGCTGAGCTCAAGCTTGATCCCGAATTCGCGAGTTTCAATGAGCCGAGCTCAAAGAACTTGCGAGCTTCGGCACTAATATGGAAGGGTCAGAAAAAAATACTACCTTGGTCACATCCCCTCGCCGCTCCCCCAAAATATCTCTCCTCTCTCCCATCCCGCTTCCCGCACCCAAATTTTTCCCTTGCCGGTCTCAACTTCTGTTCGCGCTCGCGTGCTCGCGGCCATCCCCTTCCCCTCCGACCTCACTACCTCCCTTCCTCGTTTCTCCGTCACTGGCTTGTCGCTCGCGCCTCCACTTTTGTACTACACGTCTGCTTCCCTCCGACCTCATCGCCTCTCTCCCCCGCTAACATCCCCTACTGGCTCGCCACCTCCCTCCTCTACTGGAATAAACAAGTTGATGTCCTCACCTACTTTAGCTGGCACACTCGACCTCCAACACGGCGATCCTCCCTTGCTTCTCGGCCATCTCCACATAGACCTGCTCCCTCGCCTTCACCAGCTGCTCGGCCTCCTTGAATTTTTTGTACGGATACTCCTTTTTTATTCGAAATTACAGAAATATACCAGCGGGAATTTTTTTTACAAAAATAGGCTCCAGTCGCCTAATGGTTGGGCGACTGGAGCCTTTCGCCCAACCAGACTGCGACACAATATCTGTCGCCGTACGCTAGAGCGATTGCATCCAGTCGCGCCTCCGTACGGCGACTTACATGCAGTCGCCAACCCATTAGGCGACTTGCATGCAGTCGCCATCCCATTAGGCGACTGCATGACCCCCGTGAATTTTGTGATTTTTGCAGTTTTATAGTGGTAAAAAAATGATGTAATATAAATTTATGTTTATTGTAGGTGCGTAAAAATTTTTAGAAACTTTTTTTTATTAAAGATTAACGGGAGAACGATCGATATATACACTGTTAAGTGACATACGATGATAATTCGTGTGCGGAGAACCGGTATGTTTATGATTGAATGCGAAAAGAAGAGATGATAGACATGTTTGAATTTAAATAAACTTCATAATATAAGTGTGAGTAACATGCCGCGTATTTTTTCATTACATAATATAGCATCCCTCACTCGCCACCTTGGTGTGCCCCGTCACCGCGCCCGCGTCCTCCCATACGGCCCCGCTTGGCCCTCCTCCGGTGCAACGGGTTACGAGGCTCTGAAAAAGTAAAACAAGCAGGAGGGTGTCTATCCCGTCCCTGCGCTGGTGGAGTCAGCTGCACCTCTGGCTGTGTGCCCTTCGGTGCACCGGGGAGGGCACTGCCAGAGAGAACCTCCGGTGCTACGTCGAAGAACTGCCCGGGCCACTCCGCAAAAAACTGGTCCACATCGTCTGGGCTCGAGGAGACGCCGTGCTGCTGGTAAGTACCTGCAATAGTAATATCGTTAGTTCGTTGCATGTCGTCTTGGGATAAAAATGAGATCAGACGATGCGTACCCGTAGCTGGCGCCATCGAGGTAGGAGGAGGGGCATGCACCCCCTGCGTGTGAAAGCCGGGGATGTACGGAGGAGGCAGGAAGCTCGGTGGTGTAGGAGGCCGTGCCCAGGCTGAACCCCCTGGCTGCTTCGGGTGAGGTGGTGTAGGACGTGTCCACGTACTACCTCCGGAGTAGTGCCACGCTGGTCGGGGTGGCACTGGTGGACGAGCAGTCGGAGCGCTGGGCGTGGAGACCGCCGGTAGCCTCGTGCAGGACAGCAGGCTAACAATACGTCTACACCCGGCCTCCACCCGACGCACAAAGCTGACGCCCTCCTCATGGGTCAGCTCCGCACCAGTGGCGACCCTCTGCAGTAGTGAGGCGGAGTCATTCCATAGGGCAGCACCGACGTCAGCCTGGACACAAAGACATAAAATGGTCGATCATTGAAACGACATTCGGGAAATGTAAACTGCATGCATACCAAAATGACAATTTGGGAATATTTGAAATTACATGTAACGTACCACGATGTGAGCGTCGCGCGCGAGGTGCGCTGGGTACGTGTCTGTCGGAGTGGCGACCTGTGTGGCAGGCGGGTCTACGACATATACGAGCCTGGTACGTGTCTGCTCCTGGTACCAGCGCAGGTACTCTGCGTAGTCCCTGCTGTCGTATGGCTGGTCCTCCTCCACGCGGTCGTCGAGCGCACCCTCCCACTGCTCGACCCAGGGCTGCATCTTCGTCGACCAGTCCGTGCCTCTTTTAACTCCCTTCGTGTTGTGCCTGCGTATAGAACCATTACGTAATGTGAGATACTTGCGAACGCAGTAGTAAGTATGTACATATTTAGCACAAACAATCACTCACCCGTGCACGTTCCGCGGAAGCGATGGTCCGACTGGTACAGGAAGGGTCTGCCATAGCCCGAACTGTCGCATGACGCGCCGGGGTGCGTAGTCCTCCACGGCGGGTGAGCTAGAAACCTCGGTCACGGAAGCAAAGTGTGGACAGCTCGCCAGGAGCACGGGCCTGCACTGCCGTATCTGCGTACGGCTCCCAGCGCACGTCGTCGGATGTGATGCGGTCTAACTGCTCCACAAAGGGCATGTACGCCTGCGTGACCTGCACGTGCGCGAACTGTACCTGCAAGCCAGACAAGTTGTTTAGTACGACGATCATCAATAAGAAAGAAATAGTTGACTGTGATAATACTTACTCGACGACGGCACCAGAGAGAACCCATCGTCGGCCGGTCGACGTCTCCACCTGGATACATCTCGGGCCCGTACGGACCCATGTCGTCTAGCACAGATTGTCCGATGCTCAACCGCTCGAACGACCACAACTGCAGCAGCAGGGGATAGCCCGTGAGGACCGAATTCGCCCTGGTCCTCGTGCACGCATCGCACAGCGCGCGGTACGTCGTGGCAAGTGTGGCCGATCCCTAGCTGACCTGGGGGGGCTCGTCGTCAGTGATCGCCCTCGCATAAGCGATAAGGCGCGCATCCACCGAGTTGCCGTGGCTGGTGGTGAAAAGCACCCAACCAAACAGCCACAGCACGTACGCCTCCAAGTGGCGCGAGACCTGGTGATCGTCTGCCTGCGGATCCATGCGCTCCACCTGAATGCAAACAAGTTGTTATTAGTACGTAATACAACAAATAAGAGCTTCCAATACACGATCAATTCTAAATACTACGTACCCGGTACTGTGCGAGCCACCTCAGCGTCGGCCCATGGGTCTGATCCTCGTCGAAGATGTGGTGGTGATCGCCCCGAGCAGGTCAACGCGCCAGTCGGCCAGGGCCTCCGGTAGGAAGGCAGCGCCTCCCGTGATCGGAAGGCCAAGGAGCAGGGACACATCCTGCAGGGTCGGCGTCATCTCCCCGAATGGGAGGTGGAAAGTGTGCGTCTCGGGCCGCCAACGGTCCACCAAAGCCGTCAGCAGGGAACGGTCGAACGGGAAGCGCCGTGATCGCTCCCCGCCCGCCTCGTCCCCGCCCGCGGCCAAGGCGGCTCCATCCTCCTCCGTGGCCTCCACCATCTGGGCAAGTGGGAGTAGCTCGGCATCCCGCAACCTACAAACAAAGTGAAGATCAGCACGGAACGTTCTTACGGTCGGGCTAAACGTTGGCGTAGTGCAAACCTGGCAGTCCAACGGGGGTCGAGTCCCCAGGCCACGCGAGGTGTGCGTGTCCGGACCACTCCTAGCTCAGGCGGCTCGTCCGTGCTCCCCGGTGGCGCCGCACGACGGGAAGCGCGATGCACGCGGTCCACATGCTCGTCCAACAGCGCGTACCGCCACTCGGAGTCACGTCCAGCACGAGTCATACCTGCAAAATTTGTACAATAATTTCAACATTAAATTTTGTACATCTAAATTTCTACACTAAATTTTCTATAATAATACATCAAAAATACTATACAAAATTTGTACACTCAATTTTCTACATCTAAATTTGTACACTACATTTTCTACAATAATACATACAAAAAATTTTCTACATCTACATTTGTATACTATATTTTCTACAATAATGCATTAAAAATGGTATACAAAATTTCTAAATTAAATTTTCTAAACTAAATTTCTAAACTAAATTTTCTAAACAAAATTTGAAAACTAAATTTCTAAATTAAAATTTTAAACTAAATTTCAAAACTACATTTTCTAAACTAAATTGCTAAACTATATTTTCTAAACTAAATTTGTAAACTATATTTTCTAAATTAAATTTATAAACTACATTTTCTAAACTAAATTTCTAAACTGTATTTCTAAACTATATTTTCTAAACTAAATTTCTAAACTAAATTTGTAAACTGTATTTTTTAAACTAAATTTTCAAAACTAATTTTTCTAAACTTAATTTCTAAACTATATTTTATAAACAAAATTTTAAAAATAAATTTTTTAAACTAAATTTCTAAACTAATTTTATAATCTAAATTTTCTAAACTACATTTTCTAAACAAAATTTCTAAACTACATTTTCTAAACTAAATTTCTAAACTAAATTTCTAAACTAAACATTCTAAACTAAATTTCTAAACTAAATTTTCTAAACTTAATTTCTAAACTATATTTTCTAAACTAATTTTCTAAACTACATTTTCGAAACTAAACTTAGAAACTAAAATTTCTAAACTAAATTTCTAAACTAAATTTTCTAAACTAAATTTTCTAAATTATATTTCTAAACTAAATTTTCTAAACTAAATTTATAAACTAATTTTCTAAACTAATTTTCTAAGATTAACAAAAAATATAACACAAAAAATACCTGAAAATCGCGCTCTCCCTCTCCTTCTCTCCCCTCCTCTTCTCCTCCTCTCCCTCTCCTTCTCTCCCCCTTCTCTTCTTCCCTCTTCCTCTATTCTTCTCTGCTTCTTCTTCGCGCGGCCGAACGAGAAATGCAACGGCCGGCGCTCGGCCGAGCGGTCTTATATCGCCCCCAGTCGCCCAACTGTTCGGTGACTGGATTGCAATCGCCCAACGGTTCGGCACTGTATTGCAGTCGCCCAACGGTGGGGCGACTGTAATTAATCGCCGAACGGTTGGTATATTCATTATCTGTCGCAGTCTGGTTGGGCGAAAGGCTCCAGTCACCCAACCATTAGGCGACTGGAGCCTATTTTTGTAAAAAAAAATTCCCGCGGGTATATTTCTATAATTTCGAATAAAAAAAGGATTATCCGTACAAAAAATTCCGGCCTCCTTGCTCACCTGCTCCGCTTGCGCCCTCACTGCCCAAAACCCCAACGCACGGATAGCGTTACTCGAGCACGGAGGTGAAATCTGGGGCAGTGAACCGAGAGGAAGGAAAGCTAGAAGAAACTTGGGTGATGTTGGTGTAACACCCCCGTTTCCGGGAGTGTTAGGAAACCCTCGCAGCTGCCCAGGACTGTTCAACTGCGAGTATATCCACGAGTGTATAACATTGCCATCACAAGCTTCAGAGCAAAAGCGAACTTTATTACAATATAACGGCGAAAGCCAAGTAGCACAGTAGGGTCAACTGCCCTTAAATACATTACAAAAGAACCACAGGCAAACTCGAGCGAAGAACGATCCTAATTCCAAGCGTCATCAACTTCGTATAAGATCACCTCCTCGTCTTCTCCAGTCTCTTCGATATTAGCTGTTTCTGTTTATGTTTTTAGCAAGTATGAGTACAACTTCCGTACTCAGCAAGTCACACGGAGTCTAGCAATATCTACATGCATGGTGTACCAAGTGAAGGGAATCACGTCTATTATTTTATGTGGATGCACTTTTAGTTGTAAACAGATTTTGAACATAAAATCATAACTTCTTATAAATTTGGGGTTTCCAAGGTTCAATTAACAAACTATCAACATTACCACAGCCTTTCCACATCTACTTATGCCTTGCCACTGGATTCACCCATTAAACACAGCTTCATTTACCGGAAGCACGGCGTATTCGAATACCATTTGTCATGACTTTGCAAAGCTGCCCTGCTTTACCCACAAGATCCCTTAACTCCCGCTAAAGAGTTAAGACAACAAGGATGTTCACTGCTCAATTCTTTGTATAGACTCCGCCCAGTAGGTGTTAATCCCGATGAGCTCGGATGACCCCACGGGTCTCGTCCGACTCATCGCAGCCCTACAGTTGTATGGTTAACCACCTCCCATACAGACTCACCCTCTGACTCCCCCTTTCCCGTTGCAGAGGTTCAATTGAAGTTGAGCAGTTACTAAGCCAGGTTTGAATAAGTCAAGTCTGACTCAGTCAACGCTTGTGGTTGGGCGATTACTATGTCCGTTACTTAGCATAAGGGTCTAGTCCTTACATTTTAACTGAGGCAACATCCACCCACAAACCCCATATTCAGCACACACTGCGCTGCCACCAAACCACAACCAGCCTCTAACCTAGGATAAGGTCTTCGGATCCGTCCCTGCGATCCTCGCCTACCCTAGATCCACTTTCCAAAATTCTAAGGCAACAAAGTAAGTCTTAATAGTAAATGAATGTAATGTCCCTAACTACGATGATAATTTGTAGTTTATATTTTATGTGACTAAGTTTGTCAAGGTGAATATGGCCTTCAAGTTAAGCTGGGCTGTTGGGTGGTAGGACATAGCTAATATCATGTCATTCTAAACATTTATACATAAAATAACAGACTGAAAGTAGCATAATGAAAGTACATATAACTAAATAATACAGGAAATGTAGGATCAATATGTTCAAAATATATGTGACTTGCCTTGCGACTCGGTGATTTCAACTAACTCGAATTCTTCTGTGGGTTGGACTTGGGTCTGGACTTCTCCTTCCGGCTCCTGCTGAATGTCGACTCCGGAGGCTATCGCAAAGCAAACAAAATAAATTAATTCATGCCCGAAGGGTTGAGCGATGAATAAAGAAAATAAAAGAATAAAGAAAATCCGAAAAACTCCAATAAAATGAGGATATTGGGTTATAGGAGGGCTATATGGGGAAATGGGCTTTGGATTTGGGTTGGCGGGCTCGAAACGGATCCGGGGAGTATAAATATGCATTTTTGGGTTTTGGGCTAGCACTGTTCCTCGGGCTCGGGCGAGCTGACTCAGCCGAACCGCGTTACTCGGGCTCGGGTCCGACGCAACTGGCGCACGGGGGAGCGGACTCGGCTGGATCAAGTCGCCGCGGCTCGGGTCGGAGGCACCGGGCGCGGGCGCGGCGCGGTCGGGCGCGCGAGCGGGCACGCCAGGCGCGGGCGGGCGCGGGGCGCTGCGGTCGGGCGCGGTCGGCTGGCTCGGTTCAGCCGAGTCGGCGCGGCGGGGTCGGGTGAACAGTGCCAGGGGCACTGTTCTTCTTCTCCAACGCGTTCCCGCGCGCGCGGAGAGGCAGAGGAAACGGGCGGCGAGTGGCGGCGGAGCTCCGGTGACCTGCGACGCAAACCGAGGCCACCTACGGGTTCCTGGGAGTGAGAGGGGTCCATTTCGGGTGGTTGGACGGCCGGCGGAGGCGGCGTTCGCCGGCGGCGAGCTCCTCCTTCCTTGCGGGAATTTTGAAATGGTGGGCGAGTGGAGGCTTCTCCCGGCTATTGGGCTGGTCTTAGGGCATCAATGGGGTCTAGGGAGGGTTGGAGGGGTGTTGGCCGAAGCTCGGATGGCTCAGGTTGGGCTGGCCACGGTGGCCGCAGGTGGGGAAGAAGGGGCTAACGGTGCTGGAGGAGATGGGTGGTTGGGGGCTTAAGGCAACGGCCGGGGGAAGTTGCTAGGGCCACGAGGGTGCTGTAGGCGAAGTGAATTGGTTAATGGAGGGCCGGGAATAGGATATTGCGTTAGGGCACGGATTTGGGGGTTTTCTTGATTACCAGCAATGGGGCGGCTCGGGGGCTATGGAGGGCGGTCGGAGAGCTGCGGGAAAGGTGAGGGAAGCTAAAGGGGGGCCGGGGCGGCTTAAATAGGAGGAATGAGGCGGTTTGGCCGGGAGGCGGTGGGGGAGATCTTTCTGGCGCCTCGGCTTGGAGCTCAAGAAGGCCGGGCTGGCTTCGGGGCGAAGGAGAGCGGCGGTCAAAGAAGCTGTCAGAGGCCGCAGGTCGACTGTGAGAGGCGCTGGTCAAGGGTGGCAGAGGGGAGGCGCTTGAGCTGGCTAGGAGGGCGTCGGCCGTGAGAGGGGGAGCACTTGAGTGTTGGGAGCGGGTAGGGGGTGACGGGGGTACGGAGCTGCAGCTGGATGGCGGCCGCGCAGACGCTGGAAGGCGCGAGAGGAGGCGGCAACGAGAAAGATCAGAGGCGGCGGGGGAAATATCGGCAGCGGCGGCAAAAATCCCGTGGGTGCATAGTGCCGGCCGTAACTCCCCCCGTTCACGCCGTTATGACAGGGATTAAGGGTTAAGGTGCTTTGAGATTAGTGCGGAATAGGATCAAGGTTGGGGTTTTGCACTTGGATTTGGGAATTGAGCTAAAACTCAAATTTTGGCAAAAATTTTGGTTGTTTCAACCTACCCTCCTTAAAAAGGATCTCGTCCTCGAGATCAACTCGGGCCAAGAAGTAGGTTGGGAAATTCTCGCTGTAGGTCTGACTCCTTCTCCCATGTTGCTTCATCTGGCGTATGGTTTCTCCATTGTATCTTATGCAATCTGATGTTTTTGTTTCTCAATTGTCTCTCCGTGGTCTCCAATATTTGAAATGGCTCCTCCTCATATGACAGGTCATCTCCCAAGTCTATGTCGTCAACTGGCACTTGTTCTGAAGAGTGACGAAGGCATTTTCGTAACTGAGATACATGGAATACATTATGAACCCTGGCTAGATTGGGCGTCAACTGCAATTTATAAGCCACTTCTCCGATTCTCCCGATAATTTCGAACGGACCAATATACCTCGGAGCCAATTTGCCTTTAACTTGAAACCTTTTTATGGACTTGAATGGTGTAACCTTGAGATATACCAGATCTCCAATTTCAAAACTTAAGTCTTTTCGACGAACGTCAGCGTAGCTCTTTTGTCGATTCTGAGCTATCTTCATTTTGTCTCGAACAATTTTAACATGGGCTTCCGCGTCTTGTACGATTTGTGGTCCTAAGAACTGTCGTTCCCTAGTTTCAGTCCAATTTAATGGGGTTCTGCATTCCCTTCCATACAGTGCCTCAAACGGTGCCATTTTAATACTCGACTGATAACTGTTATTATAAGAAAATTCTGCAAATGGTAAACACATATCCCATGCTGCTCCATATACTAAAGCACATGCTCGTAACATATCTTCTAAAATCTGGTTTACACGTTCTGTTTGACCTCCAGTCTGTGGGTGGTAAGCTGTACTGAATGCTAAGTCTGTCCCCATAGCTTCATGTAGCTTCTCCCAGAATTCAGATGTGAATTGTGCCCCTCTGTCTGATACTATCCTTTTTGGCACTCCATGTAGCACTACTATTTTTGTCAAGTATAGCTCGGCTAATTTATTCTTTCCATAAGTTTGCTTAATGGGTATGAAATGTGCTACTTTTGTCAGTCGGTCTACGATTACCCAAATTGCATCGTAACCGTCTCGGGTTTTGGGAAACCCTGTGATGAAATCCATGCCAATATCATCCCATTTCCATTCTGGGATGGGTAGAGGGTTTAGCAATCCTGAGGGTTTACGATGGTCTATCTTTACTTTTTGACAGGTGTCACAACGAACAATATATTCTGCTATCTCTTTCTTCATGTGGCTCCACCAATATCTTTTCTTTAGATCTTGGAACATTTTGGTGCCTCCTGGATGGATAGAAAATTGGGACGAGTGAGCTTCTCTCAATATCAAGTCTTTTAACTCTTTATCATTAGGCACACAATAACGACCTCTGAATCTCAGAATTCCTTGCTCATCTATCACAAATTCAGTTGAACTTTCCTCCTGACTCTTCTTGATAATTTGTTGAATCTCTTCATCCTTCTCTTGTGCTGTCTTGATCTGATCTGTTAAAGTCGGCTGAATTTCTAACGCTGCAGTTTGGCCTTGCTCGACAACATTCAAATTCAGTCGTTGCATTTCTTCACACAATGGAGTAGAACATTCCATAATTGAGGCTACAGTACGATACTTCTTCCGACTCAATGCATCCGCGACAACGTTTGCCTTACCAGGGTGGTATAGCAAGTCTAGATCATAATCTTTATTTAATTCTAACCATCTTCGTTGTCGGAGATTTAGATCTGGTTGCGTGAATATATACTTCAGGCTTTTGTGATCGGAATAGACTTCACAACGGTTTCCTAATAAATAGTGCCTCCAAATCTTCAACGCATGTACCACTGCTGCTAACTCCAAATCATGCGTCGGATAGTTGGTCTCATGTGGTCGCAATTGTCTTGAGGCATATGCTACCACTTTACCTTCCTGCATTAGCACACAACCTAATCCTTGTTTTGAGGCGTCACAATAGATCTGAAAATCTTTCTCGGGATTAGGAAGTATGAGCACTGGGGCTGAAGTTAGTCTTGACTTCAACTGTTGAAAGCTTTCCTCACATTCATCTGTCCATATAAAGGGATTATCTTTCTTAAGGAGTTGGGTGAGGGGTCTAGTTATCTTTGAGAATCCCTCGATGAAACGACGATAATATCCAGCCAAACCAAGGAAACTTCGGACTTCTGTCACTGTAGTTGGCTGCTTCCACTCCATTACTGCCTTCACTTTTTCAGGATCCACCTTCACTCCTTCATTTGTGATTATATGGCCAAGAAATGCCACTTCTTTCAACCAAAATTCACATTTAGAAAACTTTGCATAGAGTTGATGCTCTCTTAATTTACTTAAGGCAATGTGAAGGTGTTGACGATGCTCCTCTTCTGTCTTGGAGTATATTAGTATATCGTCAATAAACACTATCACAAAGTGGTCTAATTGCTCCATATATACCATATTCATCAAGTTCATAAAATAGGCCGGGGCATTTGTTAAGCCAAATGGCACCACTGTAAATTCAAACAATCCATATCTCGTTGTAAAAGCTGTCTTCTCCCGATCTTGTTCTCGAATCTTGAGCTGATGATATCCTGATCTCAAGTCAATTTTCGAGAATACCTTGGCTCCTTTGAGCTGATCAAATAGATCATCTATCCTTGGTAATGGATATTTATTCTTGATTGTCACGGCATTCAGTCCGCGATAATCTACACACATTCTCTGGCTACCATCCTTCTTCTTGACAAAGAGCACGGGGGCTGACCAAGGGGACACACTTGGTTGTATGAATTCCTTCTCTAACAACTCATCCATTTGTTTCTTCAGTTCTTTCAATTCTTGTGCTGACATCCGGTATTGACGCTTCGTAACTGGTTTGGTCCCTGGTACTAACTCAATAGCAAGTTCGATAGGTCTATCAGGTGGTTTTCCGGGTAATTCACTAGGAAAAACATCCGGGTACTCCTGAACTATCGGAACTTGAGCAACTCCATCTTCTACCATTAGGTTATGTGCACTTGCTTTCATTTTCTCCACTAACGCTGAGTCTGTCTTTAAAGTTACCTTCTGTCCTTCTGAATTTACCAGGGTAACTAGCTTACTCTCACAATATACATTGGCTTTATGTTTGGTCAACCAGTTCATTCCCAATATAATGTCCAGTCCTTTCATTTTTAACACTAACAAGTCAGCTTTGAACTTAACTCCTTGGATATCTAGATCCAGGTCTTTACATCCAAAGCGGGATTCTACATTATTCCCAGCAGTTTGGAAAGAAAAGGACTTTTGCAAAGTTGAGAGGGGCAATTGATTTTCCTCAGCAAAAGCCAAAGAAATAAACGAATGTGTAGCTCCAGGATCAAACAAGACCAAAGAAGGCTTTGAATTAACAAGATACGTACCAACGATGACGTCGTTGGCTCTTGCTGCCTCTTCTGCGGAGATGTGGTTGATCCGTCCTTGTACTGGCTTCAGAACTCCTTTTCCCTTGTCTGTGATTGATGTTGTCACCGTAGCTTGCGTTCCAGCTGGCTTGACCACAAACTGACGATTCTGTCCGTCTTCTTGCTTTGGCACTGCTATAAACTGGCGAGGTGTAGATGTCATTGCCCGGACTTGGGCTTTGGCTACATCTGAGGGTAGTCCACCTCGTGGGCATTGGTTCTTGTAGTGGCCGGCTTGGCCACAGTGGAAACAGGCGACATGTTGCAGGGGACACTGCCTTTGTAAATGGTTCCCTCCACAGATAAAGCATTTCAAGGTACTTGTATGTTGTGATGTGGCGGATCCTTGACCAATCTTGAATTGCGGTTTTGGCTTGATAACGAATTTCTTCCCTCGCTGTCCCTTGAACTGCGGAGCCATAAACATCCGCTTCCTCGGTATTTCCGGTGATGGTGATACATGCACTATTTTCCTTTTCTGTGTTTCTTCCAACTCTTTCTGGGTTGCTTTGGACATAATAAGCTTGTTCACCATTGAAGGTAAGTCTTTGAAATCCATAGCTGATATATGGTGCTTCAAGGCGATGTGCAATCCTTCCTTGAATCGCTCTATCTTCTTCTCTTCAGTTTTCACGTCATCGGGGGCATAACGTGCTAATGTATTGAACTGATGAAGGTATTCTGTAATCGAGTGGGTTCCTTGTTTTAGCGCGAGAAACTCTCGGCGCTTAGCTTCCATTACACCGGTGGGTATGTGAGTTTGGCGGAAAGAATCCTCAAACTCTTTCCAAGTTATTTCCCGTTCTCCCAACATAGTCTGGTAGTTCATCCACCAGGCTGCTGCTGGACCTTGTAACTGATGAGAAGCGAATAGTATCTTTTCCTTCTCATTGCATTGAATAGTGTTCAACTTTCTTTCGACATCCCGGAACCAATCCTCTGCTACCATGGGGTCTGGAGAAGCAGAGAAGACCGGGGGCCGAGTCTTCTGGAAGTCTGGCCACTTGGTATGAATAGTAGGTGCAGGTGGGTTAATTCCTCCAGTCCTCGTTGCGATTTGCTCCAATAGCTTCATATGTTGTTCCATCATACGCGACTGGTTCATCTCGGCCTGATGCCGATTTTCTTCCATCTTTGCTAGTATGTCTGCCAAGCTGGGCGGTGGTGCATCACTTCGGCGGGGACTGCCTGATTGTTGAGATCCTTCTCCTGTTTCAGCCATTTTGATTTGCTTGATGGAATCGAGAGTTCAGATCTGCAGCGAGTTTTTAAGAAGGTCAGATAGGGAAGTAAGAGTTTAGAATGAAGGTAAGTTTAGAAAGAAGTGGGTAAGAACTCCAGAATGAAGTAGAAGGATTTAGAGTTGAAGGGATAGACTTAGAGATATCATTAGCAAACACAAATATCAATTAGGCAAAGTATTCTTTATTCAACCATAACACAAGTTGGGTACACACTATGCTACAAAGTTCATACCTCAACTCGTTTTACACTACCAAACATGCTACTACAAAAGGTCCAACTATTCTACGCAACTCGACCCACACTACGCCTTCTACTTCTGGCCATCAGGAGAAGAATCACCGGAAGAAAGCCATTCTTCAGGTTCAGGGTCTTCCTCTTCTTCATCGTCGTCGACCATGGGCTCTTTGCCTTTTGCATCATTGTTGGCTTCCTTGGGCGGCTCCGGTGCGCGACATGTAGCTCCTCGGATGAAGAGACGGCCTTGGGGCGCCGTCGTTCCTTCCTTCTTCTTGAAAGTCTTCGGTGGACCACGGGATGTCTCACCACACCTCGATGCCTCGTCTCGGGCTCTGTGCTGAAAACGCTTCAAATTCATCTTCAACATCTTAATCTCTGTCTGGGCTGAGTGAAGTCGGAGATGCATCTTTTTATTTTCTTCCATCATGCGGGCGTACATTTCTTCCTGAATGGAGACGACTGACGCAATCTCTCTCATCCTGGGATCTTCTTCCAGATCTGGATTTTGAACAAGAAGTCCTGTGCCATCTTCATTTTCTTGAGGAATGAGATGGAATGGCGATTCATCATACTCGTCATCATAATAGTGTCGCAAATATTCCACTGCTTTCTTGGCTGCGTCTTGGATGGCGTCTGCTTCCTTGTGACGGTAAGCTACAAACTTCCGTCGAACGTCCGGCCTGAGGGGTAGCGGCTCCAAGTATACCCAGGCCTTCCAATCATGCAGACGACCATGAAAAGTCAAAGCTCTCACATGAAATATCGGACTCTGGCGTTCCGTCGCATACAGATATCGTTGCATGCGCCACAAAAGTGCGGCCCATCCTTCAAAATCATTGGGATTGCCGTGAGAGTGCTGATGCATCTGCACACACGTCAAATTTTGAGTTTGGACAAGAGTAATATACATAATAATAGGAAATAAACTTAACTTGAAAATAAGACTGATAGACGAGGTAGATAGGGAAGAGAGTATACAGAATTAATAATAATATTGATATTTTATGTAACTCATTTTTGTAAGTAAAATAGTTTTGGCAAATATTCTTAATCCACTTAGGGTCATCCTACGGTCAAGCAAGCGGGCTCTGATACCACTCTGTAACACCCCCGTTTCCGGGAGTGTTAGGAAACCCTCGCAGCTGCCCAGGACTGTTCAACTGCGAGTATATCCACGAGTGTATAACATTGCCACCACAAGCTTCAGAGCAAAAGCGAACTTTATTACAATATAACGGCGAAAGCCAAGTAGCACAGTAGGGTCAACTGCCCTTAAATACATTACAAAAGAACCACAGGCAAACTCGAGCGAAGAACGATCCTAATTCCAAGCGTCATCAACTTCGTATAAGATCACCTCCTCGTCTTCTCCAGTCTCTTCGATATTAGCTGTTTCTGTTTATGTTTTTAGCAAGTATGAGTACAACTTCCGTACTCAGCAAGTCACACGGAGTCTAGCAATATCTACATGCATGGTGTACCAAGTGAAGGGAATCACGTCTATTATTTTATGTGGATGCACTTTTAGTTGTAAACAGATTTTGAACATAAAATCATAACTTCTTATAAATTTGGGGTTTCCAAGGTTCAATTAACAAACTATCAACATTACCACAGCCTTTCCACATCTACTTATGCCTTGCCACTGGATTCACCCATTAAACACAGCTTCATTTACCGGAAGCACGGCGTATTCGAATACCATTTGTCATGACTTTGCAAAGCTGCCCTGCTTTACCCACAAGATCCCTTAACTCCCGCTAAAGAGTTAAGACAACAAGGATGTTCACTGCTCAATTCTTTGTATAGACTCCGCCCAGTAGGTGTTAATCCCGATGAGCTCGGATGACCCCACGGGTCTCGTCCGACTCATCGCAGCCCTACAGTTGTATGGTTAACCACCTCCCATACAGACTCACCCTCTGACTCCCCCTTTCCCGTTGCAGAGGTTCAATTGAAGTTGAGCAGTTACTAAGCCAGGTTTGAATAAGTCAAGTTTGACTCAGTCAACGCTTGTGGTTGGGCGATTACTATGTCCGTTACTTAGCATAAGGGTCTAGTCCTTACATTTTAACTGAGGCAACATCCACCCACAAACCCCATATTCAGCACACACTGCGCTGCCACCAAACCACAACCAGCCTCTAACCTAGGATAAGGTCTTCGGATCCGTTGCTGCGATCCTCGCCTACCCTAGATCCACTTTCCAAAATTCTAAGGCAACAAAGTAAGTCTTAATAGTAAATGAATGTAATGTCCCTAACTACGATGATAATTTGTAGTTTATATTTTATGTGACTAAGTTTGTCAAGGTGAATATGGCCTTCAAGTTAAGCTGGGCTGTTGGGTGGTAGGACATAGCTAATATCATGTCATTCTAAACATTTATACATAAAATAACAGACTGAAAGTAGCATAATGAAAGTACATATAACTAAATAATACAGGAAATGTAGGATCAATATGTTCAAAATATATGTGACTTGCCTTGCGACTCGGTGATTTCAACTAACTCGAATTCTTCTGTGGGTTGGACTTGGGTCTGGACTTCTCCTTCCGGCTCCTGCTGAATGTCGACTCCGGAGGCTATCGCAAAGCAAACAAAATAAATTAATTCATGCCCGAAGGGTTGAGCGATGAATAAAGAAAATAAAAGAATAAAGAAAATCCGAAAAACTCCAATAAAATGAGGATATTGGGTTATAGGAGGGCTATATGGGGAAATGGGCTTTGGATTTGGGTTGGCGGGCTCGAAACGGATCCGGGGAGTATAAATATGCATTTTTGGGTTTTGGGCTAGCACTGTTCCTCGGACTCGGTACTGTTCCTCGGGCTCGGGCGAGCTGACTCAGCCGAACCGCGTTACTCGGGCTCGGGTCCGACGCAACTGGCGCGCGGGGGAGCGGACTCGGCTGGATCAAGTCGCCGCGGCTCGGGTCGGAGGCACCGGGCGCGGGCGCGGCGCGGTCGGGCGCGCGAGCGGGCACGCCAGGCGCGGGCGGGCGCGGGGCGCTGCGGTCGGGCGCGGTCGGCTGGCTCGGTTCAGCCGAGTCGGCGCGGCGGGGTCGGGTGAACAGTGCCAGGGGCACTGTTCTTCTTCTCCAACGCGTTCCCGCGCGCGCGGAGAGGCAGAGGAAACGGGCGGCGAGTGGCGGCGGAGCTCCGGTGACCTGCGACGCAAACCGAGGCCACCTACGGGTTCCTGGGAGTGAGAGGGGTCCATTTCGGGTGGTTGGACGGCCGGCGGAGGCGGCGTTCGCCGGCGGCGAGCTCCTCCTTCCTTGCGGGAATTTTGAAATGGTGGGCGAGTGGAGGCTTCTCCCGGCTATTGGGCTGGTCTTAGGGCATCAATGGGGTCTAGGGAGGGTTGGAGGGGTGTTGGCCGAAGCTCGGATGGCTCAGGTTGGGCTGGCCACGGTGGCCGCAGGCGGGGAAGAAGGGGCTAACGGTGCTGGAGGAGATGGGTGGTTGGGGGCTTAAGGCAACGGCCGGGGGAAGTTGCTAGGGCCACGAGGGTGCTGTAGGCGAAGTGAATTGGTTAATGGAGGGCCGGGAATAGGACATTGCGTTAGGGCACGGATTTGGGGGTTTTCTTGATTACCAGCAATGGGGCGGCTCGGGGGCTATGGAGGGCGGTCGGAGAGCTGCGGGAAAGGTGAGGGAAGCTAAAGGGGGGCCGGGGCGGCTTAAATAGGAGGAATGAGGCGGTTTGGCCGGGAGGCGGTGGGGGAGATCTTTCTGGCGCCTCGGCTTGGAGCTCAAGAAGGCCGGGCTGGCTTCGGGGCGAAGGAGAGCGGCGGTCAAAGAAGCTGTCAGAGGCCGCAGGTCGACTGTGAGAGGCGCTGGTCAAGGGTGGCAGAGGGGAGGCGCTTGAGCTGGCTAGGAGGGCGTCGGCCGTGAGAGGGGGAGCACTTGAGTGTTGGGAGCGGGTAGGGGGTGACGGGGGTACGGAGCTGCAGCTGGATGGCGGCCGCGCAGACGCTGGAAGGCGCGAGAGGAGGCGGCAACGAGAAAGATCAGAGGCGGCGGGGGAAATATCGGCAGCGGCGGCAAAAATCCCGTGGGTGCACAGTGCCGGCCGTAACTCCCCCCGTTCACGCCGTTATGACAGGGATTAAGGGTTAAGGTGCTTTGAGATTAGTGCGGAATAGGATCAAGGTTGGGGTTTTGCACTTGGATTTGGGAATTGAGCTAAAACTCAAATTTTGGCAAAAATTTTGGTTGTTTCAGTTGGCGTCATGGGCGTCGATGGCCATGCACTGCCGCTGCTCCTCCGCCGACTGCTTCGTCGCCTCCTCCAAATCTACAGCGACATCACCGCCTGCGGTGACGAAAAAATCAGACCGACTCTTGTAGCCTTGCAAGCTCTGAGCCTCTTCATCTTGTGATGGCCCAGCGCACTGCACTATGGCCCAGGCACCCAGCAGCAAAGCCACCGGTCCACCGCACACGGCACACCTGCGCCCCTGCCCACCGGTGCTCAGGAAGCGACAGCTCCGTTGACAGCAGGACTCACCGGACTCCAATGGTTCGACGCCGGCAAGCCCGGGCAGGTGCCCACCCTGCCCAGATGGTTGCCAGCATGAGGCGATATTTTTCTCGGCCAAGATATGCTTTGTTCTTTGCCATGAGTAAACTGCATCACTTGAACTCTACCCAAGCGAGCGACGTGGTTAGACATGTACATGGACTCATCTGATCCACACTGCGCGTGCCACTACTATAGAACAAGCTATACTGGACACCTCACCATAGACAGTTTATGTGGAGCCATCTGTGCTTTGATTATTACAGTCGATTCATGCTAAAACCGTTTCTAAAACTATCACAGACGGTTAAGTTTAAAAGACATCTATGACATACACATTATCATAGACAATTTTTAATTAGAACTGTTTATGAAACTATCACAGTCGGTTTTTATTTACAACCGTATGTATTTTGTCCTTTGTCGTATGAACTACAGAAGCTACTGAGACAGGAGATAGATTCAAGGCAAATTTATTACAAAAGTCCCCAAAAAAGATATTCACAGATCTTAGTCTTCTAGGTGTCATATGCTTCTTCTTCGAAATTTGGAGTTAGAGGATCAGCCGTTGAGTTCTCGAATGCCATGAGGATTGTCCTTGCCCTCTCCACTTCCTCCTCTAGCCTAGGTAATTCATTAGCAAAGCCCATATTCTCAAAGAGGATGCCATGATCAGCTTCCTCAGAATCGGCCACTTCTGCTTGATCGACAATGTTATCCATGTGTCTCTCTACTGCCGCAAGAGCTTCTTCCGCTTTGTGCACATTGCAAAGAAGAATGAGGCTAAGGGTGATTTCCCTTTCCTGAGTGGCAACGAGACACCTCTGTCGATGGCGGATGATGAGGTCCAGCTGACGGATGGAAGCGAGTCGAGGAAGGAGAGCAGGGCATGAGTGGAGGAGCTACTCTAGACGTAAATTATTTGCCGCCTGTGTAAGGTTGTGGCCAAACAACTCAAAAGAATATTAGATGCCATTATTGAGAAATCTGGTGAAGAAGATGAGGAAGATGACAGTTTAGAAGAGCTAGATTAGGGTGCGCATATTTAAGCGTTATCACAGATGGTTCGTATACCAAATCATCTCTGATATTAATATCATAGACGGTCCATATAACAAATTGTCTTTGATATGTGTCTTACCACAGATGGTTCGTATAACAAACCGTATCTGATATGTGCATTATCACAGACAGTTCGTATAACAAATCGTCTCTAATAATGACACGTCACTGATCCGTGGCGTATCCCCCAGAATTTTGATCTCACCCATCCATTCTCTCCACATCAAATAGCAGGCACTGATTCTTTCCACCGCTTGGCCCTTATTAATTACTCCCCATCTACCTTTCCACCGGTAGTCACATGTGAGTTCATCTACTAGCTTCCTGCATCCTCCCCTCGATGACGCCGACTATCACCATGAGCTAGCACCTTCATTGTAACACCACGGTCGACTGCACAACACACTCTTATCGTAAATGTTGTAAGAGTGTCTTATATAGTCTCACCGTCGTGCCACAAAGGTGGCGCTACCACCGCCTCTCCATTGCCGGTGATATCTGGCCACCATCCGATGCCCTCCCCTCTCTTCCTTGATGGCAAGCGTCAAGGACATCGTGCGCTGCATCTAGCTTGTTCCTCGATAACGCCGACTACTGCCATGAGCTAGCGCTTCCGTCGTAACACCATGGTCGACTGCATAACACACTATTGTCGTAAGTGTCGTAAGAGTGTCTTATGCAATCTCACTGTCGTGCCACAAAGGTGACGCTACCATTGCCTCTCCATTGCCAGTGATATCCGGCCCCCATCCGATGCATCTAGCTTCTACTGTCTGCTAGGATCTTTGCTTATATATTCTTGCCGTGTTAAAGAGTTGGGTTTGTTATCTTGTTATGCTGTAATGGTGGATTCTAATCTTAATGAAAATGGAATGTGCTATTGTGTTTGCCACTGTATTTACTTGTTTTCGAAGGGCATGGGTAACATTATTTCTTGAGGTTAGCCAAAAAAACAAAAAAAAATTAGGTATAGAATGAATTATCATAGATGGTTTGTGCTATAGACTATCTATGAATGACTATCCTAGATGGTTCTATATACTAATTGTCTATGATACTCACCAATCACAGACGGTTGGTAACTAGAACCATCTGTGATGTGTGAGTATCACAGATGGTTTTTGGTTTGAGCCGTCCGTAATAGTTTTCTTCATAGACGGTTCTAATTACAAACCGTCTATATTGTCTTTAGCACAGACGGCTCACAAACCATCTGTGATAACCTCTGATTATCACTGACACATAATAACAGGCGGTTCAGAAAACCGTATGTGATGACAGTTCTAAACCGTCTGTGATGACCCTTTTTGTAGTAGTGTGCACTGTTACCAGCTACTGCACGCGTGTTCATGGCTGTAAGCACGCTATTCTGAACTTGGAGCAAGTACAGAACTACTTTTATTTAACAGATAAAAATGTGAGGTGTCTAAGAAGTAGATCGTGCCTGTTTTGCAATTTATGGTTTTTGGCTATCATGATAGAACGAAGAAATACACTCACGTGTGATTTTAGATAATATAGATGAAGTTGCTACAGTATCTATTACAATTAACTTGTAGACTATATCTTGAAAAGACACTCAGTTTGAAAGCTAGTTACCGTAGAAAAGATAAAAGCCACAAACTAGAAGCCCAAAAGTCATGAGCTGGGCCGGGCTCGGTTCCTATACTTACATATATCCATGTACCGACTATGAACTATGTCCTCGCTGCTAGTGGTGTGTGCCCATGAGCGCGGGGCACATCTACTGCTTCGACACTTGTTCAGAGGTGCAGCCGTTGCAAAAACACGATGGTCAAAAGTTGAATTTCCGAAAACCCATTTAAATGCGTGTCACAACGCGCTGGGCAAAAGTCAAAATTAAACAGGGCATGTGCGTGCGGATGGGTTGGGCATTTGGGCTAACGATTGGGCCGGGGTCACGAAAGTGCTTACCCTCTCGGTCAAACTATACATACATACATACATACATACATACATACATACATACATACACACACACACACACACACACACACACACACACACACACACACACACACACACACACACACACACACACACACACATATATATATATATACACACACACACAAATATACAAACACACACATAGATATACACACACACACATATACATATACATACATGCATACATACATACATACATACATACATACATACATACATACATACATACATACATACATACATACATACATACATACATACATACATACATACATACATACATACATACATACATACATACATACATACATACATACATACATACATACATACATACATACATACATACATACATATATATAATACACACACACAAACAGACATACACACACATACATACATATATACATATATATAATACACACACACACACATAGCAAATAACTCGTACGGATATATAAAGTTACCGTTGCGCATGAATGAAGTTGCTATCAAATACAATAGAGTTACTGCCAGTTTTATAGATATGTAACTTTAATAGGCGTGAAAACTGTAAACAACTTTATAAATTATATGTGATAACTTTTTGTGCATGATATAGTAACTTTGCCAAATATAAATAACTTCATAAATTATATATGATAACTTTATGTACATTTGATAATAACTTTTCTATAATTAAAAACTTTACAAAATCCCAAAAAAAACGGCATGTGGTACCGCTTGCGAAGGGAGGAGGGGGACACGCAGGTCTAACACGCATAAAGAACAACATGTAACTTCATGAATTATAGATGATAAATTAATATGCATATGGTAGTAACTTTACCATATTTAACACATTCTAGTAACCGTCTGTAGGTTGGGATAGTGGGGCCATTGGCTGATTGGTTCGGTCATTGGTGCGCGCTTATTCTAAGCATAGCCACTGAATAATGTACACACACATATCACAACGTAGAGAGTATCTTTAACGGAGGGTATATACGTGTAGTATACGAGTATACAAGACTATCTAGGTAGTATGTATATTGTTTTAGAGACAATATGTATATTTTTTAAAATATACTCCTTTTTATGTACTTATATGGAGGTATTTATAAAATATGCAAAAAAAAAACTACATACTCCCTTGCATTTTTTTCATGTGGTTTACATTGAAATATCTTATAATTAATATATGAGTATACCTATAGTGATAAAGAATCATTTCAAATTTTTTAGGTGGTATATCAGAGGTGGGAGTAACTACACCCGGGAGAGAATGTATTTTTCCTATATATATGATGTTGAAATGGGGTACCATGGCACCTGTGCACCATGATTTTAAATACGTGAATTTAACTTAAATTCTAAACATACCAGTTTTAGGGTATCTATCCATCTATAACAATTCAAATGAAATATATACCTTTGAAAAAATATATTTGATTTCAAAGTTTTGAATGAATTTATATCACATGCAGTACATCAATCTTTGCATATTTCCATGGATTCATCTTAATTTGGTTGTTTTGCTCTTGATTTGACCTTAAAGTGTGATTTCTTGATCCAAAGGTTTTTGTGTCAATTTCTTTGGTGTTCTAACTTGCTGTGACATGTGTGAATGCATCTAGACTCATCTTGGTTATCATCCTCCCACGAGTTAGGAACAACCACCGATTTTGATTTTGACTCGATTTTGATGTAACCTTCCAACAAACTAAAAAATGTCTTATCTTTGGCCATGATTTTTATAATTATTTGTTGAAATAGTTTCACAATACGCTAGAAATAATCTCTACAAAGTTTCACATTATTTGGATCTATGGATCAAAAGTTTCTTCTGTTTTTATTTTGAATCAGACCTGAAACAGTCGATGCAGTTCTCTATCTGGAACGTCAACCAGATTTACAACGATGTTGGTTTTGACCATGGTCAAGTTCCATGTCGCATCACATTGTTTTCGACCTCGTTTAGTTTTTCGACCGCTTCATGTTTTCCCTACCACGTGGGATTTTTGACCACTCACTGATCGTCGATTTCACTGGTTGGCATTTGAACTGAATCGACCACGTTGGTCGTAGGTCAGTTGTTGGCTTCCAACCACGTTGGTTGCTCGATCACTCATTGGCTTACGACCATGTTGATCACTTTGGTTGCCGTCTGGTTCTAATCATGTTGGTTGTTTGACCACTCATTGGCTTACGACCACGTTGATCACTTTGGTTGCCGGCTGGTTCGACCACGTTGGTTGTTCTACCACTCATTGGCTTATGACCACGTTGATCACTTTGGTTGTCGACTGGTTCCGGCCACATTGGTTATTCGACACTCGTTAGCGTTCGACCACGTTGGTTACAACCATGTTGATTCTTGATCACTTTGGTTGTCGACTGGTTACGACCACATTGGTTATTCGACCATTCATTGGTGTCCGACCATGTTGCCTACGACCATGTTGGTTTCGACTACATCCATTTTTTATCACGTTGGTTTCGGTCTTAGTGGTTATCAACTACGTTGGTTTTTGACCGCTCTCTGGTAGTCGACCACGAGAGGCGACTTCCGACTACATGGATTTTTTGACATACTATCAGTTCTCGACTACACTGATATCCGTTCGGTAGTCAATTTTCGACCACGTTGAACTTCCCACTGGTAATCGAATTTTGACCACGTCATCAGCTTTCGATCATGTTGTTTTTCCTGTCATCTAGTTGTGTTCGACTCCATCTCCTCAGTTTTCAACTAGGATTTCAACCCTAATCTTCATAGCTTTGTGGCTATCTGAGAAAAGGGATAAGTGAATACTTGGGGGGGGGATTTAAAGGCACCATGCACACCCTGTTGCCTATCTTGTCCTACAAGTGGTATCAGAGCCCAGTTAACTCTTTTCAATAGATCTTAACTGGTCTTAGGAGCCATGGCAGCAAACAAGTATTCCACCAAGCCTTCTATCTTCGATGGGGTCGACTATCCCTTTTGAAAGAGTAGGATGGAGTCTTATATTCAGGCTCAAGGCTATACAATCTAGAGAAAGGTTAAGACTTGGTTCGTTGTTCCTACCGATGAGCACATCACAGTGATAAATACGCTAGATGTAGAGGCAAATGCTAAGGCAAGGAACATCATTATCCAGGGTCTTAGTAGAAATGAGTTTGATCGCATCTCTCATCTCTCGTCGGCTTATGATATTTGGGTGACCCTCAATGCATACCATGACGGCACCGCCCAAATCAGGACTGTCCGACAGGACTAGTACAATCGAGAGTATAACAAGTTTGAGATGCTTGCTAGTGAGTCCTTATATGAGTGCTTTGGTAGATTTCATACGATTCTGAGTAACCTCCAAGCTGTTGGTCTTACATACTAAGACTCAGACAATACTCACTAGATGCTTTCTACCTTGGACCTTAGGGTCTGGGAGATGAAAGTTACTACTATCAAGGACACGACTGACTTGTCAACCTTGACTCTTGATACGTTGTACTCATGCCTCAAGACTCATGAGATTGACATCGTCTCTCATAAGTCGATGTCACAGTCGATGGCCTTAGTCACCGATCTCAGTTCTGCTTTTGGAGCATCTTTTGATAGTGCTTCTGGTTTCTCTTTGGCTGCTTTGTGTGAGATGAGCGTTGACCAATTTGAGCAGTTCCCAGAGAGTGAGTTAGCCCTCTTAGCCAGAGAATTCTCACACGCATACAAGAGGGTGGTTAGGGAGAGAAAGAGAGGTGGTCCAGTGATCTGCTTCGAGTGTGGTGGCCCCAACCACATTCGAGCGAACTGCCCCAAGCTGGAGAAGGGTAAGAACGATTACGACGATGTGAGCAAGAATGACTACATCAGCAAGAACCATAACAAGAAGCCCCCTGCTCATGATCAAGGTAAGGAGAAGAAGTACCGCAACCTTGGCAAGGCCAAGAGTCTCTTCCACTACGTCCTCACTACCTTCAACAACTTCAACTTCGGTGACATGGAGGGCTGGAGCGAGAATGATCTGCACAAGGACAGCGATGATGATCTCTACAATGATTCTGATAAGGTATGCCCCTCCTACGACTAGCTCAATGGTGCTTTTCTCAAATTAGAAAAAAAATTTATGCTAGGTCTAGGACTAGGTGTGGTGAGTTAAAGAGGGAGGTAGAGAGCTTGTTATGGGAGCCTACTTAACTTAGATCTACTCTCTTTCATGACGATTGTGATGTATGTACCTCGTTGCTGGGAGATACGGAGAAGCTAATGACCTCTCATGATAGTGTGATTTCTGAGCTAGATTTGCTTAAGGTGGAGAAGGTTAGTCTATTAGCTGAGATAGAGCTGGCTAGAGTTGCTCCTCTTTCATCTGATTCTGTTGAGACTATATTTTGCACATCATGTAAGGATAAGGACAATACTTTTAGAGGTCTATATACCATGCTTCTTGATTTTCCTGAAACATGTGAAAGTTGTAACAACTTGAAGATTAACATAAAGAAGGCGGATTATAAAATTACTAAAATGCAAGCTGTTCTGCTTAAGCCTATTGTTTCTTATGCCAATTATCCAAAATTAACTTCTAAACTTGAATCAATTTCTAAGCAATTTCAAGACATGTGTGATAACAACAGGAAAATAGCAATACTTGTGAAAATTCCAAAATCTGAATTGATTGCATTGGATAAAAATGTGTGTAGCTAACTAAGGATCTATTAGAGAAGCCACAATCTGCTTGCACTTTCTGTGTTGAAGTAGGGGAGAAATCTAAGGAAATGCTAGAGACTTTTAAGAAGAGTTACGAGGACTAGATGGCTAGAATTAGGGCTGCCCTCTATGTGTCTTGCGATGCCCTCAAGGTTGAGGCGGCCGTGCACAAGGAGAGATATGCACGTGCTATTCGATCTTCTGTTTCTGGTTCCTCTTCCTCTCCTTCTGGTTCCTCATCCTCTCCTTCTCCCTATTCTTCATGTGCCTCTCTTTTTCGGGAGTGTGATTACCTCATGAATAGTCTTGAAAAATTTGTTGGAGGCAAGAAAAGGCTCGATCTTATTCTAGACAAATCAAAGATTTTCAAGTTTAATCAAGGTCTAGGGTATGATTTCTTAGAGGATATAAAGAAACATTCACCTACTGTTGTTAGACCTGTAGCAGCAGGCGTGATCGAAGTTGTGCCCGAGTCTAAGAAAATTGAGTTTAAGTGTATGGTTTTGTCCAGGGAATTTCTATCAGTAAGATTGTGCCACCTGCTACTTCAACCTCTCAGAAGGCAAAGCCTCACCCTGTTGCTGCGACCTCTTAGAAGGTGAAGCCTCATCATGTTGCTTCGACCTCTCAGAAGGCGAAGTATCATTGTATCCTTTGTTAGAAGGATGGACATGTGATCGAGATCTGTTTTAGGCTCGCCAAGATTGTGTGAAGAGACCATGTTCATGCTCTTAGGTGTATTTAGGGTCAGCCCCCCAGTGGCACGCGTCGCTCAACCCTCCCTCTCGACCGTGCGCGCGCGACAGAGAGGCAGAGACATAGGTGTCTCCGATCTCCGACGCTGTCGGTTTTCTGACTGGGCGGTTGGTCGTTGGGCGGCAGCAAAACGATGGGCGGGTTTTCTGGAAATCGGCCCATCGGGAGGTAATTGGTGTACCATCCCAGTTGTTGTGGTTCCCACCTTGGCTGCCTGCTGGTCTTGCTGCAATTTGCTCAAGAAGTCGAGTATGTTGTTCCAACACCCTCGCCATGTTTTGCTCAGCTTGGTATCTATTTTGTTCTATCATGGGGAAAACATTGGCTATTGTCATCTGGTCGTTGGCAGGTGCACCCTGCCCGATGGTCTGTCCGCTCTGCTGTCCTGGATCCATCCTGTTGAATTTCTGCCAATTGGAATCTTGGAATTAGCTTTGCAGCGATTTTTATTAACAAGGAGTAGATAAGTAAGACATTGAATTTTCAAGGCAAATATAGGACGAAAAATGTAAGAACGAGGGCGAAAGGACAGGAGAAAACTTTGAAGACAGGGAGAATACTGATAATTAAACAAACAACATAAGAGATAATTAACATAAATTTACAATATGCAAGTGTCACACAGACCACTTAGGGTTCATGATACAACTTGCATTACATACAAAAGTACTACTACTCTAGGTCAGGCTAAACTAACGAACACCAACTACTCCTCCATGGCGTCCGGAGCTGGCAGGGCGAGAGGGGCTGCAGGACGAAACCGAGCACGGTACTCTCCTGCAGTCAGCCTACGCCTGGGTCGAGACTGCACAGAAGCGCACGAGGAGGAGATGCTGGGGGACTCTCCACACTCTGAAACCTCGCCCGCCTCGACTGGCTTGAAGCGAACAAGGGCTGCACGAAGCTGCTGCACCTCCTGCTGACACATGGTTCACCCTGGCATAGTAGGCGGTTCCTGGTCTGCCTCTGCCTCTGCCCACCGAAACGTAGGCAGTTGACCCAGCGGCTGTCTGGGGCCTCTGCGGCTTCGTTTGTAAATAACCCCCACCTGAAGTGGGCGTGATCAGGGAGGGCACCACCGGATGGGTTTCGATGCGGGGAGTCCATTTTTGGGATTTGGAAGGCGAGGGGACCAACAGAGAAGGCAGGAGGCAAAAGGGGAGAAATCGGCTTCCCGGTGGCGAAGGAGGTCACCAGAGCTGAACGAGCCGAATCGGCGGTGGTTTCACGGTCAGTGGGGTTGGGGGCTCACTTTGGCGGAGTTGGGCTTGGCTGGGGAGCTTCCTGGAAGGCTGGCTACGGTGAGGTGTTTCTGCCGGCGGAGTTCTTCGACGCCGGGGCTCCTCGGGGTTCCACCTGGCCAGAGGAGTGCACCAGAGCAATCAGAAGAGGGTGGAGATCCTTTCGGCGAATGGAATCAGAAAATGAAGGGATGGGGAAGGAGATCAGCTCACGGGGGTCGTCGACGCAGGGGAGGGGAACGACGGCGCGAGGGAGCAGCAGAGCCCAATCAGCTGCTCACGGAGGCTCTTTGGAGTGGCAGGAAGTGATTGAGGGCGGTGGGGAGGCTTAGGGAGCACAGGAGTGCGAGGGAGCAGAGGGGCGGCTTTAAGCCTCGGCGGAGGGGGATGAAAACGAGGGAGAGGGGGATGGGCGCGGTGCCAGCGGTCAACAGGGAGGACGGGGAGCTGCTGGGGTGTCGTCTCGGAGCGATGGGGCCGTGAATGCTCCTAAGACCAACACGAGGTCCAGAGTTATAGATAGCTCTTCTGAGGTGTTTGGTTCTAGACAGCGTCGAGGACTTGGTTTTTAGGCTCTTTCTATTTTTGGTCCTCGTGTTGCCTCTGGTTAGGGTATCCACCGTCCTGAGGATAGATGTTGTTTTCCCCACCGAGATAGCTATCCACGGTGTGATTAGCATACTACTGTAGGTCAGACCCGCTCTTCAATAGCAGTCAGACCTAGCAGAGGTTTGAGGTTTGCACCTAGACCTTTTGATTATATGAGAGGCGGAGAGCATAGGGTAGCTAGAGGTCAGTCATTTGTTTTTTTGACTGCATCTTCTGTTCATCGCGTGACTCAGTACTAGGTTCCTAGATTTGGCTTTTCGACTTTGTCTATTCTCGACACATGACCAAAGACTCTCATTGGTTCTCTTCCCCAGTCCGAGCTCCAGGTGTGAGATGATCACCTTTGGAGACGCTTCTTCTGGTCGAGTCATCGCTGAAGGTACTATGCGTATTAATGATTCTTTCATTTTTAAGTATGTTGCCTTAGTACGTAAGCTGCGTTATAATTTGCTATCTATTTCTCAGCTTACCGATGATGATTTAGTTTAAAGAAAAATACTTACAAAATTCTTGATTCTTCAGGAAGTCTAGTTTGCAGGATTTCTAGGTTTGAGAGGATCTTTTGTGATGATTTGTTGAGTCATCTGGTGATTCTCTCAGATGCTTAGTTGCTTCAGAGTCCTATGATCCCTCTTTTTGGCATAGGAGACTTGATCACATTGGCTTTGATCATTTGACCCGAGTTAGTGGTCACGATCTCATACGTGGTCTGCCCAAGCTTAAGATGGTCAAAGACTTTGTTTGTGCTCCTTGCCAGCATGGCAAGATGGCTGCTGCTTCTCATCCCCCAGTCGCTGTGACTATGACCGATACACTAGGACATCTTCTTCATATAGACACTGGTGGTCCAGCTAGAGTGTAGTCGGCTGGTGGGAAGTGGTAGGTTCTTGTCGTGGTTGATGACTTCTCAAGAAGAAGCTGCCGACGCCGACGCCGATGTGAAGGCGGATGGGGAGAGGTGGAGAAGTGACAGGGGTTGGCGAAGCTTGGGAGGAGGCGTGACTGGTGGAGAAGTGAGGTGGCCGGTGAGGTAAGGCCTGGCCCTCGCCGGCGCCAACGGCGGAGAAGAAGGGGGTAGAGGGAGAGGAAGAAATCGGGCAAATTGAGCAATTAATTATAGAAAAGCGTGTAAATGATGATAAATGGTCTCAAAATATGAAAAATATGAGGGTAAAATGATGGCAAAATATATGTAAATATGACGCATGTTTGTTACTCACCTCGGCGTCGCCGCATCGGCAGCTTCTTACTCACCTCGGCGCCGCCGCATCCTTGTCTCTCCATCACTCCCTCTCCACATCCGGCGCGCCACCATTCCACCTCTTCTCTACCCTTTCTCTCTCTGCCGCCTACTCCCGTGCGCCGCCTCCTCTACTCCCTCCTCACACATCGCCGCCCATCTCCTCCCTCGGAACCACCGGCCGCCTCTTTCCTTGCCTTCTCCACCTGCCGCTCCTCCAAATCTGCGCCACCTCTTCCGCCGCCGGGCCACCGATCGACATCTCCATCGAGTCCCCTTCAGCGCCGCCGCCGGCCGCCACCACTTCGTAGACATCATCGCCGACCCCTGCTTCCTCTACGGCGCCGCCGACAGCCTGACCTCCTCTGCGCCCTCTGCTACTTCTACCCCCTTCGGTTGAATCCTTCCCAAATCTTCTATTCTTATTACTGTTGATGTTACTGATGTTAATTACTGCTTTGTGAACTGAGTATGTTTGGGTAGCATTGTTATCTTTGTTTGTGGATGTTAATTGTTCTTTACTGTGACTAGTTATTGCACTGTGGATTGTGATCTGTGATTGTGAAATGTGAGCTGTGCAATGTTTTGTGTTGTTTATATAATCTGTTATTGCTGTTGGAAGTTGTTTAGCAATTTTAGTATTGATCATTGTGATGCTGTTGGATATGGATATAGGTTCTGTTCATGTGAGTTATGATCTGTGTTAATTTGTCTTTGTTGGCATTAGGTTAGCAGTGCGAGTTATGCCATTGTCAATAGTAGCTATCTGTGTTTGTCTGTGTAATCCTGCACGGATTAGTTAGCCAGTGACCGTCTCCCTTCCCCGTGCTGTCTCGACCCCCTCTTTGCTTCTAGTCCTCCCTTGCGCTTCTCGACCTCCCCCTTTTCTTCTTTGCACGGTTGGTCGTTAGCTAAGTCGAGCAATCGTAGTCATGTGTTTGTCGTGTGCCATTGTCGTCTAGTTAGCCGTCGATCGTTTTCTCCCTCGTTCTCTCTCGACTCCCTCTTTGCTTCTAGACTCCCCCAGTGCTTCTCGACTTCCTCAATCTGTCTAGCAGTCGATAGTTAGTTAGGTTGTCAGTTGGTAGTCGTGTCATCGTTCTTGTAGTCATTGTAGTTCGTGTGTGTTTGTTCGTAGTCAGTCATCGTGTCATTCGTTCGGTCGTACGACGTCCATTCGTACGGTCGTTCGTCCCGTCGTCCTTTGTTCGTGCTTTTGTTAGTTCTTTCGTAGGTTCGTCCGTACGAGCTAGCGTTCGTTCGGTAGTTTGTTCGTTTGGCTGCTTTGGTAGTCGTTTTAGGTTTAGTTTGCTCCCCCGTTTCATTTGACCTAGCTTTAGCTAAGCATCGGTAGCCTCAGTCTAGTCCCTGTGGAGAACACGACACTCGCCGCTATTTTAGTGGCAACCTGTGCACTTGCGGGTGTGCTATTTTTGCACGATCAAGTATTTTGGCGCCGTTGCTGGGGATTAGCGTAGAGCGACAGTGTTAGGCTATAGACTAGGTCGTTGTTTGTTTTCTTTTGCTTGTTTTGTGTTTGTGCTGACCTGTCTTTCATTTCGTCATTGTTGATATTTGTGATATATCGCTAACCCCTAACCATTTCCCTAGTTATTTCTCTCTAGCGTGATTTTCGTATCCATTCTTGTAGGTTGATTGATATTGGTACTTATTGAGGCTATGGCTTACTATTATGATTCTCATGGTTTTATGAGCACCCCTACTTATGATACTCTTCAAGAACAGGTAAATCTATTTTCTCGTCAGTTAGAACGTTATGCTTTAGAGCGGGGAGTTGTGTTAGAGAGCGAGCATGATCAGTACAGTTCTTTATCAGGCGCCCGCTCTCCAGTTGTTCCTATATGCCAGATTTGTGGTTTTCAGGGCCATTCACCCGCTGAGTGCCAGCGTGGTTATTTGTCCACTCCAGAGTGTTACGGGATGAGCTTTGATCAGCCGAGTGGGCCATACCTGGACACTTATCACCCTGGATGGCCTGAGCACTCGAGTCTGTCATATGGAAACAACAACCCTGATATCTCATCATTTTCTTCTAGTACACCATTGCAGGGTTTTAGATTTGGAGATCAGGATACTTCTCATTGGTCACACCAGCACTATCCTGTACCTCAGCATCAGACTCCTACTCCTGAGCGCGATCAGTTGTCCAGATTTGAGGAGAGGATTTCTAGGATGATAGGAGATTTCGAGAGTAGACCTTCACCCCTATAACTAGGCTAGAGGTCATTAGGATTTTGCTTGCCTTCGTAGTGTCTAAGGGCTCTAAGCTGTACCAGATGGATGTCAAGAGTATCTTCTTCAATGGATATATTGAGGAAAAGATTTATGTTAGACAGCCTCCAGGTTTCTAGAACCCCAATACCCAAACCATGTGTTCAAGCTTTCCAAAGCCCTGTATGGATTTAAGAAAGCCCTTAGAGCTTGGTATGAGAGGCTTAAGTCCTATTTGTTGAGTCATAGGTTTGAGATGAGTAAGGTAGACAAGACCTTGTTCATTCGTAGGCATGGCAATGACCTTCTACTTATCCAGATTTATATGGATAATATTATCTTTGGTGGCTCCTCTCATACTCTGCTTTCCCAGTTTTCTGATGTCATGAGCATAGAGTTTGAGATGAACATAATGGGCGAGTTGAGCTTCTTTCTCGATTTCCAGATCAAGCAGACTAGGGAGGGTACTTTCTTGCATCAAGGCAAGTACACTCGAGACCTCCTGAGACGCTTCAACATGAGTGATGGCAAGCCAATGTCGACTCCGAAGGTGACCTTAATCACACTCGACTCAGACAAGGATGGCGAGCTAGTACATCAGAAGGAGTATCGCAGCATGATTGGCTCTCTCCTGTACCTCATTGCTTCGAGGCTGTACATACATTTTGCCATGTGTTGTGTGCTTGATTTTAGGCTTCTCCTCGCATCTCTCATCGTCAAGCGATGAAGTGCATCTTCAAGTACCTTTGAGCTACTCTAAACTATTGTATCTGGTACTCTTCAGCTTCTTGTCTTTACCTTAGAGCCTATTCCGATGCAGACTTTGCTAGCTATAGGATAGATAGGAAGGGCACATTTGGTACTTGCCAATTCATTGGCACTTCTCATATTTCTTGGTTTTCTAGGAAGCAGTTCAATGTTGCACAGTCCACCATAGAGGCCGAGTTTGTTGCAGCCGCTAGTTGCTGTAGTCAAGTGTTTTGGATGGTTTTGACCTTGCAGGACTTAGGGTTAGCCATAGATAGTGTTCATCTCTTCTGTGATAACACTTCTGCTATTAACATTGCTAGAACCCAGTGTAGCACTCCAGGACCAAGCGCATAGATATGATATATTATTTCCTTAGAGACCATGTGGAGAATGGTGACATAGTGCTTTAGTTTGTAGAGAGTGACCACTAGTTGACTGACATTTTCACCAAGCCTTTAGATAGATAGAGGTTCACAACCTTGCGGGGAGAGCTTAGGGTGGTCTGTCCTTATGACTTAATCTGAGGGAGAGCATCTTGTACTTTTTGTATTATATTGTTCATATACTTCTTTTTCATTCTGTTGCACTTTGTTCATTGGGTGCACTAGGTTAATCTTTCTAGCATAGACTAGGTTTAGACTTCTTCCTCTTATCTTATGATCCTAAGATGTTGATTATTAGTTGCTTCTCTTCTCACTAGGTTGAATTCACTCACTTCTTTTAGGTCTAGCGAGGGTTGAGCCCCCTTGGGTAGATAGGGAACGTGTTTGCTCCCTAGTGCTTTAGATGACCAGTTGATAGAACTAGAGTCATATGGTGTAGATGAGAACAAGTCTGAGCCATAGTATTCCTTCTATCTTGTCTATGCTGTAAGGACTATCATTTCTTCTTTCTGTCCAAGCTTCTTCCCTCTTGCTTATTGCTTTGGTTCAAAAGGAGTTCATTTGAGATTTTCTAGAGCTTAATGATGACATAACTCAACTTGAACCAAAATGCTTCTGAATTTGACTCACTTGCTGAGGCGGAGTTGGAATTTCTTTTTGTTGCATCATATTGCATTTAAATTCAACAATGTGCATTGTAATATAAATACATGGAGCCCTGATCATTATCCCTACATGACATGATAAATAAGCTAAGTTGAGTCTTGAATCTATATTGAGCTTTAGATTGAGCTATGCTAGCTTATTGCATTATGCATGAACTCAGGGGGTGTTTTGGATGACCAAGGTCACTTCCTTAAGTTTCTTGCTTAGAGTGGTCGCATAAGGGTTGAGATCTAGCACATAGCTAAGAAAACAAAATCTTATGAAAAATGGTTGAAGCCAACCATGAATTTCTAAAAATGCCAATGTGCTAAATTTACTCAATTATAAATTTATCAAGTACTTGAACAAAATGTCTCAATTTTGAACTTGTAGCACTCTAAATTAACTCAATTATAGCTTCTTGGTTCTACTTAGAATATTGGCATGGCTTGGCTTATTTTTGGATACCTTTAACTAGATTATGATCTTGAGTGACTTGACATGTTAAATAATCTTGACATGTTAAACAATCTATTTAATTTCATATTATGGTTTACTTGGCTTTAGCTTGACTATACATGGGTTGACATGATCTAAATAGCACTTTCACGTTTTATGGCTTGGTGTAATACCTGGAAAGTCGTTTTGGATAATCTTCATGACTCCTAATACTTAAAATGAATAAATTGCAGCCACTTTATTTCATTCATACTCTATCTTCTTCCACGCATCTTGTTGGCTCCATTGTCAAAAGGGGAGAAAGATTGATAAAAAATGCATATCTAGAGCATGTTTTTCAGTTTTGTGCAATTGATTTAGTCTCACCATGATCAATGTCAGATCGAACAATTGCTCTTTCATATAGACCTAGAATGAGATTTCCTGACTCACTTAGTGAATTTGAAGTCTTTGTGGAAATTTTGTTATTTTTAGTGGTTTCACCTCATTTCTGCTTCATATGGTCATTTTCAATCATTGTATTCCTTCTGTGACCATTTTGAAGCTCTTTTTACAAAATTTTTCTTCTTCTAAAACCACCTCCGATTTGCATGTTTGAGTATTGCCAATGGGTTCATCAAGGGGAAGATTGATAAATAATGTGATATGGTCAAGGTTAATGTTGTGATGAACCATTGCAATATTTATAGAGTGGTCAATTGGCTTTGCAAAGATTGCACTCTGTCAGGATTGGTTTGGGCAGAAATTGAGGATTTGGGATTTGAGTCAGGGATTTAGTTAGGATGACCAGAGTCGTTGGATTAAGGTTGCATGATGCATGTCTCAGCTAATGTAGGTCAAGTTGTGAAGAAATTGTACCTGGAAACGAAGTCTTTGTCTTTGGATGTGCAGGATCGCTTGAAGTCAACTGTGGTCAATGGTGGTGATTGGGGCTAGGCTTATGGAGGAGTCGAGGCTCAGAACGATTAAGGATACTGGGTGAGATGGTGAGCTCAAGCATGGCACGAGAAAGGCGGGAATGTCGAAAGGCGAGTTCGAACGACGGGATGACAATAGGTGGCTTGCATGGGCCAAATAAGTTGTGGTTCGATGGAACTGGGACGGGAGAGACTTGGTAGCACGTGGCAAGCTAGTAGTGTACCTACGCGTAGCAAGCAAGACGATTGATTGCAAAGGATGGTGATGACCGGGTCAATAAGTGGCATTTTAGTATTTTGACCAAAATACCGAAAACCATCTTGGATCAAAACCGCGGTGCATGGGCGATGCGTTGGAGAGTGGTTTAGGTCAAGATGGAGCTGGTTTGATCAAGACGGATCAAGGCTAAAGGTTTAGCGGATGCACACTTATACGCTTTGAAAAGTGTGCATAAGTAAACTTGAGTGAGTAAAACCCGTGTGTCTGGGTTGTTGATTTCTTGATCCAAGGGTTCTTGAGTCAATTTTTTTGGTGTTCTAACTTACTGTGACATGTGTGAATACATTTAGACTCATCTTAGTCATCATACTCCCACGAGCTAGGTAGATTCACCGATTTTGATTTTGACTCGGTTTTGATTTAACCTTCCAATAAACTAAAAAAGGTCTCATCTTTCGCCATGATTTTTATGATCATTTGTTCGAATAGATTCACAATACCCTAGAGATGAACTTTACAAAGTTTCACATCATTTGGATCTACGGATCAAAAGTTCCTTCTGTTTTCGTTTTGAATCAGAGCTGAAATAGTCGGTGCAGTTCTCTGTCTGGAGCATCAACAAGATTTATGACCACGATCAAGATCCAAATCGCATCGCACCGCTTTCAACCTCATTCAGTCTTTCGACGGCTTCATGTTTTCCCTACCACGTGGGATTTTCGACCACTCACATATCATCGATTTCACTGGTCGGTTTTTGAACTGAATCGACCACGTTGGTCGCAGATCACTCGTTGGCTTCCAACCATGTTAGTTGTTTCAACACTTGTTAGCTTACAACCACGTTGATCACTTTGGTTGCCATTTAGTTCTGACCACGTTGGTTGTTCGACCACTTGTTGGCTTACGATTATGTTGGTTACAACCATGTTGATCACTTTGGTTACTGGCTGGTTCCGACCACATTGGTTGTTAGACACTTGTTGGCTTACGACCACGTTGGTTACGACCATGCTGATCACTTTGGTTGTCAACTGATTCCGACCACATTGGTTGTTCGGTCACTCATTGGCGTTCGACCACGTTGATTCTCGATCACTTTGGTTATTGACTAGTTACGACCATGTTAGTTGTTCGACCACTCGTTGGCGTCCGACCATGTTGCCTACGACCACGTTGGTTTTGACTACATCCATTTTCAACCACGTTGGTTTTGGTCTCAATGGTTGTTGACTATGTTGGTTTTTAACCGCTCCCTGGTCGTCAACCGCGAGAGGCGACTTCTGACTACACGAATTTTTGATGTACTGTCAGTTCTCGACTATGGTGATTTACGTTCGGTAGTCGATTTTCGACCACGTCGAACTTCCGACTAGTAGTCGAATTTCGACCACGTTGTCATCTTTTGACCACGTTGTTTTTCCTACCATCTACTTGTGTTCGACTCTATCTCCTTGGTTTTCAACTAGGATTTCAACCTTAATCTTTATAGCTTTGTAGCTATCAGAGAAAAGGGATAAGTGAATACTTGGGGGGGATTTAAAGGCACCATTCATCCTCCTCTGTTGCCTGTCCGGTCCTACATTGTGGATGTTGTATATATTGTGCTTTGCTATGCTAGGAAATCTATTCTAGTAGTATTTCAAGTAGCTTTTTACATGGTGAGAGAGAGAATTTTACTTGATGCTTTCAAGTAGGTACCATGCTGAAAACGTTCCCTACTTCCTAGGTAAACCTAGTGGCGAAGCCAGAATTTTTGGCGAGCCCAGGCAGCCGGTTCTGGCCTCCACTCGGCTGTCCGCCCCTGCATGCCCCCTTTCGTGCTCCCTGCTCCGGCCTTCCCCCTTTGTCGTCTGTCCCAACATACACCCTTGCTTCTTGCTGGCTTGCCGCCCTACTCGCCTGCCACCGATTGGCCTCCCCCTAGGCCGTTTGTCCCTGCAGGATGAACTGGAGTCCATCGTCGACGAGCCTGAACAGTCGCCCAGGCTCACCAGGCGGTGGCTCTGCCCATGGGTAAACCCATCCCCTCACCTCCACTGAAACAAAGGGCTATTCTAGACAAAAAAAAGTTTGGTGTGTCTTTACAAAATGCAATGACAAAAAAATTCTAACCTAAACAAAAATAAAATAATTACACAAACTGTTGGATAGCACTTCATCTAGTGCCACTTTGGGTGACACTTCGAGAAGAGTCGCACAAATTGTTGGTGACCTCCTTATGAAAAATATTCTCTAAGCACACTTTGTGGTATAGTGCAAACCTAGGAGAACCCTAGTACATATATAAACAAATAAAAATAAAAAATTATAGCAAAGCTTTGCTAAAATCGACGTTACTTAGTGCAATTTTAAGCTTACTAATGTGCCATTTTAGGTGATTAAAAGATAAGAATTCTGTTTAAAAAGGAAGAAAGGTAAGAAAATTTCAGAGTAAAGTCCATTACCGGTCCTTAAACTTTTTATGCTGTGTCATCCCGGTCCATAGACTTTTAAAGTATGTCATCCCGGTCCTTAAACTTTCAAAGTGTGGCAATTTCTTTTGAAAGTCTATGGACCGGGATGACACAACATAAAAAGTTCACTGCTACAACTACATAGGATATTGCCACACTTTGAAAGTTTAAGGACCGGAATGATATACTTTAAAAGTCTATAGACCGGAATGACACAGCATAAAAAGTTTAAGGACCGGTAATAGATTTTACTCAAAATTTCAGATAACTGAGAGTTAGCAAAACCAATATAAAAGTATCACGATACCTTAGTCCCACATGGCCGAGAGCACAAGTGGCAGGAAACTATCCGAATGTTTACAAATCGGATCACCATAGTCGATTATTCAAGACATGAAAATGAGACTTAGACATCATATAGAGTTCTTCAGTGACACGTGGAAAGAAAACATTCGGTCGTCACATCAACAATGCAGAAGGGGCAAAACGTAATTAAAATAACCTCATTCGAGAGACCACAAAATAGATTATCTCCTAAAAAAGTTCAGTAACGTTTGCCTTCACCGTAAGACTTGACCTGCTCACTTTTTTCTGCGCACGTGCTTGGACAAGTGCTTCTTCTGAGTAGACTTTTACACTCGTGGTGCACGGCTCACAACTTTTCGCCGTCGTCGTACAGAAACCGCAACGCACGAGTTGCGACTCAACCAAGCAAGGAAATGGAATCAAATAAATCGTGTTTTCTTAGGTTTTTTTTCCCGACCAACACAAGAAATTGTTCTTTTCTTAGAGCACCCTTGGCGCTGTTCAGTTAAGGAAAACAGTGCAAAACGAGAGTGCAGGTGCTTGATGCTGTCGTTATAGAATGGAGAGTAAAGTCCATTACCGGACCTTAAACTTTTTATGCTGTGTCATCCCAGTCCATAGACTTTTAAAGTATGCCATCCCGGTCTATAAACTTCAAAATGTGCCATTACCGGTCCTTAAACTTTTTATGCTGTGTCATCCCGGTCCATAGACTTTCAAAAGTGTGCCATTACAGCTGGACCCGTAACAGGTGGTAATGGCACACTTTGAAAGTTTAGGGACCGGGATGGCATACTTTAAAAGTCTATGGACCGGGATGACACAGCATAAAAAGTTTAAGGACCGGTAATGGATTTTACTCTAGAATGGAGGTCTAGTTGTTTTCCTAACCAGGTCCTTAATTCAAGGAAAAGGTTGTTTACTGTTTGTTGTTTAGAATGCTTAGTTTTTCTGTTACCTTTATTTCCTCATGCAAGAATATCTATGTTTAATAAAACTAGACATAACACAACATCAGCAAAATAAATATAGGATTTTCGCTAAAAAAACGGCGTAATTTGTATTGCACCATATTGTGCCCATATTTGGCCAATTTATTCCACCTGTATTTAGGCACTAGCTGAGAGAATACTGTCAATGCTGCTTAATTGCACTAAATGTTTAGTGTAGAAGATTTATTAGTTGCAATTTTTTTTATGAAATGTACCTTTCAATCATACTCCATCGTAAGGTGGCTGTCGTGGCAGCTACGCCGCTCTGCCACACCATGCCCATCCAACTGGTACTCGAGCTGACGATCACTATGGGCGTGTTTGGTTCCCTTCTCAACCCAGCCTGGCTCGCACGAGCCAGCTAGGCCACCGTTGGCCAGGCTCAGTGCATGCAAGTAGGGCGTGTTTGGTTACCTGGCTCGTTGCAGCCAGGACAGAAGCAGCTGGTGTTTGGTTGCATGCATTTGCATCAGATTCAAAATAAAAAGCTGCATGAGCCTTGTTTGGTTGCCTGCATACAAGCTGCATGGCTGACTAGTTTTGTTGAAGTGGTAAGATTACCACTAGCCAGTCCAAGAACATATTGTAGCATACAAGTTTGTTTGCATTGCATATTACACCGATTTGGAAAGCAAAATTAGGATCACTAAAGCCTGAACTAATATTATTGCACCCTCCACTAAAATAACAATGTCTTTCCATTTGTAACCTCCCATCTTAATTTTAGGTACTCCAGACTCTACTAAAGCCATGTCCTTTGGTCCAAGCTGTATTTTTTTTTGAAGTTGTGCACCATTGAATGCCGTAAAGGCTTCTTCTCTTGTCTTATATTTCCTATAGCAAGCTCCTTTGAAGCCGATTACTTGCTCATGGCATGCCTCCCATGTGGAAAACACACCTGTTTTGCGGCCAGCATGCACTACGTATCAGGACATAGAGGCTGACAATAAAAGCATGAACCATGAATTAGAATGAATAATAAGAGTATCTTCAACAGCAAAGAAAAAACCAACTCTTCCTACAGCAAAGAATAATAAGAGTATCTTCAACAGCAAAGAATAATAAGAGTATCTTCACAGTTATGGAGGGGTTCAGGCCTCAGGCCCTAAGGCACTTGGTATTGCTAACCCAATAAAGCTGGCTGTGTGTATTTGAACATTAACAGTCAAGGCTTCTCATATGGCATACAGCATACCATGTTTGATGTTTCTGTAAAATGTCATGTCACCCAAGTCTCAAGTTCCAGTGACATTTCATTTTTCCCAGAGAAAAACTTGGGCTCCAAATCAGATCTGAAGAATCCTATGCTAAGAGCCAAAGCAGCTTTCATTCAGAAAGGGCGTAAGCAGCTATACTAGACATTGCACTCCAATGTAAGCATATCACTTCCTCTAAACTCCCATGGACACTTTCGTTCTGTGAAGTCCCAATGAAGACTTTTCATTTGCCAACCAGGCTGAAAAACTAGAGTGAACCTCCTATATTCATAATCCAACACAACCAGTGAGAAATGCAAAACCTGTAGATGAAAAATGCAGAAATTGAGTAAAACCTGCAGCTAAGTCAACATGGGAGAAGCAAAACCTGACCCAATGAAGACTTTTCTTTTCCTTCTCCTTTCCTTCCTCTTTTCAAACAACTAACAAGCAAGGGCTGCATAATTTCATTAGAGAAGAAGAGGAATGTAAAACCATACATTAGCAAGAGGCATATGCTCAGCTGGTTGAAAAAACAGAACCAAGACCAACCTTGTACATGAGACATGTGCTCAGTATCAAATCATACAACGACAGTGGCTTGAGGCATAGTATGCTCAGTATTAAAAAAACACAACATCAGTGGCTTGAGGCATACATGCTCGGAATTAAGAAAACAACATCACTGGCTGGAGGCATATGCTCAGAATTCAAAAAACAACATCAGTGGCTTGAGGCATATGCTCAGAATCAAATCATCTAGTCATAGGCAAGCAGGCCCATGCTCAGTTTAGGTTAACAGCATCAAGGTTCAGATGAATAAGAAGGGTCTGGCTTGGCACTACATATGCCTAAGGTTGTAGAAGTAATAGTGGCACATTGAAGTCACTAACTATATGTTAGTGTCAGTAAGAAAGCAGGATGAGGTGAACTGCACAAAAGTTTGGTAAACCCACTGCATAACCCAAAAGGAGCAAATTATGTACAAAAGAAGCCAGCACTAACATATACTTAGTGACCAGCCAAGAAGGTCCTCAGCCACAGCACACGATGGGAGTCAGACATGTGCACAAATGCAGAACCCAAGGCCTTATTGTCCAGCAGATACCCATATGCAACCATCAGTGCTTCCTCACTGAAGCCTGGCACAAACATGATAGCACCATACAAGTCTGGATGAGAATCCTCAACCTTGGTAGAGCGAATAGCATCTGCAACATTATTCACTGCATCTGCCATGCCAGTGAACAAAATCATGTCCTCCTCTGACAGCAAGGACCTCTTCCTCTTGGATCCCACACCCCCTCTGACTTGGTTCCCTCAAATGGTTCAGTTTTGCCACTTTTGAGATCCTTAGGTGCGTCAGTCTTGAGTGAGCTCTCAGCAAAGTCAGAAGGAGAACCAAGTGGCTCATTTGACCCCATAGCATATTTGCCTGTTGCCTGACCATTGCCAAAGATGATCATCATCTGCTTGTAGTGCTGGATAGGCTTTTTCAGGAAGTCAGCATCCTTGGGGTGTGCCTGCAATGACATCAGTAAGTGTTAGCAACTAATGTTGAAATATTCTATGATTGTAGTGCTGGATAGGCTTGCTATTGTGCTATGATTACATAATACAAACCTTGATATGGCCATTGTAGTGCTCCTCCTCAAGTACAATCATGGAGTTGTCCTCATCCCATAAAGCTCCACTAAGCTCTCTCAGTTTTGACAGTCTCATCCACCTCTACCTCCACTTCCTTAAGTGGTTGTACACCTGGGTACCAGTCACTTCGTTGCCACTGAACTCATGTAGAGCCTTTGCAACCTGGTTCAGGTGTACTTCCTTAAATCCCTTATCAGTCCTCACACCAGTTGAAATAAGCTGGCACATGTGGCGGAGGACAAAACCAGACATGACATCAGTCCATCTCAAAGCAGGCCTCTGTGGATCAGCACCAGCGCTGGCAGCAAAGTTCCCAGCCCCAGGAACATTTCCAGCAACAGAAGAAGCACTGCCAGTGGCACCAAAGTTCCCAGCAGCAGCAGCAGCATTGACAGCAGCCCCAAGTTCAGGTCCAGGAAAGACAAGCTCATCAGCAGCAATGATCTCCTCAGCCATATCCTAATTTCAGTGGCACACCCCACTCAGCTATATCTCACTCAAGTATAGTATAATAGGCACATCACTATAAGAAAGAAAGAAACATCACTGCACATGCCTCAAGCCTCAAGTTAACCCAACTATAAGAAAGAAACATCACTGCACATGCCTCAAGCCTCAAATTAACCCAACTATAAGAAAGAAACATCACTGCACATGCCTCAAGCCTCAAGTTAACCCAACTATAAGAAAGAAACATCACTGCACATGCCTCAAGCCTCAAGTTAACCCAACTATAAGAAAGAAACATCACTGCACATGCCTCAAGCCTCAAATTAACCCAACTATAAGAAAGAAACATCACTGCACATGCCTCAAGCCTCAAGTTAACCCAACTATAAGAAAGAAACATCACTGCACATGCCTCAAGCCTCAAGTTCATGTGTAGTACCTTAGAAAAATATTAATCATCATTACATTTGTCCAATGCCTCATATGAAAGACAGAGAAGTTTACCAAACACAGAAAAACAAACTAAATGTGAGAGGAACCCCTATTAGCCCACATGTGATTAGCCCATTCATCCCTAGTAAGAGCCCAAGCAGCATTGTCATCCACCTGAGTACCTTGGGCCTGACTTTCAGAGTTGTTTGGCACCCAAGAAAACTCAGCTGGAACTACCTCATCAACCCCCATGCCCAAGAATCCAATTATGCAGTATGCAGCAAGCAAGAACTAACTTGACTTGTGTACTAAATGGATGGAAAGGTTTGTTATCAATGATGCGAAAACGATTCTTCAAAGCACCAAAAGCCCTTTCAACAGTTACTCTCAGACTTGAGTGCCTCAAATTAAACAACTCTCTTGGGTTGGTTGGGTAGTTCCTACTACCATACTCTTTCAGATGGTATCTAGTGCCACGATAAGGAGGAAGGAATCCAGGCCGACATGCGTATCCCGCATCTACTAAGTAGAATTTGCCTACATCAAATATGGACATGCATTAGGTTCATGCCTCTGAATTTACATGTTTTATTTGTGTAACCAGTTTATTTAGTTACCTGGTTCAACCCTTAACCCATCCTCTCGGTCTAGTGCATCAGCAAGAATGGTGGCATCATGTGCTGATCCCTCCCAACCAGCCAAGACATATGTAAATTTCAAATCAAAGTCAATTGCGGCTAGCACATTTTGTGTGGGGTAGTGCTTCCTACCCCTAAATGCAGCTTGGATCTTGGCTGGGACTTTAGCATAAATATGAGTTCCATCTATTGCCCCCACACAGTCCTACATGGCACCCAACATTTCATTGTTACTTGATATGCACCCAGGCATGCAACAACATCCTATAAACTAAATGACAAGTTATTTACCTTAAAGTATGGATACCATCTTGGGCTATTGCTAATCTTAGCTGGTGTCTCATTAGATGGAGGTCTAATCATCTCTTGTCTAAGTTCACCAATAGCGTACAACACCTCTTTGAAATAGCGGTAGACTGTCTCTATAGACCTCCTCCAGTTTTGATGTATCACACTAAATCGTTGGTTATGGCCGACTATATGAAGGAACATTGCAACTTGCTCTTCAACACAACTATGTATGGTGTCTCTGAGCAAATTTCTTTCCCTAAGCAAACTGCATAGCCGGAAAAAGGGAGCCCTTCTCATGCGAAGCATCTTTACACACTCTACATCATTACAGTTGTAAATCAATTCTAGATTTTTTTGGCGCTCTTCATCCATCTTGCTAAGTGGCCCATAAGTGAGCTGAGGCCGTGAACAATGATGTAGTCTAAACCTAGTAAAAATGAATGCGTACATGGCTGTGATAAGAGCGGCAGCCCGAGCAAAAAGCAAGCGTCTCTTCTCTTGCAAATCCATCTATACAAAGAAAGGTATTTGACAGGACTGAGTAACCACGAACTCAAGAACAACATAATTTTTTTCTAAAAAATAACAGAACCACAACATTTGAGTGCAATGGACAAAATGCTCAGATTATAATAGCCATCATCATAGACTTGGACATATGCTCAGATTATAATAGCCGTCATCATTGAAAGTGGGGACGAGAGAGGGGATGGGATGTCTCATATGTACCGAACGCGAACTTGCAGGATCCCTAGCAAAAGTGCAAGAAGAAGTAAGGGAGGACAGATCTGCAACTCTACAAACACAAACAAACAAAATTTTGCATACAGATGTTAGGTTAGGTCATAGAGACCAAAAAAATACAAAGAACGCAGAACAAGTTAGATCCGTACCTGATTGGCAACCAAGAACTCAGATCTGGCAACCAAGAACTCAGATCTGGTGAGCCTGAGGCGAGATTGCTACAAAAGGTGAGTGATGGTGTCATCACCAAGCATTAGGGTTACGAGATCAAGAGAAGAGAGACAGGGAAGGGGAAAATCAAAACTTGCCTGTGTATGACTTAGATCCAGAGCACCTCGAAGACAACGAGACAGAGAGGGGAAGGATCAGCTCGCCATGAATCAGTAAACAAGAGCAAGGTCATAGAGACCCAAAAAAACACAAAGAACGCAGAACAAGTTGGATCCGTACCTGATTGGCAACCAAGAACTCAGATCTGGCAACCAAGAACTCAGATCTGGTGAGCCTGAGGTGAGATTGCTACAAAAGGTGAGTGATGGTGTCATCACCAAGCATTAGGGTTACGAGATCAAGAGAAGAGAGACAGGGAAGAGGAAAATCAAAACTTGCCTGTGTATGACTTAGATCCAGAGCACCTCGAAGACAACGAGACAGAGAGGGGAAGGATCAGCTCGCCATGAATCAGTAAACAAGAGCACAAAGAAGAGGAGACCGATAGTTCGAAGGCGGGGGAGGGGGATATATACGCGGTGAGTGGCGCGAAAGGGGGAGCGAACCCTAGCGAGTTCGCGCCATCTCCTGGCGGCCAGGTTTCGCCCCGCGCGCGCGTTCGCGGCTGTAGTGCGAGAGCCAGGCCTGGGAGAAACGCCGGATTTCTGCGTTTCCACGGAGCCTGGCCGAGGGGGGCATTTTGCACGAGCGGGGCCTGGCCGAAGCAAGGAGCCAGGCAACCAAACACAGGTACCCTGCATCCCGCCAGCCTGGTTAAGGCGGGTGCAGGGAACCAAACACGCCCTATACGGCGCTAGGCCCCAACAGTAGAATTTTCTTGAATGGTCAGGAGATGATCGGCAACGTCCAAACGGTGAAGCAAATGGGACCACGATAGTTCATGTGATGCTGCCTATATGACAGAGACAAATGAAGCCCTTTCGATATTTCATTTGGTGATTTCTAATATGTAGATTTTCTACGTTGCAAAAGCGATGTTTGATCCCAGTTAATGGGATGGATTTTCATCTTCTTCCTATGTGTGGACGAAACCTATCATGCGAATCCGATTAGACTTTCACACTAGAAGTTGGAACCATTCTAGTTAGAGCGATGCTAGCATCCGGATATCTGATGGGAACATTCCTATCGTACAGTCCAGCGCAACATATCACCAGAATGTATCCAAACCTGCAACAAACCAGAATTGATCTCGAAAAAATTATTGAAAAACCTCCCTTCCCTCCACAGAATTCACTTCAAATTACAAACCTCGTTCCTATATGAATATGTGCTCAAAAAGCTAGCACAAAAGTTTAAAACATAACATATTTATGATGTTAAAACCATTGCAATATTTTAATAATACATATGCAACAAATTAGAGCAACTCTTTCGACAAAATTGAAATGATCTCAAAAAAACTCTTTCAACATTCAAAAATAGTAGTTACAATTTTTGCAAACAAATATGCAACAACAGTGATAAAATGATAAATCAGGAAACAAATTGAGTTGTTGATCTAGAAACAACAAGGAAAGGGGGTACAACCAGGGAAAACATTTTTGGTTTAGAGAAAACCCTTTCAACATTCAAAAATATTAGTTACAATTTTAACAACAATGATAAAATAATAAATCAGAAAATAAATTGAGTTGCCGATCTAGATACCACAAAGAAAAGGGGTACAGCGAGGGCGCGCCCAAGATTGCCATCCGTTGTTACACTACTAGTTCAGCTGCGCGAACCTTCGCTTGCCCGTAAGGTGTTGGAAACGATGCCTGAACGAGCCATACTGCGTTGCCGAATGTAACAGATAGCCTGGCTAATTTTCTGCTTTTATTCAGAGGATGCCAGGTCAAAGTCGAATTTAGGGAAAAACCTTTAGAAGATTCCTTTTGTTCGATCAGTGAGACAATGACTACGCGCTATTCTATTACCCATAAAATTTGGGGCGAGCGGCTGAAAGGATAGTATATGATGCTGAGCATCATGGGCAGAACTAGGAAAAAGAATATAGTATAGACATGTTTTAATATGGCTACCATGTCAGAGACAAGTCAATGCAAAATTAACAATACACTAGTTCTAATTAACTAAAAGCAATTTTGAAGTCTAATATACATATGATTTTGTATAGATAAAAACTAAATGCATAAAACCGTAGTGGTACCTCTCAGCAAAAGCTTATGTAGATATTTTGTGGTGGCAAAAGTACAATCCAGACCCAATGACACAGTAAGATAAAAAAATATATATATATTGATTAGTGTAACAATCATATAACATAAAAAAATTTGGCATTGAAAAAGAATCAAAACATACCACCAAGATGGTAATCTGTGACTACGAGGCAAGTTCATTTTCTGATATTTGAAGCCTTGAAACCGTTAGATAGTCATGTTTTCATCAATTATTTTAAATATCTCTCGTTCGGTGTAACACACCATTAAATCATTCAACCATTCATCAAAAATCTTATTGTGCAACTCTATCTTTATCATATTTATTGCTGAAAAAACTCTCTCAACGGTTGCCGTTGACACTAGCAATATCAATACTAACTCAATGGGACAAGATTCCTACTTCCAGAACAAACCAAGGAATAACAAGCCTCCACAAAATCGTCACTCTCTTAACTACTAGTCTCAATCAACATTTAATTGTTTATCAACAGATCGTTAATAAAGCAGACAGTGTGAGGCCGGAGTGGACAAACCCAGCTCTAACACCACCTTATTTAGCAACCACTTAGAGCAAGTATTATAAGAGGCTGTAAGCTGGCTGTATGCTGAGGTGGAGGAGAGAGAAGAGAGGTGAGCTGTAAGAGCAAGTATAATAAGAGGCTGTTAGTAGGCTGTATGCTGAGGTGGAGGAGAGAGAAGAGAGGTGGGCTGTAAGTTTACAGCCAGCTGAAGCACAAGAATCAAGAAACTTTGTGAGAGAAAGGGGTGGGTCATACAGCCTTCAGTTGGCTGTAAACTACTATATAAATGGGCTGATAAGTGGGCTGTAAGTATCCATACAGCCAGCTGAAGGCTGTATTATTAGCCTTGCTCTAAGCTTACAGCCAGCTGAAGCACAAGAACCAAGAAACTTTGTGAGAGGAAGGGGTAGATCATACAGCCTTCAGCTGGCTGTAACTACTATATGAGTAGGCTGATAAGTGGGCTGTAAGTATCCATACAGCCAGCTGAAGGCTGTATTATAAGACTTGCTATTAAGCAGCCAACACATATGCTACACACACACACATACATACATACATACATACATACATATGTGTGTATACATATATATTTTTCCTATATATATAATATTTATATATATATGACGCTGAAATAGGGCACCAAGTCTCCCTGCCTTTGGAGGTCTAGTTGTTTTCCTAAACAGGCCCTAAAATTCAAGGAAAAGGTTGTTTACTAGTTGTTTTCTAGCATACTTATTTTTTCTATTAGCTTTATTTCCTCATGCAAGAATATCTATGTTTAATAAAACCAGACACAACATGACATCAGCAAAATAAATAGAGGGTTTTCGCTAAAAAAAACGGCCTAATTTGGACTGCACCGTATTGTGTCCATATTTGGCCAATTTATTCCAACTGTATCTAGGCGCTAGCTGAGAGAATGCTTAGTCAATGCTGCTTAATTGCACTAAATGCTTAGTGTAGAAGATTTATTAGTTGTAATTTTTTTATGAAATGTACCTTTCAATCATACTCCATTGTAAAAGTGTCTGTCGTGGCAGCTACTACGCTGCTCTGCCACACCTTGCCCATCTAACTAGTACTCGAGCTGACGATCACTATACTGCGCTAGGCTCCAACAGTCGAATTTTCTTGAATGGTCAGGAGGTGATCGGCAACGTCCAAACGATGAAGCAAATTGAATCACGATAGTTCATGTGATGCTGCCTATATGACGGAGACAAATGAAGCCCTTTCGATATTTCATTAGGTGGTTTCTAATATGTAGGTTTTCCGTTTTCTACGTTGCAAAAAAGATGTTTTATCCCAGTTAATGGGACGGCTTTTCATTTTTCTTCGTATGTGCGGATGAAATCTATCCAGCGAATCCAGTTAGAGTTTCATGCTAGAAGTTGAAAACATAGCATCTTTATGATGTTAAAACCATTACAACATTTTAATAATACATATGCAACAAATTAGAACAACTCTTGCAACAAAATTGGAATGTTCTAAAAAAACTCCTTCAACATTCAAAAATAGTAGTTGCAATTTTTGCAAACAAATATACAACAACAATAATAAAATGATAAATCAGGAAACAAATTGAGTTGTCGATCTAGAAACAACGGAGAAAGGGGTACGACCAGGAAAACATTTGTGGTTTAGAAAATTTTTTGGACCCTCTGAAAAATCCAAAATCCCGAAATTTCAAAAATTTTGGATATTGTTTTGCAAATTTTTGTTGAAATATTCAAACATATCATTCAAATTCAAGAAAAATTCAAGAAATACATACAATTTTGATCGAAACTGGCAACGCCACCTCCTCCTCCTGCAGCCGACGCCGCCTCCCCATTCGTTGCTAGCACTGCCTCCTCCTCTTGTAGCTGGCACCACCTCCCCCTCCCGCAGCCGGTGCCCTCCCTCCCGCCGTCGACGCCGCCCACATCCACCTGCACTGATTGGCTTTCTATGGGGGGATGGCTTAGCGATGGGGCGAATTTTTTGAAGTGGGCCAACATTTTTGGGTTGAATGGGCTTCTTTCAAGATGGGCCGTGAAAACTTAAAATCGTAAAAAATCATGAATTTCAGCTTGAAAATGTATTCCCTGGGTACAACAATTTGAAACTGATCTGGCAACATTGAAGAAAAGGGTTGTAACAAAATTACGAAATGCATGCAACAACCCAGCGGAGGAGGAAGCTCGCGAATGGTGGTTAACTTGAGGCCTTCAACGATGGTAGCGTGGAGTCAATCTGGACATAAATAGTAGGGGTCAGGCATGGTGGTCGCGTAGATTTGGTACATGCCTCAGTCATAGGTCACCTAAGTAGGTTGACGCGGCACACACCCCCCCCCCCCCCCCGCGCACGGCTCAACGGCATATACCTGGACTGGATCTCGGCTGAGTAGGGCTTGAAGGCACCTCTCTTGTCGCTCAACAGCAACTTGACTGTGTGCACCACCACGCCGCTGTAACACCATCTCCTCATCAGACATGATCAAGAGATAGGTAGACAGTGAGAGATAGAGAGGATGGAAGGGGTTGGGGGAGATGGAGGGAGGAGGAGCGCGGCTCCAACAGCAAGCTTCGGCCACTAGTGAGCTGCTGGATGTGGAAGGAGGGGAGAAATTGGTTACACAATTAGAGAAAGAAATGAAGATTGGGTGAGAGAAGACTCTAATACTAGTTTTGGATAGAAATACCTGAAGACGACTGTCGAGACCCGAATATGCAAATCCGGTCTCTCCTGTGTATTCTGCACTAGTCCAGGATCACGCTAGTACACACAGTGTAAACAAAGATAAATATCATCCACATCACGATATACTAAGAGAAATCCAAATTATATTATTAATTATCAGAGTACGACCTTATGGCCAAGCTTACAATTAATAGCCTGAAGGGCTTAAAGAAACTAGCAGCGAAAAACCAAATAAACTCATGAGCCATTCGACATGCCCACATGCAATCGACTGGGAAGCGAAGTCCTAATCCGCGAAGTCCTCGAAGTACCCTCCTTCCAACAACTCTTGCTGATCTGGTCCGTCTTCCTCAACTTAGCAAATTTGGATGAAGCCGTGAGTATATAGAGTACTCAGCAAGTCGTTTATAACAAAGTATGCAATACAGTATGCAAGACTTACCAAAGGATGGCTAAAAGGTTAATTGTGCATAAAGCAACAGTTTAAGGTAAATACAGTAAATAGATTATAAAGCAAACTTTAACAAATGGTATTAAATACATAATCAAAGGAATTGAGACCAACCACGAGTGAACTAACCATCCACCCAATGAATTCACCAGTGAACTTCCCATTCACTTAGTGTCGAGACCCGAATATGCAAATCCGGACTCTCTGTGTATACTGCACTAGTCCAGGATCACGCTAGTGCACACAGTCAAACATAGAGGTAATCATCACCACAATCACGATAATAACTAAGGGAAACTCGAATTATTAAAGAATATCCAAAAGTGAGACCTTATGGTCAAGCTTACAATCTCAATAGCCTTAGGGGCTTAACAAAATTTAGCAGCGGAAATCCAAAATAAAACGTAGTGGCCAATCGACATGCCCACGGGCAATCGAGTGGGGAGCGAAGCCTAGAATGCGTAGTCGTCGAAGTACTCGCCTCCTGGAACCTCTTGCTGGTAGTACTCCTCTTCCTCAACTGAGCAACATAGGCATAAAGCCGTGAGTACATTGGTACTCAGCAAGCCGTTTGTAACAAATGATGCAATATAGTATGCAAGGCTTACCAATGGAAGGCTGAAAGGGTTAATTTGCATAAACAGCATTTGAAATTACCATAAATAGATTGAAGGCGAATTGTAAAATAATACAATAATGAATAATCAAAGGAATTGAAGTAAACTACTTATGGACCTCCCATCCACAAGCTAAATTAACCATCCACGGACCAAACACTAAATTTTCCAAGAGTATCTATACCTCGTGTGAAATCACCGAGCATTGTCCATGACCGAGGACGCGGCTATTCGAATAGTTTTACACTCTGCAGAGATTGCACAACTGTACCCACACGATGTGAAAATCCTCACGTTAAAGATAATCACAACAAGGCTTTTACAATGATCCATCTCAACCTGATCCCACTCGCTAAGGTTTCGCCGTCGAGTAGGGTAACCCCCTAGTCGGTAATTGCCCCCTCTTGCGCCACAACAACATCGGTAGTGAAACCAAAGTTGAGACTTCACAAATTATTATGCTAGGTCTATCCCATACTAGACATGTGGTTTGCACGGTAAGACTCAGATCAATGGCGCACAAAGTTAAGTCCTTAAACATACTCAGGCGAAACATCCACATCCCAATGTGCAACCTGCACCCCCTTTACTGCACGATCATTCGCCCGAGTGAAAACCAATTTTGTATAACCACGCCAACGACACACCAATGCCATGGCACAAATTTTATATTGGTGGCACCAACCACGATTCGATATATCATTAAGTCAAATTATTGAATCACATGTGATGATGAACCCAAACGATACTAAAAGCATAGCTAAGCATACTAATCGTGCCATCCCAAATGTGATCGTAACATAGCATCACTACTAAGTTTCCCAACCTATGGTGACAATGGCAGCATGGCATTCAATTTTAACAAGGAGGGAAATACTCAATTGAGGTGATAACTACCAATTACAAGGTTTGTATAAAAGTAGCGATGCAATGTAATTTAAAACAAAATATTTAAATAATAGATTGCAAACTGGGTTCAACATGATCAAAGGACACGACTTGCCTTGGCCTTGCTCAGTTGACAACTCTTGATCTTCAAATCCAACGGCGGCTCCCTCGAACGCGTGATCTAACGAGAGAGAAAACGACACAAAGAGACAAAATAAATTCAAATAAAATTCAAATGAACTCCAATAATTCTCAAACCTGAACCAAAAGGTAGAGCTCAATTTTAGATGAATTTAGGAAAAAGAATTGGGTCAATCGGAGCTAGGATGAGGGAGAACGGGCTTCTGGAAAATTAAATCTACAGAAATTCGGGGAAATTGGAAAAGGCACTGTGCTGTGGACCGGGCGCACGGTGAGATGGGTCTACGGTGAACCCGGCGCACAGAACAGTGCGGCTGACTGGGCTGCTTGCGCAAGCGGCTAGGGCTGACGTGGCGGCTTGCGTGGCTGGCTGGCGTGGCGGCTCGGTGCGCGGCGGCGGGGCGATCGGACGGCTGCGGTGCGGCCACGTGGACGCATCCGGGCCGTCGGCCCAGATCGGCTCACGGTTCTACGGCTCGGGCTGACGGGCGGGTCCCACATGGCGGCGGCGGGGTGCACGGTGGACGGCGTCCACGGGGAGGCGAAGGGTCGCGGGGCGCGGCTCCACCGGCGGCGCGGTGCGCGGGGACCGAGGCGACGCGGGGCGCGGCCGAGGCGGCGAGGCTCACCAGCGACGACGACGACGACGACGACGGCGACGGCGGCGAAGACGACGGCGCAGGCTACGGCACAGGCGACGGACGGCGGCGAAGCTCCCGGCGGCGGAGGCGACGGCGCACAGCGGCGACGGCGGCGAATGCGGCGGCGGAGACGGCGGGGCTCACCGGCGTCGGCGGTGACGGCGGTGGAGACGGCGGGGCTCACCGGCGTCGGCGGTGACGGCGGTGGAGACGGCGGGGCTCACCGGCGTCGGCGGTGACGGCGGCGACGCGGGCGAGACACGCGAACCGAGGCGGCGGCGCGCAATAAATACCCCGAGCGGCGGCAGGTTAGGGTTAGGGTTAGCGGGCACGCGCGGGAGTCCCGGCCGGATACGGCGCTGACAGGTGGGCCCCACCTGTCGGTGGCACGGACGAGGCGAGCGGCCGGGATGGCGCGCGGGCGAGAGGGGCGCGCTGGATGGCTGACACGCGTCGGCCATCGGACGGCTCAAGGCGGGCGCGGGCGCGGGCGCGGATGCGCGCCGCGTGGCGCGGGCGGGGCAGCTGGGCCAGCGGGCGAGCCGGGCCGGTTCGGTGGGTTCGGCCCACCGGCCGGTTCGGCGGGTTTTTCTTTTCCTTTTCTTTTTCCAGAAATTCAATTAAATACTTTTGAGCTCTAGAAAATAGCAAATAAATCCAGAAAAATCCAGAAAAATACCAATAAAATCCTTGAGACACCAGGAACTCAAATAAAATAAACTTGGCAAATGTTAATGTTTAATTTAATCATATTAAATCCCAATAAATTCTGAAAATTCCTTTTAAGCTTTAATTAATTTCAGAAAATTTCAAATGGTGAATTTTATTTTAAAAGCTTCAAAAAGACTCTGAAAATCAGGATGTTACACTTAGCATTTTGTGAAAACTCTACCCCTCGTGTGAAATCACCGAGCATTGTCCATGACTGAGGACACGGCTATTCGAATAGTTTTATACTCTGCAGAGGTTGCACAACTGTGCCCACACGATGTGAAAATCTTCACGTTAAAGAAAATCACAATAAGGCTTTTACAATGCTCCATCTCAACCTGATCCCACTCACTAAGATTTCGCCGTCGAGTAGGCTACCCACCTAGTCGATAATTGCCCCCCCCCCCCTTGCGCCACACCAACATCGGTAGCGAAACCAAAGTTGAGACTTCACAAACTATTATGCCAGGTCTATCCCATACTAGACATGTGGTTTGCGCGGTAAAGCTCAGATCAATGACGCACAAAGTTAAGTCCTTAGACTTACCCAGGCAAAACATCCACATCCCATGTGCAACCTGCACCCCTTTTACTGCACGATCATTCGCCCAAGTGAAAACCAATTTTGTATAACCGATACAAATGACACTACCCCATGTCCTGATACTCAAATTTTATAACTGTGGTTAACCACCACGTTCAAGTATAACATTAAATCAAGATTAATTAACCACATGTGATGATAGACCCGACATACTACAAGCATGGCTAAGCAATTCTAAGCGTACCACCCATGTGACAACTAGTATTGCATCACTAAATAATTTCCCATCCTATGGTGACAATAGAATCATGGTATTCAAATTATCAAGGAGGAAATAATCAATTAGGTCATTAACTACCAATACAAGGGTTTTATAATAAAGTAGCAATGCATAATAATTTAAAACAAAATAATACATAATAGATTTGAAAACTGGGTTCAACATGATCCTCGAATCCGGCTTCAGCTCCTTCGAAGACGTGATCTAACGAGAGAGAAACGAGACGAAACACAAAAACAAAATCAAATAAAATTCAAATGAACTCCAAAAACTTCAAAACCTGAACCAAAAGGTAGAGCTAAATTTTAGATGAATTTAGGAAAAAGAATCGGGTCAATCGGAGTTCGGACAAGAGAGAACGGGCTCCTGGAAAACCTAATTTAGGGAAAAAGGCTGAAATTAGGATAATGCACTGTGTTGTGGACTCGGTGCACGGTAGGGCTTAGTCCACGGTAAACCCGGTGCACGGAATAGTGCTGACCGACTGGGCTGATGGCGTGGCGGCTAGGGCTGACGTGGATGGCTTGCGTGGCGGCTGACGTGGCTTGACTGGCTCACGGGTCTACGGTGCATACGGCTGACAACTGGGTCCCACATGGCAGCGGCACGGCGCACAACAGATTTGGTGCACGGGAAGGCAAAACGGCGCGGCGTGGCTGACCGGCGAGCGAGCGGGCAGGGCGGCGGAGTTTGGCCGGCGGCGACTAGGGACGGCGGCGGAACCCGGCGAGGTGCTCACCGGCGATGGCAAACAACGAACAGTGGCAGACGGCGACGAGCTCTGACGGCGAGGGCGACGGCGCACGGCGGCTATGGGACGGCGGAGACTAGGGGGTCGGGCCCCTTTTATACTCGGGCCTCGAGGGGTCGGAGTCGGGCACGATGGCGAGTTCGGGATGGGCACGGCCGAGGTGGCGGCGGGGCGGAGTCCCGGTCGGAGACGACGACGGGTAGAAGACGAACAGTCACGAGCCCTTCGATGGACAACGCGTGGCATGGTAGGAGATCGGATGGCTGTGGCAGAAGGCCGAGTGGGCGGTTGGATGCGGGCGGCGCGTGTCGAATGGCCGACACGTGGTGTACATCGAACGGGTCAAGGCGGCGCGGACTGGGCTGGGTAGGCCGGCTGCGGGGCGGCATGGGCCGAGCGGCTGACCTGGGCCTTGGGCCCATTTGGGTTTTAGGAATTAGGAAATTCCTTTTCTTTTTCCAGCATTCAAATAAATACTTTTTAAGCTCTAGAAAATAGCAATTAACTCCAGAAAAATCCAAGGAAATACAGAAAAATTCCTTGTGACCCAAGGAATCCAAATAAAATACTTTTGGCCAATGTTAATGTTTAATTTAATCATATTAAATCTTTTTAATTAATAAAGATTCCAATTAAGCTTTAATTAATTCCAGAAAAATCCAAATGGTGAAGTTTATTTTTAAAACTTTAAAAAGACTCTGAAAATCAGGATGTTACAACGACCATTGGCATCGGATGTCAGTGGGCTGGCATTGCCCTTCCAGTTACCTCGATTGGTGCAGGCTGTTCCTTCTAAAACTTCGGATATTTGCCTCGCGGTTCCCCAAGGATTGGGGCAACAGCAAGACATAAAAACAGGGAAGAATCAAGCACGGCAAGAGCTAATCGGAGTGTACGAGTCGCAACTGACACAGAGCACGCATGCACAATATGACTAACTAATTCTATCGTACTTCCTTAATCTCAACAATCTCAGCTATCTCAAATGATAGTAGTCTGTACTCAGATTGAGAATGAGATTGTGTTAAAGTCTGATCGATTGGTTGTCGCGACAAGGCTTTTGTAAATATGTTGATAACTTGAACTTCCAAAGAACGTCAATCCAAGATTATTAAGCTGCAATCATGTTCCCTCGACTGATTTATCTTCAGCTCCTTCGGTAACAGTTGCAACCATATGATTTCTGTTGTTGCATTTGCGGTGTTTCAAATTATGCTTTGGCACTTGATCATGTGACAATTTTTTTAGACAAGATCATGTGACAGTTAACTGTTGCTTGTTGGAATTGCGAGGCTCGAGATTTGTGTTAGGAAACCTGGGCCTGGGCTTGAAGCCTTGGCCCATGATGGGTACCCCACAATTAGACTATCAATAGGGAGTACTATTGGCTATTTTGTATATGGAATCAGAAAGAAATCAATAAAGAAAGACCAGGAGTTTTATGTGTTTCAATTTACTATTTCTGTCTTCTGTGATTGATCTTGTTTTGCATAAGCAGATGAATCGATCGGACTGGTCGCCAGCGACGGTTCCTCAACACGTTATGAACACGAATCACTCCGATGAATCGAAGAACACGTGTGGCGCCCTATGGAGGAAGTGTGCCTAGCCGACAGCGGCACAACGAATACCATCTTAAGAGAGACGAAGTATTTTTAATCAATTTGTAAGAATGCTGGCAGCCTTACAACAATCGCTGGTAGCGATGCATGTATAATAGGTTCAGGAAGAGCCATAATTATACTCCCAATGGGTATAACTTTGGTTATTCAAGAAGCTTTGCTATACCCAGAATCAACTAAAACTCTCCTAAGTTTTAAGGATATTCGTGCCAACAGTTTCCACGTTGAGAATGAAAAAAGTACGATAAAGAATATCTGCTCAATATCAAGAGCGAAGCAAATGGAAAAAGGTATTAGAAAAACTTCCGTCATTAGAAACTGGGCTATACTACACCAACATTAAGGCACCTGCAGCCTATACTGCCCTGAAGATAGTATTTAAAAGCTCTCTGAACTTTTTTGTATCTGGCATGATAGATTTGGCCACCCAGGTCTTAGAATGATGAGAAATATAATCAATAATTCCTAAGGACATAATATCAATGTAAAGAATTTTTCGAATCATGAAGATTTTGTGTGCCGTGCATGTACCACCGGGAAACTAATTACTAGGCCTTCTACTCTGAAAGTGAAGGATGAAGTCCCTGAATTCCTGGATCACATTCAAGGAGACATTTGCGGTCTCATTCAGCCACTTTCAGGGCCATTTAAATACTTCATGGTGCTCATCGATGCTTACTCGAAATGGTCGTACGTATGTTTATTGCCTACGAGAAAGTATGCTTTCGCAAAGCTGATCTCGCAGATAATTCGCATCAGAATATTTTCCCTAATCATCACATAAAGTCCATTAGAATAGACAATGCCAGATAATTTACTTCAAAGGCCAGATAATTTACTTCAAAGGCATTTGATGATTATTGCATTGCAATGGGAATTACAGTCGAGCATTCTGTACCGCATGTCCACACCCAGAATGGTTTAGTAGAGGCATTAATCAAGAAAATCAAATTTATTGCCCGACCTATTTTGCAGAATTGTAATTTGCCAGCTACATGTTGGGGATACGCAGTCCTACATGTAGCAAATCTCATCAACTTTAGACCATCGGTCTACAACATCCATTCACCTATGCAACTAGCGCAAGGGTCGGCACTGAAAATTTCTCATCTCCGAAGGTTTGGATGCAAGGTTTATGTACCTTTGTCCCCTCCACAGCGTACTGCAATGGGTGCTCTCCGAAAGAATGGGATATATGTTGGTTATGAGATAGCATCCATAATCAAGTATTTAGAACCTATGACAGGAGATTTGCATACTGCCTACTTCGCTGATTGCTTACTTGATGAGGATAATTTCTCAACATTAGGGGGAGGAAATCAACCCCTTGATGAAAAATATCGGGAAATTACGTAGCAAGCCACGAGAATCCATGCACATGACCCGCGCACTAGTGAAGCAAATAGAGAAATCCAGAAGATCATTGATTTGCAAACACTGACAAATCAACTGCCTGACCACTTTAGTGATTTGAAGAGCGTGACCAAGTCATATGTGCCTGCACGCAATGCACCGTAGAGGGTTGAAATACCAAAGAAAGTTGAAGGTATCCCTAATCCCATCCAGAGGTCTCAGAATAAAAGAACGAGAACTCTGGTCCCTCGAATCCTAAGTAACCGGGGATACCTGGTAAAGAAGGATAAGAAGGACTTGACACAGCCGATCACTGAAGTTCTCCAGAACCAGAAGGGCAGCCAGTTGAGATCTGAAATCAGTATGACACCTTCAGGAAAAGGCATACTGGATCTGAACATCCCCATGGAAGAAGAAATCGGCATGGATGTGTGCGCACACATCGGAACAAAAAAACTAAAGGGATTTGCAACTGGAAGAAGCGATGAGCAAGGAGAAGCTCCAAAAGAAGCAACTCATGAAGAAATAGCTATAAATTATGTGCACATGGGAGAGTCCATGAATAGGACAACAGTCAATGTTGATATCTACTTTGCAAAGAAAATTGACACAATCATCGATCTTAATCCAGAACTTGCATTGCTCGCTGAATGTAAGAAAAGATCAGATTGGGAAGATTGGAAGAAGGCAATAGAAACTGAATTATTGTCTCTGAACAAAAGAGAGGTGTTTAGCCCTGTAAGCTGCACACCTCCGCATGTGCACCCTGTAGTGCATAAGTGGGTATTTGTTTGAAAGCGAAATGAAATAAATGAAGTTGTAAGATATAAAGTAAGGCTGGTAGCACAAGGTTTCACTCAACGTGCAAGAGTTGATTATGAAGAAACCTACTCCCCAGTCATGAATGGAATTACCTTTAGATATTTGATCTCAATGGCAGTAAACTTGAATCTAGAAATGAAATTGATGGATGTGGTAACTGTATACCTTTATGGAAATTTGGATTCGGAGATTTATGTGAAGGTACTTGAAGGTATCCCTATCCCAAACCAAGACAGAGCAAATAGAAATCTGTATAGTGTGAAGCTCAGGAAATCACTGTACGGACTAAAGCAATCAGGAAGGATGTGGTATAATCGCTTAAGCGACTTTCTATGCAAGAAAGGCTACACGAACAGTGAAGATTATCCCTGTGTATTTATACGTCGATCCCAGAATGGATTTTGCAAAATCTCAGTGTATGTAGATGATCTGAATATCATCGGGATAATGGAAGACATAAGAGAAGCAAGTTCTTACCTGGAGTCAGAATTTGAAATGAAAGATTTGGGTAAAACCAAATACTGCTTAGGCCTGCAGCTCGAGCATGTCCCGGAAGGAATATTACTACATCAGTCAGCCTACGCCCAGAAGGTGTTAGAAAGGTTTAGCTTTGTGAGGGCATATCCATCGAAAGTACCGATGATCGGGAGGTCTTTACAGCAAGAAAAAGATCCATACCGACCTAGTGAAGAGGGGGAGAAAGTCCTGGGACCAGAATTCCCATACTTAAGTGCAGTAGAAGCACTTATGTATTTAGCAAATTGCACTAGGCCGGACATTGCATTTGCCATAAACCTGCTAGCAAGAGATAGTGCAGAAACTACCAAAAGGCATTGGTAGGGAATAAAGGACATCTTCCGATACCTTCAAGGAAGCAATGACCTTGGATTGTTCTACAGAAAGAATCAAGATTTGAACTTGATTGGCTATGCAGATGACGGGTACCTGTCAAACCCGCATACCGCAAGGTCACAAACAGACTACATATTTCTGTGTGGTGGAACTGCAATCTCCTGAAAATTATCTAAGCGAAGTCTTGTAACAACTTCGACGAACCACTCAGAAATCATAGCACTGTACAAAAGCCGTACAAGAATGTGCTTGGCTTCGATGAATGATTCACCACATCTAGCAGTCATGTGGGATGAATATTATGCGAGCTCCCACAATTATCTATGAAGATAATGCAGCTTGTGTTGCACAAGTGCAGACGGGCTATGTGAAGAGTCATCTCACAAAGCATATCAATCTCAAGTTCTTCTATGCTCATGAATTACAAAAGATTGATGAAATTAAGGTACTACATACTAAGTCATGTGAGAATCTTGTAGATTTATTCACTAAGTCACTCCCTGTATCTAGTTTTGAAAGATGTGTATGAGGAATTGGAATGATGAGACTTAGAAAAGTGCAGAATTCAGAGGGAGAATTTTCTCAAGCCCGTTATTAAACCTTGATCATGAAGATCGAGTACCCGAATAATAAGTCCTGAAAATTGAACGAAATTGGATGGATTGTACTCTTTTTCCCTTGACGAGTTTTCCTGAAATTTCTCGACCAAGGTTTTTAATGAGGCAATTCGTGCAACGTAGCATAACATGTATCATGTACTCTTTCTCCAAATTTTTTCCACTGGATTTTTATGGAGTTTTGACGAGACATGAACGTGTTGGATGAGTGTCCAAGGGGGAGTGTTAGGAAACCTGGGTCTGGGCTTGAAACCTTGGCCCCATGGTGGGCACCTCACAATTAGACTATAAATAGGGAGTACTATTAGGTATTTTGTATACATAATCAGAAAGAAAGCAACAAAGAAAGACTAAGAGTTCTCTTTACTCTCTGTGTTTCAATATACTATTTCTATCTTCTGTGATTGATCTTGTTTTGTATAAGCAGAGGAATCGATCGAACTGATCACCAACGAGGATTCCCCAACAATTTGATCCAAACCAGAACACCCTCCGGAATGGAATTAACAAGTACGCTCGTTTGGAAGTAAAAGGTTCAGACGGTCAAAGTACACAGCACGCTTAGGGTCCCAAGGCCGGCCGCCGAGTGGGCCGCGCGGTGGTGCGTCGTCGGCTTCGCCACGGTAGTCAACACTGGACTGGAGTGGTGTGGCAGTGAATTGGATTCGGCGCGAGGCGACGAGCGTCTGCGAGGCACTAACGGAACGGCGAGGGCGAACCTTCGCTTGCTAGTGATTCACACTAAGCTTGCCCGTAAGGTGTTGGAAAAACGATGCCTGAACGAGGCAAGTTCCATACTGCGTTGCCGAATGTAACAAATAGTCCGGCTAATTTCCTGCTTTTATTCAGAGGATGCCAGGTTAAAGTCGAATTTAGGGAAATAACTTTAGAAGATTCCTTTTGTTCGACCAGTGAGACAATGACTACGCGCTATTCTATTACCCCTAAAATTTGGGGCGAGCGGCCGAAAGGTATGTGATGATGAGCATCATGGGCGGAACCAGGGAAAAATATAGCATGAGTATGTTTTAATATGGCTAACATGTCATATACAAGTCAGTACGAAATTAACAATACACTAGTTCTAATTAACTAAAAGCAAATTTGAAGTCCAATACATGTTGGAAAATTAAGCACATGTAGGTTCAATTTATTCCATAAATTAATCATGACATCATACACGCAAAATAACAGAACCATCACAGGCATAACAGATCTAGACATGTAAACCAGAAAACTGTACATGAACAGATCTAATGCGGAGAACATGACTGTTACGTACCGATGATTCTGCTCTGATCGGTTTGCCGATGTTGACGCTGCAGGTACGGTGTGGATGACACGAGGTCGATGACGATTCGCCGAAGCCGAACGACGAGGAAGACGAGCCAGAGCTACAGCAAGCAGTCGCGCAGAGCGCTTCCCAAAAACCTTATTCGCCCTCTCCCGGTGCAGGACTTCGAAGGCGACGGTTCCGGAGACCTGCTCTCCCGAACGACAGTGCACGCCGGCGGACGGGACGGAGTAGACTACGTGGGACGGCGCAGTACAATGGAGGAGGCAAAAACCCTAGATTGATTCGCGTCTTCTGTATGGAGTCGGCGGCTCAGTATTTATGGAGAAAACAGGACGTGTGATCAAGACGCCTGCACGTTCTCCATAACTCGTAACCGAAACGGATTAGTTGCGCGTAACCGATCCGGATTCACCGCTACATAAAACTGCAAAAGGAAGCCGCGTCTGCGCAAGCATCTGGAGCCGATTTTGGCGGACCATTCACGCAGGTGCCGTGCACGCGCGCCCCCGCCCCGCCCCGCCCGGCCCGGCCCGGCGAGGCGAGGCGAGGCGAGCGAGCGCGCGCGTGTGATCCTCTAGTTCTCTCCCACACATGCCTCAAGTGGCTAGGAGTGCACCATCCCTTTTAAGGTGGTCTTCCTCTCCTAGAACTAGCAATATGGTACTAAAGTGCACATGCATTGCTCCTTTGCATGAGTGGGCCTTTGAGATTTAGTAATTATTCTTATGGGCTTGGCCCACATAATTCAACAATCCCCCACCAGATCTCAAAGTCCCACAGAGATTTGCCTGAATTCCAATGTACTGTTTATATATCAGTATTTCGATGGAGACCGATTAAGGTTGAACATCCATCTAGAACTCCAAGCTACACTTACTCACAACTTGAACAATGGACTATGCCTTGAATTGCAAGTTTGGTGCAAGCAAGCTTCACTTAAAGACTTAACTGATACTAGGCCGCCAGTAGGCTACCCCTCGGTTGGAGCGTATAAGTCATACTCCTTGGTCTCTTCATGAGCTTAGTAGGAGATTACCCAAGATCTCCATAGACTGCGACTAACAGTCGGGCTCATATAGGTTTGTTCTTTCAAGAACGCTCTGCAGGATAGCGTCTTCGCTTCTAAAAGCCAATGGAACACATTAAGACCTCAGTCAACCTGCCTTGCAGTTTCTGAGAGTATTGCATCTTCACATAGAGAGGGTTGAAATTACTCTCCTCCAGTTAACTAATGGCTTGTTTTTCCCAGATCCTAATTCACGGGATCTCCGATCACATAGGTTGGGTTACTACCATAGATAACTCACATGGGTCTCATACCCATCTCCTTCGATGCACTATCTATCACATTCCGTGATAGTCCCTTTGTAAAGGGATCTGCCAGATTTTTATCTGTTTGGATGTAATCCAAGGTTATAACTCCGGAGTTTCTCAATTTCCTGACAGACTTCAATCGTCTCTTGACATGCCTAGACGATTTCATATTATCCTTAGAACTGTTCACTTTAGCGATAACGGTTTGATTATCACAGTTCATAAGGATAGCTGGCACTGGCTTTTCCACCGTAGGTAGATCCATCAATAGATCCTGTAGCCATTCTGTCTCAACAGTAGCAGTGTCTAGTGCCGCAAGCTCTGCTTCCATGGTTGACCTCGTCAAAATGGTCTGTTTGCAAGACCTCCATGAAACAGCACCACCACCAATAGTGAAAACATATCCACTAGTGGCTTTGATCTCATCAGCATCAGAGATCCAGTTGGAATCACTATAACCCTCCAGCACCGATGGGTACCCAGTATAGTGAAGTCCAAAGTTCGAGGTACCTTTCAGATAGCGCAACACTCGCTCAAGCGCCTTCCAGTGATCATCTCCTGGGTTAGATGTAAACCGGCTTAACTTGCTCACAGCAAAGGAGATGTCTGGCCTTGTTGCACTAGCTAGGTACATAAGTGAGCCAATTATCTGAGAATATTCCAGCTAATTCCTAGCAATTTTCTTATTCTTACGAAGTAACACGCTAGGATCATAAGGTGTTGGAGAAGGCTTGCTATCAGAAAAACCAAAACGGCTCAAGACCTTTTCCACATAATGAGATTGCAAAAGTGTAATCCCATCCTCACCTCTAACCAATTTAATGTTTAGAATAACATCAGCCACTCCCAGATCTTTCATATCAAAGTTTTGAGACAAGAATGATTTGACCTCATTTATCACATTGATGTTTGTCCCAAAAATCAGGATGTCATCCACATACAAACATAGAATAACTCCCTCACCCCCACCATAGCGATAGTATACACATTTATCTGCCTCATTGATAGCAAAGCCTGCAGATGTCAGTGTTCTATCGAACTTCTCATGCCACTGCTTAGGGGCTTGTTTCAGACCATACAAAGATTTCAACAGTTTTAACACCTTGCCTTTTTGACCTTCTACTACAAATCCATCAGGTTGTTCCATGTAAATTTCCTCATCCAGCTCTCCGTTAAGAAAAGCTGTCTTAACGTCCATTTGATGAACGAGAAGACCATGTGAGGCAGCCAAAGCAAGTAGTACTCGAATTGTGGTCAGTCTAGCAACAGGTGAGTAAGTGTCAAAAAAATCTTCGCCTTCTTTCTGAGTATAGCCCTTGGCAACAAGCCGAGCCTTGTACTTTTCAATAGTACCATCAGGCCTAAGCTTCTTTTTGAACACCCACTTGCACCCTACAGGTTTGCACCCATAAGGTTTTTGGATTGTTGGAAAATTAAGCACATGTAGGTTCAATTTATTCCATAAATTAATCATGACATCATCAATCAATGTCATGAAATATCGTTTTCCACCCTTCGTCAACACGCCATTCATCTCAGAAAGATCTGAATGCAGGAGTTCTAGTGGTGCCAAGTTTCTCTCCTCAGCAGCCTTGTGAGGCTTACGAGGTTGCTTTGATTGCACACAGCTATGGCATTTAGAACCTTTGGTGATGGAAACGTTTGGAATTAAATTCATACTGGAAAGCCGAGACATCAAACCAAAATTAATATGACATAGACGTGAGTGCCAAACTTTAGCCTCATCATCCACACTACCACAAATATGGTTCACAGTCTTATTGCAGAAATCTGAAAGGGAATTCTGTACCACATTGGCACTAGACTGTCCTCCATCACCCTTAGACACAGCGTCCTTTTCCCGAGCTTTCTCCTCAATTTCAAGAGACCCAATCAGATTCTCAACAGAGTACTCTTGTCTCTTGTGTTTGAGTGCTGTTCCGAAATTCCTCCATGAAGAAGGTAATTTCGCAATGATACATCCAACCACAAACTTGTCGGGTAAGGCACACTTCATGAGTTCGAGTTCCTTGGCAATGGCCTGTATCTCATGAGCCTGATCTACTACAGAACGGTTATCAACCATCTTGTAGTCATGAAATTGCTCCATGACATACATGTCATTGCTGGCATCAGTAGCACCGTATTTGGAATTCAGTGCATCCCACAACTCCTTCGCGTCTGTCATGTGCATATACAACTCGCACAGACGATCAGCAAGAACACTAAGAATGCATCCAACAAAGAGAGTAGTGGCAGTCTCGAATTCTTTCTGCTTTTCAGCATCAAGAACACCTTCAGGCTTGCCATTACTAACCCAGAATACATTCATAGCAGTAAGCCACAGAGTGACCTTGATCTGCCATCTCTTAAAGTGCACACCGGAGAACTTATCCGGCCTCAGTGCATCGGCAAATCCAGCCATAGTAAAACCACAGTGCCTACAATAAGGTTTTTGGATTGTTGGAAAATTAAGCACATGTAGGTTCAATTTATTCCATAAATTAATCATGACATCATACACGCAAAATAACAGAACCATCACAGGCATAACAGATCTAGACATGTAAACCAGAAAACTGTACATGAACAGATCTAATGCGGAGAACATGACTGTTACGTACCGATGATTCTGCTCTGATCGGTTTGCCGATGTTGACGCTGCAGGTACGGTGTGGATGACACGAGGTCGATGACGATTCGCCGAAGCCGAACGACGAGGAAGACGAGCCAGAGCTACAGCAAGCAGTCGCGCAGAGCGCTTCCCAAAAACCTTATTCGCCCTCTCCCGGTGCAGGACTTCGAAGGCGACGGTTCCGGAGACCTGCTCTCCCGAACGACAGTGCACGCCGGCGGACGGGACGGAGTAGACTACGTGGGACGGCGCAGTACAATGGAGGAGGCAAAAACCCTAGATTGATTCGCGTCTTCTGTATGGAGTCGGCGGCTCAGTATTTATGGAGAAAACAGGACGTGTGATCAAGACGCCTGCACGTTCTCCATAACTCGTAACCGAAACGGATTAGTTGCGCGTAACCGATCCGGATTCACCGCTACTCAAAACAGCAAAAATAAAACTGCAAAAGGAAGCCGCGTCTGCGCAATCATCTGGAGCCGATTTTGGCGGACCATTCACGCAGGTGCCGTGCACGCGCGCCCCCGCCCCGCCCCGCCCCGCCTCGCCCGGCCCGGCCCGGCGAGGCGAGGCGAGGCGAGCGAGCGCGCGCGTGTGATCCTCTAGTTCTCTCCCACACATGCCTCAAGTGGCTAGGAGTGCACCATCCCTTTTAAGGTGGTCTTCCTCTCCTAGAACTAGCAATATGGTACTAAAGTGCACATGCATTGCTCCTTTGCATGAGTGGGCCTTTGAGATTTAGTAATTATTCTTATGGGCTTGGCCCACATAATTCAACAATCCCCCACCAGATCTCAAAGTCCCACAGAGATTTGCCTGAATTCCAATGTACTGTTTATATATCAGTATTTCGATGGAGACCGATTAGGGTTGAACATCCATCTAGAACTCCAAGCTACACTTACTCACAACTTGAACAATGGACTATGCCTTGAATTGCAAGTTTGGTGCAAGCAAGCTTCACTTAAAGACTTAACTGATACTAGGCCGCCAGTAGGCTACCCCTCGGTTGGAGCGTATAAGTCATACTCCTTGGTCTCTTCATGAGCTTAGTAGGAGATTACCCAAGATCTCCATAGACTGCGACTAACAGTCGGGCTCATATAGGTTTGTTCTTTCAAGAACGCTCTGCAGGATAGCGTCTTCGCTTCTAAAAGCCAATGGAACACATTAAGACCTCAGTCAACCTGCCTTGCAGTTTCTGAGAGTATTGCATCTTCACATAGAGAGGGTTGAAATTACTCTCCTCCAGTTAACTAATGGCTTGTTTTTCCCAGATCCTAATTCACGGGATCTCCGATCACATAGGTTGGGTTACTACCATAGATAACTCACATGGGTCTCATACCCATCTCCTTCGATGCACTATCTATCACATTCCGTGATAGTCCCTTTGTAAAGGGATCTGCCAGATTTTTATCTGTTTGGATGTAATCCAAGGTTATAACTCCGGAGTTTCTCAATTTCCTGACAGACTTCAATCGTCTCTTGACATGCCTAGACGATTTCATATTATCCTTAGAACTGTTCACTTTAGCGATAACGGTTTGATTATCACAGTTCATAAGGATAGCTGGCACTGGCTTTTCCACCGTAGGTAGATCCATCAATAGATCCTGTAGCCATTCTGTCTCAACAGTAGCAGTGTCTAGTGCCGCAAGCTCTGCTTCCATGGTTGACCTCGTCAAAATGGTCTGTTTGCAAGACCTCCATGAAACAGCACCACCACCAATAGTGAAAACATATCCACTAGTGGCTTTGATCTCATCAGCATCAGAGATCCAGTTGGAATCACTATAACCCTCCAGCACCGATGGGTACCCAGTATAGTGAAGTCCAAAGTTCGAGGTACCTTTCAGATAGCGCAACACTCGCTCAAGCGCCTTCCAGTGATCATCTCCTGGGTTAGATGTAAACCGGCTTAACTTGCTCACAGCAAAGGAGATGTCTGGCCTTGTTGCACTAGCTAGGTACATAAGTGAGCCAATTATCTGAGAATATTCCAGCTAATTCCTAGCAATTTTCTTATTCTTACGAAGTAACACGCTAGGATCATAAGGTGTTGGAGAAGGCTTGCTATCAGAAAAACCAAAACGGCTCAAGACCTTTTCCACATAATGAGATTGCAAAAGTGTAATCCCATCCTCACCTCTAACCAATTTAATGTTTAGAATAACATCAGCCACTCCCAGATCTTTCATATCAAAGTTTTGAGACAAGAATGATTTGACCTCATTTATCACATTGATGTTTGTCCCAAAAATCAGGATGTCATCCACATACAAACATAGAATAACTCCCTCACCCCCACCATAGCGATAGTATACACATTTATCTGCCTCATTGACAGCAAAGCCTGCAGATGTCAGTGTTCTATCGAACTTCTCATGCCACTGCTTAGGGGCTTGTTTCAGACCATACAAAGATTTCAACAGTTTTAACACCTTGCCTTTTTGACCTTCTACTACAAATCCATCAGGTTGTTCCATGTAAATTTCCTCATCCAGCTCTCCGTTAAGAAAAGCTGTCTTAACGTCCATTTGATGAACGAGAAGACCATGTGAGGCAGCCAAAGCAAGTAGTACTCGAATTGTGGTCAGTCTAGCAACAGGTGAGTAAGTGTCAAAGAAATCTTCGCCTTCTTTCTGAGTATAGCCCTTGGCAACAAGCCGAGCCTTGTACTTTTCAATAGTACCATCAGGCCTAAGCTTCTTTTTGAACACCCACTTGCACCCTACAGGTTTGCACCCATAAGGTTTTTGGATTGTTGGAAAATTAAGCACATGTAGGTTCAATTTATTCCATAAATTAATCATGACATCATCAATCAATGTCATGAAATATCGTTTTCCACCCTTCGTCAACACGCCATTCATCTCAGAAAGATCTGAATGCAGGAGTTCTAGTGGTGCCAAGTTTCTCTCCTCAGCAGCCTTGTGAGGCTTACGAGGTTGCTTTGATTGCACACAGCTATGGCATTTAGAACCTTTGGTGATGGAAACGTTTGGAATTAAATTCATACTGGAAAGCCGAGACATCAAACCAAAATTAATATGACATAGACGTGAGTGCCAAACATTAGCCTCATCATCCACACTACCACAAATATGGTTCACAGTCTTATTGCAGAAATCTGAAAGGGAATTCTGTACCACATTGGCACTAGACTGTCCTCCATCACCCTTAGACACAGCGTCCTTTTCCCGAGCTTTCTCCTCAATTTCAAGAGACCCAATCAGATTCTCAACAGAGTACTCTTGTCTCTTGTGTTTGAGTGCTGTTCCGAAATTCCTCCATGAAGAAGGTAATTTCGCAATGATACATCCAACCACAAACTTGTCGGGTAAGGCACACTTCAGGAGTTCGAGTTCCTTGGCAATGGCCTGTATCTCATGAGCCTGATCTACTACAGAACGGTTATCAACCATCTTGTAGTCATGAAATTGCTCCATGACATACATGTCATTGCTGGCATCAGTAGCACCGTATTTGGAATTCAGTGCATCCCACAACTCCTTCGCGTCTGTCATGTGCATATACAACTCGCACAGACGATCAGCAAGAACACTAAGAATGCATCCAACAAAGAGAGTAGTGGCAGTCTCGAATTCTTTCTGCTTTTCAGCATCAAGAACACCTTCAGGCTTGCCATTACTAACCCAGAATACATTCATAGCAGTAAGCCACAGAGTGACCTTGATCTGCCATCTCTTAAAGTGCACACCGGAGAACTTATCCGGCCTCAGTGCATCGGCAAATCCAGCCATAGTAAAACCACAGTGCCTACAATAAGGTTTTTGGATTGTTGGAAAATTAAGCACATGTAGGTTCAATTTATTCCATAAATTAATCATGACATCATACACGCAAAATAACAGAACCATCACAGGCATAACAGATCTAGACATGTAAACCAGAAAACTGTACATGAACAGATCTAATGCGGAGAACATGACTGTTACGTACCGATGATTCTGCTCTGATCGGTTTGCCGATGTTGACGCTGCAGGTACGGTGTGGATGACACGAGGTCGATGACGATTCGCCGAAGCCGAACGACGAGGAAGACGAGCCAGAGCTACAGCAAGCAGTCGCGCAGAGCGCTTCCCAAAAACCTTATTCGCCCTCTCCCGGTGCAGGACTTCGAAGGCGACGGTTCCGGAGACCTGCTCTCCCGAACGACAGTGCACGCCGGCGGACGGGACGGAGTAGACTACGTGGGACGGCGCAGTACAATGGAGGAGGCAAAAACCCTAGATTGATTCGCGTCTTCTGTATGGAGTCGGCGGCTCAGTATTTATGGAGAAAACAGGACGTGTGATCAAGACGCCTGCACGTTCTCCATAACTCGTAACCGAAACGGATTAGTTGCGCGTAACCGATCCGGATTCACCGCTACTCAAAACAGCAAAAATAAAACTGCAAAAGGAAGCCGCGTCTGCGCAATCATCTGGAGCCGATTTTGGCGGACCATTCACGCAGGTGCCGTGCACGCGCGCCCCCGCCCCGCCCCGCCCCGCCTCGCCCGGCCCGGCCCGGCGAGGCGAGGCGAGGCGAGCGAGCGCGCGCGTGTGATCCTCTAGTTCTCTCCCACACATGCCTCAAGTGGCTAGGAGTGCACCATCCCTTTTAAGGTGGTCTTCCTCTCCTAGAACTAGCAATATGGTACTAAAGTGCACATGCATTGCTCCTTTGCATGAGTGGGCCTTTGAGATTTAGTAATTATTCTTATGGGCTTGGCCCACATAATTCAACAATCCCCCACCAGATCTCAAAGTCCCACAGAGATTTGCCTGAATTCCAATGTACTGTTTATATATCAGTATTTCGATGGAGACCGATTAGGGTTGAACATCCATCTAGAACTCCAAGCTACACTTACTCACAACTTGAACAATGGACTATGCCTTGAATTGCAAGTTTGGTGCAAGCAAGCTTCACTTAAAGACTTAACTGATACTAGGCCGCCAGTAGGCTACCCCTCGGTTGGAGCGTATAAGTCATACTCCTTGGTCTCTTCATGAGCTTAGTAGGAGATTACCCAAGATCTCCATAGACTGCGACTAACAGTCGGGCTCATATAGGTTTGTTCTTTCAAGAACGCTCTGCAGGATAGCGTCTTCGCTTCTAAAAGCCAATGGAACACATTAAGACCTCAGTCAACCTGCCTTGCAGTTTCTGAGAGTATTGCATCTTCACATAGAGAGGGTTGAAATTACTCTCCTCCAGTTAACTAATGGCTTGTTTTTCCCAGATCCTAATTCACGGGATCTCCGATCACATAGGTTGGGTTACTACCATAGATAACTCACATGGGTCTCATACCCATCTCCTTCGATGCACTATCTATCACATTCCGTGATAGTCCCTTTGTAAAGGGATCTGCCAGATTTTTATCTGTTTGGATGTAATCCAAGGTTATAACTCCGGAGTTTCTCAATTTCCTGACAGACTTCAATCGTCTCTTGACATGCCTAGACGATTTCATATTATCCTTAGAACTGTTCACTTTAGCGATAACGGTTTGATTATCACAGTTCATAAGGATAGCTGGCACTGGCTTTTCCACCGTAGGTAGATCCATCAATAGATCCTGTAGCCATTCTGTCTCAACAGTAGCAGTGTCTAGTGCCGCAAGCTCTGCTTCCATGGTTGACCTCGTCAAAATGGTCTGTTTGCAAGACCTCCATGAAACAGCACCACCACCAATAGTGAAAACATATCCACTAGTGGCTTTGATCTCATCAGCATCAGAGATCCAGTTGGAATCACTATAACCCTCCAGCACCGATGGGTACCCAGTATAGTGAAGTCCAAAGTTCGAGGTACCTTTCAGATAGCGCAACACTCGCTCAAGCGCCTTCCAGTGATCATCTCCTGGGTTAGATGTAAACCGGCTTAACTTGCTCACAGCAAAGGAGATGTCTGGCCTTGTTGCACTAGCTAGGTACATAAGTGAGCCAATTATCTGAGAATATTCCAGCTAATTCCTAGCAATTTTCTTATTCTTACGAAGTAACACGCTAGGATCATAAGGTGTTGGAGAAGGCTTGCTATCAGAAAAACCAAAACGGCTCAAGACCTTTTCCACATAATGAGATTGCAAAAGTGTAATCCCATCCTCACCTCTAACCAATTTAATGTTTAGAATAACATCAGCCACTCCCAGATCTTTCATATCAAAGTTTTGAGACAAGAATGATTTGACCTCATTTATCACATTGATGTTTGTCCCAAAAATCAGGATGTCATCCACATACAAACATAGAATAACTCCCTCACCCCCACCATAGCGATAGTATACACATTTATCTGCCTCATTGACAGCAAAGCCTGCAGATGTCAGTGTTCTATCGAACTTCTCATGCCACTGCTTAGGGGCTTGTTTCAGACCATACAAAGATTTCAACAGTTTTAACACCTTGCCTTTTTGACCTTCTACTACAAATCCATCAGGTTGTTCCATGTAAATTTCCTCATCCAGCTCTCCGTTAAGAAAAGCTGTCTTAACGTCCATTTGATGAACGAGAAGACCATGTGAGGCAGCCAAAGCAAGTAGTACTCGAATTGTGGTCAGTCTAGCAACAGGTGAGTAAGTGTCAAAGAAATCTTCGCCTTCTTTCTGAGTATAGCCCTTGGCAACAAGCCGAGCCTTGTACTTTTCAATAGTACCATCAGGCCTAAGCTTCTTTTTGAACACCCACTTGCACCCTACAGGTTTGCACCCATAAGGTTTTTGGATTGTTGGAAAATTAAGCACATGTAGGTTCAATTTATTCCATAAATTAATCATGACATCATCAATCAATGTCATGAAATATCGTTTTCCACCCTTCGTCAACACGCCATTCATCTCAGAAAGATCTGAATGCAGGAGTTCTAGTGGTGCCAAGTTTCTCTCCTCAGCAGCCTTGTGAGGCTTACGAGGTTGCTTTGATTGCACACAGCTATGGCATTTAGAACCTTTGGTGATGGAAACGTTTGGAATTAAATTCATACTGGAAAGCCGAGACATCAAACCAAAATTAATATGACATAGACGTGAGTGCCAAACATTAGCCTCATCATCCACACTACCACAAATATGGTTCACAGTCTTATTGCAGAAATCTGAAAGGGAATTCTGTACCACATTGGCACTAGACTGTCCTCCATCACCCTTAGACACAGCGTCCTTTTCCCGAGCTTTCTCCTCAATTTCAAGAGACCCAATCAGATTCTCAACAGAGTACTCTTGTCTCTTGTGTTTGAGTGCTGTTCCGAAATTCCTCCATGAAGAAGGTAATTTCGCAATGATACATCCAACCACAAACTTGTCGGGTAAGGCACACTTCAGGAGTTCGAGTTCCTTGGCAATGGCCTGTATCTCATGAGCCTGATCTACTACAGAACGGTTATCAACCATCTTGTAGTCATGAAATTGCTCCATGACATACATGTCATTGCTGGCATCAGTAGCACCGTATTTGGAATTCAGTGCATCCCACAACTCCTTCGCGTCTGTCATGTGCATATACAACTCGCACAGACGATCAGCAAGAACACTAAGAATGCATCCAACAAAGAGAGTAGTGGCAGTCTCGAATTCTTTCTGCTTTTCAGCATCAAGAACACCTTCAGGCTTGCCATTACTAACCCAGAATACATTCATAGCAGTAAGCCACAGAGTGACCTTGATCTGCCATCTCTTAAAGTGCACACCGGAGAACTTATCCGGCCTCAGTGCATCGGCAAATCCAGCCATAGTAAAACCACAGTGCCTACAATAAGGTTTTTGGATTGTTGGAAAATTAAGCACATGTAGGTTCAATTTATTCCATAAATTAATCATGACATCATACACGCAAAATAACAGAACCATCACAGGCATAACAGATCTAGACATGTAAACCAGAAAACTGTACATGAACAGATCTAATGCGGAGAACATGACTGTTACGTACCGATGATTCTGCTCTGATCGGTTTGCCGATGTTGACGCTGCAGGTACGGTGTGGATGACACGAGGTCGATGACGATTCGCCGAAGCCGAACGACGAGGAAGACGAGCCAGAGCTACAGCAAGCAGTCGCGCAGAGCGCTTCCCAAAAACCTTATTCGCCCTCTCCCGGTGCAGGACTTCGAAGGCGACGGTTCCGGAGACCTGCTCTCCCGAACGACAGTGCACGCCGGCGGACGGGACGGAGTAGACTACGTGGGACGGCGCAGTACAATGGAGGAGGCAAAAACCCTAGATTGATTCGCGTCTTCTGTATGGAGTCGGCGGCTCAGTATTTATGGAGAAAACAGGACGTGTGATCAAGACGCCTGCACGTTCTCCATAACTCGTAACCGAAACGGATTAGTTGCACGTAACCGATCCGGATTCACCGCTACTCAAAACAGCAAAAATAAAACTGCAAAAGGAAGCTGCGTCTGCGCAAGCATCTGGAGCCGATTTTGGCGGACCATTCACGCAGGTGCCGTGCACGCGCCCCCCCCCCCCCCCCCCCCCTTTTAAGGTGGTCTTCCTCTCCTAAAACTAGCAATATGGTACTAAAGTGCACATGCATTGCTCCTTTGCATGAGTGGGCCTTTGAGATTTAGGAATTATTCTTATGGGTTTGGCCCACATAATTCAACAATACACATATGATTATGTATAGATAAAAACTAAATGCATAAACCATAGTGGTACCTCTCTGTCAAAACTTATGGAGATATTTTGCGGTGGCAAAAGTATAATTCAAACCTAAATGACACTGTAAGATAAAAAAATATTGATTAGTGTAACAATTATATAACATACAAAAAAATTGGCATTGAAAAAGAATCAAAACATACCACTAAGATGGTAATCCGCAACTACGAGGCAAGTTCATTCTCCGAGATTTTTAAGATGATAACTCTGACACAATCAATCATTCAAAACATCAAGGTTCAGTTGCTGCTTTCAGATAATTTACGCCAATAGTAACAACTGTATCTTCCATATTCTAGTTAGTAACTTTGTGATACTTTGAATCACAGAATAACCAACGTTACACCACTGTCACAAACTACTGCTTCTGTAGCCTTCGATTTTTACTGGCTGTTATACTGCTGATTAGGGAACATATGGTTTGGAATGCCAAATGCCAACAGTAAACACAACAATTACTACCGTTCTGTAACCCAGCGAAAAGGCAATGACATATCGGATCGAACATTCAGTTGTGAAAAGCAGGAAATACATCCAAATGGGACAAGATTCCTACTTCCAGAACAGACCAAGGAACAACAAGCCTCCACAAAATCGTCACTCTCTTAACAACTGGTCTCAAGCAACATTTAATTGTTTATCAACAATGTTCATGTGCCTGGTTTCCTGTCCTCTTTGGATTAACAATTAACTATTCTGCTTGCTTGCTTCCATGCATCAACAATGGCCAAAATGGCCACCACACTTCCACCAAAGCATCACCGTTTCCTCACTAAATGCGGTGTTTACATCACATTTTCCATTCTCCACCAATGTAGAATAAACAACGATCACTACGGTTACACACAAGCACCTAGTGAGTACTGGAATAAACAAGTTGATGTCCTCACCTGCTTCAGCGTGGCACACTCGACCTCCAGCGCGGCGATCCTCCCTTGCTTCTCGGCCATCTCCACGCAGACCTGCTCCCTCGCCTTCGCCAGCTGCTCGGCCTCCTTGCTCACCTGCTCCGCTTGCGCCCTCAGTGCCCAAAACCCCAGCGCACGATAGCGTTACTCGAGCACGGAGGTGAAATCTGGGGCAGCGAATCGAGAGGAAGGAAAGCTAGAAAAACTTTGGGCGATGTTGGCACATACCTATAATCAAACTGTCACAAAAAAGCAACTATAATTCAAATTTTAGTTTAAACTTGTTTGAACTAGTTAGTAAGCTAGTCAAACTTGACGTCCAAAAATTCTAAATTTTTTTTATGAAACTTCCTTATCGCCTTCATTAACTCTAGTGAGCTCTGCAGAGCCAGGGGCGGATTTAATGGTATTCCTGGGTATTCCCGGGAATACCCAACTTTTTTGGTGTAATCTTTAGTATATATGTATGTATACTTATATATATAAATGCATAATGATGTATTCTGTGATATTTTCGCTATTCTAGCCCACAACGGCCCAAGAAACAGCCTATTGGCCTGGCTCCCATCCTCTCCGAGCTGCGGCGGCTGCCTCCCGATTCCTGAATCCCAATTCCCAAACCCTAGCTGCGGGCCGTTCCGATTCCTGCGGCTGTTCGGCGCCTGACCAAGCTGCTGAACGAGCTCCACCCCTACCAGCGCCAGCGCGAGGGCGCCGTGAACTCTCTCGCCTACGAGGCCGATAGGCCGCCAGGCCAGCAGCGCTCTGCCTCTGCAGGCTGTAGCTGTGAGCTGTCCCCTGTCATGAAGACAAAGACATCATCAACCGCTTCCAAGCCATGAAGAATCGCAAGGTTAAAGCAACATTATAGTATTTTGTAAGTTCTCTTTATTACTTATTAGTTTATTTCATGCATATCTTAGAGCTGAACAATTTGTTATTTGACTATTTTTGTGACTTTAATTATCGATAACGTACTACTCTGAACTATATTTTAAATCTATGGATTGGATTTTTTTATGTGAGAGTGGAAATACCCAAGGTTGAAATCCTGGCTCTGCCACTGTGCAGAGCCCCAATGAAGATGCCTTTTGAAACTTTCTTGATACTCAGAAACTTGATGTTTGTGACTTTTTGTGTTTGAAATTTGGTTAGAACTTGAAGTTTTGATGTGTCTCACTCGAAAAACTTATGAAACTTGAATTTTGGTGTAAACTCTCCTAAAGCTCTTTTGAAACTTGAATTTTTGGTGCAAAACTCGCCTAAAACACTTATGGAAGTTGAAATTTAGGTATGAAACTCACCTAAAACTCGTTTGAAACTTCAATTTCCAGCATTAAACTCGCCTGAAACACTTATGAAACTTGAATTTTTGGTATCAAACTTGCATGAAAATCTTTTGAATCTTGAACTTTTGCATTGAAACTTTTTGAAAGTTCTTTGAATCTTGTTTCAGAAAATGCAAAATCTCATGAAACTTGAAACCCGAAACCTCAATAAAACCTGAAACCCCGTGAAACTACTATATTACATGAGCTAGAAGCACTATGAAATTTGAAACCCAAAACCTCATGATGTACCGTTGAAATGCATTCTATAGCGTGGGCTAGCAGCACACTTTTTAGAAAGAACTTTGAGTGGCATTTCCATTGAATCAACCACCTTGCAATGGCTTGTAACTTCACCTTGCAAAATGCAATGGCTTATATATCTAAATTTCTCCTTTTATGGTGGTGTGACCGCTCACTAACCGTTTACATTGTTTTCGCCAGTAGGGAAACAGGCAACAGAGCGTTAAGAGAGCTGACAGTGTGAGGCCGGAGTGGACAACCCCAGCTCTAACACCACCTTATTTACCATCCACTTAAGCAGCCAACACATATGCTACACACACGCATATATATAGTACGTACAGCGTGGTGCATGCATGAACTAGTAGGCCATCATCGGCTGCCATTTACGCACAGCTCGGAGCAATGCGAGTGACCGGGTACACATGCACTTTGGTGCGTTTACTGGCGATCATTCCAGGTGCCTCCCACATATCAAAGTCCTTGGGCTCCATCCCGTCAGGCAGCTTCCAGTCGAAGTGGTAGAGAAGGCTAGCGAGCGCGAGCTCCAAGTTGGCGATGCCAAGGTTTGCGCCCGGACACATCCTACGGCCGGACCCGAACGGGAGGAACTCAAAGTTTGTTCCCTTGTAGTCTATGCCGCTGTTCTCGAACCTCTCTGGCTTGAACTCCTCGGCGTCCTCCCAGTATTTGGGGTCCCTGCAGATCCCCCACACATTCACCATCACGGACGTGCCCTTGGGAACATCGTAGCCCATGACCTTGCACGTCTCGCCGCACTCCCGGGGGATCAGGACGGGCGCCGGGCAGTGCAGCCTCAGCGCCTCCTTGATCACCAGCTTCAGGTAGGTCAGCCCGGCGATGTCTTCCTCTGTGATCCTGCTCTTGCCCTGGAAGGCCTCCCGCAGCTCCGCCTGCGCCTTTGCCATCACTCTCGGCGTCCGCATGAGCTCCGCTATGGCCCAGTTCAGCGTCGTCGACGACGTCTCGCTGCCCGCCCCAAACATGTCCTGGAACCAACATCACATGCATGCGATTAAAATTGCATCGTTGTTAGTTAGCTTGTTCTTCTTCTTCTTGAACATATCGTAGCATGCATGCTTAATTAAGCAGATACAGGGATCGATGGATAAGATGTTGAGAGTTGGAAGCTTACAAACATCAGGACGAGGATGTCGCGATTGGTGATCGTGCCGTCCTCCTTCTGGAGCTTGAGCAGGACGTCGAGGAAGTCCCCGTGGCCGGCGATGTCGTCGCCGCGGTCCATGGCTTCCCGCCGTTCTTGGATGATCTGCTCGAGGATTCGCTGCATCCTGTCGCGGCAGGCGAGCGCCTTGCGCGGGGTCGTGCCGATCATCTGCATGAGCTTGGAGGACGGGAACAAGTCAGCGGCTGTCAGCGACGACGTCTGCTGGACCAGCGTGTCGAAGGCGTGGATGTACTCGTCCTGGTACTTGCACCGGCTGCCGATGGACTCCCTCACGATGGTGTCGTTGATGACGTTTGCCACGCTCTTGGTTATGTTCACTATCGCGCCGGCGGCGGAGGACGCGGCCAGGTCCTGCATGAGGCGCGCCACCTCTTCCTCCCGGATGCGGCGGAGGGCCTGCACCCGTGCCACGCTCAGAAGCTCCAGCACGCAGATCTTGCGGAGCTGCCGCCACCGCTCGCCGTAGGGCGAGAAGACGATGTCGTTGGCGTCGAAGGTGGCCACTCTGGTGGTGATGTTGATGTACCGGTTGGCGAACGTGAGGTCGGACGTCTTCAGGATCGCCTGCGCCGCCTCCGGGGACGACGCCACCACCGTCGGCACCTCGCCGAGCCAGAGCAGCATGAGCGGCCCGTGCTTGTTTGCGAGCCTGTGCATGGCGCGGTAGATGCTGTGGCTGGTGATCAGGTGGTGGACACTGCCGAGCACCGGCAGCGTCCACGGCCCCGGGGGCAGGTTGAGCTGCTTCTTCCCCGCGGAAGGTTTAAGCTTGGAGAGGATGATGAGCAGCACGGACACACCCAGAGCGAGTAGCACCTTCTCTACCTCCATCGTGTGCTGATTTCGCACTACGTGTGTGATATGCTACCTGCTTTGTGCTAGCTCGGTGTATACTGCTAGTAGTTGATGCGAGTGTGTGCTCAGTTGCTAGGCTTTGCGGCTCGATTTATATGCCGCGCGCGCTCCGTGGCGGTGCCGTCGCGCGCCGAGGTGCGACGAATGTGTGCAGGTCAAACACATGGTGATCGACCGTGGAGTGGCACTGGCACGAGCAGAAGGGAACGACTCCTCGTCAAAGAAAGGATCCTTGAAGAAACTGTGCGAAAGGATCGTATAACAGAATCAAGCTAGTCTCTATAACCTTGCTATTTACCGTAAGAGTTGATCTGCTTACTTTTAAGTTTCTGCACACATGCTTGGACAAGTGCTTCTTTCTGGAGTTTCTGCACACATGGTTGGACAAGTGCTTCTTTTGAGAGTTTCTGCACACATGCTTTGGACAAGTTGCTACATATGTGCAGAAAATGGAGTCACGGTCACAATTTTTCGCCGTCTTCATACGGAAACCACAACGCACGTGTTGCGACTTCAACCAAGCGACGAAATGGACTCATAGAAATCGTGTTTTGTTAGTTTTTTTTCCCCGACCAACTCAAGAAATTGTTCTTTCTCAGAGCACCCTTGAGAAAAAGCATATTGGCGTTGATCAGTTAAAGGAAAACAGTGCAAAACGAGCGTGCAGATGCTTGATGCTATCGGTATAGAACGGAGTATGGTGGTCTAGTACCGGCATCCTGAAGATAATGAATTAAAGAAGAAAATCTGTCGCGTGGGGTCCTGGTTGAACAGGGTGTATCTAGACATCATTCGGATATTTTATTTCTAACAATTATCTAGATTTGAGACCGTTGAATTAAAGATCCAACGGCCCCTTTTTTAGAGGAAGAGATTTTTTATGGAGGGAGAGATTTTTTTTGAGGGAGTGAAGGGAGAATTCATGGCCATTGGATCTCTAATCCAATGATCAAAAATCTAGATGATAGTTAAGAAGAAAACATCTGGGTGATATTTATCAACACTTTTTAAGATAATCCGTCCAACTTTTTTCCACAGTAAATGGCGTTTTTCTTAAGTAATACGTTCACTTAACGATATCTTTAAGAAGAAAAAGTAACCGTGGTCCTACATGTGACAAATAAATTTAACTCAAATGGGTCTCACACGTGACACATCAGGGCAGGCCCTCTTCTCTCCTCGCCTCCCCTTCCTCTCTCATCTCTCCCTCTCATTCCGTCATTCGCACTGTCGGCAACCGCTCTCACCTCGTCGCAGTCGGCCTCACCTCAGCAGCTGGTTTTTCGCCGCCATGAGCTTCACAATCACCTTCGCTTGGTGCGTTGTCACTAGCCTCCAGCGCTATCACTCCCACAATTCTGCGCCCAACTTCTCGCCATCGCTTGGGTGCGAGAGCCTCGTCGCGCAAGCCGGGCGTGTGCAATGCCCGTGTGTCTCGATTTAAATTTTAGATTTTGCTTGTTTATGTAACTTTGTTTGTACGACGTCTATGATTTTTGGTATTTCTTAAATACTGCATCATGCTGGATTCGCAAACGGGGGTGTCGGTTCCCTGATCACCAAACTTTGCTCTTCGGGAAGTTCATTTCACTCTTGGAAGACAAGACCAATATAACAGTGCTCTCTCCCCCTCTCTCTGAATAATCCCTCTCGTTCTTTCATCAGGTGGTTCTAATCTATTTCTACATACAAAGTGAAAGTAATCCCATCTGGACGAGGGCATATCTAGTTCATCGGTTCATCTGTGGGGACTCTAAGCGATGAATACCCGAAATCCTTGCATATGTTCAGTACTAGTCCTATGACCAGTGGCTAATGTATACATTCACAATATCGAGATCACATCTATACACATCGCATACAATTAATTTACAATAAAATAGATAAGTACATAAGCGACGTATATTGAGTTTACAACATAAGGCCAGTCGCCCAAATAAATAGCAACACCAAGAGTATAGTGCAGCGGAAGTCAAGTAAATAAATAAAAGAGTCCAACGTTGTGTCACCATAGCACATAGCCAACCGACTAGGATAAGGCTCTAGAAAGACCCATCATTGAATTTCCCAGTACCAGGAGCAAAATACGCATCGTTCGGTATAAGTTGTTCCTCGTTCTCTGAACAACAACAATTTAAGTAAGATTGAATACAATGTGTACTTAGAAAGACTTGTAGTGTATCGCAACATATATAAATGCAAGGCGAACAATAAATAAGGCTCTAATCTACAAGTTATTTCAACATGAAGCAGTTTTTATTTGCAATATCAATAAGTAGTAATTTGTAATGGAATTGTAAAGAGCATTTGACATGTAATGAAATAGCATCTATATAACTTTAATAACAATAACTCACTTCCATTCACAGCCCTCCTTGGCTGTGATCATCAAACAATTTCCGACCATGAGCATGGCACACAGCAGACACGTGCATGACATACCATCATTTCTAACAAAATCGTTTTGTAAAAATAAAATCTATACCCATTGTGGTTGTATCCAAGCATGTTCATGACTGTGAGCACGGCTATTTAAATAGTTTTACCACTCTCAAAAAATTGTACAACTTTATACTCATGAGATAATCAAATATACTGTCGGCAACTTCATACTTCATTCAACGTGTGATGAAATTGATTATCATACAGGTTTTACATCTAGTCCTAACCTTACACCAGCCCGATGAATGAAAAACCCTCATTTAGGTGTGCTCTTCCCCAAAGTGAGCATTCACCGTTGTATTAGCAAGCTTAGATCTCAACACCTTGGTAAAGAGAGCCCTACAAGCAAACCTTCCTGCAATGCTCTCACTACTTCAGCCTACCAAAATGCAAAGCTAATTCTAAACAACTTAGAACCTATTCATATTACCTTCTAAAAGCTACATCTCTTGTCATGCATGTTGCCAACTGATGTAAGTTTAAGGCTCCGTTCATATTGGCTTCTAAAAGCCACTTTTCTACATTAAATGGCTTTTCTACAGTACCTATCCTTTAAATAAAGTGTCTTTTCAAGGTGGGATCTACTAGTCGATTGTAGTATACACTATAGTAACTTCACTTATATCAACAATTGCACGTGAGTGTGTGTCTCTCTCTATAAACTTCACCACAAGTTGTTATTATATGAAGCCAAAGCTAAAAGACAATATGAACAGCCCTTAATCAGTTAAAACCAAAGCTCATATAACACATGTGGTTGTACAGTGTGATTTAAATATGCGGTAATAGCATTCAGTTCTTAATTGACTCGGGCGAGAATCTCCCCTTATCTACATATGAGATACCCTCTCATATTTTACAGTTCATATTATAACTCGTGTGTGTCTAAATCTAGGTTTTTTATTTTATATCAAACTAATAGATATTCCTCTTCTTGTCCAACATTTTGAAAATTCTCATGTCCATGCACAAGTTTTTTCTAAAATATCAAACTTAGTGAAAACTAATGTGTGGCTAAGCATTTAGACCATATACTCAATGTAATATACCCAAATTTTGACATTAGCTATTGTCTAAACCATGTCTAAAGGTTACAACAGTAAGGATATCAAATTTATAAAGAGGTTCAATGCATACAAATAGACATAACTACCGTATGTACAATATAGCGACTTTAGTGAAATATACACACGTGCATAATAGATTTTACAAATAATATATAATAATTAAAATAGTAGGATCAACATAGTCAAAGAGGATGCTTGCCTTGCTGTTGTTGCTCAGAGAATAGATCAGAAGCGTTCTCAAAATTATTCGGCGAGACGGTATCTCTATTCGATAAAATCCAAACAAATACAAATAAGAGCCAAATAAATTCAAACAAAGACCAAATTTAGATATAGCATGATTTTAGAAATATTTAGAGATAAAAATCACTAAATTTGGACTTTATATGTAAAAGTTATAAGCGTTAAATTTGGTTCAGTTTGAAAAATCATAAAAAAGAAAAGTCGTTTGATTCTTGACCGTTGCACCCATTGTCAATTTTTTTCCATTTTATGAATTTCTAAATACTTTTGCTTACATGTAGGTCCTACATGCCATACACACATACGAAATGAGTCTTCACTTAAACTTACAGGTGAGGCCCTATTGTCATTCACAAGGATGTTGTCTTCTAACTTCTGTTGGGGAGGACAAAGAGAAGCTGGGCTAGCTGCCATGAACGTCTCTGGTGAGCTTCGCTGGCAGCAAGGGGAAGGCCGGGGAGGCAGCGGGGACTAGCAAAATGGGTTGCTTAGGTGACAACGATTCTAATGGTGGTGGCGACTCGCTCTTTCGCAACTCGTGGCACACTAACGGCGAAGGCATGCGACGGCCATGACAGGGCAACGGTGGTGCGGTTCGCCGGAGAGGAAAGGGAGGAAATGGAGGAGCTTGTGAGCATCCATAGGCTAGGGGGAACTCACCAGACCAGTCAACAGAGGCGGAGGATGGCCGGGGTGGGCTGTCCACAGAGCTCCGGTGGCGGCAATGGTGGGGCTCGTGGAGAGGGCTCCTCGGTGGATGAAGCTTCAGGCCGGCCTTCGGAGGAGGTATAGGAGTCCAAGCTGATGCTCTAGCAGAGAGGTATCAAAGGGGGGTGCTCTGTGAGGAGCTGCCGCGTCGGTGGCATTCTTGACCGATTTTGGCCGAAGGCGAGGATGGTGCTGCGTTCCCAGGGATTCGTTGCACGAAAGTCAAAATCAACAAAGAGCTTTTGTTTCTTAAGGCTAAGAATGCATTGTGACGCGAACTTCTCGGCCAAATGCTTACCGACAGGACGGGAACAACGACGTCGTTGCAGCAGCTGCGGTGGGCTCGCCGGTGTCGGGAAAGACATCCGCGTTCCGGCCAAGGTAGTGGAGCTCATGAGCTCAAACATGCATGGTGGCATCTTGAGGTGGATAAAGCTGTCTGCAAGTGGGCTCCGTGTGCAGTGAGTGAGGGAGATGAGGTGGCTGAGAAGTTTAAGGAATTTTTAGATATAGCAAATGAGCAAAATTTTTGTGAAGGCTTCTAGCATAGTGTAGATACTTGTGTAAACCTTGAAAATTCTTTGAAGGTTACTGTCTTGCACTATTTGAGTTCAAAATTTGTCTATTTGCACTAAGACTTTTGGGAATTTTTAAATATAGAAAAGGACTACCAAAAACTGTGAAATTTTTTGGGAAGGCTCCTGGCTTACTCTATTTATTAATAAAATTTAATCGTACCATTTATCAGCTTCTAGTTTTTATTGAAAATTAATTGGTTGCTATAGCCTTTAGGTAGGATTTTTAATTGTTTCAGAAATGCAAAGAAGGTTCAAAATCAAGCCAAAATATTTTCATGCAGTTTTAACAGAGAAAATTAAAATAGTTGGAAACTCTGAGGCACTTTTAGTAAAGCTGTGAAATTCATTTTGGGTTGCTAAGAATTGGGAAACGGATTTAAAATTCTTGAATAGAGTTTTGAGCCTAGGAAAAATAGTAGCTCCAAAAATTCTAAAGAATCTTGCAGAGATTTTTTGAGTATTTATAATTTTATTAAATTATTTCCAAGATCTGTTTAACTTGTTAATAATTTTTGAAAATCTATTTCCAGCTGCTATAAGAAGCTTTAATAACTGTTGTAAATTTTTGAAAATCCACCAAAATTTAGAAATGAGGTATTTGACAATCAATAGAAATATTTTAGAAATTTTGGGATGTTATATCATCATCACGACTTTTGTGCACCCCCGTACATACTATTCGAAACAAGATGCAAATAGTCATGAAAAATTCCGAAGAATCAACAACAAATCAAATCTATCATGTCACGGAATTTCAAATCTAAATTCGATCCCTCCCAATATAGGTCGTGTTTTCAATTGCATTTTTGTAGGATGCTTGTCTGCATCATTATGACTTATATAACCAATTTTTTTGGAATATTTTATGCCCACTACTATCATGTTTCAAAGATAATGCACATAAGTTAGGATGTACTGGAAATGCCCTCCCCAAAGGACCAGATTTTCTTCCCCTGTACCTTCCATGCATTTACTACCTTCGACCACGAGTGGAATTCGCAAACGGAGACTGCCAGTTACTAAGCTAGTCCAAGTCCTCTTATTGGCCATTGAAACTGTGAGATTGGATTAGGCGCAAAGATAGTAGATTGATTAACAGAGATAAGAGGTTACACATATATAGGCAAGGATGACCTAGGTTTATGGAAACAGAACCAGCGGTGATCCTTGCCTTATAGATATCAATCTATCTATCCTAACCGAATAGGTATTAGCTGTCTAACACGCCCCCGCAGTCGAAGCGGCAACCTTGGTGACGTTGAGACTGGATCTAAACTCATCGAAGACGGAACCGGGAAGCCCTTTGGTGAAGATGTCGGCGTACTGCGACGTGGTGGGTACGTGCAGGACCTTGGTGTCACCAATGGCGACACGCTCACGAACGAAGTGCAGATCAATCTCAATGTGCTTGGTGCGTTGGTGCTGAACGGGGTTGGTGGACATGTAGACCGTACTGATGTTGTCGCAGTAGACAAGTGTCGCACGGCGAAGAGGTGTATGAAGCTCAAGTAATAGCTGACGTAACCAAGTGGCCTCAGCGACGGCATTGGCCACAGCACGATATTCCGCTTCGGCGCTGGAGCGGGACACTGTGGGTTGGCGCTTGGAGGACCACGAGACGAGGTTATCGCCCAGGAAGACTGCATAACCTGAGGTAGAGCGGCGCGTGTCTGGGCAACCAGCCCAATCTGCATCCGAGTAGACCACCAAGTCGAGCTGTGAAGACGGCCGAAGGACGAGTCCCAAATCCAGAGTGCCTCGAACATACCTGAGGATGCGCTTGAGAGCAGCAAGATGAGGTTGGCGAGGGTCATGCATGTGAAGACAAATCTGTTGAACGGCATAGGAGATATCTGGTCTGGTGAAGGTCAGATACTGTAAAGCGCCAGCTAAGCTGCGGAAATCACTGGGGTCCTGGACAGGAGCACCGGAGGCCGCAGGAACCTTCGGCTTAGTGTCAACAGGAGTACTGCAAGGTTTGCAATCAGCCATACCAGCCCGATCAAGAATGTCCAGCATATACTGTCGCTGAGAAAGGAGTAGGCTGTCACCGTGGCGCTGAACATGCATCCCGAGAAAATGATGAAGCGGTCCTAGATCCTTCATAGAGAACTCGAGCTGCAAAGCCTCAATGATACGCCGAAGCAGGGACGGCGAGGAGGCTGTGAGGACGATGTCATCGACATAAAGGAGCAGGTATACTGTATCAGATCCGCGGTTGTAGATGAACAGCGATGCATCAGACTTGGCCTCTGTGAAACCCAGAGTGAGAAGATGAGCAGCGAAGCGGCTATTCCAGGCCCGTGGCGCCTGTTTCAGTCCATAGAGGGATCTGTTCAGACGGCAAATGAAGTCAGGGCGAGCTGGGTCCTCAAATCCCGAAGGTTGTGAGCAATAGACCGTCTCGGAGAGCTTCCCATGAAGAAATGCATTTTTGACATCAAGCTGGTGAATAGGCCACTGTCGGGACAAGGCCAGGGTGAGCACAGTGCGTACTGTGGCCGGCTTGACAACCGGGCTGAAGGTTTCGCCGAAATCAACGCCAGGCCGCTGAGTAAAACCGCGAAGGACCCAGCGTGCCTTGTAGCGCTCCAGAGATCCGTTGGCCAGTAGCTTGTGCTTGAAGATCCATTTCCCGGAGACAACATTGGCGCCCGAGGGACGCGGCACCAAGTCCCAGGTGTGGTTGTGCAGCAGGGCAGCATACTCCTCTTCCATAGCTGCCCGCCAATTGGGGTCGGCGAGGGCACTACGGAAGGTCTTCGGGATCGGGGAGAGGGACGAGGCGTGATACAGGGCAGGAATGCGATATCCGGCCTTGCCACGAGTCGTCATGGCGTGCTGGTTTGTCACCGGAGGGATAGGGTCAGCACCTGCGGGTACTGTGGCAGTGGCGGGGATTGAAGCAGGAGACGATGCCGAGACTGCAGGGGCAGGGCCCGCTGTGTTGTCTGCGCTGGTCGACTGCGGTGCGGTGCGGCGGGAGTACACGAAGCGGAAGTCGCACGCCGGAGATGTCGCGACCTGCTGGACAGCAGGTATAGCCGCACGGGGCTGTGCGGGCTGCAGGGTCTGGCCGCACGTGGCTGCAGGGTCGCCGTGGCCGCATGTGGCTGTGCAGGAGAGGGAGCGGTGTCGAGCTCCGCCCCCGCCGAGGGGAAGGAGGAGGTCGCTGGCAAACCTGCAGGATGTAAAACACGAGCCGGGCCTATGGGCAGCGGCACGACATTAGTAACTTCATCCAAAAAGGAGAGGTCCGCCGGAGTCTGAGAGGCAGCCTGAGTCGCAAAGGAAAACAATGTTCATCAAAGATGACATGCCGAGAAATGATGACCCTGTTGGAAGAGAGGTCAAGACACCGGTACCCTTTGTGATGATCAGAAAAGCCAAGGAAGATGCACAACGCGGAACGCGGAGCCAACTTATGGGCGGCAGTGGCGGAGAGGTTGGGATAGCAGGCGCAACCAAAAACACGAAGATGATCAAACGCAGGGGCGGAGCCGAAGAGAGCTTGGTGCGGTGTGGAGTTGTCAAGTGTCTTAGAGGGCAGGAGGTTGCGGAGGTAGGTGGCGTGGTGCAAGGCCTCGACCCAGTAGGAAGGCGGAACGGAAGCCTGAAAGAGCAAGGAGCGAATGACATTATTCAGAGAGCGAATCATACGTTCGGCCTTGCCGTTTTGAGCGGAGGTGTAGGGACATGACATCCGGAGGTGGACGCCACGGCTGAGGAAGAAAGTGCGGGCGCTAGAGTTGTCGAACTCGCGGCCATTGTCGTACTGAACTGCCTTAATGGTGGCGCCAAACTGGGTGGAGACATAAGCAAAAAAGGTAGAGAGAGTATAAAAGGTGTCAAATTTGAGACGCAAAGGAAACGTCCAAACATAATGTGAGCAATCATCAACAATGACCAGGTAATATTTGTATCCAGAAATACTGGCAACAGGAGAGGTCCACAAGTCACAATGAACTAGATCAAAATTATGTGTTGCCCTGGACATAGAAATATGAAAAGGAAGACGAGTATGGCGACCAAGCTGACACGCATGACAAACCGAGCTGGTGTCTTTATTACAATGTGGAATCAAGGAGGCATGCATAAGACTGGAGAGGGTGTCGGGACCAGGATGACCGAGACGGCGATGCCACAGGGACGCGGAGGCGGAGGCATGAAGAGCACCCGCAGCAGGAAGGCGCAACGGGTAGAGGGGCCCGGAGCTATTGCACCTGACGATCTCGTTCCGAGACTGAAGATCCTTCACAGAACAACCAGACGGGTCAAATTCAGAGCAATTGTTGTCAGATGTGAATTGGCGAACGGAAATAAGATTCTTAATAAGGTTTGGAGAGACAAGGACATTATTAAGATGAAGGTGACCTGGGAGGGTGGTTGCGCCAGTGGAGGTAACAGGAAGAAGAGAACCGTTACCGACAACAATTGAAGAGGGAACAGGGTACCGAGGAGGAGAGGTGTGAGAAAGAGTACCGGCATCGGAAGTCATGTGTGACGTGGCCCCCGAATCGAAGTACCAGTCTTGTTGCGGCTGCTGTTGCAACGTCATGGTGTTGAAGGAGTATGCGAGGTCCGACTGGTTCCATCCTGGGGCGGCCCAAGGGTTGAACCCCGGAGGCGGAGACGGTACCCAGGCGTTCTGTGCACCAGCGAGAAGAGCGTGAGGAGGCGTCGTCTACTGGAATTGCGTCTGAACAGGAGTCTGCTGGGGCGGCCTGGTAGGGATGGGCGCAAGAGGAGGACGGGGTCCATACATCTGAATGGAGCCTGCCCACGGGTGGAGGTAGGAGGGCCAGGGCACGCCGGCCCTGGGAGCACCTTGGCCACCGGAGCCACCTTGTCCGCCGGAGGATGCAGCAGAGGACTGCCCACCCCGTTTGCTGCCCCGTTTGCCCCGCCGATTGTTGGGAGGGGCGCCCCCGGAACCGGCTGAACCCGAGGACGGTGGGGGTTGCTGCTCCTGACGAGGAGCAGGCGCCGGAGGGGAACGCTGCAAGCCAGCAGCTACCAGGACAGTGGAGGGCGTGGACGACCGATGTGCCTGGTTCAGTTCCTCCAGCAGCAGGTCATTCCGGGCTTCCAGGAACGTGGGGAAGGGACGGCCGCGCTGGAGGTGAAGGCCGATGGAGGCAAACTTCTCGTTGAGGCCGCGAAGCAGGGTGAGGACGAGGGTGCGGTCAGGGACGTGTTCGCCGAGGTCCTCGAGGGCGTCGGCCATGCCCTTGAGACGCCGGCAATAGTCAGTGACGGAGAGGTCCCCCTGGGCGAAGGTCCGGAACTCGGCGTCGAGATGAAGAGCGCGTGTCTCCAGGTTCCCCAGGAACTGTGACTCCACGGCCAGCCACACCGAGCGGGCTGTGGAGCGGGAACGGGGCACCATGTCGGACAGCTCGGGAGAGATGGCGCCATAGATCCAAGACTTGACCACGCAATCCATGCGCGCCCAGTCCGGGAAGGCCGGGTTGGGGTCGTCTTGGAGGACATGGTCTTCGAGGGTAAACTTCCCCAAGGCGAGGAGGAAGAGTTCGCGCCACCTGGTGTACTGGTTGGAGGAGAGCTCGAGGACGATCGGAACAAGAGTGCGAATATTCTGGACGCCGACAGCCTGCGAGTGGAGGTTGACGATGACCGCGGCTTCATGAAGAAGCAGAGCATCGCGGAGCGAGGATGGAGCGAGCGTTGAGGCGAGGTTGGTCGCGCACGCGGCCTCAGCCCGCGCGGCTTCTGCGCGCTCGCGAGCGGCGCGCTCGCGGTCCGCGGCGGCGAGTCGCTCCTTGGCGGCGTCCTCGGCCTCCCGTTCGGCGGCGTCGCGCCCAAGAGCCGCGGCCGCGCGCTCGGCAGCGGCAGCGCGCTCGCGCTCGGCGACCGCGGCGCTCTCACGTTCGGCAGCGGCGGCTGCAGCGCGCTCGCTCTCGGGATCGACGGGAGTGGAGGGGGCTGGGGAGGTGATCGACATGGCGGCGATCGGTGGAGGAGAAGGCGCAGCGCGGAGGCGCGCCTAGGCAGCGGAAGAGAGGCCGGGAGGAACCCGGGCGTCTGATACCATGTGAGATTGGATTAGGCGCAAAGATAGTAGATTGATTAACAGAGATAAGAGGTTACACATATATAGGCAAGGATGACCTAGGTTTATGGAAACAGAACCAGCGGTGATCCTTGCCTTATAGATATCAATCTATCTATCCTAACCGAATAGGTATTAGCTGTCTAACAGAAACTATTGACCCCGCACTAACTAAAACTATCATCGGTATAACAACAAACCAGTACTACATCAGAACAACCGAACTTTCTTAAGCAAAAGAACATCTCAACATAGGACAGAATAACTTTCTTAAGCAAAAGAACGTCGCCTCAACAGAGGATAAACCACCCAATTGTAATCAGTTTGCTTGTCCTGAGGGGGGGGGGGGGGGGGGGGGGGGAGCCAGACCAGAAGGCAGGGCTTGTCAGGCTCGATCAAAGGCATGATTACAGCAGAGCAGTCCGGTTGATCTTTATGCCTTTGCATACCGGTACGCCAAAGAGGATCATGTTTTATCTTCTGACAAAGTAAATTCCTCCTGTGCAAATCTGACAAAAGAAACGTGCAACCCCCTAGAATGCTCATCTTAAGTAAGATGCTGGCCCTATTCAAAAGATAAAATGCTACACAATTACATGGGATCAAACCAAGTTTGTTTTCCTAAACCAGGAAAAAGAAAAAAAAAAAGAAACCTAGAACTAGAAGTTAAGTTAGTCAGGCGTCTGGTGCATCACCATGCCGATCAATCAACCATCAGCTGCAAAGCTAAATTAGACCATCATTTTTCCCCCACCGACCTAATTTACAAGCCTTTTTACATGTTGAGTTACAGAAGCCTGGGGAGTAAAAAACCAAGTAGCTCACACAACATTAACAAGCATATTGGCGCCTAATGTTCATGCTTCACACGCCCTTTCAGTATTCCCGGAATAGGGGGTGAGGTCGGTAGTCTAACTCCATTTGGCCTTGCAGGTTGTGGTGATTGAAGCCGATAAATATTCGGTGTGCTTGAACACTCACCACCGTTTGTAACCAGGGCCAGGGTACCATCGGTTTCTTCTTTACCAGAGAACCCCATTGCTTCCAATACAAAGGAATCATCGTGCAACTCAAATGGAGTGCTGCATTTTCAGAAACATACATGTCAGCACTCAGCAGTGGTTTAGACTTCAGATTTTAGAACGCTTTTTCAGGCTCACTTACAAAGATTTAGTGATCTCAACTGATTTTGCACAACTCATAAGAGGTAAGCACTAGATTTAACAATGTTCTTTGCCAATAAAAGGGTGGGGGTTGTCTCATCATGCCAAGTGAGTAACAAGCTAGTTATAGGCTGGTCTTCAGTGAATAATGATGTAATGATCAAGTGTTCTGTTTGCTATCAGATTGGCCCCCGCAAGGCCCTCAAGTGTGTATAATCAATGCAAAATTTTTCATCAAAAGAACAGGCTATAAGATGATTACAAAAGAGAAAAATTAAAACTCATCAGCACACTGTTTAAAAAATGAGGGGTCCTAATTTCAAGTTTTTAGCCAAACTATTATATACAAATCATTAAAGAGAGTTTCATGTTCAGCAGAAAAGTTATGAAATGAAATTTATGGAATCTTCCAAACAGAAAGAAAGCAAAATAAGATAAGACGACATGCTTAGTAATAGACTTATCTTTTAGTTGTGAAGTGGAAGTTTTAAATCTCAAAAAATGTAGTGGCAGAAAAATTAGTGGAAAGAGAGATGTGACTTAAACTCTAGGTTTATCTAACAAGATGAATCATGTCAAGGAAAACACAGTATACTTCTTGTCTTTTACCTATTGAAGTCAAAATGCACCAACTGCATATCTTCTGATATCTCCACTTCTACAGTTGCATGGGGACGTGTCTGTTTGCATAACAAAAAGAGATACTTGTCATTTAGACCACCATGACCAAAAAAATTTGCTGGTGGCATACACATACCGAAGTTGAGAAGGCATTACATGCGGAAAATATGTCGTAAAAAGAAAAAACAAAGCAAGGAAGGCAGACCCGCAAGGGTTAATACTGATAGTTCATTCCCTTAGTACCTCAACAGAACAGCCACATAAGCATGCACCATACATTGTGATGGTGCTCTTAAAATTATGGATATGTATTTCTGTTGGTCAAAGCTCCAGTTTGGGGCTTAAAATAGAATCAGAATTTTAATAACAGAACCTGGAGCTATTATTCAAATGGTCCAAAATAAGGGTACCAAAACGAGATTGGGTGAAAATCCCAGATCTTCATGGGATGCTAGGAACTGGCAGGCTTCCCATTATTTTCCAGTTTGATTGATTTTCCTTTGTTTGTTCTCAAGGTTATGTTTCCTCCACCATGTATTATTAGTAATCTATTCAATCCATGTAACCAACAGAGAAAGACCCCATTTCAGGAATTTATTGCAGCACCCACCACCCACTCGAGAAAACCATAAATCAGATGGTTCTGACCGGTTAACCCTGCTCGGAATCCACCTCCTTTGCTGCAGCTCCTCCGTGACAAAATCCAAATCCAAACCTCAACAAAATGGATGCTCCTTGGAATTAAGGGCCTGTTCATATTGGCTTCTGCCAGAAGCCAATATAAACACTCGACTTCTCCAAGCAGCTTCTCCACTCCTCTCGCTCCCGTCTTGCTCCGAGGATAAGGCAGGTCACGGACGCATCATGTCCCTCATTTCCCCACCACTCACGCCGTCCTCAAAGTCACTATTCATGTTTAGCCACTACTATTCATTTTCAGCCAAAACCCATCAGCCGCAGCAAATACGAACGCCCCCCTAAGTCACATATTGAAAGCCTCATAAGTCATAAGTTAACAAACTCTTGGACAAACTGTCATTCAATCCACAAAATGCATATTTCTTGGTGGACATGGAGGAGCAGCTGAGAAAAAGGGGGCATTCATAACAAAGAACAGTGTTATTAAGTCAACGACTAGTTAGTCGTCTAGTCGGCCAGTCAGCCGACAGCACTCGATTGGGGCCACCAAACCAACTAGTTGAGCAAGTCGAGCGACTTGCTATCAACTGGTCGACTTGGATCGACTAGTCATCGACTTAGAAAGACAAGTCGGGCGACTTGTGGGCAAGCGTGGGAGAGAGTGCGCGACTTGGCGCGCTTTTTCTGCGACTTGGCGCGTGATTTGGGGTGGCCAAGCAAGGTAGAAAACTGAAGAGGATAAAGGATCTTGGCACCCAAATCCTAGCAACTAGCAAGCAGCCACCTTTGGTTCTTGCCTTTGCCCTGTTGGTTCCCTCCCTTCTAGCCGTCTCGCAGCACCAGTCGCTTACGCCCCATGCTCAGGCCGCCGTCGGCAAACGTTTCCTTGGCCTCCGGATTCGTCTCCCTCCATCTCTTATCCCTCATATCTTTTTTCTCCTGAGCTCCCTTCTCTCTGCTTTACTACCCGGTTTTGCTGAATGCTGATCTGCTCTGTTTTGCTCTAATCATGGTTCTAAAACCAGGTGTACTCGGCCGAGAATGAGTAGGCAAAAACGAGTACATAACCGGTTTAACCAGGCGAGTAATTGGAGTGATCGACTAACAGGCCATGTACTCGCCCGAGTGGCCTGTCCAGTGCAATGAAGGCATGAAGCCTACGGTCAAATTTAATTAAGCCCACAACGACATAGCCTAGCAGAGGAAGCCCACATCTTATAGCACTGGCAGTGGCACACACGCCCGAGGGTGGCATCGTAGCGACAGCGCGGGAAGGAAACCTAGGCACGGGAGGGCGGTGACGACGACTGCTACTATTGCATCTCCTTCCTCCAGCGGCGGGCTCCCCTATTGCGGCTCCTCCCTCCGACGGCGGGCTCCCTTGCTGCGGCTCCCTTCGGCGACGGCCTCCCCTGCTGCGGCTCCTCCCTCCGGCGGCGGCCTCCCCTGCTCTGGCTCCTCCCTTCGGCGATGGCCTCCCCTGCTGTGGCTCCTCCCTCCGGTGGCATCCTCCCCTGCTGCAGCTCCTCCCTCAAGCGGCGTCCTCCCCTACTGCAACCCCTCCCGCCGACAGCGGCCTTCCACCTCAAGCCCAGTCTGCAGTTGAGTTCTTCCCTACTACTGAGTTGAGTTCTCTTCTCTCTGTTTTTCTGTTAAGTAGAAGTATGCTAAGAAAGATACATGAATTTGTGACCATTTAATGTCCTAACTATGAAATCAACCAAGCACCACAAGATATGGACACAAATAGTATATACATCAAAACAATAGCATCAAATGTGGCTTTGATTTTAATGAACATACAATTACATATATAAATTTGTTATTAAAATAGAAAAACCGGTTATAAGACCGAGTACAAGGCCAATTACCGTATAATCACTACAAGGTGAGGTGACCGAGCAAGTACTGGTTAATGAGTTTTAGAACCTTGGCTCTAATGCTCTCAACCTCTTGTAGATCTAGTAGTAGTAGCAACGGCTAGCAAGTAGTAATGTATTAAATACTAATGTAGTACTGCTAGACTAGTAGTAGCAGCAAGTACTAGTAGAAGTAGCAGAGTATTTGTGGTAGTAGTAGCAGATGTGGTGGTAGCAACTGCTCTGTTCTGTTGTAGTAGATGAGGTAGCATGCTCTAAATCCATTCAAGCCTTGTTAATTTCATGCTCTATTTAACTTGCTATCATCCAAGGGTGGTTTGCTAGCAAGGCAACAAGTAGTCGACGACTAGTCGGCAAGTCAGTCCCTTGACGACTCGACTCGACTTACCCACTTAATAACCTAGACAAAGGGAATGAAGGAGGGAGACTAGGACTAAACATGGTTATAGCCCCACATAGAAATTGGAAATTTTCCTGTTCAAGTTCATAGTCAAATCAGTTTTCTTCCCACAATAAAGCTCCAAAGTGGCTAAAAAAGATTATTTCAAAACAGCAAGCACAAAGTTAGCTAGATAATCAGCATTGGCATTCAAATATAATGGTACGATTTACTTTATCTAGGCCCATATATGAAGAATAAGAAACAACTTTTTTACCTGAACTAATATAAATGGCAAGGCCACTCCACCGGAAGGAGCATTTCCCGAACCATATAGCTGCTCATTTCGCTGTACCAAGTTTTGAAGGCCTACATACTTAAATATACACACAAAAAAGAAGATGACCATAAGGTTAACCATGCATGAGGCAAGATGACAAATAATTAAAAAAATGGTTAACAGCTAAATTTAATCATGGACTTTTTGCATCATTTCTTATTCCAATATCAAACAAGGACAGACTTCTGGTCTACCGTAACTTAAAAATAAGTCAGTTTATGTATGAAAAATCAATTACTAATTCAACCCACAGTGGGGAGCTATAGTTAGAAATATGCACACATATTTGTCAACAGACATTCATGTTTTGTTGGAAACAGTGGCTCGCATATGCTAAACTGTTATGCCCATGTTCAACATTGATTAGTGCTAACAAATACACTCAGTCCTTACATTTTTCCGATGGTGAAGACAGTAAGTCATCTGGGTTGCTAAGTGAAGCATTCAACACTCTCCACTAAGATAATTCTAGCACCCATACAGGAGTTGAAATAACATTGCTTTAATGGATTAAACATGCACCAAAAGGTATTTGCCTTTGCTTTTGTGTCCAACACAACAAGTACCAGAAAGGCTGAATGGAAGATTCCCGATGCATGCTATGGCACAGAAGTATGCACCAAGGCCCAAGGGATTCCTCGTTAATACATATGAGAACTTTCACTATCCAAGGTAGAGTTAAAATCATCATTTTTTTTTATATAACCTCAGGAACATGTCTTAGTGTAATTACCTTTCATTACAACACAACCTCAACTATGATGTTTGCGGTGCTAAGTATTCTAAGTGTATGAATCAAAAGTCCTCCATCACAATTTATAAGGTTGGAGGTTAAAGAATAATTCAAATTATAAGTTGACATAACAAATAAAAGTACACAATGATATATCCTTACTTGATCTTGTAACTCCTGCAAATATGCACTTTTCTTGTCAATCCTACCTTTCAGTCCGATGAGCTCAGTCTGTAAAATGCAAATCAACTTGTGAAGGAAACAACCAAAAGAGAAGGTAGATCTGTCAATAAACACAGGATTAGGGGCAATCTTACCTTCAATTCTTCAATATCATTCATACTCGTCCGAGGCAAGCCCTTCCACTGAATTTCCTTTTTATCTTTAGATATAATATCCATAGCCATCAGGACATTCAGCGCATCATAAACCCTTCTTCGTATATTTTTCTCATCATATTGTTGCTGCATTTTTCATATAATCAGCACATATTGCACTTAACAAACAACCGACCAAAAGGAGTAGTCATTTCTTAACTGCGTTGGGATTATCAGGATCTGGTGACCCAATATTATTATTGGGATCTGAAAACTCAGCTACAAGTTCGTCTGCCACCTGAAAAAAGACAGGTCATGCGTTGTATAAATAATTTCTAAACTGGACTGCAAAATGGAAGCCATTGCTATCATAGAATCACGCTACATTAGCTAGAAGTTATTTAAAAACACTGACAAATACTGCCTTCACACATGTGGATGCACATTAAGGAACCAGAGCTAGTTTCTCCAATGTTCTAAATTCAGATCATAGTTCCTGAAGAAAGGAAATACAACAGGCTTCCTCTTCCCCTGAACATTTTTCGTATAGATGAACCTACTGGAGAAGGTTTCTTTACAACAGCTAGGAAGCTCAATGCTCAGGATTCTAACACAGCGCAAATATGAGTGTTACTGTATAAGAGTATCAAAGTGCACAAATATGAGTGTGCTATGTGAGTTAGGATGGCCCCAAACTATATCGCATAACTCATACCCTAAAAAGGCATCAGTTATGATAGATGAAGAGATGACCAAAATGACAATTAATGTCTATCACCCTTAGTGAACAAAATAACACAAGCCAGTAGAATGAAAGAAGATCCATGATCCATCCGGAGAGACTAGTTCTTTTGTTAATCATACATACAGCGGTATAGGTGTAAGTATACCAGATGACACTGGTTCAAACATCTGTGGTTCACTTTTTTCAGGATGTGCATCCGTATGTTATATACTACTCTAACGAGAGTACATAAACGTTGGCTGCTTATATACTTCTGAATGTTGCTTTGCTGAAAACTAGCAAATCTCTACAACTTGATAATACCGAAACAAGATAAAGTGTAAAACAACAAAGAAAATACCTCATTGTAGGTTGTTCTCCCTTTGCTTTCGACTTTCTCACAGACTGAAAAAGAACAAATGAAACACTTCATGACAACTTTCAACACTAGCATTTGGTTGCATATGACTACTTAAACTGACTCCCTCAAATATCAATGAAGAAAATAGAGAAACTATCCATTGTGATTTTACATCAGAAAATGGAGTAAACAATTCTATCTCAAATGCATTGTGCTTATGCTTCATATGAATCAATATGATTATACAATGATGAAAAGATGACTGTCACAGAGGTACTAGTGGGAAAGACAAGTATTAACTTACCTTTCATACTGAATTGGCGCAATCCACGGCCACCTTTGTCAGGACCAACTACTCGTGCTCCTCTCTTTTTCTTCTTGCTGCATCGGAAAAAACAGATACAGCTATTTATCAGAAGCGCATTGCTACTTGTAAATGACCAGACAAATGAGTAAAACAAGGTACAAAATATAAAAGTTTTGCAATGAAGTAAAGCAGAACCACTTTATATTAATAAATTCTTTAAACGTTGCTATTTTAGTTGAGCAAGGTACAAAGTTTTGGACCTCGGAAAATATCTAAGGAAGTTAAGGAAGCCAACAGGAAAGCAGCTTTGATCATAGACAAATTAAAAGCAGCAAAACCTGCCGTTGAGTCTAAAGTGATTTTCCACTTTTCTTCAATGAAGTATATACACATAGATGCTAAATCAACCTATAAACATATACAATGGTGCACATAAGTAGCTATATAAAGGATAAATAGCAGAGCTTTTTATCACACTGATTGTCTACTCCACACCAGAAGGAACAGATCTAACACTAACATGGTTGGAATGACGCATGAAATAGCTTGAATCCTTAAAATCCCAAGCAAGAGATGAGCTCACGCATAGAAGTTTGAGACAAAATGAACTTCATCAAGCATGCCGTGAGCCCGTGACCCAAACATTAGTTACCAATTGCATGTTTTAACACATTCAATGCAATGCAAAGCAATCATAACACCATCGCTCAAGTTCAGTAGCACACCATCGCATCTCCCTAACACCCTCTTCCATAGCCAGTGCGCATCAATTCAAACCACCGCAAGCTGCATCACTACGCATCAACCAAATCTAGCGGATTACCAAAATGCAGCTCCACATAGTACCATCCACGATACCAAAACCCCCATCTCAAACCGCAAAACACCTCTACTTCCACCCCCGCGGAAAATCCCAACAAGGTCGCGCGGCAGCACACAGTCCCCGGAGCAAAAACCGCGGGTGGGCAGCTCAACTCGAGCAGCCACACGACAGCAAATTTCACGGACCTCGCGGCGGGCTGCGACGATGGCGCGTCGTCCCCCTGGATGTCGAGGCTGTTGAGGCGGCGGGCGACGGTGCTCTCGCTGGCCGGCGTGGAGGCCGAGGCCGAGGGCGTGGCGGCCGCCGCCGTGGCCCCCTTGCCGGGCGCGGCGCGGCCGGACGGGGAGCCGGCGCTCCCGCCGCTGATGGAGGCGGAGTGGGCCCCGCCGCCGGACACCATGGCGGTGGGGATGGCGCGGGCGGGGGCGCGGAATTGGGAGGGGAACGTGGGGGGAAACCCTAGTGGACGGGGTGGGAAAAGGAGGGAGACACGAACCGACGGGAGAGCGCGCAGAAGCGGGCACGATAAATTTTTCTATTATTTTATATTTGGCTGAGCTCCCCATCACTTATTATTTATAACTTATACGTCATTAACTAATTTTTAAATAGTGTATTTTTAAATTAAGATAAATATAAAATTTATTATAAAAATATATAGAATTCAGTTATATCAGTTAAAATCGTATACGACTATTTTTCTCTACGTACTATCTCTTACGAACGGACAGAATTTAAAATTTTAAGCATAATCTATAAACTATAGTCTAAAAAACCACCCTTTTTCTACTATTGCAAACACCGGACACGAGGAATAGGTGTCTCGATTCGGCTGCATGCCACGTGACCACTTTTCTGCTAAATAATTCTAGTAAGAATCTTGATAAATTCTCACATTTTAGTTGTGATATTAAGGCCTCGTTTGGCCTTTATTTTTGGTTTTTGATTTTTAACTTTTAGTTTCTTAATTTTATTTTCTGGTTTTTTAACTTTTCTATTTTTCGTATTTATTTTCATTATCTATAATAAAATAACCTGTTTTTTATTTTTAAATATTTTTAAATTTAACTATACTAAAACGATAACATCAGTTATAGTATAAAAAAACCCCAAACAATGAAAAAATCAGAAACCACAAATTTAAGCCAAAATAAGCACCACCTAACATTTTAGATCACCTAAGAAACAAAACTAAATTTATTTCGATCCGGTAATATTGTAACTTGTGTATCATCAGCTTAGGCCCTGTTTGGATCAGTTTCAGATTCTTAAAAACCAGCTATTACTTCTAGTTTTTAAAAGCTGGTTTCTAAGCAAAAACTGGTGGGGTGTTTGGATCCCCTAGTTTTTAAAAGCTGATTTCATTTATGATTGGTGCTAATAGACTATTATACCCTTACATTTATTGCTCTTGAACAACACATTAAACAACCATGCGTGGTCTTTAATGAGGGTAAATGGGTATTTGTGCAAAAAAAACTGGCAAAAGCTGGGTATCAACAGCTTCTTGGTTTTTAAGAATCTGGGTAGGTAGATTTTAAAAACTGCCCCAAAAACTGGTCTGTTTGGATCCCACCTAGTTTCCAAAAGCCAGATTCTTAAAATCTGGGTGGATCCAAACAGGCCCTTAGATGATTTGCTATAGGCCTAGTCTGACTCAACCAAGATTTGGCGTCGACGTCTCGCAAGTGGCAACAAGCAAAAGTTGAAGCTCAAATTTATTGAGTGATCGGTTGGGATTCATCTTTTAGCTTCCGACTTATTTTTCATTATTCATAAATTTCGTCTTTTTCTGAACTTTTGGCTTTTAGTTAAGCTTTTTTGCCGGTTCTTTTTTCCCGTATTTGTTTGTATTATATGTAATGGGCTAACATATTTTTTATATTTTTTTAATTTTTAAAATTTTAATTATGCTAAATAAGCCTCTGTCAGCTACAGTGTTTTTTCAGCCAGTTACAGTGCTTTTCAGTCATAAGCCACCAAAAATAAGCCCAAATAATTAAACTTTGTCCAGTGGCTTTTCGACCATCGGTGTGCTCCCTCCTATGCATCATGGCTTAAGAATCTTTTTTTTCGAGTAAGAATCCCCGGTCTAACTCTCGTTAAATGTGTTTTTGCTTTCCGCTTTCAGTTTTTACTTTACATTTGTGCCAAATGATCGCACGAAAAAATGGTTTTACTTCATTTTGCACATATATAGATATAGGTATGTTTTAGCTAACAACATCTCGAACAGTTTCTAAGGTATCAGGTGGGCTTTAGCACACTAGTCCAGCAAGGCCTTGCAATTTGTGATTTTACGTACAATTTGGCTACTTATGGTTAGTAATTTGTTTCTAATTGTATTACAATTTAGATCTATAAATTTTGGTGCAAAAAGAATTGAAGATGGTTTAGATCAAGCTAGGTTGATGTAGAAAGAAGATTATTTACATCTAGCATGGTTTAGAATTTAGTCAATTCATAGTTTATTTCTACTTAATTCAATTTAATTAATTACTATTGCTACATATAGCTATTTCTTACAAAATATGTGCAAAATTATTCATACTATTATATGTGTAATGTAGGACCGAAGCTGTATGTACGCTGAGAACCGTGTGAGTGAAGAGTACATTAACGGCATGTAATGCATTGCTATTTTATTACAAACCCTTGCACCTGGTAGCTATTATCCAATTTGATTAATCCCTCGTTTGATAATTTGAATGTTATGATTCTATTGTCATCATAAAATGGGTATTTATATAGTGATGTAATACTCGTTTTCATCTGGGGTTGTATGTCTAATATGCTTAGCTATGCTTATAGTTACGTCAAGTTTATCATCACGTGTGATCAATTAATTTTGACTTAATAAAATATTGAATTGTGATTATAACCACAATTATAAAATTTGAGTACCATGACATGGGTAGTGTCTTTGGTGTTGTTATGCAAAATGGTTTTCACTTGGATGAATGATCGTGCATTAAAGGGGTCGCAGTTTGCACATTGGGATGTAGATATTTCACTTGGGTAATACTAAGGGCTTAACTTTGTACGCCATTGATCTGAGGCTTATCGTACAAACACATGTCTAATATAGGATAGACCTGGCCAACTAATTTGTGATATTTCAATCTTGATTTCGTCGTTGTGATGAACATGGACGCTGATTTCCATGAGGCACAAAAGACGGCTGGGATGGCGAAACCTTAGCGAAGCATAATTGAGTTGAAATGGAGTATTGTAAAGGCCTTATTATGATTTTCTTTAACATGAGGATAATCACATCGTGTGGGTAAAATTGTGCAACCTCTATAGAATGTAAAACTATTTGAATAGTCATGGCCTTAGTTATGGACAATGTTCGGTGATTTTACACGAGGTGTAGAGTGTTCATAAAACTTAGTTGGGTTAAGTGTGGGAAGTGAATGGTTAGTTTACTGCTGGTTCATTACATAAATGGTTAGTTCACGGATGGTTTATTGGAGTGAATGGTCAGTTCACTTGTAGTTACTCTCAATTCCTTTGTTTATTTACTTATTAATCATTTTCAAAGTTCGCTTTCAATCTATTTATTATATTTCCTTTAAATTATTGCTTTTACAAAATAATCTCTTAGCCATCATTTGGTAAACCTTGCATACTATATTGCATCTTTATTACAAACAATTTACTGATTACTCTATGTACTCACGACTATATCCATATTTGCTTAGTTGCTAAAGAAGAGCCGTATCAGACAGAGGAATTTGAAGGAGCTTTCTTCGATGACTTCGCGAATCAGGACTTCACTCCTCAGTTGATTGCTTGTGGGCATGTCGAATGGCCACTACGCTTACTTCTATTTTCCACTGCTAGTTTCTTAAGCCCTTCATGCTATTATTTGTAAGCTTGGCCATAAGGTCGTAACTCTAATAATTAATAATATTTGAGTCTTTTTCTTGGTTAATCGTGTATATGGTTGATATTCCATCTATGTTTATACTGTGTACACTAGCGTGATCCTGGACTAGTGCAAAATACATAGGGGAGTCCGGATTTGCAGATTGAGGACTCTACACCAGTGCTACAGGTGATGTTTTGTCTTATACCATTTAATGATTGAGTATCTGTTTCAAGAGGTTGATTGCACAGACTCAGAATTTGTTGGGATTATAAATCATTGAAGATTGAGGTTTGTTAATCTGCTTTGTTGATAGCTGCGTGTTTAGACCTGCTGGTGATTTGCCCAATTTTACTTCACGAGAAGCATTTGAATAAGACTGTTCAAGTCTTTCTTGTTAAGATTAGTCCGATGGACATTCGAGGCACAAGGTCAATTGAAGAATATTTAAGTGTCATGCTTAACCTTGCTTAAATGCATGCGGGCATTAATTTGCCTGGACATCATTTCAAACATAAAAAAATTTGGATTTGGGTGGCCATTGAATGGAAATAACTGGTATTTGATTGAAAGAACATTTTGGAACCCAAAAATCTAAACTTGCTTTATATCTAGGCGGATGGTAAGTGTGGTTGGTGCGAATAGAGCACGAGAGTGTGGCATGTGATTGAACCACCCAGATAGCTTTAAGGATTGAATTCTGTGATGACCTCCAAATGTAAAATAGTGCAACCACAAGTTTATAATAAGTACGATCTGACTAATTAATTTGCATCAACCCAACAGGATGTAAGCCGCCATGGGATGTAAGAGGGAGCCTCTAAAGAAGGTGGATAGAACCCTACAGCAGGTGAAAACCTTTGCAAATATAACCTCATTGGAAAGATGCATTGTAAAGACCTTGTGGTAATCTTCTTGATATACATGTCTAAGTAAACATGTGGAATATAACAAGTTGCTTATCTCTTGCAGGTAAAGTGTACGACTTTCTACAGAGTTGAAAACTATTTGAACAGCTATACCCATGGTCATGGGTGAGCATAGAAACTTACTCGAGTTAGTATTTGTTTTATAAAAACCATTTTTGGGTGGAAAGAAAAGAAAAATAATGGATAGATAGAACTCTGGTTTGATTTCCCTTGGAAGATGGAACCCAGGTATTAAAAATAACATATAGTGGATGGAACCATTCAATATAACAAGTGTATGAAACATGCACTACTATTATTATTACATACTCTTACATTCTCTAAAAATATAGTTCAGTTAAAATACTAAGTCTTAGACTTTCTACTTATCGTATTACAATTGTGGTTTTCTGCAAATAAAAGAACCTCAAATCTCCCTTGCTTAGACTTGCATTTATTATAAATTGCATTATGTGTGGTGGCTTGCTGGGTACCTATGTACTTACTGTTGCTCAATTACTATTATTTAGTAAGTAAGAAGGAGAAAGAAAAGCCCTGCAATCATGTAAAGGCATTGAAAGATGAAGAAGTCAAGAACCAGATCATGAGCCCTAGTTGATTGCCTATAAGTATATCCTGAGGGTTCCACCTGGTATTGTTTCCATTTCCGCCACTACTTTTTGAAGGTTTGGCTTGATCGGCCCATGTGTAAATCTATTATTATATTAGTTTTGCTTCTGCAAGATACGTATTTGATGTTTAAAAATGTATCTATATGCACTATCTACTGATCCATAAAATAGTGTAATGGAATCACAGAGGATTCCATATCAACAAATCTAGGCCTAACACTTGTGGAGTCATGCATTTTCATTCATACTACATTATTGGCTGTACAAAAACTCAAATCTACGCGTGCATGTTGAAACACACATAGAGGCTGTTGGGTTGAGGCGTGTCAGAACACAACCACCCCCTTCCTCTCCCTAAAGACCATGAGCTCACCTACGCTCGACAGGCGATGTCGGTGGGGTTTCAGTAGGGTTAGGGAGGTGTTCACCGGGGCCTTGGGTTATAGAGGGAAAACTAAAAGCACAAGGTTAAAATTTTTAGTTCTACTAGCGAGCGTGCACATGGAATCTACGTTAAAAGCATTGATTATATGTCTAAAAATGAAATGCAAAATTTACTCCATACCTCATGACTGAATTTCTCATGAGTCATGTAGTTAGGCACACCTTATGACAGACAACCAAAAAAATCTATCATGTTCTTGAGTACTAATAGGATAGCTATGCTAGACCAGAGGTCGAGGAACTGGATCCCTAGCGAAGTGTGGTCATCCCCCCCCCCCCCGTGGTAGAGAAATTCCCCCTTTGCCCCCCTCCCATGAAATTCCCCCTTTGGCCCCCCACGCAGATGCCTATCTAGTTGCCTCAAAGCACCATGGTCGAAGCATTATGGTCGAAGTGCCGTGGTCAAAGTCACAGTCCAAGTAGCCATGGTCAAAGTTGCAATCCAAGTGTCGTGGTTGAGAAGCCATGGTCGGAGTGTCATGGTCGAGAAGCCGTGGTCGAAAAATGAAATGCAAATTTTGCTCCATGCCTCATGACTGAATTTCTCATGAGTCATATAGTCAGGCACACCTTATGACAGACAGCCAAGAAATTCTGTCACATTCTTGAGTATGATAGGATAGCTATGCTGCACTAGAGGTCGAGGAACTGGAGCCTTAGCGAAGTGTAGTCATTTTTACCCCCCGTGGTGGAGAAATTCCCCCTTTGCCCCCTCCCATGAAATTCCCCCTTTGGCCCCCTGCGCGGATGCCTATCTAGCTGCCTTGAAGCACGATAGTCGAAGTGCCATGGTAGAAGCCATGGTCGAAGCATTGTCGTTGAAGTGTCGTGGTCGAAGCGTCATGGTCGAAGTGATGTGGTTGAAGTACTATATAATCATGTGTTGAGTACTCGTACGTTCGAGTACTGTGTAGTCAAAGACCTCAGAGTCAGTAAATCGATCGCAGCTACAGTGAACCGGTCACAGCCATGAGTTGAGCTGCGTAGGAGTTGTAGTTACAGTGAACTGGTCGTGGCTATAGTGAACTGGTTGTAGATACAGTGAATAGTCGTGCACATAGTGAACCGGTCATATCAATCATAGTTGGTACTCAAAAGCTACAGTAAACGCTCGATACTTGTAAGCTACAGTACCTGGTAGGTGCTCGAAGACCGGTAGTACTACTCTGTGTGAGTAGTACTACCGAAGAAGCGGTTGAAGTGCCGTGCCGAGAAGCCATCGTCGGAGTTGAGGTTAAAATGTTATGGTCCAGAAGCCGTGGTCGAAGTGGCGTGATCGGGCAACCATGGTCCAAGTAACCCGGTTGAGCAGCCATGGCCAAAGTGAAGTAGCGAGGCACCACGGTCGAGTAGTGGTGGTTGAGGCGCAATGGTTGTAAGTCGTCACTGGACGTTCGAGTAATGGCTGAGTCAATGAGTTGGCCTGAGTTGTGCAAAATAATACTAACATTCTGTCCTTATGTATGTCAAGGCACTATAAGGAAACTAACATTCCATATGGAAACAATACTAATTGTTTGGTGTATGGAAGCATAAGGAAATGAACATTTCGTATGGGAATATTCCATTGCATAATCTCACCATTCATTATGTTACTAAACATTCCATTCCACGTCAGTTGTTTCGTATGGAAACAGGACATGCTAAATGTTTAGCGTATGGGAAATATGTGTATGGGAATGTTCCATATGGACACAAGCCGAGGTTTGCTTCCCATGCCGAGATTTGCTTTCCATGCTGGCTAAATGGAAATTATCTTATGGAAAAAGCGTGTATGGAATGGAAAGGCCATACTAAATGTACTGAGATTTGCTTCCCATGCTGAGATATGCATTCCATCACTGATTCAATAGCCATAGCTACAGTAATAGGTTAGTAGTCGTAAGTTACAGTAACTGATCAATAGTCATAAGATACAATATGTGGTCAGTGCTTGAAAGACCTACGTGGTCGACCCAGTAGTATTGGTTTTGTGTGAGTGGTACGACCGGACTTGTGGTAAGAGCCATGGTCGGTAGTCCTAAGCAACAGTACTAAGCGGTCATTCTGCCGTTGTCGTTCTTGCGTGGTCATTCTATCGTGGTCGATCTGTCATGGTCGAGAAACTGTGCTTGGAGAAACAGTCAAAGTAATGTGGTCAAGAAGCCATGGTCGGAGAAGTAGTCAAAGTGGCATGGTCAGAGAAGTGAACATATTGCGTGTGTCGTTCCAAGGAAGAAAGCATGTGTGCATTTTCTCCCAGCAAGTAGCGATCGAAGCTGATGGGTTCAGTTCCAACAACACCGTGGTCAAAGTACCATGGTCCAGGCATACAGTGAACTGGTCGTGGCTACAACAAACTGGTCATAGCTATAGTGAGCGCGTGGTCAGAGTTGTGGTCGAAGTGCCATGGTAAGAGAAGCGGTCAAAGTGTCGTAGTCGAGAAGCCGTGGTTGGAGACGCAGTCGAAGCGCCATGGTCGAGAAGCCGTGGATGGAGTGGCTGTCAAAGTGCGATGGTCGAGAAGCCATGGTCAGATTTGTGATCGAAGTGTCATGGTCGAAAAGGCATGGTCGAGAAGCCTAGGTCAAAGAGACGGTCGAAGTGGCATGGTCGAGAAGCCACGGCCGGAGAAGCGGTCGAAGTGCCATGGTCGAGAAGCCGTGGTCGGAGGGGCGGTCGCAGTGTCGTGGTCAAGAAGCTGTGGTCAGAGTGGCAGTCAAAATGTCGTGGTCGAAGTGCTGTGGTTAAGAAGTTGGGATCGAAGTTGCAGTCCAAGTGCCATGGTCGAGAAGCCATGGTCGGAGTTCCGTGGTCAAGAAGCCATGGACAGAGACACAATCGCAGTTCCATGGTCGAGAAGCCTAGGTCGAAGAGACGGTCAAAATGTTATGGTCGAGAAGCCACCATGAAGAAGCAGTCTAAGTGCCATGGCCGAGAAGCTGTGGTCGGAGGGGTAGTTGAAGTGTCGTGGTCAGAGTGGTGGTCAAAGTGTCGTGGTCAAGAAGCCGTGGTCGAAGGGGCGGTCGAAGTGTCGTGGTCAAGAAGCCATGGTTGGAGACGCGGTCACAATGCTGTGGTCGAGGAGCCGTGGGTGGAGTTGCAGTTAAAGTGCTGATGCCGTGGTCAGAGAAGTGATCGAAGTGCCAAGGGCGGAGTGGCGGTCAAAGTGTTGTCGTCGAGAAGCCGCAGTCAGACTAGCATTTGAAGTGCCGTGGTCGAAAATGCGGTCGAAGTGGCATGGTCAAGAAGGCGTGGTCGGAGTTGCGGTCAAAGTGCCATGGTCAAAAATCCGTGGTCGAAGAAGCAATCAACGTGGCATGGCCGAGAAGCCGTGGTTGGAGTGGTGGTCGAAGTGCCGTCGTCGAGAAGCTGTGGTTGGAGTTGTGGTCGAAGTGCCATGGTCGAGAAGCCGTGGTTGGAGACGCGATCGAAGTGCTGTGGTCGAGAAGCCATGGTCAGAGTTGCGGTCGAAGTGTCATGGTCGAGAAGCTGTGGTCGATTAGGCGTGGTTGAAATGGCGTGGTCAAGCAACGGTTGTCGAAGAGTGGAGGGGGCGGAGTGTGGCGGAGCGGCGCCGCGAGAGCCGAGTGGGGTTGAGTGTAGTGGTGCTGCGAGGAGGTGATGTAGGGCACGGACTGGAGGGGGCGGAGTGCGGCGGCGCAGCGGAACAGGGGCAGCGCAGGAGTGGAGGGTGCGACAGGGGGGCAAAGCGGTGGCTCAGGGGCCAGGCGAGAGCGGAGGGGGAGGAGCGATGGCGCGGGGGAGGAGCGGTGCAGAGCAGTGAAGCATGGGGGTAGGACAAAGTGGCAGAATAGGGGGCATCGTGGGAGCGGGGTAGCTATGGCACTGATGGATTGCGAGCGTGAGGGGTGACACCGATGGAAATAATCTTATAGAACACATGATTGCCGGGGGTGGGGATGGCATGAGGCATTGGTGCCCGGGCAGGCAAACGCGTGAGGTAGCAGGATTGGCAGGACTAACTTGCAATCGTGGACGTTGGATGAAGTGAATAAACGGTGTAGATTTAGAGATGGTAGGACCAACTTGCAATGTTAGCCATTAGATTTAGTTGATCTAACCGTTAGGAGGAGAGGGTATTATATTTGTTGAGTGAAAAATGTTTTAATTAAATTGATGCTTTTATATTAGTACAGATGATCATCATTAAGGAAATATTAAAAACAAGATGGAAGGAAGAGTTGAATTGTGGAAAAGAAACACCGTTGAGGCCCACGTAGTAAAAGAGTATGCTAGCCCCCCCCCACCCAAGGGCGGATTTAAGCCCATGGCAACAAGGGCTTTAGCCTGGGGCGTGCAAACATTTTTAGTGTATAGCCTAGGTCAGTCTGGGTAGTAGTTCGGCCCATAATCTTCTCGACAGCCCGATCCACTCCTTCAGCAGTCGGCAATGTGGCCCAGTCCTCTCCCGGTCACCCCAGCCCACCCCCACATCGCGCTCGCGCAAAAGAGGCCGTGCACGGTACCCGCACAACTCCCATTCTCAAATCAGTTTCTCCTTAGCTAATACCCCCAAAACCCTAATCTCACACCCGTGGCATAGCGTTCTCTGTCAAGGAGGTCCAGCGGGCGGCGCTTGGGTTGCGACAAGCGGAGACCCGGCGGCAGCGATGGAGGTGGCCTAGCAGGATGAGCTTGATTTCATCAAGCGGGAGCTGGGTGTGGGTGCCGGTTCCGGCCGGAGCCCGATCAAATGCAAGGTTGTGGGCAAGCTGCCAGAAAGGTATAGATCCTAGATCTGCAGTTAGTGTTGGACCTAGTTCGATTTCTTGTTTATGCCCCCCAAAAAATCATTTGTTTTCTTAATTTCAAACCATCATTCTAGTAATATGTAATTGCAAATTTTGTTTCTGTAGTTGTGCCAATTTCTATGCCCAAGATTAGATTGTTTTTTGTATGCAAGCCATCTTTTCTGAAAATTTCCAGCAAATTTTGTTTCTGCGGTGATTCTAATCTCTAATTTGGTGTATGTTGTTACTGTCCATGCAGCTATGAGATGCTCCGTGAGTTCTTCAATTGCTTCGAGAGCTCCACTCGACTTCCCCGCATAAAGGGATCCAAGGCAACATTCCCCAACAGCCAACATCTGCGCTAGCATTCAGCATTTGTCTGAACAGTAGTAACCTCTTTTTATAAATAGTCAGAGAATTGCTGCTGTGCTGGATTGTCATAATTCAATCTCCAATTCTTACAATTCTGTGTGCAGGAGGTTTACCTACAGCCATCTTGTGCAGATCAAGTACATAATGCCTATGGCAATTGTCATCAATAAAATCCTTTTGCGTGACAAAAAGACATGCTGCATGAAGCCATATCTTCAGGTGAACCTCCTGGTTGATGCAGTTGAGGGCAATGCGAAGCAAAAGAGGGAAATCGGGTACTCGGCCTTGATAAGGATCTTCAGGCAGAGGCTTGTGGATTTCTTCAGGGACCATCATGAGGTATTCATCTTGTATCCTTCACTCTTGGCTATTTTTTAACTCAAGTACTTATGCAAGTTTATGAGGGGAATGAATATAGACTAAATAAATGTATGACTAGTGCTAGCTCTTGCTAAGATAATATGTATGGCTCAGTTTTCTTCCGAAAGTCCCTCTCGCAATAAGTTCTTGCTATATTGTTTAGATTTTGCCATGTTTTTTTATCATATTTTATATTGAAGAATCTAACTAAATTTTCATATCAACGATTCATTTATAATGTATTTTTGTTATGCCGTGGTGTGAGTAAAAATTTGTATTAGCTTTAGGATGTTAACCTGCTAAAATTCAGCTCGGAGCACAATAAAATTTTAAATCCGTCACTGACCCTATGGGAGAGCCCGGCTGGGAGTTCCCGTCTGTGCTAGCATGGCACTCCACCACACGATACGTGCCAGCACGCAGTTACGTGTATTGTAGCCGCCGATTGTACGGCTGTACCTCCGTAGTTCAATTGGGTACATGCGTAATCTTGTTCGATCTCGACGTCATCGCGTTTTGACTCAACAACTTGCATGCAAGTTTTCTTTTTTTCTTTTTCTTTTTTTTTGAAATTTTGAGTTGCATGCATTTTTAGACATACTTAGAAAACTACCGTTTTTCTACCAATCGAACAAGATAGTTTTCTTTCGATCCCACACTTCCAACGTCTACATTAGACTCCCACTCCCTCCCACGACCATTCTCCCTCGTGGATCTCACCATCGTCAAGACCATCATCGTAGGATCTGTCGTCCCCAGACACACCGTTGCTACGTCTCACCATCCTTGACCACGGTGCTGGCGAATCCGGTTATCCCCACCACCATGCCACCACTTGATCCACCTGCCTTGCATGCTTCTTTTTCGGTGTCAGTGCATCTTCCTCGCTCTGGCAAGGAGGATGATGCGACGAGGACGTGGAGCAGTGCATCTTCCTCGCTCTGGCGACAAGCACGCCATGAGCTAGATTGCTGTGGTCCATCTGTGTTGTCATCTACAACGCCGGTGTGCACCTCCGTTGCCTCTTTCCCACCGCTGCGCTTCCTTGTCTGTAGGTGCCGATGGTTGTTATTTTTTGCTTGAAACTTAAATTGAATTTTTGAAACTTGTTTAAAGTCTTCTATAAAACTTGCTTTGCATCTTCAAATTTGGTTTGAAACTTGCTTTTAAGACCCTAAAATTTTAAATTTTCTTTCAAACATTTGTGAAACCCGCAATTTTTTATAAAACTTATTGAAACCTTTTCTGGAATCTCACAAAATGTTTTGAAACGCGTTGGAACCTGCTTGGAACATGAAACTCGAAAACCTGAGAGTCTGAGACCTCACAAAGCTTATCATGAAGTGTGCTGAAATCTACTTTTGAAACTTCAAACTCAAAACCTGAAACCGCATAAAACCATTTTTCATAGTAACGAAACATCATTAAACTCCATTAAACTACTGTACCGCTGTAAAGCGTGTCCTGCATATCTCTTTTTTAAAACTGACATGCAAGTTACAACTCGGAGGAGGCGCGCTGCGGTCGATCCTGACAGAAGGCATTACTTCTTTCATGTATCAACGCCAGAATTTTCCACGGTCCGTACGGACCGTTAACCTCACGGACCAGTCCATTACGTAGACAAGCGTGATTTGGGCCCATTTACCGAGCCTCGCTCGAGCCACACTCACGCCCTATGGGCCTTGCCAACAAACACACCACAGCCCAGCCCGTACGAAACATGCTTGTGAGCCGGGATAACAAACTCCCAGACTCGAGTAAGTACGGCATCAACCAAACCAAAAACACATTATAACCTGCAGGATTAAGGCCCCGCTCGGTTGGACCAAAAAACTATAACTTATGACTGAAATTACGCTATAATTGACTGAAATTACACTGTAACTGAAGATAGCTTATTTAACGTAATTAAATTTAAAAAAATTAAAAATATAAAAAAAATATGCTAGCTCATCACGGACAACACGAACGAATACGGGAAAAATAACCGGCTGTTGTGGCTACAGACCAAACAGAGAGAGAGATGGTAGTGGAGAGTGATGAAGATGAATGTAATGGCCTGCCCCCTCCCCATGGTCGGTGTTCTATATATATACATGGGGAGTGCTTTTACAATTATGCCCTTACAGCTGATTATCCCCTTCAGGGGTATTTGTGTCATTACATGTGGCCTATTCTGGGCCTTATACTTCCTACCAGGCCTGCTGAGTTTAGGTGGGGGCCACCCCTACGACAGGAGCCTCTCATGGTGAAGGGCTTCACAGGGCCGAAGCCATGTCGCCGAGTCCTTTGGCCCCCTCCGTCCCCGCGGCCTGTGAACTTCTTCAGACTTGACCCGGGGCTGCGCTGTGGCCGAAGCAGATGCGTGCTCTTCCGGCCGTCCACGTGGTGAAACGTGCTTGGCGCGGTGCGGGCCTTGAGGCGTCGTGACCATCAATGTGACGGCGGACTCCCGGCGTGTGGACTTCTGAGGCGCGCGCTCCACGGTCGTTGTGACCTTGCCGCCCGGTGGTGGGCTTTTTAATGACGGTTGGCTTGCCGGGGGGCAGGCTGTCGCATCGTGTAGTGCGCCTTCTCGTGAGTGGAGCGTGCGACAGTTCCCGGTGTGCACGCGGTGGGGTGCGGACGGTTGCACTCACGCACCCCTGGTAGCTGAACTGCCCGACGCCCCCCGCTTGTGCTTCCACCGGTTGGCGTGCCGCCGACTGGCATCCCTCCATGCTGGCGGCTCTTCGCCTGGTGAGGGCGAGTATAAATATGTTGGCGCCGGGGGCCGCTCCCTAGACATCGCTTGCTGCACATCCCGTACCTGTTCATGGTTAGCTTCTCATATATAGGGAAAATTTTGTTCACCTGCGTTTGATGACTGCGTCGACCGGCGTCAATGCCCGCGGGCGCCGGTGAACAAAATACGTCCTGTTTGTGGAAATGCTTCACAGCTTGACGCGGAAATGGCAAGGCCTGACTTGCTCTCGTAGACAGATATGAAGTCATCCATCCGCTCTGATCGTGCGAACGAGCATATGCTGGTGTGGCGACGCATATCTGTTTACGAGATCATGTCTGCTCTTGCCACAAATTGACCTTTGCATGTTCGAGTTATGGTGGTCGTATGTGTTGTTCGCCGTTCTTCAAGCTCGCTCCATCCCCTCGCCCAGTAGACGCGCGCGCTCCGTCCCCTACCCTTCGAACGGGTGGCAGCGAAGCTGGCGCCTAGTCGAAGTAGACGCGCGCGCTCCGTCTCCTACCCTTCGAGCGGGTGGCAGCGAAGCTGGCGCCAAGTTGAAGTAGACGCGCGCGCACTCCGTTCCGTACCCTTCGAACGGGTGGCAGCGAAGCTGGCGCCTAGTTGAAGTAGACGCGCGCGCTCCGTCCCCTACCCTTCGAACGGGTGGCAGCGAAGCTGGCGCCTAGTTGAAGTAGAAGCGCGCGCTCCGTCCCCTACCCTTCGAACGGGTGGCAGCGAAGCTGGCGCCTAGTGGAAGTAGACGCGCGCGCACTCCGTTCCGTACCCTTCGAACGGGTGGCAGCGAAGCTGGCGCCTAGTCCAAGTAGGCGCGCGCGCTCCGTCCCCTACCCTTCGAACGGGTGGCAGCGAAGCTGGCGCCTAGCCGAAGTAGACGCGCACGCTCCGTCCCCTACCCTTCGAACGGGTGGCAGCGAAGCTGGCGCCTAGCCGAAGTAGGCGCGAGCGCTCCGTCCCCTACCCTTCGACCGGGTGGCAGCGAAGCTGGCGCCTAGTCGAAGTAGACGCGCGCGCTCCGTCCCCTACCCTTCGAGCGGGTGGCAGCGAAGCTGGCGCCTAGGGGAAGTAGACGCGCGCGCTCCGTCCCCTACCCTTCGAGCGGGTGGCAGCGAAGCTGGCGCCTAGGGGAAGTAGACGCGCGCGCTCCGTCCCCTACCCTTCGAACGGGTGGCAGCGAAGCTGGCGCCTAGCCGAAGTAGGCGCGCGCGCTCCGTCCCCTACCCTTCGAACGGGTGGCAGCGAAGCTGGCGCCTAGCCGAAGTAGGCGCGCGCGCTCCGTCCCCTACCCTTCGAACGCGTGGCAGCGAAGCTGGCGCCTAGCCGAAGTAGGCGCGCGCGCTCCGTCCCCTACCCTTCGAACGGGTGGCAGCGAAGCTGGCGCCTAGTCGAAGTAGACGCGCGCGCTCCGTCCCCTACCCTTCGAGCGGGTGGCAGTGAAGCTGGCGCCTAGTTGAAGTAGACGTGCGCGCTCCGTCCCCAACCCTTCGATTGGGTGGCAGCGAAGCTGGCGCCTAGTTGAAGTAGACGCGCGCGCTTCGTCCCCTACCCTTCGAACGAGTGGCAGCGAAGCTGGCACCTAGTTGAAGTAGACGCGCGCGCACTCCGTTCCGTACCCTTCGAACGGGTGGCAGCGAAGCTGGCGCCAAGTCGAAGTAGGCGCGCGCGCTCCGTCCCCTACCCTTCGAACGGGTGAAACACCGCCACGTGGGCGGTAACTTGGGATCTTGCGAGGCGATCTCGCGCTGTAAAGGTTCCTGGAATCACGCCGACCCCTGGTCTGCCAGGGTTAGGTTCCCGTACCGTGCGACCTGACGCGCTCGGGGCACGCGGCGGCCTACGACTGGTGGGCGGCGGGATGTGGACGGTTGCGTGCTTGCGGCCACTCGCCTTTTCCCTAGGCGAGGGGGACACGGGGCGGGTAATGAATGGTGCGGCGCCGGGGCTGTTGTGATCCCCTGGCCCATTGGTGCGACCATAACCGCGGCTAGGTAACGCTGTGCTGTGGCGGTCCTTGGCGCCTGTGGTCGTGACCTTCCAGCGTTGGGTGTGTGGCGTCGCACTGGACGGGCGCGTGTACGACTGCGGTCGCGCCTTGTACACGGACCCTCGCGACTCTTCGCTTTCAGTTACGGGGAATCGTGCGGGGCGGGTCTTTACACCGCTGCGGTTGCATCCGGCACGCGAATCGTTGCGACGCTTCAGCAGCGGCGGTATGGGCGAGGCGGCTTGAAATAGCCCCCCCGTACCAGCGTCCCCGCACCTTTACGCCCTCTTTCCTGTCTGCTCCGCCTTCGACACCTTCGCGCTATCTTCACCGCCTCAGTCTCTCCGTAGGAAGCGATGGCCTCCAGTAGCGAGCTCGGCCAGGCGGTTGGTGGCCCTGACATTCGCCAGCGGTCCTCGCTGTTGAAGGTGAAATACGCGCTCCAAGAGCGCGACCTAGCGGCGGCGGACCAGGAGTGGCTGGTGGCGGAGGAGGAAGGCACGTTCTCCGGCGAGCTAGGCCCCTCACTCGTGACCGAGAAGACGATCCAAGCGCTCCTGCGCGCGGGGAAGTTGTCCGGGCGCCAGGAGGTACGATTGCCCGCCACCGACGAGACGGAACCTCATCCCGAGAGGTCGGAGGCGGTCGTGTTCGTTGCCTTTTTCGACGCGGGGCTCCGGATCCCAGCGGCGGCTATGGTGGGCGACGTGCTGCGGACCTTCAGGCTGGAGCTGGCGCAACTGACTCCGAACGCCGTGGCCCGGCTTGCGGTGTACAGCTGGGCCTTGCGTTCGGGGGTGTGTTGGCCCAGCGCGTCGTTGTTCGCCTATCTCCACGAGGCACGATGCCAGCCCAAGGGTCGGAAGGACGGGACGCTGTCGAGCTTCGGTAGCGTCACTTTTATTCTTCGTCCGTCGTGCCAGAAGCTCTTCCCTGCGAACTCAACTCGCGGGAAGTGGGAGTCTTACTGGATGAAGCGGTGGTTCTACCACCGTGTGGAGAGCGGGAGCGGCCTTGAGTGCACAGGCCGACCGATCACGTTCAAGCCCTCGCCCGGCCGAACGCTCGATGCTGAGGACAGGCGGAGGGTCAAGCGGCTCGTAGGCATGGCCGCCCGCTTCAACATGCGCGACCTCGCCGAAGAGTACGTGATGTACGGCGTGGCACCGCTTGCCTACGACTGGCGTCTTGCCGCCGAGAGGCGTCGAGACGACAATGTTTCGCCATGGGTCTGCTCGCTGCCGGCGCCACCCAGTCTTCGTAAGCCTCGATCGCGTCCCGCCTTTGTTCACGCGAAATGCGTTAGATGCTGATGCCCTTCTCCTTTGCTTCAGGGATTTCCTTGGAGGAGGCGGAGCAAGCCGCGCGCGTATTCCTGGGGCCGTACACCGCCAGGGAGCATGAGCAGCGCACGTCTGCTATCGCCGGGGCGGGGCTGGGGCGAATAAACCGCGTGTGCGAGGCCCTGGGCCTTGCCATGCCGGACCGTGTCGCTCCAGACGACGGTGCAGCGAAGAAGAAGAAGGCCCCGTCTCGGAAGAGGGGCCGCAGCGGGGCGCCTGCCGCGCTTAGCGCGGCAGCTGCTACTACTGCTGCTAGTGTTTCGGAGGGCGCGGCGGACGCGGAGTCGGACTCGGCGAGGTATGCCGATTCGGGCTTGGGTGGGGCAGACGTCGAAGGCGAGGTATCTTCGGCGAGCGCCCCGGACGATGGGTTTGCCACAAGCAGCCGGAGGGGGGAAGCCTCGCCGCCCACCGGAGTCGTCGAGGCGGAACCCGTGCGGACCAGCGATGCTGAGGTGGACCCTTTGGCCGTGGCTGTTGTGGTGCCGGAGGCGCCCTCCACGGGGGCGCACGAAGCCATGCTGCCTTTAACGACAACAGCAGGAACCGAGGTGCCTCCTTCGACAATCGTCACCGCGGAACCTTCGCCCCCGGGCGGTGCGACCGCGGGGGCTTCCCTAGCCGCGACTGCGGGGGTGGTTTCGCTGCAGGTCGCCCCGGCTAAACGGCCGTGTGTGCGGCCGGAGCTCCACCGGACGCCGCGGGGATTCGTCGTGGCCACGAGCATCAGAAGCTTGTGGGACTCCAGCGCAAGCGCCGGGGGCCCTGCAGCATACGTGCCTTTTGCCCCTCTGGCCACGCCTCCCGCCGCGTAGGGACAGCCGTCACCCTCCCCGAACGCGGAGGCTTCGGCCCGCGACGGGACCATTCCTTCTGCTACCGAAGGTAGGGTGGCGTACAGAAGGTAGGGTGGCGTAGCTTACTCTGGCGTACGCTTTTATGCCTTGCGGTGCTCACGTGTATTCCTGTTTACAGCGTTGCTCATTCCAGAGGGGGAGCGCTTGGCAGAACCCGGGACCTCCGCGTGCGTAAGCCCTGCGGACTTCGTGCCGCCCCTGGAGACGCTGAGGGCGTGGCGCGGAATTGTGAGTGACGCGGCCACCAGTGTCGACCCGCAAGTGCTGCAGGCCTACGGGGCGGGGCACCTCCAGGATGCCTTCGAGGTGTTTGGGGTGAGGGTAAGTACTTCATACGACGACGCCTGAGCTGGCTGAGCTTGCTAAGCCTTTCCCTTCTGCAGACACTGGTGCTGGGGCAGGCCTTGCAAACGGCCTATGCTCGCGGCCGCACGACGCTCGAGGATAGGCTGCGGGCCGTCGAGGAGGAGCTACGCGAAGCCTCTGGAGCCCGCTCTGCCCAGGACGCCCGCATCCGCCAGCTGGAAGCGGAATGCGCCGAGGCGAGGGCACACGCCGAGGTACTCGTCGCATCAGCACGGGAGTCGGCCACGGCAGCTGCTGAACAAGAGTTTGCGGCGGAGCGGGCCGGGTTCCTGGAACAGGTCGCCTCGCTAGAGAAGGAAAAAGGCGAGCTTGCCTTGACTCTAGCGGGGCGTAACCAGACGCTTGGCGACGCCTCGGTGGTTGCGTGGGACGCCATGCAAGCGCTGGAGAGCCATCTTCAAGGGCTCGTGACTGAGGTGCCGGAGCGCGCCTTCGGCCCGGAGGAGTTGTCCCGGACGCTCCGCTGGATCGGGGATGCCGCCAACGTCGCGTGCGACGCGGCGACGTCCTTTGGCACCCACTGCGCGTACACGTCGGCATGCTTGGTGTGCGCGCTCCTGCAGCACCGCGGCTGCACGCACGTCGCCGGGCTGGATGACCCCCAGCTGGAGATGCCCGGCGGGGCCGGAGTAATGTCCGGTGCCGTCCGCTCCGCTCGCCGTGCCCTCGGGCCCTTCTTCGACTGGATCTGGGCTTACGCCAGGCCGGATGCTGCACGGATCGAGCTCCGGAAGTCGCTCTACGGGACGGGGAGCCTCGGCCAATTTCTTGACGGGATCCCTCGACGCGACGAGGGCGGCGCTGGGCCCTCCGAGGGCGCCGGGAACCCGCAGGTCTGACGCCGTGGTGCCTAGGTGTAGGCGTGTGTTGTACTGCTCCCTCTTTTTGCGAATGTACACACTTGCGGTATGCATTCTGACTTTCGCCTATATCCCGGGAAGCTTTCTTGCTGGGACCGGCTTCGTGCGGCCGACCTTTCAACCCGGCGACGCCTTCGACGCTGGCGAAGGGCCGAAGAGTCGCTGGACTTTTGGGCGGGCCGGCCTTCCTCGAGCGAGGCCCCGGTTTTGGCGCGTGTTAAGGACGAACCCGCGGGATAGCGGCTTAGAGCGGCAAGGATGCTGCCGGACCTTTGTACTTGTGATTTCTCCGGTATGCAGATTTCCTGGCATTTTAGGATGTGTTGATGCCACTGTTGGTGAAGTAGCTGCGCAAGGGTTCCTTAGAACAGCGCTTGCGGGGGCAATCCTTGGCACCTCAACTTTTTACGGCCCGTAGGCTGGCGTGGGCGGAGGCGGACCTCGACGCTTAGCCTTTGTGGTCCGTAGACTGGCTGTGCGGAGGCGGACCTCGACGCTGCGCCTTATTCAAAGCCCGTGGACTAGTGCGTGCGGAGGCGGATCTCGACGCTACGTCTTATTAAAGTCCGTAGACTGGTGCGTGCGAAGGCGGACCTCGACGCTACGTCTTATTCAAAGTCCGTAGACTGGTGCGTGCGGAGGCGGACCTCGACGCTGCGCCTTATTCAAAGCCCGTGGACTAGTGCGTGCGGAGGCGGACCTCGACGCTACGTCTTATTAAAGTCCGTAGACTGGTGCGTGCGAAGGCGGACCTCGACGCTACGTCTTATTCAAAGTCCGTAGACTGGTGCGTGCGGAGGCGGACCTCGACGCTACGTCTTATTTAAAGTCCGTAGACTGGTGCGTGCGGAGGCGGACCTCGACGCTACGACTTCCTTTATAGTCCGGAGACTCGCGCGTGTGGAGGCGGACCTCGACGCTACGTCTTATTTAAAGTCCGTAGACTGGTGCGCGCGGAGGCGGACCTCGACGCTACGTCTTATTTAAAGTCCGTAGACTAGTGCGTGCGGAGCTAGGCTCGACGCTACGTCTTATTTATAGTCCGTAGACTATTGCGTGCGGAGGCGGACCTCGACGCTACGACTTCCTTTATATTCCGGAGACTCGCGCGTGCGGAGGCGGACCTCGACGCTACGTCTTATTTAAAGTCCGTAGACTAGTGCGTGCGGAGCTAGGCTCGACGCTACGTCTTATTTATAGTCCGTAGACTGTTGCGTGCGGATGCAGACCTCGACGCTACGACTTCCTTTATAGTCCGGAGACTCGCGCATGCGGAGACGGACCTCGACGCTACGTCTTATTTAAAGTCCGTAGACTAGTGCGTGCGGAGCTAGGCTCGACGCTACGTCTTATTTATAGTCCGTAGACTGTTGCGTGCGGAGGCGGACCTCGACGCTACGACTTCCTTTATAGTCCGGAGACTCGCGCGTGCGGAGGTGGACCTCGATGCTACGTCTTATTTAAAGTCCGTAGACTAGTGCGTGCGGAGCTAGGCTCGACGCTACGTCTTATTTATAGTCCGTAGACTGTTGCGTGCGGAGCTAGGCTCGATGCTACGTCTTATTTATAGTCCGTAGACTGCGCGCGGAGGCGTCCCCCCGCTGCGTCTTTTGTTTATACTCAGGCCCGTCACCTTTGGCTACGGCGAGTGCACACGCGAACGTGCGACTTCGATTTATACTCAGTCCCGTACCCCTGGCTACGGCGAGTGCACACGCAAACGTGCGTCTTTGTTTATACTCAGGCCCGTCACCTTTGGCTACGGCGAGTGCACACGCGAACGTGCGACTTCGATTTATACTCAGTCTCGTACCCCTGGCTACGGCGAGTGCACACGCGAACGTGCGACTTCGATTTATACTCAGTCCCGTACCCTTGGCTACGGCGAGTGCACACGCGAACGTGCGTCTTTGTTTATACTCAGGCCCGTCACCTTTGGCTACGGCGAGTGCGCACGCGAACGTGCGACTTCGATTTATACTCAGTCCCGTACCCGTGGCTACGGCGAGTGCACACGCGAACGTGCGACTTCGATTTATACTCAGTCCCGTACCCCTGGCTACGGCGAGTGCACACGCGAACGTGCGTCTTTGTTTATACTCAGGCCCGTCACCTTTGGCTACGGCGAGTGCACACGCGAACGTGCGACTTCGATTTATACTGCGGGAGCGCGCACGCTGGCGAAGCCTGCGCGCGCCTCCGCCACGTGCTTGCGCACGATGAAGAAATATTAGCGACAAACGGCGATCTTCATTACATCCCCGTTTGCGCGGGCAAGCAATTACAAGGGGCGAATGTACTAACCGTTTTTCCTTGGTGCGGCCGAAGCCTCTAGTCGCTAGACCTCTGCAGGGCCCGCCAAGGCGCCTCCGACTGGCCCCACGGACCACCGCGTTGTGACGCCGGCGCCGGCTCTAGGAGCGCCGTTGGGCTTCGCGACGCGGGCACCTGGTACCTGGCTCGATGCGCCAGGCCATATCCTGGTCGCCTCGGGCGGTGATGATGGCCCGGGGACCCGGGATCTTCATGCATAGATAGCCGTGATGTGGTACCGCACCGAAGGAGTTGAGGATTGGACGCCCTAATATGGCATTGTAGGGGTACGGAAGGTCGACCACGTCGAAGGTGGCATCTTCGGCCCGCACATTGTCATCTCGGCCGAAGGAGACTTGAAGACCTACTTGTCCCTGCGCCCGCAGGGGTTGTCCCCCAAAGCCCTGCAGTGGGACTTCCGAGGGCCCTAGGCGGCTTCGAGGGATCCCCATCTGGTCGAAGGCCGCCGCAAATAATACGTTTGCGGAGCTACCGCCGTCCACCAGGGCACGCCCCACGTCGCATCCCGCGATAGTGACCCGGATGACCAGGGGGTCCTGATGAGGAAAGTCCACGCCTTGGGCGTCGCCGGGTGTGAATGTGACTTCGTGCCGCGCCCAGTCTGGGGGTGCTTGCGCTGGGTATGCCGCCACATGATGTAGTCTTCGCGCATAGGCCTTCTGCTGCCGTGCTGAGGCGAATTCCAGCGTAGAGCCTCCGGATATGACGTTAATGATCCTGCGGTGGGTTGCCTCCGGAGCCTGCAGCGACAGGAGGCCCTCCCGAGGTTGCTGTACGTGAGCCTGGATCCGTAAGGTGCCTTCCTGGGGTTGCATCCCTTGCGCCTGTACCTGCACGGGGGCCTCGTACGGGAATTGGACGTGGGCCACCGCAGGCGGACGCGCCTCTAGGTTCCTGTCCCTAGCGACGCTATCGCGGAGCGCCGCGATGGAGGTGCAGGTGCGGGTATCATGGTTGCCGCGGCCGTGGACTACACACCACAGTCTCTGGTGCTGGTTGTCGTAATCTCCGCGACCTTTATCATCGCGGCCCCGGCCACGGCCACGCCCGCGGCCACGGCGCCCCCGACCGCCTCGGCCCGCAGGAGCGCCCTCGTCGGAACCGCCCTCAATGTCGAGGATGTACCGGTTTCGCCTCGACCTCTGCTGGCCGCGCTTGGGCAGATCGGACGGCTCCTTATGCGAGGCGTCCCTGCGGTCGGGCGTGTCCCTGGACGACTCCTGCTTACATTTTCCCTTCGAAGAGCCGCTCTTCGGCGGATCTTCGGCTTTTGCCGAGGCTCCGGCCTGGTTGGTGTCGGAGTCGTCCCCTTGCCTTCGCCGCGCGTCTTCTTCCGCCCTGGCATATTCCTCCATTTTGTCGAAGAGCTTCGCCACCGTCTTGATTGGCTTTCGCGCATTGTACTCGGCCATCGGGCCCGGACGAAGGCCCTGTATGGCTGCATTAACGATGGTGGTTTCGTTAACGTCTTTTACTTGGCATCGAATCTTGGCGAAGCGTTTGAAGTAGTCCCGGAGCTTCTCCGAGGGTTTTTGCTTCACAGCAAAGAGCTGGTCCGCGTCGACTCGGTCGACGTAGTTTCCTTGGAAGTTGTTGTGAAGGCGGGCGCGGAGCTGCTCCCACGCGTAGATGGAGCCCGGCTCTATGGTAAAGAACCAAGAGAGCGCCACTCCTTGCAGCGCGAGGGGGAGTCCCTTCGCCTTCGTGGTGTCGTCTCCGCCCGCGGCTTCGATCGCGGTTTCGTACACGCGCACGAACTCGCGGGGGTCCGTGTCGCATTTGTACAAGTCGATGGCGCTAGTAAACTTGAAGTCTTCGGGCCATGCCGCTTGCTGCAGCCCCGCCGAGAGCGGGGACTCTGGATCTACGCGCCGCAGCGGCACGCGGCTAGACGTGGGGGCTTCGCGACTGTCCGCCCTCTCCGGGGTGGGCTCGGGCGCGATTACTGGCGCAGCCTGCTGGCTCCGAGCCTCTTGCATATCTCGGACGACTCCGCGAAGGTCCCCTAGCTCCCGCTGGAACGCGTTGAGGGCCGCCAGCAGGGCGCTTTCTGCCGCCTGTGCAGGCGGGGTCGCCGGTACTCCCAACGGGCGGATCGGCGCGGGCACGACCGCGTCGCGAGGTCCCGAGCTGCCGGTCGCTCCGTCGTGGCTACCTCGAACCGCCCGGTCCGCGCTGCCGGCGAGGGTTGCGGCGGGGGCGGCGAGGTCGGCTGTCGTTGCGTCGGCGGGGTCGGTTGTCGCCGCACCAGCGTCGACGTCTTCGACCGCGGGGTCCGTCCCCGCGATGCCGGTGCTGGGGTTGGTCGTCGCGGTGCCGGTGACGAGGTTGGTCGTCGCGGTGCCGGTGACGAGGTTGGTCGTCACCGCGCGGACGTCGACGTCTTCGGCCACCGCGCCTGCGTCGCTACCCGCGCCCGCCGCTGCCGATGCCGAAGCCCTGGTACTCATACGACGCTCCGGCCCGGCCGCCTTCTTTCCCTTCACCGCCGCTGACGAAGCTTTTTTCAGTGCCATCCTTCTTCTTCGGTCTTCAGGCTTGTCCTTGTCCTCCCTACGGACGTCGCCAACTGTTGTGGCTACAGACCAAACAGAGAGAGATGGTAGTGGAGAGTGATGAAGATGAATGTAATGGCCTGCCCCCTCCCCATGGTCGGTGTTCTATATATATACATGGGGAGTGCTTTTACAATTATGCCCTTACAGCTGATTATCCCCTTCAGGGGTATTTGTGTCATTACATGTGGCCTATTCTGAGCCTTATACTTCCTACCAGGCCTGCTGGGTTTAGGTGGGGGCCACCCCTACGACACCGGCAAAAAGCTAAAAGTTCAGAAAAAGACGAAATTTATAAATAGTAAAAAATAAACCAGAAGCTCAAACCGAATTGAGCGGAGCCTAAGGGCAATGATGGGGTGTGTACGGCCGCTGCAGTTGGCCTAGCTAATCAATGAGCCTTAGGTCTGTTTTTTTTTGTTTTTTTCAAAAATCAAAATAAATAAAATAGTTTTTAAAACGGATTTTTAAACAATTTTTTAAATTTAAAACTATATATATCAACGTCCCTATTACAAGCACAAACAAAAATAATCGGAGATGGACTTAAAAAAAGAGGACAGCGTACGTAACATGCATACATTCTTACATCGATCCATCCCAACCGCAATCCATGTGCCCACGTGGCTGGCTCTCGCGTGGCCTCGTGTTTCTTTATCCCGCTCACATATTCTCCCGAGCATCACTTGTTAGTTCCGCATTTGGGAGCGTTCGTTAATTCGACATTACAGCGCAAGCTGCCATTAGTTAATCATCTACGAGCTCAAGTCTCCAGCGCACACATGCAGCAGGAGGCATAATGCTCCTGCTCTTAATTAGCTACTGGATCAAAGTGGTGGGGAAGTAATGGAGTTTTGTTTTTAGAGCTGAATCATGCGTCATATCAATCATATTCAACGCGGAATTCTATCTTTGTATATTATAGAAGGTGCTTTTATATTTTTCTCAATATTAATTTACATAATTTTAAAAGTATTTTAAAAGTATAATGAATGATGGATAATATATTATATATTTTGAGCATAGAAACAATTCTCGTATATCATTAATCTTCGAGGCTTTGACATGGCGCTTTGCATGCATGTGCCAATACCACGCATGCAATCAATCAATTAATCCTCCCCTATGTTCCCTGCTAACGACCGTCATTCCCATCATCGCGCCCTGCGAATTCATCCTTACGCGCGGCTATATAATCACAGCCATGTTCGCCACAATCCACCACTGATTCAGCATTCCACCACCTAGCTAGCTCCTCTTGTCTTCTGCGTTCTCTTCTACGGCCGAGATGGGCACGGCAATGCTGATCAAGTTCTTCGCCGTTCTTGCGCTCTGCGTCACGTCGGTGATGGCGGACTGGAAAACGGGGACGGCGACGTTCTACGGCGGAAACGACGCCTCCGGAACGATGGGTAAGCAGCACACATGCGTGAATCTTTACCTAATTTAATTTACACCCTCTCATGTAAACGACAGTTCCTGGCCCAAAAGCTCCAAGCTGGCCTTAAGATTCTTGCATGGCGAGACGTGTTGATGAACGGCGTGCAGGTGGCGCGTGCGGGTACGGGAACCTGTACACGCAGGGGTACGGCGTGTTCAACGCGGCGCTAAGCACGGTGCTATTCAACGACGGCGCGTCGTGCGGGCAGTGCTACCTCATCATGTGCAACAGCGACGCCGACCCTGGGTGGTGCAAGCCGGGCAACGCCATCACCGTCACCGGCACCAACCTCTGCCTGCCCAATTGGGCCCTCCCCAACGACGACGGCGTCTGGTGCAACCCGCCCTGCCCCCACTTCGACATGTCCCAGCCCGCCTGGGAGCATATCGGCATCTACCGCGCCGGCATCGTCCCCATCCTCTACCAGCAGTAAGATCAACTTACACGCATCCATGCATGCATTAGTTTCGCGCCTTACAAAAATAGCTTTCACGAAATGCGTTGGAACCTGCTTGGAACATGAAACTCGAAAAGCTGATACCTCACAAGGCTTATCATGAAGCGTGTTGAAATCTACTTTTGAAACTTCAAACTCAAAACTTGAAACCACATAGAACCATTTTTCATTGTAACGAAACATCATTAAACTCCATTAAAAACTACTGCACCGCTGTAAAGCGTGTCCTAGCATCTCTCTCTTTTAAAACTGACATGCAAGTTACAGCTCGGAGGAGGCGCGCTGCGGTCGATCCTGACAGAAGGCATTACTTCTTTCATGTATCAACGCCAGAATTTTCTTAACCTCACGGACCAGTCCATTACGCAGACAAGCGTGATTTGGGCCCATATACCAAGCCTCGCTCGAGCCACACTCACGCCCTATGGGCCTTGCCAACAAACACACCACGGCCCGTACGAAACATACTTGTGAGCCGAGGTAACAAACTCAAGTACGGCATCAACCAAACCAAAAACACATACTAACCTGCAGGATTAAGGGCAATGATGGAGGTGTGTACGGCCGCCACAGTTGGCCTAGCTAATCGATGAGCCTTAGGTCTGTTTTTCTGTTTTTTTTTCAAAAATCAAAATAAATAAAATAGTTTTTAAAACGGAATGTTAAACAATTTTTTAAATTTAAAACTATATATATCGACGTCCCTATTAAAAGCACAAACAAAAATAATCGGAGATGGAAAAAAAGAGGACAGCATACGTAACATGCATTCATTCGTACATCCATCCATCCCAATTGCTATCCATGTGCCCACGTGGCTGGCTCTCGCGTGGCCTCGTGATTCTTTATCCCGCTCACATATTCTCCCGAGCATCACTGGTTAGTTCTGTATTTGGGAGCGTTCGTTAATTCGACATTACAGCGCAAGCTGCCATTAGTTAATCATCTACGAGCTCAAGTCTCCAGCGTACACATGCAGCAGGAGGCATAATGCTCCTGCTCTTAATTAGCTACTGGCTCCTGCTCTTAATTAGCTACTGGATCAAAGTGGTGGGGAAGTAATGGAGTTTTGTTTTCAGAGCTGAATCATGCATCATACTCAATCATATTCAACGCGGAATTCCTCCGTCAACATCACGAGCACGCACGAACCAGCCATTAATCCGACCACAGAGAAATGCACTGCCGTCGACGACGACATTTAGTAGTCGAACTGCTGGTAGGTGCTGAAGGTCTGGCCGAATTGCCACCACGCCGGCGCGACGTCCTGGAATAGCAGGTACTGCCCGCCGGTGGTTGTCACGGCGAAGCTGAGCCCCTGCCCGGCGAGCCCGGCGAGGGACTGCCAGTTGGCGCCCCAGTTTCGCGACATCTGCATCCAGGCCGTGTTGGTCCCCTTGATCCACGCGCTAGCCACCGAGCCGCTGCCGGCGACGTTGGTGATGAGCACGAGCTCGAAGTTGTTGAACTTGTTAATGGTGAACCGCACCCCGCCCTGGCGCCAGCACTTGACCCGCTGGTAGAGCACTGGAATGATGCCGGCGCGGTAGATGCCGATATTCTCCCACGCCGGCTGCGACATGTCGAAGTGCGGCCGCGGCGGGTTGCACCAGCCGCCGTTGTCGTTGGGGAGGGCCCAGTTGGGCGGGCAGAGATTGGTGGCCGTGACCGTGACCGTCCCGCCGGGCTTGCACCACTGCGACCTGCTGGTGTCGCAGGTGATGAGGTAGCACTGTCCGCATGACGCGCCGTCGTTGAACAGCGCTGTGCTCAACGCCGCGTTGTTGATGCCGTATTCCTGGTCGTACATGTTGCCATACCCGCACGCGCCACCTGATGGTACACCTGCTCATTAATTAGCTACGTAAGTACGTGCCTGCCTAGGTAGCAATGCGTCCATGGCTCCTGTAACGAAACGTGTATATATGTGCACGTTGATGGAGAAGAAAGGAGATGCTAGCTAGCTAGCTTGCCCATTGTGCCGGAGCCGTCGCTTCCGCCGTTGAACGTGGCGGTGGCCGGAGACCAACCGGCTGCGCCGACCAGCGCGAGGCACGTCGCAAGGACGGTGCACAAAACTAGAGGCTTAACCATGTCCATGGCAATGTCGTTTGAGAGGCAGAGAATGACAGAAGCGCGCGAGGTTGTGTGAGGACGAAGCGGCAAAGGAAACCGTTTGATTTGAGAGATGATGATTTCATTCGAGGCCAATGCGCGCTTATATACAGGAGGAAGTGCAGGCTGACTGGAGGAGCGAGAGTTAATTAATCACTATAGGTAGAGTGATTACATGTAGATTAATCACTGAAGTGCAGGCTGACATTCAGAAGCTGCCGGCGCTAACGTGCCAGTTGTAATTCCATGTCGGTCGGCAATTCTAAAACTACATGAAGAGGGTATGCTTTTTTTTAGACAAGAAGTATATGACCTTTTTAGAGAAGACGACGTTACGACTTATCGAATATTGGAGAGCGACTGTCCCAATTAATTTCAACGATCTCAAACATCGCAATCAAAATAAAATCAAAACTCAACCATTAAATTTTCCCAGAAAAAGGGAAATATTCTTCTATATATACTCTTGACGTAGATAACTGCAGAGAAAAAAAAGGAGAATGTTCTGCCAATTGTAGTCCAATTGATAATACACCAGATCGATTTCAATCTGACAATTAACTGTAATGGAAATGTTAGGGTTCGGCTGTAGTAAGTACGTTACTACGGAACACTCATATAACGTGTATGCAGGCGTTTTTTTTAAAGTAAAATGGGTATCTATTTTACATTACCGTTTTCTTTTCTTTTCTTCTTTTAGAACCAAAAGTACCCGTCTATATGCATGATATAACGCAATTATATGAAACGAAATCCGTGTTCCTAACGATCGCAAGCACATGATTGCAACGTGCAGCCATTGACTTGCGCGTCACTGTACAAAGCCCAATTCTTCTCGTTTTGTTTCATCCTCTCTCTCTATATATACACACACATATTATATATATAATAAATATATATACATACATATATATGCATATATACATATGTATGTATATATAGTAAAAATAACGAGTGCTCCTTGATGTTCGGATACCATAGTCTAAAATATGTATGTATTATGTGCAAAAAAATTTAAAAATTCTTGGATGTATACATACATACATACATATATACATATATCTATACATATATATATATATATATATATATATATATATATATATATATAGACACACATATACATATACATAAATATATACATGCATACATACATACATATCTATCTATGTATGTATATTTTTACAGTCCACTTAACGGCAAGCTAATAGCATATGAATGGAAATGGCATAAAAGGAATGTGAAAAATTCTTCAGTGGCATAGAAAAGAAACTCAATAGTTTTGATGGCATATCAGAAAAAATCGGTAACTTCGGATGGCACATAAGGAATTATCTTTTTTAACTACTAAATAAGCTAGCTAGAATGCGGTGCGGCCTTCACACTTGCCTGACGGTGTAGGCATTGATAACTGGTGGCAACTTTTGGTTAACAATGTTTCCAAGGATCAGAGAATTAAAGGTGCTAAATGCGCTTATCATCCGCATCGCTACGGCCGCACCAAGAACACTAGGCCTAGCCTCAAACTAATCCCCTGCCTGTTGCATTGGTGCTTTGTGGTTGCTGTACATTTACCCTTCTCTGTTTATCACTTGGCTGTGGTCATGCTCCTGCCCTCGTTTCAAAAAAAAAAACTTTCTTGTATTAAACAAACTTTATTCTTGCTTAATTTGATTGGCAGCGCTCCTGCCCTCGTTTCTAAAAAAATTGTGCATGTGGAATGGAAGCTAATCCACTGAATTAATTAACGAATTTCCCTTCGATCGTCAACAGACATCAACAACCACTTAAAAACACTTTTGTTTAAAGTAAGTTTCAGAACACTTTTGGTACTAATTTAGCTCTTTGCTGAGAAATTATATCGCCATTGCTCGAATCGAATTGCATGCGTTGTACTACTGAAAGTATCATGCAACTATGCAAGAATCAAGAACTACTGAAAGTATCATGCAACTATGCAAGAATCAAGACGCACGTGAACACTGAAAATTGCGCACCTGCATGTGCTTCGTGTTCGCACGGTGATTACGCGTTCTGACATGAGATCGACCGATCCGATCACCGTCATTACATTATCCCGCTTATCCTATCCTAATCGATGATTAGCTTCTGTTCCAACTCCCGTTCCAATCCCTATGTAAGCGCTAATAATCTTGACCACTCCTCGTTACTGTTGAGGAACCGTCGCTGACGACCAGTCCGATCGATTCCTCTGCTTAGAACAAGAACGAATCAATCACAGAAAACTCTATAAAAACCCAGTGGAAGAAGTTTGGAGAAAGAGTACATGATACATGTGATACTGCGATGTGCGAATTGCCTCATTAAAAACCTTGGTCGAGAAACTTCATGGAAAATTCGTCAAGGGAAAAAGAGTACAATTCACCCAAATTCATTTGGTCTGCAGGACTTTATTCTTTGGTTACTTAATCTTCATGATCAAGATTTATTAACGGGCTTGTGAGAATTCTCCCTCTAAATTCTGCACTTCTCTAAGTCTCATCATTCCAATTCCACGCACGCACCTTCCAAAGCTAGATGCGGGGAGTGACTTAGTGAATAAATCTGCGAGATTTTCACATGACTTAGTATGCAGTACTTTAATCTCGTCCATCTTTTGCAATTCATGTGCGTAGAAGAATTTGTGGTTGATATGCTTCGTGAGATGACTCTTCACATAGCCCGTTTGCACTTGTGCAACGCAAGCGGCATTATCTTCATAGATAATTGTGGGGGTTTGCACAATGTTCATCCCACATGACTGCTGGATGTGGTGAACCATTCGGCGGAGCCAAGCGCACTCTCGTGCGGCTTCATACAGTGCTATGATTTCTGAGTGGTTCGTCGAAGTAGCTACCAGGCTTTGCTTAGACGATTTCCATGAAATTGCAGTTCCACCACACAGAAATACATAACCTGTTTGTGACTTAGCGGTATGCGGGTCTGACAGATACCCAGCATCTGCATAGCCAATCAAGTTCAGATCTTGATTCTTTCTGTAAAACAATCCAAGGTCCTTGCTTCCTTCGAGGTATCGGAAGATGTCCTTTATGCCCTGCCAATGCCTTTTGGTGGGCTCTGCACTGTACCTTGCTAAGAGGTTCATGGCAAATGCAATGTCCGGTCTAGTGCAGTTTGCTAAGTACATGAGTGCTCCCACTGCACTTAAGTATGGGAATTCCGGTCCCAGGACTTCCTCCCCCTCTTCCCTAGGTCGGAAAGGATCTTTTTCTTGCTGGAAAGACCTACCGATTATCGGTACTTTTGAGGGAAATGCCTTCTCGAAGCCAAACCTTTCTAGCACCTTCTGGGTGTAGGTTGACTGATGTACCAAGATTCCTTCAGGGACATGCTCAAGCTGCAGGTCTAAGCAAAACTTGGTCTTGCCCAAATCTTTCATTTCAAATTCTGACACCAAGTAGGAGCTTGCTTCTTTTATGTCTTCGGTTGTCTCGATGATATTCAGATCATCTACATACACAGAGATTATACATAATTCATTCTGGGATCGCCGTATAAATGCACAAGGACAGTCTTCATTGTTCGTGTAGTCTTTCTTGCAGAGAAAGTCGCTCAAGCGATTATACCACATTTTTCCAGATTGTTTCAGTCCATACAGTGACTTTCTGAGTTTCACACTGTACAGATTTCTATTTGCTCTGTCTTGGTTCAGGAGAGATATTCCTTCAGAGACTTTCATATAAATCTCCGAATCCAAGTTACCATAAAGGTATGCAGTCACAACATCCATCAATTTCATTTCTAAGTTCAAGTTCACTGCCATTGAGATCAAATATCTAAAGGTAATTCCACTCATGACCGGGGAGTAGGTTTCTTCATAATCAACTCCAGGACGTTGAGTCAAACCTTGGGCTACCAGCCTTGCTTTGTATCTCACTACTTCATTTCTTTCATTTCTCTTTCGAACAAATACCCACTTATGCCCAACGGGGTGTATGTGGGGAGGCGTGCGGCATACGGGTCCAAACACCTCTTTTTTTTCAGAGATAGCAATTCAGTTGCTATTGCCTTCTTCCAATCTTCCCAATCTGATCTTTTCTTACATTCAGCGAGCGATGCAGGCTCGGGATCAAGATCAATGATGGAGGCAATTTTCTTTGCGAAGTAGATATCGATATTAGCTATTGTCCTATTCAGGGACTCTCCCGTGTGCACATAATTTATAGCTATTTCTTCATGAGTTGCTTCTTCTAGAGTGATTGCTTCTTCTGGAGCTCCACCTTGCGCATAGCTTCTTTCAATTGCGGTGGCAAGCCCTTTAGTTTTTCGACTCCGATGTGTGCGCACACATCCAGATCCGATATGCCCTTTTCCTGAAGGTGTCATACTTGTGCCAGGTCTCAACTGGCTCCCCTTCTCTTTCTGGGGGACTTCAGTGATTGGCTGTGATAATGTAAGGACCCAGATATTAACATCTGGATTCCTCTGTGATTACTGCACTATTCCCTGGATCAGTAGATAGTGCTCACAGTTACAGTAATGAATATCAAAATACATATCATGCGGAAGTGTAAATATAATAGTAGACTTACTCATGGGCCGATTAGGCCGAAATCATTAAATTGCAGCAGCGGAAGAATGAAGCACACAGGTGGGACCTTCAGGACATGCCCACAGGCAGCCAACTGGAGGTTCGCGACCTAGCCCTTGACATCTTCATCTTATCGGCCAGCTTGTCCAATCTTGTTGCTGAGTCGAGGTAATTTGATTCCTGAATCTGAATTTTGTCGCAAAAGCGAGCGTGAGCACTCCGACCCCGTGCTCCGCGAGCCAATACACAGAATGCAAATAAATAGTATGCATGGCTTAACAAAGGAGAGGCTCGGGTTATTTTTATTTGCCAAAATCGCCTTTAGTAGCATTATTACCATTGCTCAATTAAAGTATTATAGTTGCTACCTAACTCCACACTACAATGGCCAAAATTGACCTAATCCACAGAGAATGCACTTTCTTTAATGACTGCTGTCTAAAACTCCAACCAGCAAGTGTCATCATTTATTCGATCCACCGATCATACTTTGTATTTTGAATTACTAATAATCCACGCCTGTCATTACTACTCATCAGCTCCTCACATCTGAATTCTAATGATTCTCTAACATATTTACTTTCAAATCCACCGATATCATTCGTATTCAATCCTTTTCGTCATTGATTCAAAACCATAATCCAATAATCAATCTCATCTTCCATTATCCATCACTAGCTAATCCACAAGTATACCTCCACCGAAAATTCAATTTAGCAAGATTATAATCCACTAATTGTTATGAATCCTCCAATCTTCTCAGAAATTCGATTCATCCCTCTAGTAATTGATCATCTCCTATTAATTCCTATTATCACCAATATCTTCCAAGAACTTATATTAATCATTAGTGTAGTAACCCAGCAATTTACCTTTGCACTCCCTAATTCTCCAAAATTCATTGAGTATACATCCACCAAGAATAGCATTGACCAAGTATACGATTCACTATTATATATATCCACCAGGAATATCACTAATCAAGAATTATACTCCAATACTTGTATTATTTTTCCAAAATCTTGAAAATTCAATTAGATCATTTATCTAACCTATCTATTCAACTGGACCCCACTAATTTATTTCTCCCAGAACCCATACTAGCATTTCCTTTTCATGATCGACCTGAATCCACCAATACCTTTATGTGCATACTAAAAACATCTATCTCCTTTGCTCACAACCCTGTTTATTCCACCCATATTTTAGTTTGTAAGATTAGTAATGCCACTATTTGAAATACAATACATAGAATTTCCTGAGACCTAGCAGCTTTGGAACAAATCATAATGTTCAAGGAATATTAACATGATTTTCCATACATATGGCATCACACCATATGCCTAATATCACCATAATTTTTCCATACATATGGCATCACACCATATAACATCTTTCAGCGTTATAGCCGCTTAACTTACCACTGGGACGACACCCAGGACAACTCAATTCAGGGCTTTCCGCTGCCCTCCACTTTTCCATTCCCATTTTCCAAACATTTTTAAATAGAACTATCTCGAGTAAGTTCCCATGTCCGCCCTTGACCGTGGGCACGGCTATTCGAATAGTTTTAGACTCTGCAGAGTTTGTACACTTTCACCACAAGAGACAATCAACTCATTGCCCCACACGATTCCTTAGAAGTGTGGTTGAGCAGACCATCACAGTAACCGTTCAAAGTACCTCGCCCCTTCCATCATTTCACCCTATGGGGCACTCCCACTTGCGGTGGGTCCCATACGTTGTGCGGGATGTTCTCCTTCTGAACGTCTAGCAGCTGGACACCCCCCCTGCTAGCCCGCCACAGCAGAACTTCACTCCTACGAGTGCCCCATTCAAGCCGTCTCACCGACTGCCACTTGCACTACTCCACACCCTCTCCTGGAAGGATGACTTTCGGGGTCCGGTACATCTACTAAGCCAAGCTATACTTTACAGACTTGTGGTTGTACTGTTTTACACAGGAGGTCATGACAAGATTCAGTCCTTAGAATTATCTGGACGGTCTACCACAAACCACGCTCTCGTGCACCCCTGCACCATACCCCCGAACCATCCGCCCAGATAAATAAGCAATTTGAGGTTTTTGGGAGTATAAAATAATTATATCCAACATATACCAGTCATTACCACCATGACTGCCCAAACCAGTTCTTCAGGATTTAAAATGACAATGATGTTTTGGGCATTTCAGCGCCCCCAAGTATCTATGCAGTACTAAGCATGGCGTATACTTACGGACTTACTTTTGAAAGAATACCATTATAATTTTGCTAAGGCGACAAAGTCCACATATTCAAGTATTCCAAGGGAGGTGTAATATTAGCAAAGGTAACAATGGGCATATAACTAGAATATTAAATTAAACATGTATTTGCTTATAAAATAACAGCATGCAATTTGATAATTTAAATCAAAGTAATTTCAGAAAATGTAGGTTCAACATGATCAAAGTATTGACTCGCCTTGCGCGGTTTACCGCGGCCTTGAGCTCACTCAATGCTTTCTCTTGAGCTTCCAGTCTTTATCTTCACTTCGAGCTTGATCTCGATTGATCCACTGGATCTTCACGACTCCCGATTTCTAATTACGTGACAAATGACTGAATCCAAATAAAAGCAAATAAGTCAAAGGATCCAAATAAATTCGAATAAACTCAATTTATTTTTATTATGAGTTAATAGGTGATTCGGGTGATTTGAGGCTAGGTCGATGGTAGAATACGATGACTCAATATGTTTATTAATACCTTTCTTTTATTATTTTTATATTTATTTAGGAAATTCCATGGGTTAGGTTAGACCTATACACAGATATATGAACCTAGTTAGGGTTTAATTTGTTGGCCGAGTGTTGCCATTTATGAATAGGGGTTCCATAGGCAAAGTATATGACTCTTAGCTTATCGACTTAATTTATTATGCTAGTAACTCGAGATATGCATCATTTTATGGGGTCCTAGTACCACCGTGTTCATTAAAATGAATTTTTAGCAAGGTCACTTTTGATGACTGACGATCCAAAGGATTTAATGGATATGCCGACAAATTTTTCAGTTAAAGATGCCCTTCGACTTAACCCTCATCATTATCCTATGCATTTTTTTTTTGTGATTCAGAGCGATTTAATTATAGGGGTAAATCCATTTAAGTTAGATCAGCTTGTTGGATACATTTATAATATTTAATTAAATCAACTGCTAAGATCCATTAAATTTTATGCCATGAAATCTTTAACTCCTGTGAGTATACTCATGGTAAACAAAATATTAGGGATCTCATGTTATATCGCCCTCTAACTATTTCTAATCAATAAAACATGCTAATATTGCTTGCGAATAATCGGCCAGGCTTGAGTTTACTATTATGACTACAATTCCTTTCTTGCATTTAGCTAGTCCGATTTTGGTCTTTAAACATTTTTGGATGATCCTAAACTACATTAGTTACTCATGGGTGACGTTTATTCCAATATTAAGGCTTCAATATTCTTATTTTATGTCCCATTCAAATTTTTATTAGTTCCCATGGACTATCTCTTAACTTTCCTTAGCTTTTTCTTTAATTGAAGTGATTAATACAAGCAAAACAAAAAGAAGGCAAGAAATGTGACCGAAGGGATTCGAACCCGCAGCCTCTCGGTGAGGGAGCGGAGAGGTTGACGCTGGTGACCAAAGGGGCAGCTGGTGTTTCTTGACCAGGAGGGGGAAACAAAATAGATAATGCAATGCGCGGGCTTGGGCAAGGCAGAGCAGAAACCGGGGAGGCTTGGGCGGCGCTGGGCCGACGGCGTCGCCGGAGGTGTTTGGCTGGGGAGGCGCCGGTGACCTGAAAAAAAACGGTTTCTGGGAGAGGAGGGGAAGCCCGGGGAGGTGACGCACGGGTCGGGGCGATGACGAGGCGGGAGGGCGACGGTGCGGGGCAGGTAACGGCGTCGCCGGCGTAAGGTGGCCGAGGGAAGTAGGAGCGGAATGGGGGCAGCGCGGGCAGTAACAGGCCACGAGAAACTCACCCCGGTGGTCGACGGGACCGGAGGAGGGCCGAGGCGTGCCAGCATCGTGCGCGGCGGCGGCGCGGAGGAGGTCGCCGTGGCGAGGTCGCACCGGTGGGGGAAGTCGTCGGCCGGCCGTTGGAGAGGGCTCAGGACGCCAAGAGGCCACTTCCACCTCAAGGAATTTGGGCGGAATCAGCCGAGGAGGCGGCGGCGGTGAGAATGGCGGCGGTGGTCGGATTTTGGGGAAAACTCACCGTGTAGCTAGCGGGGAAGAGAGAGGGGCGTGGAGAGCAATGGGGAGCGGCCGCATCCTTATAGCGCAGAGGGAGGGAAGGCGCAGCTGGCGAAGGACCGGTCGGGGCGGTGGTCCAGGCGGTGGAGGCGGACCATAGGGCAAAACCCATGCGCGGGGCTCGGGGCGGCGCGGGGCTCGGCGCGGGCAGCAGGGCTGGAGTTCCGCAGAGGGAGGGGAGCGGCGATGGGACAAGGCGTGCACGGGCGTCGCTCACGGGCGAGCTGGCCACAGCGCACGCGCGAGTTGGCTACAGCGCACGCGCGAGAAAGAACTGGGGAAAGAAAAGAAAGAAGAAGGGAGCAATCGGGGCGGGGCCGCGGGGAGAGAGAAGGAAGGGCGTGCGGGCGGGCGCGGGGTCCGCTGCCCAGAGGGAGGAGGCGGGACTGGTGTGGGGCCCGCGGCCAGAGAGCGAGAGTGGGAGGGGAGGCGGTCCCGCGCGCAGGGAAAAGGGGCGGGAAGTTGGCCGGGCCGTTCGGCCGGCTGAATGCACCCCCTTATCCATTTTTTTTTGTTTGTTTAGTGTACAAGTAACTTATGTGCCTATATACAAGTGGATACTTACACATATACCCTATATATATATTTTTTTTACTCATTTCTATTTTTGTACAGGCACCTATATATTTGCATATGTTTTGTTTATTTATTTTTGGTTGCCCCTTTTATGCTACTATTTTTCCAAATAAATTTTATACTTCAGTTTGAATCTCGTCTTCCTTATGTTGGATTATATCTTCAGCTTTTGACTACATGTTTATAGATTTCTTTTATTCTATTCTTATTCTTATTATCATTTTTGAAACCTTCTTCGAACTTTAAGAAGCACCTTAAAAATCCAAATTTTAAAGAAAATACTTTACACAAATAATTCAAAAACTTTTATTTTCAAGATTTAAATTTTTGGGATGTTACAAACCTACCCCCCTTAAATGAATCTCGACCCCGAGATTCCGGTTGAGTAGAACGAGGCAGGTGAGGTTATATTGGCTAGCAATGGGTTTCAGGGTGTTGCTTGACGTATACTTCTTTATCTCCACAGAGAGATGGAGACCTGCACAATAGGGGTTAGCACTTGGAGAAGTCAAAAGGGAAGAGAGATACCTTGTTCTCCTGGATAGGTCGTAACTTCCAATTACTTGCTCTTTGACTTTGTTGTCCTCACGTCATCGTAGAATAGAGTAGTTGCATCATCTATGGGACATATGGTTGTAGAATTTCATATTGATAGGTGGATAGCAATGGTCTGTGCCCTAGGGGTAGAGGGCCTTAGGGATGCAGAGGTGATTATGGACATATCTTTATGGTGGCCTTTCACTTCTATTGGGATCCCGCTCTTAGTCTTTAGATTTGCCAAGCATGACCATTTTGGCTAATGGTACGTTTTGTAGTCTTCATTACTAGAAGATTTCTGGCCTTGCGAATCCCTTTGTACTAGTCTGATCAGCTCTAAGTATAGGTTGTTGCAACTCCAAATATACGTCGCAGCAGTTCTTCGGCATTTCTATCTCATAGTGCTACCCCCCTTAAAATAAATGCCACTAATCATTATTTGTCTCTCCTAGCTCAATGTATGATGGGTCCTATGGCGAGTTGGGGACTCATCCGTGGTTCTTCGGCTGCTTGATCAGTAATAGGTTTTGGGAAGCATTCTTCGGGTTAGCAGTCTTGTCTTCCACAGGGGAAACATATAGCCTCGCTCACAGGATATTCGCCAGGGTGATGGTCGTCTTCGTAGTTGGGAGTAGTCTACGGAGCATTGGTAGGTGCAAGGTCTTTTCTCTTCATATCGTCGATACATTCCTTGTCATTATGTGTAGTCGGCGGCGATCTGATCTATGGGACCTCCGAGTGGGTGAGGAGAGAGTGTATTCAAGACAGAGCCTCAAGTCTTGGTCTTTGGTGATCCATCACTTTGCTTCAGTGGTACTGAGGGCTTTTCAACAGAAAGGTGAGAGGGAACAGCATGGGATACGAGTAGAATCATGGTGGATAAGACACCCTAAACCCATTTTGATTTTAAAAGGGTATACCCCGAAAGCTGGGGTGGCACATAAATCACATAAGTTTTTAAAACACTCTTTTCCTGTGACCGCGAAATGTAATGCCCGAGAACAAGAAGGCAGTGCACAGGGCCAAATAGAATCTCGCAACAATACATCGTCAACTCGGGGAGCACACATAAGAACGCAGGGTCCGTGCACATAGTATATTTAAAACGAGACCACCTTATCTTCCTGACCATCTTCAACGTCCCTAACCTTAATTTCTTGGAGTAAAGGTACGAGAAGAGAATCAAAATTTTCCTTTTGAATTAATAGACAGAGGAGGGAAGTAATTGGGGGTAATTTGGCTGATATTAGCACTCTCTCTTGTGTTATTCTTTTGAATTCGGGGTAAGAGAGCTTTAGAAGTAAAAATGTCTAAGGCAGCATTTAGATGAGAGAGAATCATCTAAGAAAGATAAGAATGAGCAATATTACTTATATTTTTGGAAACATAACTTTTAAGAAATAATTCTAGTCATGAAACTAACGGCTTGGCTAACTAGGTCACGACCTGCAGTCGATATGCTCTGATACCATCCCTGTAAGGACCCAGATATTAACATCTGGATTCCTCTGTGATTACTGCACTATTCCCTGGATCAGTAGATAGTGCTCACAGTTACAGTAATGAATATCAAAATACATATCATGCGGAAGTGTAAATATAATAGTAGACTTACTCATGGGCCGATTAGGCCGAAATCATTAAATTGCAGCAGCGGAAGAATGAAGCACACAGGTGGGACCTTCAGGACATGCCCACAGGCAGCCAACTGGAGGTTCGCGACCTAGCCCTTGACATCTTCATCTTATCGGCCAGCTTGTCCAATCTTGTTGCTGAGTCGAGGTAATTTGATTCCTGAATCTGAATTTTGTCGCAAAAGCGAGCGTGAGCACTCCGACCCCGTGCTCCGCGAGCCAATACACAGAATGCAAATAAATAGTATGCATGGCTTAACAAAGGAGAGGCTCGGGTTATTTTTATTTGCCAAAATCGCCTTTAGTAGCATTATTACCATTGCTCAATTAAAGTATTATAGTTGCTACCTAACTCCACACTACAATGGCCAAAATTGACCTAATCCACAGAGAATGCACTTTCTTTAATGACTGCTGTCTAAAACTCCAACCAGCAAGTGTCATCATTTATTCGATCCACCGATCATACTTTGTATTTTGAATTACTAATAATCCACGCCTGTCATTACTACTCATCAGCTCCTCACATCTGAATTCTAATGATTCTCTAACATATTTACTTTCAAATCCACCGATATCATTCGTATTCAATCCTTTTCGTCATTGATTCAAAACCATAATCCAATAATCAATCTCATCTTCCATTATCCATCACTAGCTAATCCACAAGTATACCTCCACCGAAAATTCAATTTAGCAAGATTATAATCCACTAATTGTTATGAATCCTCCAATCTTCTCAGAAATTCGATTCATCCCTCTAGTAATTGATCATCTCCTATTAATTCCTATTATCACCAATATCTTCCAAGAACTTATATTAATCATTAGTGTAGTAACCCAGCAATTTACCTTTGCACTCCCTAATTCTCCAAAATTCATTGAGTATACATCCACCAAGAATAGCATTGACCAAGTATACGATTCACTATTATATATATCCACCAGGAATATCACTAATCAAGAATTATACTCCAATACTTGTATTATTTTTCCAAAATCTTGAAAATTCAATTAGATCATTTATCTAACCTATCTATTCAACTGGACCCCACTAATTTATTTCTCCCAGAACCCATACTAGCATTTCCTTTTCATGATCGACCTGAATCCACCAATACCTTTATGTGCATACTAAAAACATCTATCTCCTTTGCTCACAACCCTGTTTATTCCACCCATATTTTAGTTTGTAAGATTAGTAATGCCACTATTTGAAATACAATACATAGAATTTCCTGAGACCTAGCAGCTTTGGAACAAATCATAATGTTCAAGGAATATTAACATGATTTTCCATACATATGGCATCACACCATATGCCTAATATCACCATAATTTTTCCATACATATGGCATCACACCATATAACATCTTTCAGCGTTATAGCCGCTTAACTTACCACTGGGACGACACCCAGGACAACTCAATTCAGGGCTTTCCGCTGCCCTCCACTTTTCCATTCCCATTTTCCAAACATTTTTAAATAGAACTATCTCGAGTAAGTTCCCATGTCCGCCCTTGACCGTGGGCACGGCTATTCGAATAGTTTTAGACTCTGCAGAGTTTGTACACTTTCACCACAAGAGACAATCAACTCATTGCCCCACACGATTCCTTAGAAGTGTGGTTGAGCAGACCATCACAGTAACCGTTCAAAGTACCTCGCCCCTTCCATCATTTCACCCTATGGGGCACTCCCACTTGCGGTGGGTCCCATACGTTGTGCGGGATGTTCTCCTTCTGAACGTCTAGCAGCTGGACACCCCCCCTGCTAGCCCGCCACAGCAGAACTTCACTCCTACGAGTGCCCCATTCAAGCCGTCTCACCGACTGCCACTTGCACTACTCCACACCCTCTCCTGGAAGGATGACTTTCGGGGTCCGGTACATCTACTAAGCCAAGCTATACTTTACAGACTTGTGGTTGTACTGTTTTACACAGGAGGTCATGACAAGATTCAGTCCTTAGAATTATCTGGACGGTCTACCACAAACCACGCTCTCGTGCACCCCTGCACCATACCCCCGAACCATCCGCCCAGATAAATAAGCAATTTGAGGTTTTTGGGAGTATAAAATAATTATATCCAACATATACCAGTCATTACCACCATGACTGCCCAAACCAGTTCTTCAGGATTTAAAATGACAATGATGTTTTGGGCATTTCAGCGCCCCCAAGTATCTATGCAGTACTAAGCATGGCGTATACTTACGGACTTACTTTTGAAAGAATACCATTATAATTTTGCTAAGGCGACAAAGTCCACATATTCAAGTATTCCAAGGGAGGTGTAATATTAGCAAAGGTAACAATGGGCATATAACTAGAATATTAAATTAAACATGTATTTGCTTATAAAATAACAGCATGCAATTTGATAATTTAAATCAAAGTAATTTCAGAAAATGTAGGTTCAACATGATCAAAGTATTGACTCGCCTTGCGCGGTTTACCGCGGCCTTGAGCTCACTCAATGCTTTCTCTTGAGCTTCCAGTCTTTATCTTCACTTCGAGCTTGATCTCGATTGATCCACTGGATCTTCACGACTCCCGATTTCTAATTACGTGACAAATGACTGAATCCAAATAAAAGCAAATAAGTCAAAGGATCCAAATAAATTCGAATAAACTCAATTTATTTTTATTATGAGTTAATGGGTGATTCGGGTGATTTGAGGCTAGGTCGATGGTAGAATACGATGACTCAATATGTTTATTAATACCTTTCTTTTATTATTTTTATATTTATTTAGGAAATTCCATGGGTTAGGTTAGACCTATACACAGATATATGAACCTAGTTAGGGTTTAATTTGTTGGCCGAGTGTTGCCATTTATGAATAGGGGTTCCATAGGCAAAGTATATGACTCTTAGCTTATCGACTTAATTTATTATGCTAGTAACTCGAGATATGCATCATTTTATGGGGTCCTAGTACCACCGTGTTCATTAAAATGAATTTTTAGCAAGGTCACTTTTGATGACTGACGATCCAAAGGATTTAATGGATATGCCGACAAATTTTTCAGTTAAAGATGCCCTTCGACTTAACCCTCATCATTATCCTATGCATTTTTTTTTGTGATTCAGAGCGATTTAATTATAGGGGTAAATCCATTTAAGTTAGATCAGCTTGTTGGATACATTTATAATATTTAATTAAATCAACTGCTAAGATCCATTAAATTTTATGCCATGAAATCTTTAACTCCTGTGAGTATACTCATGGTAAACAAAATATTAGGGATCTCATGTTATATCGCCCTCTAACTATTTCTAATCAATAAAACATGCTAATATTGCTTGCGAATAATCGGCCAGGCTTGAGTTTACTATTATGACTACAATTCCTTTCTTGCATTTAGCTAGTCCGATTTTGGTCTTTAAACATTTTTGGATGATCCTAAACTACATTAGTTACTCATGGGTGACGTTTATTCCAATATTAAGGCTTCAATATTCTTATTTTATGTCCCATTCAAATTTTTATTAGTTCCCATGGACTATCTCTTAACTTTCCTTAGCTTTTTCTTTAATTGAAGTGATTAATACAAGCAAAACAAAAAGAAGGCAAGAAATGTGACCGAAGGGATTCGAACCCGCAGCCTCTCGGTGAGGGAGCGGAGAGGTTGACGCTGGTGACCAAAGGGGCAGCTGGTGTTTCTTGACCAGGAGGGGGAAACAAAATAGATAATGCAATGCGCGGGCTTGGGCAAGGCAGAGCAGAAACCGGGGAGGCTTGGGCGGCGCTGGGCCGACGGCGTCGCCGGAGGTGTTTGGCTGGGGAGGCGCCGGTGACCTGAAAAAAAACGGTTTCTGGGAGAGGAGGGGAAGCCCGGGGAGGTGACGCACGGGTCGGGGCGATGACGAGGCGGGAGGGCGACGGTGCGGGGCAGGTAACGGCGTCGCCGGCGTAAGGTGGCCGAGGGAAGTAGGAGCGGAATGGGGGCAGCGCGGGCAGTAACAGGCCACGAGAAACTCACCCCGGTGGTCGACGGGACCGGAGGAGGGCCGAGGCGTGCCAGCATCGTGCGCGGCGGCGGCGCGGAGGAGGTCGCCGTGGCGAGGTCGCACCGGTGGGGGAAGTCGTCGGCCGGCCGTTGGAGAGGGCTCAGGACGCCAAGAGGCCACTTCCACCTCAAGGAATTTGGGCGGAATCAGCCGAGGAGGCGGCGGCGGTGAGAATGGCGGCGGTGGTCGGATTTTGGGGAAAACTCACCGTGTAGCTAGCGGGGAAGAGAGAGGGGCGTGGAGAGCAATGGGGAGCGGCCGCATCCTTATAGCGCAGAGGGAGGGAAGGCGCAGCTGGCGAAGGACCGGTCGGGGCGGTGGTCCAGGCGGTGGAGGCGGACCATAGGGCAAAACCCATGCGCGGGGCTCGGGGCGGCGCGGGGCTCGGCGCGGGCAGCAGGGCTGGAGTTCCGCAGAGGGAGGGGAGCGGCGATGGGACAAGGCGTGCACGGGCGTCGCTCACGGGCGAGCTGGCCACAGCGCACGCGCGAGTTGGCTACAGCGCACGCGCGAGAAAGAACTGGGGAAAGAAAAGAAAGAAGAAGGGAGCAATCGGGGCGGGGCCGCGGGGAGAGAGAAGGAAGGGCGTGCGGGCGGGCGCGGGGTCCGCTGCCCAGAGGGAGGAGGCGGGACTGGTGTGGGGCCCGCGGCCAGAGAGCGAGAGTGGGAGGGGAGGCGGTCCCGCGCGCAGGGAAAAGGGGCGGGAAGTTGGCCGGGCCGTTCGGCCGGCTGAATGCACCCCCTTATCCATTTTTTTTTGTTTGTTTAGTGTACAAGTAACTTATGTGCCTATATACAAGTGGATACTTACACATATACCCTATATATATATATTTTTTTTTACTCATTTCTATTTTTGTACAGGCACCTATATATTTGCATATGTTTTGTTTATTTATTTTTGGTTGCCCCTTTTATGCTACTATTTTTCCAAATAAATTTTATACTTCAGTTTGAATCTCGTCTTCCTTATGTTGGATTATATCTTCAGCTTTTGACTACATGTTTATAGATTTCTTTTATTCTATTCTTATTCTTATTATCATTTTTGAAACCTTCTTCGAACTTTAAGAAGCACCTTAAAAATCCAAATTTTAAAGAAAATACTTTACACAAATAATTCAAAAACTTTTATTTTCAAGATTTAAATTTTTGGGATGTTACAGATAAGTCCTTCTTATCTTTCTCCACCAGGCGTCCCCGGTTACTAAGGATTCGAGGAGCCGGAGTTCTCGTCCTCTTTTTTATTTTCTGAGGCCTCTGGACGAGATTAGGGATACCTTCTGCTTTCTTTGGTATTTCAACCCTCTCCGGTGTAGTGCGTGCAGGTACATGCGACTTAGTCACGCTCTTCAAATCACTAAAGTGATTAGGCAGTTGATTTGCTAGTTCTTACAAATCGATTGTCTTCTGGACTTCTCTAGTGCACGGGTCATCTGCATGGATTCACCAGGCTTGCCACGTAATTTTCCGACATTCTTCATCAAGGGGTTGATTTCCTCCCCCTAATGTTGGAAAATTTTCGGTGGTGACTCTTGCGCTAGTTGCATAGGTAAATGGATGTTGTAGGCTAAAAGTCTAAGGTTGATGAGATTCGCTGCATGTAGGACCGCGTGTCCCCAACATGTAGCTGGTAAATTACAATTATGTAAGAGGGGTCGGGCAATAAATTTAATTCTCTTAATTAAAGCCTCTGCTAAACCATTCTGGGTATGGACATGCGGTACCAAGTGCTCGACTGCAATTCCCATCGCCATGCAATAATCATCAGATGCCTTTGAAGTAAATTCGTCGACGTTGTCCATTCTGATGGACTTGATGTGATGCTCAGGAAACACATTTCTGATGCGAATGATCTGCGAGATCAATTTTGCAAAGGCGTGGTTCCTTGTGGACAACAAAACCCACATATGACAACTTCGAGAAAGCGTTAATAAGCACCATAAAATACTTAAATGACCCTGAGATGGGCTGAATGGGACCGCAAATGTCCCCCTGGATGCGTTCCAGGAATGCAGGGACTTCATCCTTCACTTTCAGAGTGGAGGGTCTAGTTATTAGTTTCCCGGTGGCACATGCAGGGCACACAAAATCTTCATGATTCGGAAAATTCTTCACATTAATATTATGCCCATGTGAGTTATTTATTATGTTTCTCATCATCCTAAGACCTGGGTGGCATAATCTATCATGCTAGAGACAGAAGAGTTCAGAGCTTCTAAATACTGTCTTCGGGACAGTGCAGGCTGCAGATGCCTTAATGTTGGTATAATATAGCCCAGTTTCTAGTGAAGGAAGTTTTTCTAATGCACTTTTCCATTCTCTTCGCGCTTCGTAATGAGTAGGTATTCCTTACCGTACTCTTCTTTAGTCTCAACATGGAAACCGTTGGTGCAAATATTCTTAAAATTTTGGAGAGTTCTAGTCGATTCTGGGTATAATAAGGCTTCTTTAATGACCAAAGTTGTGCCCATTGCGGCTCTTCCCGAACCAATTATACATGCATCGCTTCTGGCGATTGTCGTAAGGCTGCCAGTGCTCTTACGAATCGACTGAAAATACTCAATCTCTCTTAAAATGATATGCATTGTGCCGCTGCTAGCTAAGCACACTTCCTTCATAGGGCACTACACGTGTTCTAATATAGGGTATTTATTAACATGTATGAGAAGGCAATCAACACATAAATAAAATACTCCAATATCAGAACATATCATGCCATCATAAACTGAATAAATGAATGAATTCTTCTAATATCATCCAACCATCACGAGAAAACAACAAATCTTAAGTACCATCCACGCAAATTCTAACATATTCTTCCACACAAAATAAATGACAATTAAAGTTGAAATGCATTCAGTGCACTAGACTTCTTCTGCTATTTTCTCAGGGTTGACATTCTCTTCAAGAGAAAATATGGCGTTGGCTGCTTCTAGGTCGAGAGGGGTTGCTGCTGTCTGGATGGTCTCAACCTCCATCAGCGCGGGCAGCTGCTCGGAACTCTCCCCCTCAACCGATGCAAAGTGGGCTTCATGCTGGCCTTTGCCATCCCGTTTTGGCTTGCTAGCCTTATTCTAATGTGGAGCATATGAATTGCCTTTCTGGGCTGCGGCCTTACCCTTCCTTCCCCCTTCTTTTCATCAAGTGCTTTTCGCACCTTGTAGCTCCCAGCGTTGGCTTCACGGCTAGCGAAGCTGTCTGGTGGCTGAGTGACGTAGTTCTTGCGGAGAACTTTGTCCTGAGCCTCCGCAACCTGCATCATATCAATCAATTCGGCATATTCCTTATAGCCGTCATGACGATAGTTGCGGGCGGATTGTACGACATTAGGGTGGAAGGTGGATAGGGTTCTTTCAATCTTCTACTCGTCTGTGATCTGCTTGCCACAGAGTTGAAGATTAGTACAAATCTTGTGCAAGGCAGAACTGTACTCCCCGACCGTCTTAAAGTCGACAAACCTCAGTCTGATCCACTTCTGATCTGCTTGAGGAAGAATGGTGTACTTCAGCCTCTCAAACCGCTTCTTGAGTGCGGTCCAGAGTGCTAGCGCGCTTTTCTCCGCCATATACTCATTCTTGAGAGTGAGGCAGATGTGGTACCTGAGAAAATGAAGTGTCTGATCATTCTCCTCAGGTGTGTGTTGGGCGTCATTCAGTCCACCAATCCCATAGCCACGCGGAGCTTCTTGGCTCCAAGCACAATCTCGACATCGGATGTCCATGTCAGATAGTTTTGGCCATGCGGGGCCAGCTTCTCGAACTCCTGGTTCGTGATGCCAGTCATCTAAATGTGTATAAGTTTACTGCTGGTAAATATGCATGGAATAATTTACTGTAGGTAAATAATGGTACAAAAGGTTCCCATAATGTTTCATAATTTTCTATGCATTTTCTATAATTTTACTACTAATTTCAGTGATTAAAAGCAATTTTAAGCAATTACAATTAACCAAAACAGTAAATAAATACAGAAAATACATAAAACAGTAATGGCATAAATAAATGAGCTTCAAATGCTAAAAATAATTCAAAATTCGGATTCCCGAGGCCCGTTTATGTAAGAATATAAATTTTCAGCGAATTTTGCAATTTCTGGGGGTTTCTACGCAAATTTTCAGTTCAGAGAAAATTCGCGCAATTTTCTGATTTACCGAGGGGTTTTCTGCAAAATTCTAGACCCGCTCGTAAAATTTGAGGGCTTATACGTAATTTTCAGAACTACGAGGCCTTTTCTGCAAAATTAGGGACTCAAAATAAAACCTAAGGGCTCATCGGTAATATATAATATTATAGGGGCTTTTCTGCAATTTTGCCATGATTTCCACCGGCCGAGCCCTCCTTTTTTTTCTTTTCCTGGCTGGCCCATGCAGCCGCTTGGCCCATCGACCGGTATTACATCTGAGGTGCTAGGGTTCCCCTTGCACTGTTTCCTTATGGCGGCGGCGGCGCCCGAACTGCGGTTCGGGTGTGGGCGGCTACCGGCGGCATGGTGGGCCCAGCGGCTCGGCGGCACGGAGGCTCGACAGCACGGCAGGCGCAGCTACTCGGCAGCACAGCGTGTGTGGAGTTGGCGGCGGGCCAGGTGGAGCTATCGGCGCGAGCGGCCGGCGGTCGGGCGAGCGGGTGGCGCCGAGCGGGGCTAGTGGCCGGCGGCGTCATGCGGGACCACCAACCGGCGGCGGTAGCGGCTCGAGCTGCTGGCTCGGGCGGGGCGCATGCGGGGCGGCGGTGGCTACAGCCGAGCGGGAGGCAGCGTTCGGGCCGTGCGGCGGGATGGTGTCGGCCGGCCTCGGGGCACGCAGCAAACGGCGGAGCGGTCGGCTGCGGGCCGGACCTCGGTCGGCGGCTAGGGCAGCGTGCGGCTGCGGGCGAGACCATGCGGGGCCGGCGGCGAGGCGGGGCCATGCGGGGCAAAGCGACCGGACGCGGTGGCGCGGAAGACCGAGCGGCGGCCAGCGCGCGTTCGGGCGCGGAAGGCGATGGGGTGGCCGGTGCGCGTGCAGGCGCAGAATACGAAGAGGCGGCCGGTGTGCATGGGGAAGGGCCGGCTTCGGGCCGATGAGACAGCGCGGGACGTGCGCATGGGCGGAGGTGCCGAGGGCAGGCGGCGGCGCCAGTGCGGGGCGCGGTGGTGATCAGGTCATCGACATACACTCTGACGATTAGCCAATGCCCCACATCTCCATATGTGTACACGACATACTCGGAGACGCTCTTGTAAAACCCTAGTGATGAGAGGCTGGCATTGAGCTTGGCGTTCCACGCTTTGGGTGAATAACGAAGTCCGTAGAGTGCCTTTCGGAGTCAAGGTACCTTGCGCAACCAGGTGGCTGACATACATATACCTCCTTTGTCAGGTCGCTGTTGAGGAACACAGACTTGACGTCCATGTGATGGACTTGTCACCCCTCGTGCACCACCACAACAAGCAGCAATCGGACTGACTCCATGTGTGCCACGGGAGCGAACACTTCCTCGAAGTCGATACCAGCCCGCTGCATATAGCCCTTTGCAACCAGCCACGCCTTGTACTTGGAAATGGCGCCATATTCGTCGTGCTTCACCATATAGACCCATTTGATCCCAATGGGTTGGTGGCTTGCAGGGAGATCGACGAGTTCCCAAGTGCTATTGTCCTCAATTGACTTCATCTCCGCGAGCATCGCCTTGTGCCAGCACTCATGCTGCTCTACTTTGCCGAAGGATGCTGGTTTGTCGACTGTGGTGAATAGTATCCCAGTGGAGTCGAGGTTGTGTGACGTGAAGCCATGGGATGAAACCGGCCTGATGACATTGTCAATGGTGCGGTACCGAAGTGGTGCGTCGTCGTGGTCGACATCGAATACCTCTCCTAGGTTGGTTGGCAGTGAGGTGAAATCCATTGTGCCCGGCATCGCCGGCTTCGTAGCTTCCGTCTTTGGCATTGCTGTGTTGCTAGAACTCACACCAGCGGGTGTGCGTGGCGATCCCTAGTCTCCATCCGCGCCAATGGTCCCCATCATCCCTGGTTCAACTTGACAGTATACTCCATGGTGAACGGTTCCTGTCCGCTCACCGTACCTTCCATATGGAAACAATACTAATTGGTTGGTGTATGGAAACATAAAGAAATGAACATTCCGTATGGGAATATTCCATTGCATAATATCACCATTCATTACGTTACTAAACATTCCATTCCACGTCGGCTGTTTCGTATGAAAACAGGACATGCTAAATGTTTAGCGTATGGGAAAGACGTGTATGGAAATGTTCCGTATGGACACCAGCTGAGGTTTGCTTCCCATGCCGAGATTTTCTTTCCATGCCGGCTAAATGGAAATAATTTTATGGAAAAGGCGTGTATGGAATGGAAAGACAATACTAAATGTACCGAGATTTGCTTCGCATGCCAAGATCTGCATCCCATCACTGATTCGATAGCCATAGCTACAGTAACATGTTAGTAGTCGTAAGTTACAATTACTGATCAGTAGTCATAAGATACAATATCTGGTCGGTGCTTGAAAGACCTACGTGGTTGACCTAGTAGTACTGGTTTTGTGTGAGCGGTACGATCGGACTTGTGGTAAGAGCCGTGGTCGGTAGTACTAAGCAACAGTACTAAGCGGTCATTCTACCATGGTCATTCTTCCGTAGTCATTCTACCGTGGTCGATCTGTTATGGTCGAGAAGCCGTGGTCGGAGAATCAGTTGAAGTATCATGGTCGAGAAGCCGTGGTCGGAGAAGCAGTCGAAGTGGCATGGTCGGAGAAGCGAACATAGTGCGTGTGTCGTTCCAAGGAAGAAAGCATGTGTGCATTTTCTCCCAGCAACTAGCGATCGGAGCTGATAATTCGGGCGAGAGTGGAGGGGGAGGAGCGATGGCGCAAGGGCGGAGTGGCGCAGAGCAGTGGAGCATGGGGTGGGACAAAGCGGCAGAATAGGGGGCGTCGCGGGAGCGGGGTAGCTATGGCACTGATGGATTGCGAGCGTGAGGGGCGATGTCGACGGAAATAATCTTATGGAAACGCGTGATTGCCAGGGGTGGGGATGGCATGAGGCATTGGTGCCCAAGCAGGCGAACGCGCGAGGTAGCAGGATTGGCGGGACTAACTTGCAATTGTGGACGTTAGATGAAGTGAATAAACGGTGTAGATTTAGAGATTGTAGGACCAACTTGCAATGTTAGCCATTAGATTTAGTTGATCTAACCGTTAGGAGGAGAGGGTATTATGTTTGTTGAGTGAAAAATGTTTTAATTAAATTGATGCTTTTATATTAGTACAGATGATCATCATTAAGGAAATATTGAAAACAAGATGGAAGGAAGAGTCGAATTATGGAAAGGAAACACCGTTGAGGCCCACGTAGTAGAAGAGTATGCCAGCCCCCCACCCGCACCCCACCCCCACACGGTAAATGGGGATGGATCAAGAGGTGCCGAAAAGGAAGGGAATGACTAATGAGTAGGGGAGAGCCCGGCCTGGAGTTCCCGTCCATGCTAGCATGGCAGTCCGCCACACGATACGTGCGAGCACGCAGTTACGTGTATTGTAGCCGCCGATTGTACAGTTGTACCTCCGTAGTTCAGTTGAGTTGGGTACATGCGCAATCTTGTTCGATCTCAACGTCATCACGTTTTTACTCAACAACTTGCATTCAAGTTTTCTTTTTTCTTTTTCTTTTTCTTTTTTTTTGAAATTTTGAGCTGCATGCATTTTTAGACATACTTAGAAAACTACCGTTTTTCTACCAATCGAACAAGATAGTTTTCTTCCGTTCCATCCCACGCTTCCAACGTCTACATTAGACTCCCACTGCCTCCCACGACCATTCTCCCTCGTGGATCTCACCATCGTCAAGACCATCGTTGTAGGATCTGTCGTCCCTAGACACACCGTTGCTACGTCTCACCATCCTTGACCACGGCGCTGCCGAATCCGGATGTCCCCCACCATGCCACCATTTGATCCACCTGCCTTGCATGCTTCTTTTCCGGTGTCAGTGCCCTGGGTCCGGCTACACTGTCTCCTTCGATGGCCGGATTCAATGTTCCCCCTTTCCTTTAGTGCATCTCCACGTCTTTGTCATCGCCAAATCCAGAGATTCACACGGTGCTTCGATGGCGAGGAGGACGATGCGACGAGGACATGGAGCAGTGCATCTTCCTCGCTCTGGCGACAAGCGCGCCATGAGCTAGATTGCTGTGGTCCATCTGTGTTGTCATCTACAACGCCGGTGTGCACCTCCGTTGCCTCTTTCCCACCGCTGCGCTTCCTTGTCTGTAGGTGCCGATGGTTGTTATTTTTTGCTTGAAACTTAAATTGAATTTTTGAAACTTGTTTGAAGTCTTCTATAAAACTTGCTTTGCATCTTCAAATTTGGTTTGAAACTTGCTTTTAAGACCCTAAAATTTTAAATTTTCTTTCAAACATTTGTGAAACCCGCAATTTTTTTATAAAACTTATTGAAACCTTTTCTGGAATTTCACAAAATGTTTTGAAACGCGTTGGAACCTGCTTGGAACATGAAACTCGAAAACCTGAGTGTCTGAGACCTCACAAAGCTTATCATGAAGTGTGCTGAAATCTACTTTTGAAACTTCAAACTCAAAACCTGAAACCGCATAAAACCATTTTTCATAGTAACGAAACATCATTAAACTCCATAAAACTACTGTACCGCTGTAAAGCGTGTCCTGCATATCTCTTTTTTAAAACTGACATGCAAGTTACAACTCGGAGGAGGCGCGCTGCGGTCGATCCTGACAGAAGGCATTACTTCTTTCATGTATCAACGCCAGAATTTTCCACGGTCCGTACGGACCGTTAACCTCACGGACCAGTCCATTACGCAGACAAGCGTGATTTGGGCCCATTTACCGAGCCTCGCTCGAGCCACACTCACGCCTATGGGCCTCGCCAACAAACACACCACGGCCCGTACGAAACATGCTCGTGAGCCCAGATAACAAACTCCCAGACTCGAGTAAGTACGGCATCAACCAAACCAAAAACACATAATAACCTGCAGGATTAAGGGCCGCTCGGTTGGGCCAAAAAACTATAACTTATGATTGAAATTGCGCTATAAATGATTGAAATTACACTGTAACTGAAGATGGCTTATTTGACGTAATTAAATTTAAAAAAATTAAAAATATAAAAAAATATGTTAGCTTATCACGGACAACACGAACGAATACGGAAAAAATAACCGGCAAAAAAGCTAAAAAAGCTAAAAGTTCAGAAAAAGATGAAATTTATGAATAGTAAAAAATAAACCAAAAGCTCAAACCGAATTGAACGGAGCCTAAGGGCAATGATGGAGTGTGTACGGCCGCCGCAGTTGGCCTAGCTAATCGATGAGCCTTAGGTCTGTTTTTTTTGTTTTTTTTTTCAAAAATCAAAATAAATAAAATAGTTTTTAAAACGGATTTTTAAACAATTTTTTAAATTCAAAACTATATATATCAACGTCCCTATTACAAGCACAAACAAAAATAATCGAAGATGGACTTAAAAAAAAGGAGGGCAGCGTACGTAACGTGCATACATTCGTACATCGATCCATCCCAACCGCAATCCATGTGCCCACGTGGCTGGCTCTCGCGTGGCCTCGTGTTTCTTTATCCCGCTCACATATTCTCCCGAGCATCACTTGTTAGTTTCGCATTTGGGAGCGTTCGTTAATTCGACATTACAGCGCAAGCTGCCACGTCCGCGGCGCGCTCCGGTGGCTATGCCGCCGCATGGACGCCGCCGCGCTCTGGCGCTTCGTGGCTGCGCGCCGCCGGGAGCTCACCGCCGTGCGGAAGGAGGTTGTCCCCGCCGTCGCCGCCGCGGTCGTCCCGCCCCGCCTCGTCCTCGACGTGCTCAGCGACTCCCTGGCAGCCGGCGTTGGTGCCGGTGAGGACCAGTGCTGGGTTCTCGGCATGAGAGGGCGGCCGCGGTCGCCAAGGACTGGACAGAGCGGTTTGGGATCAAGATGGACACCTTAACATCCGGGAACCAGGAGGTGGATAGTCCGGGAGGCGGCAGGAGTGGTGGCTGCTGGGTTGTCCAGGCTTCCTTGACGCGACGTTGCTCGAGCGGGAAGGGGTTTGTGGTGGGTTCAATGGATGGCTATGCCATGGCCTTGAGGCGTGCAGAACCCCGGTGTGCTGGTGGTGGTCTTTTTTGTGTGTGGGTGTGCGTGGTTTGCTGTGGTTGTGCTGGCGAAAGCCTTGCCGGTGTTCCTGCCGGTCTCGACAACTATGACGTCTATGGACGCCATTTTCCTTCTTGAAGGGTTGTCATAGCACTCCACAGCCATCATGTACTCTGTTCTCCAGGTGAAAGCCTTGTCTCAGTGAGGCGGGCGGCGTCGGTGGCCCTAGTCACTTCTTTGAAGACGTCGCTTCGGAGGTTCATCTTCACACAGGATAGACCGGAGTTTGGGTGGCTTAATTGGAGAAGGTTAGGGGCTTGATTGGAAGCAAGGACGGAGAAGAAGTTCTGAAGCTTAGTCTTTCTAGCTTTTTCATAGTCCCTTAAATCTTTTTCTTGCTATTGTGTACTCCTCAGTGTTGAGGATTTGGGCCTAAGAGCTCGTGTATCTTTTGGCTATGTATATCCCTTGTGGATATAGAGGCCGGATTTTATATCCTTTATCTAAAAAAAAGTTAATCATCTACGAGCTCAAGTCTCCAGGCACACATGCAGCAGGAGGCATAATGCTCCTGCTCTTAATTAGCTACTGGATCTAAGCAGTGGGGAAGTAATGGCGTTTTGTTTTTAGAGCTGAATCATGCATCACATCAATCATATTCAACGCGGAATTCTATCTTTATATATTATGGAGGGTACATTTATATTTTTCTCAATGTTAATTTACATAATTTTGAAAATATAATGAATGATGGATATTATATCATATATTTTGAGCATAGAAACAATTCTCATATATTATTAACCTTCGAGGCTTTGACATGGCGCTTTGCATGCATGTGCCAATACCACGCATGCAATCAATCAATTAATCCTTCCCTATGTTCCCTGCTAACGACCATCATTCCCATCATCGCGCCCTGCGAATTCATCCTTACGCGCGGTTATATAATCACAGCCATGTTCGCCACAATCCACCACCGGTTCAGCATTCCACCACCTAGCTAGCTCCTCGTCTTCTGCGTTCTCTTCTACGGCCGAGATGGGCACGGCAATGCTGATCGAGTTCTTCGCCGTTCTTGCGCTCTGCGTCACGTCGGCGATGGCGGACTGGAAAACGGGGACCGCGACGTTCTACGGCGGAAACGACGCCTCCGGAACGATGGGTAAGCAGCACACATGCGTGAATCTTTACCTAATTTAATTTACACCCTCTCATGTAAACGACAGTTCCTGGCCCAAAAGCTCCAAGCTGGCCTTAAGATTCTTGCATGGCGAGACGTGTTGATGAACGGCGTGCAGGTGGCGCGTGCGGGTACGGGAACCTGTACACGCAGGGGTACGGCGTGTTCAACGCGGCGCTAAGCACGGTGCTATTCAACGACGGCGCGTCGTGCGGGCAGTGCTACCTCATCATGTGCAACAGCGATGCCGACCCCGGGTGGTGCAAGCCGGGCAACGCCGTCACCGTCACCGGCACCAACCTCTGCCCGCCCAACTGGGCCCTCCCCAACAACAACGGCGGCTGGTGCAATCCGCCCCGCCCCCACTTCGACATGTCCCAGCCCGCCTGGGAGCATGTCGGCATCTACCGCGCCGGCATCGTCCCCATCCTCTACCAGCAGTAAGACCAACTTACACGCACCCATGCATGCATTAGTTTTGCGCCTTACAGAAATTTCGCAGCGCAGCACAACACCACGCCGCAACGCCAAACAGAGCCATGTATGTAACTCGTAGAACTGAGTGCTGACAAAGTCTTTGTGACTGATGTGATGGCGTAGGGTGAAGTGCTGGAGGCAGGGAGGTGTCAGGTTCAACATCTCCGGATTCAACTTCTTCGAGCTGGTGCTCATCACCAACGTCGCCGGCAGCGGGTCCATCCGGGCGATATCGGTCAAGGGGACCAACACCGGCTGGATCCCACTGACGAGGAACTGGGGCGCCAACTGGCAGTGCAACTCGGCGCTCGTCGGCCAGGCGCTCTCTTTCATGGTCACCTCCACCGGCGGCCAGACGCTGTACATCAACAACGTCGTGCCGGCGTGGTGGGAGTTCGGCACGACATTCAGCAGCAACCAGCAGTTTGACTATTGAGGCCGGAATGAATGAATGAATGATGCATGATGCATATGCGTGCTCTGATAAGTGATAAATTAATTAATTGGTCGGTTGACTTAATGCTGCGTGCAATGTGGGGTGATCTGGATTTTGATCTGTAATTGGGATTAATTTCTCGAGTTACTTTGCTCCTTTTATTTGCACATGTACATCGCTCCCATTGTCGGTTGAGTTGTTAATTTTGAGTTGTATGTATTTCGACTTAATCTTTATTATTATTATCTTTATCTTGAAGATAAAAAACTAGAAATTTATATATTAATCGGAGAAAAAAAATAAAAAGACCAGAGAGTCCCACGTATAGGAAAGAAACCTCCATGTTAATCCTAGAAAATAAAAGGCTAAAAATTCATCGAAGCCTATATATACCTCTAGCTGACTTCGAACGATGGCTTCATGTTCTCTTTCGGTAACAAACATGGTGCCCTCATCAAGTTTGAGTCCTTTTGCCTCACGGAAAGGACATGTGCATGCATGCATAAGAAGTTGCCGAAGTTGAAGAGGAGACATCGTTACGGGGTGTTTCGCTCGGTTTATAGCTTTTTTTCCCATTGTAGTTTGTTTATTTTATATTATAGCTGTTGATGTTTTTTAACGTAATTAAATTTTAAAAATTAAAATATAAAAACATGTTAATCCATGATAGACAATGCAAACGATTACGAAAAAAGAAAAAAGTAAAAAAGCTCAAAAACCAAAAAAACTAGAAAAACAAAATTAAAAAATAGTAAATTAGACGTCAAAAGTCAGAAACTCAAACTGAAATGAGCAGGCTAGTGCAACCAAGAAAAAAGGGATTTGGTACAAAAAAAAAGGCACAACAGGAAGTGAATCTATGCGCGGTGATGCGTGCAAACTCTACATATAAAAGGAAATTAAATATTCAGATTTTAAATTTTATATACACTAAGTATAAATTCATGATTAAAGATCAAAACTCGGAGAATAAATTAATGTTGGAATAATTTTGAAACAAAGCCAAATTCTTCACTGAAATTAAAATGCCAATATAGAAAACTTTTAAAGTTGTCTACGATGTTTGAATTTCTGAAGTGGATTGGATGCCCAAGAGTGGGTGGATTGTGATCTTTTTGGCAACAAAGGCTAAAATAAAATTTTAATCTTTTCTAGCCCCACATAAGTGTCTAGGGTTTCTAGTGAAGTTTTGCAACCTAGTTCCAACCCTACACGATTCTTGTGAGCTCGGAATTGAGATGGAAAAGAGTAAGTGCAGAAATGTAAAAGAGACAAAAAAAAACACAACCAATTTTTTATTGATGTCTCAAAGATTCGGTGATCTTCCCTGCCCCTTGTTGGAGCACTCTCACATGAGTCTAGCTCTGACTTGAAACCGTGCAAGGAATCAAGACATCCACTCATGGTAGTCCTTCTCCACTCCAGATAGGTGAACTCTAAACCTTCACAAGCCTCCTGGTGCCTTCCACAAGCACCTCCAAGGAAAGGTCACCAAGCCAATGCCTCTAAGTAGGGGTGGAAAAAAGCTCGTTAGTGGGCTCGTTGGCTCGGTTCAAAATTACTTCAATTATACTTGTTAATTGGTTAAACATTAAAATGAGTTGATTTCAAATGAATTTGAATTTTGCTCAAGCTCGGCTCGGCTCGGCTCGTTAGCTCGTTTCTAAAAATACTTTTATATTATCCGTAAAATGATATTAAATCAAAATATGCCAATTTTAGAAAAAGCTCATTAAGACGAGCAGTTGGCTCGATATCCACCCCTACCTCTAAGCCATCTAGGAGTTACCGACCTCCAAGAGTAATAAGCCCAAGACACTCATTTGAACATCAGCAAGGTTAAACAACTAGGAGGATGCACAAACTAGGCCTATAAACTCTCTCATGCACTCAAAGATCTTCAATCAAAGCTTCAAAGTACCTCATGGCTTCTCAATAGGATGAACTCTGAGATGGAGATCCAAACGAATTAAATCCTCATAGGGTCTATCTAAAGCTCCACTCCTCATAAACTAGCTGATAGACATAGAGATTTCAAAATATATCCTTGAGTTGGATCATCTGACCCACTCAGATTATCCGACTTAAACACTTCCAACAGTCGAAAATATAGCTGTTGCCCACACTCAGATCATCCAACCAATTTGGATTATCAGACCAACTTGGGTCATCCGCTCAGTTTAGATCATCCGGGTTAGCGCAAAAACCTCGAGAGCACCTTCTCTATGAAATTAATCTGGGACATGCTCTGACCCACTCGGATCATCCGACTCATGTATGTCATCTCAGACAAGTCTTTGTCAAATTGATCAAACCGATAGTCCAACCCGCTCAGAATATCCGGGTCCATTTATGTCATCTCAGACAAGTCTATTAAATTTATCTAACCGATAGTCTGACCCACATGGATCATCGGACTCCCATTGAAACTTCAATGCATGTCCTCTGTGAAGTTGATCTGATCCATGCTCCGAGTCACTCATATCATCTGACTCAGTGAAAATTTTAGGACATGTTCTCCATTGAATTGATCGGATTGGTGATCTGACCTAATTGAATTTTTTTTGACCAAATTTGAGATTTCACAAACTCTTCCAATCTGGCATCCTGACTTGGCTTCTTGGCTTTCTCTGACTAGATATGAGCTAGAGAGATCTAGTGTGTATCACAAGGAGCTACCCAACCCCACAAGGCTCAAGTTACTAGCCGTGAATCCTCATTAATAGTATAGCCAAAGCAAAAAAAAGCCTATCACCAAAATGATCCAAACTCGACTCTCGTATCATTTCTAGTCATAATGTCCTTACACTTCATGTTTTGCCATCATTTACACCTTTTAGGGATCCATGAATACCAAGTACACCCAATATGCCAATGTCAAGCAACAACTCATCTTAGGAACCTAAAATAGAGTTAGTCTTAACAAACAAACATCATTAATCACCAAAACACATGAAAATGTGAAATTAGGTGCCTAGATGCTTACAAATTCCATATACAAATATACTACAATTCCAAATTAACAATAAATTAGAATTTATATCTTTTCCAATATTCTATTTTACTCATGCATTCCTTTTGTATTCCGATATTTTTCCTATTTTTATACTTTTTTTACTGTGTGCCAAACAGGCCCAATCTTTACTCCCCACAATATAAACATTACACTTTATACAAGAAATCATGCCAACAAAAAAATGTAAATATCAAAGTAGGGCAATCAAAACACTATTTCTACTAACTTATAATGATTTTTTTAACTTTGAAACAAAAAATACACTTCAAATTTGCTTGCCCGTGTAGGTGCATGGGTTGATGATTAGTATATTATAAAAGAAGGATTTGTGGTGGTGGTGGCAAGGTATTAAATAGTGAATAGCAGATGATATATTCCAATAGCGAAATCTAAAAAACACTAACAATTTTGAGTTGCTAATGTGTGTGTGTATGTGTGTGTGCTATGATTTATGACTTATTAACCTAAACATATATCCTAGATTCCTAGGTAGCATGCATGGTCCCATCCAGAAATGTGCAGAGATGTGTCTCAAAGATAGTTGCTTTCGACTAGAAATGTAAATCATAATGTGTGACTTGCCAGCTACACCAAACAGTTTGTAAAAGAAAATCATGCAAAGACAAAAATAAGAACAATTTGCATGGAGGGGGATGGGGAATAACAAATAAGTACCACACAAATCACTATAAGGAGAAGCAAATAGTAGGCACAATTAATGGTGTTGGAGCAAATAGCAAGCGCTATATCGGCCTCACAACCACAATAGCGGGAGCTATATCGGTCTGACAACTGCAATAGCGGCTGCAAAGTTCCAGCCCACTATTTTTCAGTGCTACATCGCCTCGGTAATGCTGATACTCCACTACCACAATTATGGGTGCAAGTGCAGCTACTACAAATGTTATATAGTACGTTAGGTGTTGGTGAGCCTGTCATCCTCCCCACCTCTTGAGTTAGCAGGATATTTTATGGATAAATATGTGGATATATATATTATATATATATATGTGTGTGTGTGTTACTTGAAGGATCTTCTGTGCATTATTAGACTATATATGCATATGACTTGTGATAAGACTCTATGTGTACATCGATTGGATGCAAACTATGTACGGAACTTTCATACGTAGGGTTATAATTACCTTCTACATATGGTTTCATATGGTTTTCTAAGTTTTGAACTTATATTATGTTTTTAGATCCGTTGCAATACATGTGCACTCAGCTAGCTGTCCATTTGAATCAGCTATTGGGATTTTTTTTTCGAATCTTCTACAGCGTACTCATTTTTATAGCAGCAACCATTTCCCTTTTGAACCATTTATTTTGCATCATATGCTTATCTAAGTGGTTGTTTAGATCTCATGCATGGATCAAAAAATAAGTTTTCAGAAAACTGACTTTAAGAGGAATTTTAGCAAAATTGTTTTAAGTTGTTTTTATTAAGATGGGTTTATGTATTGCTTTGTTTCGATGAAAAAACAAGTTATCAACAAAATAGTGCTTGGATAGATATACCACAAAATACATTTTTATTAAGTGTCAACTTGCATTCCAAGACAGCTTTGGTCCTACAAGCTACTTCCTCCATTCTTTTTACCTAATATTTTTGACTTTTTACAGTCTTCGAGATACGACTTTGACTGTTACTTTTTATAACTTTACACTAAGATATACTAATAAAATTGTAATATTAGGAAAGTATTTTTAACAATAATCTAATGATATAATTTTTGTATAGCCGATCTAGATAGTTTTAAATTTATTAGTGGTTAAATATTAAAAGGTTTGATGGCATGGATTCTAGGAAGTTAAGTAAAAAAAGAATGAAGAGAGTAGTTAAAATACCTACTAAATTTCAACTGAATTGCTATGTTGATTTAGCTCTCAAATGACCATGATCAACCGATGGATTTCTTGCTTCATGCATGGTACTTGGGGTCATTTGAACAAAAAAGGGGGCTAACTCAAAAAAATACTACACATTTTTTACCAATGCGACATGGAACTTAAATTCCTTCAATCAACCTATTGTCGTGAAATGACAAATCAGCACTTGGCATGGCAATTTCTTCAACTCACTTAGATCGTAACTGGTAGTTGTATGGTTAGCATAAAACGGTAATTGTTGTGCTGATTGCCCATGTAAAATTAACTTCAAAAACCTCTGAAAATTAATTTCAGATGAGGTTTTGAAAGCAACCTTTACTTCTGAGCTGTTAAATGTGTTAGTGTATTTTCTCCATAGTTCATTCAAAATATATGCAAATAATGACCATCCTTTTTTAGTAATCTCTCAAACTGTAAATTTTGAATTTGTAAAGTTTTTGCCGTTGTGTCATATTAATTGTCTAGTGGTGACAGAAGACTTGCCTTGTCTCAATATATAGAAGTGCAATTTTGATTTAATTAGATGAGAGCTGTTGGTTTGATCTACACTTATGTGCTTTAAAAGTTGAGGGATAATATCAAAATGTTTGACTATCACATTTACTATAGTCCATAAAGTTTATTAGACCTAAAGCTAAGGAACAAAGGTTGCTATTTTGGACATTATATGATCTAAAATACATATATAACTTCAACCACTAATTGTTGTAATAAATGTGGTATTAACAGGATAATTCCAGATTTAATTATGAATATAAAAGCATAATTTCAACATTAAACAAATGACATGTAAACTAGTAAAAATGTATGCCATTGCATAACTCTTTTCCATGTCATCTAAAAGTGAAATTATACTCAACATGTTAAACATAAGAAAATAAACAATCAGTATATTACTCAAATTGCTAATTATTATGTTGTTCTTAGATTTAGGGTTACACTTGTATTAGAACAATGCCTTCCTTCACAGTTGTCAAATTTTATTATCAATCATAGCGACCATCTCTCTAATATTATGTTAAATTTGACAATTAAATGTTACTACAGTATAGTGTCAATGACAATAGCAAGCACCATTCAACAACCAACAACAAAGTAAGGCTAATGAAATTACCAGATCAAGATTTTAGCATGTAATCAAAGCACAAAATGATCGCGTCATATAACTAGGAGAAAATATAATATGATAGCAGTGTATAACTAGCAGAATTCTCCTAGATTATCACTCTGATGTCAATTTGATAATTTATACACATCGAGCATAAGTTTTAACCTCACAAAAGATCATGCACAGTTACCTAGAATAGGGATGAAAAGATATTTCTCAAGTTCGGCCCACTCTGTAAGAAACTAAACCAAGGTTCAACAAAGAAACAACTCACTGAGGGATGGCACTCAAAACCACCAAGAAGATGAACACAATAAGGCACGTCGTGGAAGATGCTATCCTAAAAAAACCTATCACCGTCGCAATCTCACGATGAAGTCGGTGTGGTTCACAAAGATACAATGCCCAAATCCACAATCAGAACACACCAAGCTAGAATCAAGGTCTAGACCGCAATCAAGGGCGCACTGGCTAAGCGCACACAAAGAGCAATCTTCCAAGAGAACACAACAGTAACCAAGTGCGCTCAGCAGAGAAATCCTCCAGATTGGATCAGAGCAAAGAGAGACCGGAATCAAACAAGAATCCAACCAAAGTCACCAGAACCGACCAATACCTTCACCTCTGCCGTTCTTGAGGCTCCAATTGGAACCATGGTTACATGAGGGAAGCTTGCTCAAGCCCAGTCATCACCATCACTTGGTCAACGGCAAAGGTAGAGAAGGCACTCGGCTGGTACAGGATGGAAAGGGGGAGTGAGAGGTAAGCTTTTTTTTTTATCTTTTCTCTCCGATGAGGAAACTCATCAATTTATAGAGGAGAGAAGCTATGGCGGCGCTGTCACACTGCCTGAAGAGAGCGGCGAGGGAAAGCCTAAGGAATCGGGCTTCCATTTCATCCAACCAAATGAATCGGTTCTCTGTGTCTCTCTCCATTTCTATGACAAGTGGGTTCCACCGGACTCAGTTTAATTCAAAAGCCAACCAAAAATCGGATATTATACAGATGGATCCTCAGACCCAACACTAATTTGCATTCGATCTAACATATTTATATAGAGTACAAACTGAAATAGTAATATTATATAGGAAAGCCTTTTTAACAACGACTTTAATGGTATAACTTTTATACGGTAAATGTAATAAAAAATATGGGATTCACAAAAAATGTTCGATTTCTGAGACACATCTTTTTTTAGATAATGGAACAAGAGTTCCAGCCTCTACACTCCGAAGAAGTGTACACAGCTAGTTCAAAACGTCTAGGAGCACTCAAGCTTAGCTCTCACAAAAGAGAGGAATAACAAAAGACAAGATACAAGGCTCAGACAAAAGGAAAGAACTAAGCCTAAGCTTCAATTCTATTCCGGAACTTCCATCCAAACTTCGCAAAGAACTCCAAAATGACTGTTTCCAAGATCTGGCAACCGCTCTTGATGCTTGATCTTTCATCTTCTTTATGTAGCAGCGACCACAGTCGGATCCAATATGTTGCTCTGAAAATTACCTGCAAAGAAGTGTTTGGTTTAGCTTTGTTGAATACCATATCGTTTCTATTCAACCACATAGCCCAACATATAGCTGCTGCTCCTAATAAAATTCGATTTTTAGACTTAGGCTGAAAACCCAAAAGCCAAGAACCAAACATATTAGCTATGTTAGCTGGCGGGAGAATTCCAAAGGTGATATGCACGGTATTCCAGATAAATCTAGCAAAATGACAATCAAAGAAAAGATGTTGTATAGTCTCCATAGAGCTACAAAAGCAACACTTAATGCTTCCTTGCCAATTCCTTTTTGCTAGGTTGTCCTTAGTAAGAGTGACACCCTTCTGGAGGTACCAAAGGAAGATTTTAATTTTCAAAGGCACTCTTAAAGACCAGAGTGGGCTTTTGTAAGGTACGATCCCTTCTTGTATCAAACTCATGTACATAGATCGGACCGTGAAGGTTCCACTCCTATGTAAGTTCCACACAAACAAATCTCTGCCATTAGTTAGGTTAATTGACACAATCTTGGAAACTAAGTCTTCCCAAGCGAGCAAATTTGTGCCCACTAGGGCCCTTCTAAATGATATATGAAGTGGTATAGTACTAAGTACCTTTGCCACCGTATCATCTTTTTTCCTTACAATTCTATAAAGAGAAGGATAAGCAATCCGAAGAGGTTTGTCCTTTAGCCAAATATCCTCCCAAAATCTGATTTGAGTCCCGCTTTGGATATGGAAGGAGCCGCCGGCCAAGAAATCATCCTTGACCTTCATGAGTCCCGACCAAAACTGTGAATCTCCCGGTTGTTTACGAACTTGGGTTAAGGTTTTGTTGTTCAAATATTTCTTCTTTCGAAGGCTCTGCCAAACACCATCCTCATTAATGAGTTTAAACAACCATTTGCTCAAAAGACACCTGTTTTGGATGTCTAAGTTTTGAATACCAAGCCCACCAAAATCCTTTGGTCTACAAAGTACACTCCATCTAGTGAGTCTATACTTCTTTTTGTGTTCATCACACTGCCAAAAGAATAGGATGTTCTAATTTCTGAGACACATCTACTGCACGCATTATAGGATGTTCTAATTTCTTTTACTTGAGGATCTGTACAATAAGGGGTTTAGCAATCAATGATAAATTTTCATTAAATCATATAAAAGATATGCATGCGCACAGACGACTGCAATGAATAATTAACAAAGGAAACAAATTAAGCAACAAGTGAAAAAAAGATAATCGAGGAGTTACAACGTTGTCGCGCGCACCTCCTGCAGCCGGAGCATCACATAGGAGACCTCCATGCCGGCCACCAAGGATGCAATAGCAGGTGCAGCTCCGTCAAAATCACGAGCACGCACGAACTAGCCATTAATCCGACCACAGAGAAATGCACTGCCGTCGACGACGACATTTAGTAGTCGAACTGCTGGTAGGTGGTGAAGGTCTGGCCGAACTGCCACCACGCCGGCGCGACGTTCTGGAATTGCAGGTACTGCCCGCCGGTGGTCGTCACGGCAAAGCTGAGCGCCTGCCCGGCGAGCCCGGCGAGGGACTGCCAGTTGGCGCCCCAGTTCCGCGACAACTGGATCCAGGCCGTGTTGGTCCCCTTGATCCACGCGCTGGCCACCGAGCCGCTGCCAGCGACGTTGGTGATGAGCACGAGCTCGAAGTAGTTGAACCCGTTGATGGTGAACCGCACCCCGCCCTGGCGCCAGCACTTGACCCGCTGGTAGAGCACTGGAACGATGCCGGCGCGGTAGATGCCGATCTGCTCCCACGCCGGCTGCGACATGTCGAAGTGCTGCCGCGGCGGGTTGCACCAGCCGCCGTCGTCGCTGGGGAGCGCCCAGTTGGCCGGGCAGAGGTTGGTGGCCGTGACCGTCACCGCCCCGCCGGGCTTGCACCAGTGTGACCTGCTGGTATCGCACATGATGAGGTAGCACTGCCCGCACGACGCGCCGTCGTTGAACAGCGCCGTGCTCAGCGCCGCGTTGTTGATGCCGTATCCCTGGTCGTACAGGTTGCCGTACCCGCACGCGCCACCTGATCGTACACATGCACATTAATTAGCTACGTAAGTACGTGCCTGCCTAGATAGCAATGCGTCCATGGCTCCTGTAACGAAAGTGTATATATATATATGTGTGTGTACGTACGTTGATGGAGAAGAAAGGAGATGCTAGCTAGCTTACCCATTGTGCCGGAGCCGTCGCTGCCGCCGTAGAACGTGGCGGTGGCCGGAGACCAACCGGCTGCGCCGACCAGTGCGAGGCACGTCGCAAGGACGGTGCACAAAACTAGAGACTTAACCATGTCCATGGCAATGTCGTTTGAGAGGCAGAGAATGACAGAAGCGCGCGAGGTTGTGTGAGGACGAAGCGGCAAAGGAAACCGTTTGATTTGAGAGATGATGATTTCATTCGAGGCCAATGCGCTTATATACAGGAGGAAGCGCAGGCTGACTGGAGGAGCGAGAGTTAATTAATCACTATAGGTTGGATTAGAGGAATGATGATCATGTCTTGTGTGAGAACACGCATCGACGCATCACGGGCTAATTAGCTAGCTGATCAAGCTAAACCCCGAGGCCCTTTGGCGTTGGAACTTGGAATCATCACATCATCATTGATGCATCAGGCCTTTGTTAATTAGGTAGTGATCGGTTCGGCTGAAAAGCTCGTGGCTTATGGCTGAAAACACTGTAGCTGGCTGAAAAAATCACTGTAGCTGACAGAGGCTTATTTAGCATAATTAAATTTAAAAAAAATTTAAAAATAAAAAAAAATATGTTAGCCCATTACGTATAATACAAACAAATACGGGAAAAAAAGAACCGGCAAAAAAGCTCAACAAAAAACCAAAAGTTCAGAAAAAGACGAAACTTATGAATAGTGAAAAATAAGCCAGAAGCCAGAAGCCGAAGCCGAGTTGATAGAGTAAGTTAGTTATCGCCGTTTCGATCAATTTTTCTCCGGCCTAGCCGTATGATTAGAAAGATTCTCAGCGCAACCAACTGGGACTCATTCTTTCCACACCAAACACGTTAATTAATCTGATCATCTAGTGGTTGCAAAGTTGAAACCCTGCTCTCTGCATGTTCGTCTACTGTGTATGCGTTGTAAGGTTGAGCAACCGATTGATCAGAAATCATGACCATGTTTACGTCGAAACGTGAATTAGTCCGTTTCGACATACTTATAAAACACCTTTTGACTTTGAGCTTCTCCATTGGAGAAAGCAGAAGCTGTTTTGAACAGATGTGTGAATAAGTTTCAGTATATCAATTACTTAATAATCATACATGATTGGAGGAGTGGAGAAATATGACATTCAGAAGCTGCCGGCGCTAACGTGCCAGTTGTAATTCCATGTCGGTCGGCAATTCTAAAACAGTAAAACTACATGAAGAGAGTATGCTGTTTTTTAGACAAGAAGCATATGACCTTTTTAGAGAAGACGACGTTACGACTTATCGAATATTGGAGAGCGACTGTCCCAATTAATTTCAACGATCTCAACCATCGCAATCAAAATAAAATGAAAACTCAACCATTAAATTTTCCCAGAAAAAGGGAAATATTCTTCTATATATACTCTTGACGTAGATAACTGCAGAGAAAAAAAAAGGAGAATGTCCTGCCAATTGTAATCCAATTGATAATACACCAGATCGATTTCAATCTGACAATTAACTGTAATGGAAATGTTAGGGTTCGGCTGTAGTAAGTACGTTACTACGGAACACTCATATATAATGTGTATGCAGGCGTTTTTTAAAGAAAAATGGGTATCTACTTTACATTACCGTTTTCTTTTCTTTTCTTCTTTTAGAACCAAAAGTACCCGTCTATATGCATGATATAACGCAATTATATGAAACGAAATCCATGTTCCTAACGATCGCAAGCACATGATTGCAACGTCCAGCCATTGACTTGCGCGTCACAATGATTGATCTGTACAAAGTCCAATTCTTCTCGTTTTGTTTCCTCCTCTCTCTATATATGCGCACACACACATATTTTATATATATATATAATAATAATAATAATATGCATATATACATATGTATATATACATATATATAGTAAAAATAACAAGTACTCTTTGGTGTCCGGACACTATAGTCTAAAATAGGTATGTATCATGTGTGAAAAATTTTAAAATTTTTTAGATGTATATATACATATATACACATGTATACATACGTACGTATGTATGTATGTATATTTTTACAGTCCACTTAACGGCAAGCTAATAGCATATGGATGGAAATGGCATAAAAGGAATGTGAAAAATTCTTCAGTGGCATAGAAAAGAAACTCAATTTTTTGATGGCATATCAGAAAAAATCGGTAACTTTGGATGGCAGATAAGGAATTATCTTTTTTAACTACTAAACAAGCTAGCTAGAATGCGGTGCGGCCTTCAGATCGACTTGCCTGACGGTGTAGGCATTGATAACTGCTGGCAACAATTTGGGTTAACAATGTTTCCAAGGATCAGACACTACTACAGAAAGGCTAATAGTAGACGCTAAATCACAGACAGTTTTGTGAAATCGTCTGTAATGTACACTATTACAGACGGTTTTAATTTGAAAGCCGTCTGTGGTATTTGTGGCGGGAAAAATGAGTATCACAGACGGTTCTTACTGCTGAACCGTCTGTGATACTGGAATATCACAGACGGTTTTTATTAAAAACCGTCTGTGATAATCTGGGATTACCACAGACGGTTTTTTTATTAAAAACCGTCTGTGTTGTGTCGACTATCACAGCCGGTTGTTGTTAAGAACCGTCTGGGAATGTTCACAGACGGTTTTTCACAAGAACCGGCTGTGATGTCCCTTTGTCTGTCATATTCTAGATCAGAGGTTAATATATAAGTACACATTGCTTCTAATAACTTAACTACAGAACTACTGAGACAAGAGATCACAAATTAAAGGCAAATTTATTAATTTCAATTAGAGGCAAATTTATTACAAAAGTCGCACAGGTAAAGAGTTTCCCAGATTGTATTCTTTTGGGCTTTGTAAGCTTCTTCTTCAACTTGGGGACTTGGAGGATCAGCCGCTAAATTCTCGAACGCCGTTAAGATTGCCCTTGTCCTCAGCACTTCCTCCTGCAGCCTGGGCAAATGATCAGCAGCATCCATAATGTCGTAGAGGATAGAATGAAAAGATTTCTCAGAATCTGCCGTTTCTGCTTGATCGGCAAGGCTATCCATCAGTCTCTGCAATGCGTGTAGAACTTCTTCCGCATTGCGCACATTGTGGAGAAGAACCAGGGTGAGGGTTGTTTCCCTTTCTTGAGCGGCAGCGAGACGCCTCCGTCGACGGCGGAGGATCAGGTCAAGCTGACGGATGCAAGAAAGTCGGGGAAGGAGAGCAGGGCGGGTGCGGAGAAGCTGCTCCAGATGCAAATTGCTTGCCGCCTGTGTAAGGTTCCGGCCGAACAATTCGTTATGAACAGATGAGAGGAAGGAGATGATCACAAGAACAGTAGTAGAAGCCATGTTGTATTGTATATTGTATTGTACGTACAAAGAAGAGACCTAGATTAGGAGCGCATATTTAACCTTTAGCACAAACGGTTCGTATACCCAAACATTAATGATATAGACGCTTCGTATAACGATCGAGAGACGTTAATTAGACGATCGAAACACGAAGCGTTCTGGCATCGAAACACGCGCGAAGTGTTCTGGTATGAAGCTTATCACAGACGGTTTTTTTTATAAAAAACCATCTGTGATAATTTTATCACAGACGGTTTTTGATTAAAAACCGTCTGTGATAAAATTATCACAGACGGTTTTTAGTTAAAAACCGTCTGTGATAATGACTAAGGCATTTATTGCGCTGCTCAGACCGCATCTGTCTTCATTTCGATCCAGATCTAGCCACTGCTGCGCACTTTTTCACTCGGGAGGAAGCTAGGCGATTTCAGGCCAGTTAATTTGGTGGGAAGAGGCAGAGATTGAGCTTTGAATTAAGATTCAGACTTTCCTGGTTGCTGTAGATATGGTTAGTAATGAAATTTATTTATTTTTAATTGCATTACAATTTAGGTGTAAGTAATCCATGAGTGGTTATTGAAGATGGTTAATTTGCAAAATTGTTGGTTATATAATAGCTATTGTGTTTGTAATATGAATTGAGCTAGGAAATTAAGTCTCAATATAATAAATGTGGCTGGTATATATGTAGTTATAATTAGTTATTCTAGATTTTAATACTAAGTTGTTATATATGTACGTAACGTAGGACCGAAGCTGGACGTATGCCGCGAGCCGTGTGAGTGAAGAGTACATTAATGGCGTTTCTGCTTTTATAAGAGCCGCCGAGGAGGATATGTTGAATAAGGGGGTGGAATATATGTGCTGTCCATGCACTGACTACGACAATTTGAAGATGTTTAAGAACCGAGGGCAAATTGAAGCGCACTTGATTCGGAGGGGTTTCAAAAAGGATTATACGTGTTGGACCAGTCATGGCGAAGTGAATGATCATATGCCGCCGGATGACATCGCCGGTGAAGTGAATGATATGCCCCCGGATGACATCGCAGGTGAAGTGAATGACATGTCGCCGGCTGATGTCGATTGTGGCTCGGATTCGGATAGGTTGGACGATGATAATCTGGATCAGATGCTTCGCGATGTAGAAGAGAACTATGATGAGAGAGAGTATGTTAAATTCCGTGGCTTGATGGAGGACTCAGAGAAACCTTTGTACACGGACTGCAAGTACACGAGGTTGTCGGCCGTGCTTGAACTGTTGAAATTGAAGGCAAGCAACGGTTGGTCCGACAAGAGTTTCACGGCGCTGCTAGGTCTTTTAGCGGACATGCTTCCGGAGGGAAATGAGTTGCCTAAAACCACGTATAAAGCCAAGAAGGTTCTTTGTCCGTTGGGAATGAAAGTAGAAAGAATACATGCATGCCCGAACGACTGTATCCTCTACCGTAAAGAGTATGCAAACATTTATTTCATACATTTATATATGCGCGCGTTCGATTCCACCAAGATCACTAATTCTAAGGTTTGTCAATCTTCCCACATTTATTTCATACATGTCAAGTTTTATATATGCGCGCGTTCATATTCCTATCGACAGGCTGCGTCCATCTCTACATCTGCATTGAAACAGTCGAATTTTGCAAAAATTCGAGGAGAGCTCATTTGGTTTTTGTGGACAAAAGTCGTAAGATCAGATAGAGAGTTCCACTGTCCAGAATGATTTTTTATTGTAATTCTAAGTGCAAATACAGTGTAGATCTTTTACAATTGTGTATTTGTTAATGGATATTTTATTTCAATTCAATGAATTGATTTGCCAAATGGATGCTTTATGTTTGTGAAATGAAGTGCGTTGTCAATTGGATGTTTTATGTCTGTGAAATGAATTGAGATGTGAAATGTATCTGAAATGAAATGAGATGTGTGAATTGTATATGTTTTATGTCTGTGATTATCTGCTTATTTCAGAGGGCATGGCTAGCATTTCCTGAGGCTAGCCAATAAACAGAAATATATTTAGGGGTTGAAGGGAATATCACAGACGGTTTTGAGTTAAAAACCGTCTGTGATAGCTGATAATCACAGACGGTTTTTGAGTTAAAAACCGTATGTGATTATCAGCTATCACAGACGGTTTTTAAATACAAACCGTCTGTGATTATCAGCTATCACAGACAGTTTTTAAGTCAAAACCGTCTGTGATAGCTGATAATCACAGACGGTTCAAAAACCGTCTGTGATGACCTTCGATTATCACTGACCCATAAATACAGACGGTTCACAAAACCGTCTGTGATGACAATTTCGAACCGTCTGTGATGACCTTTTCTGTAGTAGTGAGAGAAAGGTGCTAAATGCGCTTATCATCCGCATCGCTACGGCCGCCCCAAGTTGCTCAACTTATTCAGCAGGACATCTCCTTAAGAACACTACCCTAGCCTCAAACTAATCCCCTGCCTGTTGAATTGGTGCTTCGTGGTTGCTGTACATTTACCCTTCTCTGTTTATCACTTGGCTGCGGTAAAAAAAAAACTCTCTTGTATTAAACAAACTTTCTTCCTGCTTAATTTGATTGGCAGAGCTCCTGTGCATGTGGAATGAAAGCTAATCCACTGAATTAATTAACAAATTCTCTGGGGGAGAGCAAGGAAATGTGTGTGTGTGTGTGTGTGTGTGTGTTATTCATGAAGGAGAGCAAGGAATTGTAGACCTGGGAATCAATCATTAGAGCGCGCAAGTCAGAGACCGGAAGTTACAGGCATGTGCCGATGCGCATTAGCGCATACGTTCCCTTCGATCATCAACAGACATCAACAACCACTTAAAAACACTTTTGTTTAAAGCAAGTTTCAGAACACTTTTGGTACTGATTAAGCTCTTTGCTGAGAAATCATATCGCCATTGCTCGAATCGAATTGCATGCGTTGTGCTACTGAAAGCATACATGCAACTATGCAAGAATCAAGATGCACGTGAACACTGGAAATTGTTAAAACACGTTTGCGACATATGGAACTTCAGACCCAATCACAACCGGGTGGGCTCGATATTCTACACCTGATGGCAGGAAATCAGGTCATTTAGTGCAGAAATAGGCTATGCAGGATGGCCCGTTAGGCTAGGCCCCAACAGGGTGAGAGGGACTGAGCTCCTTCAGTTGATGACATATGTGGAATCTAGTTTGATTCGATAACCACCTGGCCTTGTCCTGTTCTTCTTTATATTTTAGTTTCTACTTTTGATTTTTTTTACAGTAACTAGTTTTTAAACGAAATATTTTTTTAAAATAGAGTTTACTAGTTAATTATAGTATATAATGTACCAGCTTCATTTATATCGGTAAAAACCGTACGTGGATTTCTATTACTCTATAATCTCTCGCACGAACAGCCTAAAAGCCATAAACCACAGTTAAAAAGAACAAACTGTTGAATTATGTGGGCCAAGCCCATACAATAAAGAATAATTCCTAAATTAAATCTCAAAGGCCCACTCATGCAAAGGAGGGTTGCATGTGAACTTTAGTACCATATTGCTAGTTCTAGGAGAGGAAGACCACCTTAAAAGGGATGGTGCACTCCTAGCCACTTGAGGCATGTGTGGGAGAGAACTAGAGGATCACACGCGCGCGCTCGCTCGCCTCGCCTAGCCGGGCGGGGCGGGGGCGCACGGCACCTGCGTGAATGGTCCGCCAAAATCGGCTCCAGATGCTTGCGCAGACGCGGCTTCCTTTTGCAGTTTTATTTTTTGCTGTTTTGAGTGGCGGTGAATCCGGATCGGTTAGGCGTGACTAATCCGTTTCGGTTACGAGTTATGGAGAACGTGCAGGCGTCTTGATCACACGTCCTGATTCTTCTATAAATATTGAGTCGCCGCCTCCATACAGTAATAAGCGAATCAATCTAGGGTTTTTGCCTCCTCCATTGTACTGCGCTGTCCCACGTAGTCTACTCCGTCCCGTCCGCCGGCGTGCACTGTCGTTCGGGAGAGCAGGTCTCCGGAACCGTCGCCTTCGAAGTCCTGCACCGGGAGAGGGCGAATAAGGTTTTTGGGAAGCGCTCTGCGCGACTACTTGCTGCAGCTCTGGCTCGTCTTCCTCGTCGTTCGGCTTCGGCAAATCGTCACCGACCTCGTGTCATCCACACCGTGCCTGCAGCGTCAACATCGGCAAACCGATCAGAACAGAATTATCGGTACGTAACAGTCATGTTCTCCGTATTAGATCTGTTCATGTACAGTTTCCTGGTTTACATGTATAGATCTTTTATGCCTGTGATGGTTATGTTTTTTTGCGTGCATGATGTCATGATTTATTTATGGAATAAATTGAACCTACATGTGCTTATATTTTCAACAATCCAAAAACCTTATTGTAGGCACTGTGGTTTTACTATGGCTGGATTTGCCGATGCACTAAGGCCGGATAAGTTCTTCGGTGTGCACTTTAAGAGATGGCAGATCAAGGTCACTCTGTGGCTTACTGCTATGAATGTATTCTGGGTTAGTAATGGCAAGCCTGAAGGTGTTCTTGATGCTGAAAAGCAGAAAGAATTCGAGACTGCCACTACTCTCTTTGTTGGATGCATTCTTAGTGTTCTTGCTGATCGTCTGTGCGAGGTGTATATGCACATGACAGACGCGAAGGAGTTATGGGATGCACTGAATTCCAAATACGGTGCTACTGATGCTAGCAATGACATGTATGTCATGGAGCAATTTCATGACTACAAGATGGTTGATAACCGTTCTGTAGTAGATCAGGCTCATGAGATACAGGCCATTGCCAAGGAACTCGAACTCCTGAAGTTTGCCTTACCCGACAAGTTTGTGGCTGGATGTATTATTGCGAAATTACCTTCTTCATGGAGGAATTTCGGAACAGCACTCAAACACAAGAGACAAGAGTACTCTGTTGAGAGTCTAATTGGGTCTCTTGAAATTGAGGAGAAAGCTCGGGAAAAGGACGTTGTGTCTAAGGGTGATGGAGGGCAGTCTAGTGCCAATGTGGTACAGAAACCCTCAAGCAAGAACAAAGGGAAATTTGTCAAAGCCCAACAGACAACCAACTTCAAGAAGAAGAACAACAACAACAATCAGGATGATAGAACTTGCTTTGTGTGCGGTGAGCCTGGTCACATGGCCAAGAAGTGCCCACAACGCAAAGGAAAGAAGGCACCTGTAGGACAGACTTCTAAGTCTGTCAACGTGACCATTGACAAGACTGGAGATGGGACTGGGTATGGTAATTTACCTACTGTTCTTTCAGTTAGTCAATCTACCAATTGGTGGATTGATACAGGAACTAATGTACATGTGTGTGCTGATATTTCGTTGTTTTCCTCTTATCAGGTCGCCCGGGATTCCTCCGTCCTAATGGGGAATGGGTCACATGCTACTGTTCATGGTGTTGGCACGGTAGATCTGAAGTTTACTTCGGGAAAGATCGTGCAGCTGAAGAACGTGCAGCATGTCCCTTCTATAGACAAGAATCTCGTTAGTGGCTCCCGTTTATGTAGAGACGGGCTTAAGTTGGTATTTGAGTCTAATAAAGTAGTCGTGTCTAAACATGGATATTTTATTGGTAAAGGCTATGAGTGTGGAGGCTTGTTCCGCTTTTCCCTTTCAGATTTCTGCAATAAGACTGTGAACCATATTTGTGGCAGTGTGGATGATGAGGCTAACATTTGGCACTCACGTCTATGTCATATTAATTTTGGTTTGATGTCTCGGCTTTCCAGTATGAATTTAATTCCAAACGTTTCCATCACTAAAGGTTCTAAATGCCATAGCTGTGTGCAATCAAAGCAACCTCGTAATCCTCACAAGGCTGCCGAGGAGAGAAATTTGGCACCACTAGAACTCCTGCATTCAGATCTTTCTGAGATGAATGGCATGTTAACGAAGGGTGGAAAACGATATTTCATGACATTGATTGATGATGCAACTAGGTTCTGTTATGTGTATTTATTGAAAACGAAAGACGGGGCTTTAGACTATTTTAGAATCTATAAGGCAGAAGTTGAAAACCAATTAAACAGAAAGATAAAAAGACTTAGGTCAGATCGTGGTGGAGAGTATTTCTCAAACGAATTTGACTTATTTTGTGAGGAACATGGCATTATACATGAGAGGACGCCTCCTTATACCCCCGAGTCAAATGGGATTGCCGAAAGGAAAAACCGCACGTTGACTGACTTGGTGAATGCCATGTTAGACACTGCGGGCTTACCTAAGGCATGGTGGGGGGAGGCTTTGCTAACATCTAATCATGTATTAAATAGAGTTCCTAACAGAAATAAGGACAAAACACCATACGAGGTATGGATTGGAAGAAAACCATCACTTTCTTACTTGCGTACATGGGGTTGCTTGGCGAAAGTTAATGTGCCAATAACTAAGAAACGCAAGCTTGGACCTAAGACTGTTGACTGTGTCTTTCTAGGATACGCTAATCATAGCATTGCCTATAGATTTTTGATAGTTAAAACTGAGGTACCTGACATGCATGTTGGTACAATTATGGTGTCTCGAGATGCAAAGGAGGGTTGCATGTGAACTTTAGTACCATATTGCTAGTTCTAGGAGAGGAAGACCACCTTAAAAGGGATGGTGCACTCCTAGCCACTTGAGGCATGTGTGGGAGAGAACTAGAGGATCACACGCGCGCGCTCGCTCGCCTCGCCTAGCCGGGCGGGGCGGGGGCGCACGGCACCTGCGTGAATGGTCCGCCAAAATCGGCTCCAGATGCTTGCGCAGACGCGGCTTCCTTTTGCAGTTTTATTTTTTGCTGTTTTGAGTGGCGGTGAATCCGGATCGGTTAGGCGTGACTAATCCGTTTCGGTTACGAGTTATGGAGAACGTGCAGGCGTCTTGATCACACGTCCTGATTCTTCTATAAATACTGAGTCGCCGCCTCCATACAGTAATAAGCGAATCAATCTAGGGGTTTTGCCTCCTCCATTGTACTGCGCCGTCCCACGTAGTCTACTCCGTCCCGTCCGCCGGCGTGCACTGTCGTTCGGGAGAGCAGGTCTTCGGAACCGTCGCCTTCGAAGTCCTGCACCGGGAGAGGGCGAATAAGGTTTTTGGGAAGCGCTCTGCGCGACTACTTGCTGCAGCTCTGGCTCGTCTTCCTCGTCGTTCGGCTTCGGCAAATCGTCACCGACCTCGTGTCATCCACACCGTGCCTGCAGCGTCAACATCGGCAAACCGATCAGAACAGAATTATCGGTACGTAACAGTCATGTTCTCCGTATTAGATCTGTTCATGTACAGTTTCCTGGTTTACATGTATAGATCTTTTATGCCTGTGATGGTTATGTTTTTTTGCGTGCATGATGTCATGATTTATTTATGGAATAAATTGAACCTACATGTGCTTATATTTTCAACACAAACCCCTTATTTGATGGGCCGGGTTCCTGCCCATTCACGTGGAAGGAGATGTCAATTTGTTAACTTCCATATGAATAGGCCGAGATCCCGGCACATCATGGCTCATCCAAATAAGACCTCGTGGAAAGAATGCAATCCTTCTCTCTAAAAGGAGGGATAGAGGAAAGACTGGGATCCTCTGTTAATGGTAATCCTTAGGGTGAGTAGAAGTATCATGATATTAGTTCAATATCAGTCGTCGACAAACGAAATGGCAAGATCAACTGCTATAGTGATTATTCCTTCTGATCCGCTATATTTGTCTATGGCTTAGGAGAATCTATTTTAATATATTTATCTGTGGAGATACTTCCTCCATCTAAGTTTATGAGATGTATTTTTTGAATGATCTTGTCCAGATGTATTTCATGTTCAATATAAAATTAATGTGATGTTCTCTATATACCCTTAATAAATATGTAGCTTTATTTACTATTCTCTAAATGCATACATTGAATATGGTACTTAGAGATAATAATTAGAGGTAATCTAGCCATTTTCACTACCTCTTTGGTCTATGTGCAAAGAGAAAATGAGCTTTATAAATTTAGACAGAGGGAGTAATCTAGAGCGTAATTATTGTAATTTTTCACTTATTGTCTCTACTTAAATATTTTAGAAGAGATTAGATAGTTGTGTTATGTCATTTAAGAGTAAATATGGTCATCTCTCATTAATTATTTTTTAGATTTAGTGCTTGACTGTAGATAAATATAGGGAAACGGAGGGAGTATTTGCTACCGGGCTCTGGAAGTTGCTAATTTGCTACAGTACCTTGCGTTAACTTATTGTTCTCCGATCTAGCGGTTAAAGACAAGTACATATATAATCACCCGGTGCCGTTACCTACTAATGGTAGATAATCCGGCAGCTTCTTTCGATTATGCTAGGTAGGTTGCATTCAGTTAGTGTAACGCATGTTTCGTCTTGAATTTTTCTTATCTTTGATTTGTTCGGCGTGAATAAGCTAGAAGATAGCTGTTCTAAGCGAATAAGCATTAATAACCGACAATTCTACAAACCAAATGCATTTTCTACAGTCAATCAATAAATTGAACACATTACACTAAGAACTTTTAATTTCACGAAGTCCACACCCCGATTGAACCTACATTATCTCTCCAATCATAGGAAAGCTAGCACATAAATATATGTGCAACCGATGATCCATCATTCCGTCGACTAATTACGACACAGATTGGACCACACATATCATGCAACCCTAATCTAATCCGGAATCCATAAATGCATTCATCCATTGCAGCACTGGTTGATTGGATTGACATGCGCTGCGCTCCCCAGTTAATCTCGAGATTAAATTAAGCAAAGATGTGGAAGGAATGTGTTAGTTGCAATCATTCCGAGCAACGCGCAAGTCAAGGCCTAGCTTAGCTTGAATGAAGCCAACTACATTGCGCACCTGCATGTGCTTCGAGTTCGCACGGTGATTACGCGTTCTCTGACATGAGATCGACCGATCACAGTCATTACATTATCCCGCTAATCCTATCCTAATCGATGATTAGCTTCTGTTCCAACTCCCGTTCCAATCCATATTTAAGCACTAATAATCTTGACCTCTCCTCGTTACTAGCAACGAACCAACACCTCATCAGCTACGTACCTAGGCTGGCTTACTCGTGTCTGTTTCTGCGAAGTTGTCGTGGAGGTGGGCATGGCGAAGTCGCTGGCTCTGTGCGCGGTCCTCTCGGCGTGCGTCGCGCTCGGTGCGGCGGACTGGACGCCGGGGACGGCGACGTTCTACGGAGGGAGCGACGGGTCCGGGACGATGGGCGGCACGTTGTCCGGAATTTCGGTCGATCAACACGTCTAAACTTATACACAAAGTTGAAAAATACAGAGCAAGAACACAAAATTTTTGCGCTGCTGAAAAATTGAGCAGATTTTTTTTCTGTTGTATTGGCTGCTATTTAAAAGAAATCCTAGTCTAACTCTGATGGTTAAACCACCCTTATTATGCACCGCCTCCTGTACGATCCCACGAATCAAGACCACGTCGCACATGACGTTAACAAACCAGAAAAAACGCTCTCATGTGGACTGAGCACACGTTAAGTGTTTACGACTGCTACAGTGATCTTTTGACCATGATGACTACGAATGCTACAATGATCTTTCAACCACGACCACTACGACTGCTATAGTGATCTTTCGACCACGATCACTATAATTGCTATAGTGTATCTACGACTTACGATTATGATATTATAGTACTCTTACGAATACGACTTATGACTATGATCACTTCAACTATGGTGAACCTGGATTATTCAACACGCTTGTGGGTACGGCAACCTGTACAAACAGAAATATGGCATCAACAACGCGACGCTGAGCACAGCGCTGTTCAACGACGGCGCGTCGTGCGGACAGTGCTACCTCATCATTTGCTACACTAGCCGGTCGCAGTGGTGTAAGCCCAGCACGGCGGTGACGGTCACGGCCACCAACCTCTGCCTGCCTAAGGTGGTGATCGGTTCGGCTGAAAAACTAGTGGCTTATGGCTGAAAACACTGTAGCTGGCTGAAAAAAGCACTGTAGCTGACAGAGACTTATTTAGCATAATTAAATTTAAAAAAATTTAAAAATAAAAAAATATGTTAACCCATTACGTATAATACAAACAAATACAGGAAAAAAAGAACCGGCAAAAAAGCTCAACAAAAAGCCAAAAATTCAGAAAAAGACGAAACTTATGAATAGTGCAAAATAAGCCAGAAGCCAGAAACCGAAACCGAGTTGATCAGGGCCTAATTGGGCTCTCCCCAGCGACGACGGCGGCTGGTACAACCCGCCGCTACAGCGCTTCGACATGCCCCAGCCGGCCTGGGAGCAGATCGGCGTCTACCAGGCTGGCATCGTCCCCGTGCTCTTCCAGCGGGTCAAGTGCTGGCGCCAGGGCAGGGTGCGGATCACCATCAACGGGTTCAACTACTTCAAGCTCGTACTCATCACCAACGTCGCCGGCAGCGGCTCGGTGGCCAGCCACGTGGATCAAGGGGACCAACACGGCCTGGATCCAGTTGTCGCGGAACTAGGGCGCCAACTGGCAGTCCCTCGCCGGGCTCGCCGGGCAGGCGCTCAGCTTCGCCGTGACGACCACCGACGGGCAATCCCTGCAATTCCAGAACTTCGCGCCGGCGTGGTGGCAGTTCGGCCAGACCTTCACCACCTACAAGCAGTTCGACTACTGAAACATGCGCGCGTGCAGAGTGCCCTTATCCTTCAACATTTGTTCTCGCGGTTCCTTGGAATGGCGAGAGCGTGCGTGTTAGCTCGTGGTTTTGACGGAGTTTGCATGCAGCTCTTGCCATCGCATCCTTGCTCGTGATGCGGCGATTATCTGTTGTTTCTTTTCTTCTTTCTATTGTCATCGCATATACATTTAAGATGTAAGATTGTACATCTTATCGAATCAAGAACTGCAAAATACTCGTAAATTATTAGTGCATTCATTTGTCAATTCTTCGATTGTTCTGGAACTCTTGATATTTTGAGCACTTTTAGGAAATGTGCATTCAACTTGTGGCAACTTGGTGTCGCCATAAAATTTATTTGTAGAATACAAAGGCATACGTTTTGCATGTAGTTTATTGCACTACGGCCTACACGAGAAGGGGTAGAATTCAAGAGGGAGGGGGAGAATTTATGGACATTGGATCTCTAATCCAACAGCTTTAAATCTGAATGATAATTAGGAAGAAAACATCCGGATGATATTTAACAAAACCCATTAGATAAACATGGCGTAAATTGTTCCATGTGACACAGTTAAGGCATTACATATTAGACAAAAATGGTGTAAATTGGTCCATGTGATATGGTCAAACCTTGTAACTGTAAATCTGGAAGAGCGCTGATCAAACAATTTATTTCATGTTGCTGAGATTGCCTTGTTTTCCTGTGATAAGGGCCAGGGCACCACGTTTGTTCCTTGAGAATGTCATGCGACCTAGTATCGATGGCTTATAAATCTTAATAACTGTAACGACCCACGTCGTTAATTAATCCTAATTAGCGAATTAGAACGTTAAGTAGGATTAATTACATAAAGGATAATCTAAAAATACGAGGGAATTTAAACTTTTTTACATAGTCGTATAAATTGAAATCAATGAACGATAAACGAATACGTTATTACCGTAATTTCATCGACGAGGACGTAGACTAAATTGTAAAGATTAGAGCCAAATAACATATGATTGCACGACAATTAGAACTTATATTAGGTCAAATAAAAATGTTACAATTTGCATTACATAACCAGGACAATATTAATTACAACAAATATACAATTTCATCTCCCAACCAAATAACCACTTCAAAGACTAAGTAATTATGTGCGGGATTTAATTTACACCAAAGTCCCTCTCATACATAAATGTTACATTCGGGAAATAAAGAACAGAAACTACATTATGTTGTATACATCAATGTTAAGAGAAAGTTAGATTACATTCCGGCCATTTCATACATTAGAGTGGGTCGTCGAACTACCATCACACCGCTATTTCATTTGGAGAGCGAACCAGTAATTTCAATTCCGAAAAAGACCGAACAAAAGAACCAAATAGAAATAAAAATAAGCAAAACAAAGAAGATAGAAATTTCCGTCAAAGCCCTAGAGATTAGTTTCGGGCAGGGTAATCCGTTCACGGAGATACCTGACTGTCCGGGGGCCAGTCGGCACCTCTCACAACCGTAGGATCATCACTCGGCAAAACCAAACCTGATTTGATTTAATATAGCAACCAGCCCAAAATATCTCTCAAGCCAAAACAGTAACCGGAGGCACAGCGAGACCACAATAGCCGAAACCGCCAGCATGCCATCGAGTAAAACCACTCGGCCAGATAACACCGGCCAGATAAACCCAGCCCAAGCCAAAATATCACACGCAGCCACCATCAGAGAACAGGCAGAGCACGGCGAAGCAAGCCAACTCTCACCATCTCTCGTTCCCATTTTCCCCAAGCCTTCCATCCATTCCAAGCCACAGAGAAACCCCACCAGCCGAGTAAACCCAGACCGCAAGACGAAAGCCAGGCGAGCCGATCAGGATCAAGGCGACGGCGACAGCGACGGCAAGAGGAGGAGGCCACCAGGCTAGCATCGGGACGAGTCAACCAGGAGCAAGAAGGTGGCAAGGAGCAAAACCACAGGCCAGCAAGCCATAGGAGAAGGAGACCACCACCCAGACTAGCCGATTCACCATCAACGGGGAAGGCGACCGCCGAGCACGAGTCGCCATCCTCGCCAAAGCGACCAAAACCCACCGGCAAAGGTAACCCCAAGCACACATGAACTTAGTATTCATCTCAATACCAAACCTAGCTTACCTCACATGACAAATCACCAGTAGTAACCGAGTAATAGCCCTAGCAACCATAAACCAACATAAAGAATGCCACTGGAGGTAGAAGAGAGGGAGTAGAAGATTAGTAAAGGGGCAGGGGCTCACCGAAGAGGGAGGCGGCGGCGTGCTACCACCGGCGCAACCACTCAGCTAGCAACCACCGCGCACTCCCCCGGCGTGCGGGCGACTTCTAACCGGCCGTGACCACACCGGGGCAACACACGTCCATACCTAGCACGTCTTGAGCAAGCCCAGTAAAATAAAAACAAATCGGCAAACAAATCAAACTGAGGCTAGGTTGGATCCGAGGGAGGAGGCGCCAGATCCGGGCCCTAGGCCACGGATCTGGCCGCAGCTCACCGGCGGCGAGCGGGAGGCGCGTTAGAGGGGCGGGGCAGTGCGGTATCGCTAAGATGGCGCGGCGCGGAGGAGCCGAGGTGCGGCGCCGGGGTAGGGAGTCCGAAGCAAAGAGAGGAAGAGTCGAGATGGCGCAGCCGGAGGAGCCGAAGCGCTGGGACCGGGCGAGGCAAGCGCGCGGCGGTGCGGCCGGGGAAGCCGAGAGGAAGAAATGGGGGGGGGGGGAGAAGACCAGGGGCGGCGGCCGAACCAAGAAAAGGGGTCGGGTGGAAGAAAAAGAAAGAGAAGGGAAAGAAGAAAAAGAAGAAGAGAGAAAAATAAAGGGAAAAATATGGGAAATTAGAAATGTGAAAGGCTAGATTTGCTAAAATTAGGAATATTCATCAACATGCAATATAACAAATTTGCGATAGCAAATTTAGCAAAGTTAAATAAATTTACTGTAGGTACTTAGGAACCATGTAAATGAATATTAGTCACACCAACATAATAGACATTTGTTAAAAGCGAACTGAGAATTAATATGACCTTCGATGTTAGTGTAGTACCTTAGATCGTTATGCATATATGCAACGTTGAGCGGATTATAAGCGAAGCGAGAAGCTGGAAACCCCCGCAAGCATACGTGGTAGGATTCGCTCAAGTAAGTAGGCCCTGTTATCTCTTCAACACCATAGATTAAGTCATAGACGCCAGAATATTTCTAGAGTTCTTGTGATAAATGTAATATCGTTAGTGGATTAAACTGGTACGCAAGTGTATTAAAAATTGTACATCGTCGTTTAGACATTCCATGGTATATTTAAATACTCAGACAATTTGGTTAGTAGCATTTAAATTATAAAAATTCACCCTTGATTATTCTTGGTCATTAGAACAACGTAATTGGCTCCGATGATTTAAATATATACATGATGATTAACTTGTACGTGTACGGATTACTTTAAGGGACTGTAGTCGTAGACCATTTTATTGCGAGTTTAAACACCATATAGCTTGGTTAAATCTATCTAAATAATAGAAAATCGCTAATCAGTATTTACAATGATTAGAATGAATGAATTACCATCTGTAGAATAAAAAGGTAGCGTGTACCGATTTAAATGATGCATTGTTAATTAAATCGTTCGAAGTTGTAACTAAATACCTGATTAACCTGGATAGTGTTAAATCATAGAACTTTCCTAGGAATTATTCTTGGATATAAAAAATAATGTAAATGAGGCCTATAGGCTGGAAATGACACGCATGCGAAGTAGAGGATCATAATATCATTGAGATCATTGTTGCGCTTTTAAATGCCTAGTTAGTTTATAGTCGATTATGAACTGTAGAAATCCACTGTTAAATATTTTGATTTACTAGAATAAATTCATATCCGTTAGAAGATTAAAACTGTTGCAAAGATTAGGATAGCACATGCTGAGTTAAAATAGTAGTCATCAATTTAAAAGTACATGTAGCGATTAAAATTATACATAGCGACTAAATAGGAGTTAAGCTGTAAAAATATGTAATTGACTAAAGAAGGAATTATAAATTACATAAGAATGCCTGAACATATTTTACTTAAAGAATTAAATACGTGATTAATTAAGAACTATATTCTTTTGGGTTTATAATTTAGCTAGTAGCGCGTACTAGTATGAGCAAATGTAATTGAGCAACTTTAGGACCTAAAAAGGAATTAGAGAAGTGAATAGATACATACGCATATGAGAAATTAAATTGGTATAATTGCATGCACGAGATCGGTTAGGATTAATATTCACCAATTATTAGATGTGTATATATTTAATCGTATCGTAACGATAGATAGTTAGAAATCAACAAAAGGCGGAGTTTAACTTTTAAGCAAACAACTCAGCCATGCTAGGAAAATAACGTCCAGTGACGATTATAAAATACGAGCTAACTAGGACTAATGCAATCGGATTAAAGTGAGCGAGATTTGATCTTAGGAGCACAAGCACGTCTACACCCCGTCATTTATTATGTTTTCATAAAGTAAGCCATAGTCGGCGTATTTTAATTGCAGACGATGATCCAAGCTACGGGAGTGATTTCACTTGATCCTACTTGAATCCGAGTTTATGGTTAAAGTTCAGGCAAGTATTCCTTTGATCAAAGCTTCTGAGTATATTTTGTAAAACAAGTATTTTGGTATTAATCTAATATCACCCTGCATGAAAGAATTAAAAGATATTTAAATCAGACAATTGAGCTAAGAGACATGAGGAAATGGAATAGAAGGCAACTGATGGAGCAGTTGGCCATTTCAGTTATGTAAGAAGGTGGGCAGAGGTCGCCAGGGCAGGTAATGAGTGGGAAGGTGAGGGACATCTGCATAAGAATATAATATAAGGGACTACAAACTTCATCCATATGGATAGACCGTACCAACCGTATCAACCATCGTTCCGTTTTCACGGGCAGTCGATACTCTAGTGAGGTGTTATATTCTCCACAGGAGTGATTTTACTTAGGGCATAGGCCCAAAGACCGGTGAGAGACCGGGGCGTAAGAACCCACAGGCGGGTTACGCTTTAGCATTATATTACGCTGGAAGGGGGCTGGGAAAGGTTGGATACCCTACCAGCCAACGGTTATGTCGCTTTCGGTGGGTCTGCGTGGCTCCAGGCTGCTGATTGTGAGTAACCGGGTGGAGATATAATTACTGAACTAGAGGTAATTGTACTGTACTCTGGTCTGGGCGCCGCTTCAAAGGAATTGCGGATTAACCCAAGAGCCAACACGATCAGAGTGATGATGGGTAAAGTGATACAAGCTTGCGCAATGCTATCAAAATCATGAATTCATGCCTGTCTCCGGGAAAGGAGAATTACGGAAACTTATGGGGGTTTTTGCTGTTCATGCGTATGTTCAGTAGTTTTCTAAATTAATAAATTGTCATTATTTCAAAACCAACAAACTTTATTTTCTATGGCATGGGAAGGAAGTTGAGGAAGGAAAAGAGTATAAAAATGAGTAATAAATTGAGAACAGGAATTGAGATTCCTAAATGTGGAAGGGATAAGCATGTTGTGCATTTTTGTTAATAACGCTTGCTGAGTACTTCTGTACTCACCCTTGCTATAATCCTCCCTTTGCTTAGGAGCATGTCAATTCAGAGAATGGCTGAGATCCGGAGGAAGCTACCTGCATGGGATACCGTAGAATCGGATTACAGTGGGTACAAGGTGGACACTCCGTGTGGTCGTTATTGAATAGGAAGTAGTTAGAATATTTTGTCTAAAGATTGTAATATTAAAGCCTTTGAGGCTTTGTAATAAATTGTAGCCCTGCGTGGCGATATTATTGTAATATTGTGTTTTGTCTCTAATTATTGTTCTGCTGCAACACTCTGATGGCTTATTATTCGTTAGAGCGATGTTCTATCGGCTAAAACGAATAATAATCCGTTGACTAGCGTTATTATCCCATGGTAATAATGCGGGTCGTCACAATAACCATAAAAAACATTATTTATTGAGCATAATGGAGAAGGGTCAGCATTGCTTTACTTGGACCCTGTCCCAATTCTACACTAAGTACACTATTGTCGAATATGAAGCAGAAAATGACGACAAAATATATGATACAATTGCCCCCACACTGGCGTACCTATGTTAGTTCTGATCTAATCTATGATTTACATGTATTTTGCACCAGCAAAGGCATATTCACGGCACCCTACTTGATGACATGAAATGAAAATTTGAGAAAAAAAATGAACAGTTCCATCATATTTAAATAGTTATTGGATTGGAATCAACTGGTCATCATAAGATTGAATTTTGAGCTGGCTGCAATAAAAAAATCACACACTTTTATCATTAGTGGTATTACGAGTAACCAATTTACCACTGCAATTTTCCTTTTTAGTTTAGTCTTGGTTGTATTTAAGATGCTCTGGTTCACTTAATACTTCTAAATTCTAATGGTAATGTTAGACGAGACCACTCCTGTCCACATTGTCCTAATACATGAAAGCAAATGCAAAATATCTTCACCTGCATTGTAGCTGTGCAACATAGTTATTTCATATTGCTTATTTTACTAATAGAGCTTCTTATTAATATATACCTGTTCTGTGCTTTTACAGGAAGGCAAGATAAGAAGGCGCACAGCCAATGGCGGATTTAAGATTTTATGAATGGGTGTTCGCTAATTATATTGTGTTACATTTTTTAATATATATACTTATATTGGTTTATAAAAACTGAAGATAAAAGTCACATTTCCAAGTCTATTGAAAGCCAATAACACTAAAAAATTTGAAATAATAAACTAATACTAACACTTTATTTGGTGGCAGCACAATTACAACTTTTTAGAGTAAAACTATTACAACTTTAGTTGACAACGTAAGTGCGCACTTTGTTTTTAAATAGATATTAATTTTAACCCACTTCTCTTTTTTTATTTTCTATGTTAGCATATTAAATGGTGTTTTTCACACACATAGAAAAAGTAGTACATATTTTTGTTTTTGACATATGTTGTCTCTATTTATGGTTTACCTCTCTCTAAGAATAACAGTTAACATGGGCACTTTGAACATATTGCTTCCGAAAAATAAACTATAATTATTTATAAACCAAAACCAACTCTTCCAAATGATGTATATTTTGGATTGAAAGGATTATATAGATTCTTGTGACCACTAGATTTATGACAATTGGCACCATCAAATTCTTTCGAATAAAGCATCTAAAATATCTAGATATTTCTAGGAAACTATCTGGATTTAAGATCATGTTCATAGGATCTCTAGAACCCTTAATTATCTATATCTTTCATGTAGATAAATCATCCAATATTTCATCCAGTAATTTTAATCTATAGATTAATATATGGTACTAGAAGATGGTAAATTTACCAGATAACCGGATTACAAAATTCATAGCTTAAAATCTATTTATCTGATCAACATAAATAATATTGTACAGAAAACTATCAAATTTCTCTACAATTATCTAGTAGATGATATTTTTAAATTACTTTCATACAGTACCCAAAATTACAGGAGAACAATATAGCAGATTAGTCGATATACTAGTCTTTTCTCTAACGAATACTTTTCACTTTCTCTCTAACCCCGACTCTAATCTCTAATTAAATTAACAAACATAGAGAAAACCAAATCGTTATTATAGCGAGGAGCAAGAAAGCCACGATATCCTCCTACCTTTTTCCCTGATTCTTGTCCCGTTGCCACTCCTCCTTTTCTTCCCTTGATTGACATTGATTTTTCCTGGCCTGCTCCCTTGCGCCAACAGTCAACAGCTGGTCCTCACGGTCCACGCGTGCATGCACCAAGGCGAAACTGGCAAACCTGGTAGCCGAGCGATGCAGTAGCCAGCGCCAACTAACATGTCTGCATGACATGTGGGCCTTTAATGAATCTCTCTAGAATGGATCCCCAATGTTCAACACAAGAGACAAGACCCTCGTCAAGATTTCTATCCTCCTCCCCAAATCCGCAATCCTCACAGCCCAATCCCAAACCTCTCTCGTCTCTGTTCCAGCCCATCCTCTTCCTTGAACTCTTGTCCATATCTCGTCGCGACGGTGGCGGAGGCTATTGCTTCGCCGTTTGTCTCAAATTATCACGCCAATGTCATTTAACCCTCGAAGCGAAGGAATTCTTCACTCCTAGTCGTCATCGTCCTCCGCTCTGCCGGATTGATCTCTTCTTTCGCTAGTAAGGAAGCCCTAGCTTGCTTGGATTGTTCTAAGAGTGAGCTTTGTCCAAAGGATCTTTTCTTTTCCGTGAGCAATCTCAACCAAATCTTCCTTTCTGGGATGGATAGTCCAATCCATGGAGTTTGTGGTGGATTTGCTTCTTGCGTTGTGGATTACCAGTAGCAGTTTATTTTTCCATATTTTTAGGGGTTCAACTGAACCCCCATGTCCCACGTTAGGTCCGCCCCTATGCACAGCGGTGGGAGAAATACCTACTTCGTAGACACTAACTGTGTGCACGCCAACGAGAAGTTTCATAAGGAGCAAGCGCCAAAATTTTCAGTCATGGCGCATATATTATCAACTCTTTCTTTTGGTGGGGTGTGTGTCCAACAATTAGAGAAAAAAGGTTGTATGGGACATCATAGAGGAACTGAGAAACTTAGATAAACCGATGCCCTTTCAATGTCCAGTGTCCTGTCTGTGTCTGCCGAATTATGTGTTGGTGATCTAATTACCTGGTTACTGAAAATCTTCATTTTGGTATTTCTCGCATCACTTTTTAAGTACCTGCTAACTAGCCAGATAACCTGATTGGATAGTGGAGCAAGTGCACTGTGTACAGAATGAATGCTGCATACATCCATGCCGTTGTCAGAATTCGTGCGCTGCACATTGCATGAGTGCAGTTCTCAGGGGCAGAGCTGAATAGAGGTCAGCTCGCTGTTTGGTGAGCGCTCTGTCCTATTGCCTACTGACATGACCAGAAACAGAAAGTTGCAGGTCGAGGCTTAGAGATAAGTCGGTCATCTTCTTTTGTTAGTCCATACAGATAGATTGTAAATTTAGTGATAATAAATAATTGACATTTAGATTATATTAAAATTTACGTTTGTGAAAGTTTTGATCAATTCTCTATTGCAAAACTGAAATTGTTAAAATTTTCAAACTAAATGGTATGACCGCCTTGTGTTGGACGGTATGACCGGAAGATGTCAACCATAGTAGGTCGATCACGGCCGAACGATCACGACATGTGGACCACGATAGAATGATCATGGTAGGTCGAGCACGATAGAACGACCGCGACAGAATAACCAAGGATGATCTAAGCAACAGTGAACCGGTCAGAGGTCGTAAGCTTGTCTGCTACAGTAACTAGTCGGTAGTCGGTGCTACAGTAACCGATCGGTGATCGGTGGTCTGTGCTACAGTACCTGGTTGGTACTGGGTGATCGGTAACTGTAGACTTTATGATCGGTAATCGTAGAGTTCGCAATCTGTTGTCATAGTCGTAGGCTTCACAATCTGTTATCGTAGACTTTGTGATCGATAGTCGTAGACTTTATGATCTGTTGTCGTAGTCATAGGCTTTGCGATCGGTTATCTAGACATCGCGATTGGTAGCCGTAGGTTTCACGGTCGATACTCGTAGATTTTGAGTGCTTCAATTCTTGTGCTCTTTGAGTATCTCGAGTACTTGTGTTTGTTGAGCCAGCGGTCTGACTGGTCTGGGCATGGCGGTTTGACCAGTTTTATGAGTGGTCTAAGGTTGATTTTTGAAAAGTATAGATATTGGGATCGTGGATGATTTGGTTTGTGTTTATTGATGGTTGAGAGTGTGATTTGCGTATATGGACTAATGTTGGTCAAGTTGGGAAGAACTTGTGCCGGAAAAAACGTTCTTTGGTCTTTGCCTGTGCAGGTTAGGCATAGTTATGGTCGGTGACAAGGAGGATGGGACAAGGGAGAAATCTAAGGTTCAGGCGATTAAGAATGTCACGGGGTGGTTGGGTTCATGCTAGAGCACGTAGAGATCAAAGGGTGGATCATACAGCCTTCAGCTGGCTGTAAACTACTATATAAATAGGCTGATAAGTAGGCTGTAATTGTCCATACAACCAGCTGAAGGCTGTATTATTAGCCTTACTCTAAGCGAAGAAGGCAGCCCCCCAGCTCGCTTCGGTACAGCGCACAGATTTTTAGTTCTTCGGTCTTTTCCTCGGTCCAGCATTCGGCAGTAGGCAGCAGGAGCATGTTTCCTGCAACTTTCTTATGCCAGACAGGAGAGAGAAAGAGAAACTTTCTTGCCCCAGACATGAGAGAGAAAAGGAGAATCAAAGCTAGAGGAGCATGTCAAAGCAGATACCCAGGTGCACGTAATATGGGTCATCAACTTGACGTTTGGACGGAGATACCATCGACAGGGCGATGGCAAAAAAGGATAACAGTATTTCACTGTAATATCTTTTACTCATATGGAGCAATTATGTCGTATGGTCGTTGAGATGCATGTTAACCTATAGGTATAAAACATGTGAGACACCATAGCGAAAAATGATATCGACAAATGAAGGGATAGAATGGCCCTTGCCGTCATCTATCAAAGCGTACCGGAGAACGTACTCCTGACGTGGGAGACGCTCAGGACGATACACATGTCCCTAAGGAATCGGCTTTTATAAAGATTAGCACCACCGTGTCTCATCCCCTATTACGACCACCACTTTGCCTCACTGCTAGCAATCTTCGGGCCGATTTGAGCCGCGCCACTTCTCCAAGGGGTGTGTGCAAGGCCAGGGTTTTCGTTTTGCAGATGTTACTGAGCCACCGTGGCCACCCTCGCTGGCGGTGAGCGTGCCTCCCCACCGGCCGAAGGAGAAGGCCACTGTAGCATTTGTAATTAGTCGACTAAGTCTTGATTAATTAGTGCTTAATTATCATACTTAGTGCCTTGTTAGTTTACTTACAGACTAGTGGGCCCATATGTCATTCACAGAGGCTAGAAGGAATTTAGAAGCCAATATGTCATTCACAGAGGCTAGAAGGAATTCAGAAATTTTAAAAAAAAATACCAGGTACCATCTCTCAGAGAGATATTCCCCTCTCCTCTTTTGTTTTTGGGAATTTTCTTGAGAATAAATTTTTGAGGAGCTCGTTCTCTCTCGTCGTGACTCCAAATTTTTAAATTTCTCTAAAATCAAGATCTACATATTAGTACTAGTTTTGTTTAATTTTGAGTTTAGTTGAATTTCATTTGGTATTTATTTGTGTTTGCTTGTCTGAGTTCTATTTTCCAATATGTCCTCCCGAGTAGAGTTCGAAGGTGCGAATGAACCCCCAATTGAAGCATCGCACGACCCCCAAGCTTTTGATCCAGACAAATCAATACTTTGATTATTTTGAGCCTATATTTCATGTGAAGTATGCTTTTTAAAATTAGCAAAACTGCATGCTTTATTTCATGTGTTCGACTTTTAAGTGAGATTTCTACCCTAATCTTCATAGCTATGTAGCTATCGGAGAAAAGGGATAAGTGAATACTTGAAAACAATTTCAAGGCACCATTCATCCCTTTTGTTGCTTACCCGGCCCTACACGATGCCTCGTTCGCATAACTACTAACAAGCAATGACTGCCTTGCTCCCCTTAATGTCGCGCACATTAGTCTTATGGCCGTTGATATTGACTTTTACTGATGATTTTTGGCTTCAGGTTATAAATAGTGACAGCTTGTAGAAAACCATACAGAGAGAGAAATTTACGTACAATTTTAATATATAAATGAAGTCACTATAGTGTGTAATTTAATCGACTAATAAACCTCACTTTGAAAAGACATCTTCGGCTTTGGAATCACGGTTCCTCGCGGACTCGAGCGCGGATGTCAATGAAATTTATCGTTGCCTACTGGATGCCTCCAGATGCTGTGCTGTGTGTGCCACACGGTGACCACCTCCTACAGAGCACCAGGTAGACTTTTTAATCCAAAGTTTTAATACCATTTATTATAAAGTGCGTAACAAAAATAAAAGATAAAGAATTAAAAATAACAAGAGGCACATATTTAATATGAAAAACTCTTATAAAAAAGACCACGGATACATAAATATAGAATTTACTATATGATAAAAGATTACAAACACGGAGAACTTAGACACATCTAAACCGTATAACTATAGGGGTATATATATATAGCCTAAAAATCAAAGTCCTGAGCAGGCAAGGAAATCGAATCATAGTCGCATATATACTAGCTGTTGCTACGTCTACCACGAGTTAACGTATACACCGTTTAATGTCGTGTCTAACGCAGTGGCTAATACAGACACGACAACAAATTTGAATTACACTTTAATCGGACCAACAACTACTAAGCACGCAACTCATCATGATGTCTAAAAACGCCTCGTTTTCGCGTTTGCGGCTTTGCGCACGTCGTTTTTTCGACTGGCTTCGGTCGGGTTCTTTGGCCTCTTGATTGCAGGATTCGAGGTGTCCAACCGAGGATTCGAGGTCACGCTGACGTGCAACCGATACACGGCGCATCCCTGCAACGACGTTGACAAGTTCCTCTTCCGGGACACTACGATCTCACGGAGAGGCTACAACCTCCTCCTCACGCAGATCATACATCGATACGGATTCTGACGCGAGACGCGACGAAAACCGGAGCTTTCTTGGGGTGCTAAAATTGCACAGTTCATGCTTCATACACTTCTGCTGTACCTTCGCTACCATGGCGTTCTCCTGAAACTGAGTTTATCTTTATTTTGAAGCTATAATGCAGCCATGGCAGTTCAATCTCACTGTTGCAATTTGTATTGTGAAGATCTTATGGGCATACGCCAACTCCACAAATTGCAGTATGGATTTCGCTTACCGAATGAAAATTCTTGCAACAAGCCTAATCCTATTCTAGAAAATGCTGATCCAATGAGAAGGGATTCAGTCAGTATAAACAGGCAATGCCAAGTTTTGGCATCGTGAAACTTCACAATCTGTTTGGAGAAACACAAATTAAGTACATTTCTGAGTTCAGAACTCACTAACACACTGCACTTGTTACAGGATCCAACCTGATTTCAACCAATAGCAGGGGCAGAACATACCGAAGCAATGCCTGCAGAATCCTGATAGACAGTACCGCAATTTTGCAGGCAAGAAGCAATTAGCTATAGAAAATTTACTGGTACATTTATAAGTACTATGTACATAACCAGGGAATAAACCAAACTTGATACTTATGAGCATAGGAGTATATGACAAGCTAATGACTAGTCTAAAACTTCCTAACCTGACCATGATCATCTAGGATAGCAGCTAGGTGCCGCCAGGCAAAAATTCATACCCAGGGACATGACATAGATAAAACTAAACATTATGAGATGGAAGCAATAACATAGCGTTGGTTGCGCCCAACCCACTCCTTGTAGCTTCAGAGAAACTTATTCTGTGCCACCGCTTCGCAAAGCTCCTCGTAGAGTAAAACTCGAGGCGAGGCTGCAGCTTTGGATACAGGCTTTGGCAATCCTGGTGGCATTGCACGGCGCAGGCGCTTTGAAGGCAATGAAGACTCCGGGAAAAGAACAGCTGTGATTGGCTTCGCATCAAGTAGCTTAAGACGTGCAAGCCGAGGAGCATGTTTTGGAGCCTTTGGGGTTCTGGGAGTGGAAACCCTCACACCCTTGCCATCTATTTTGCTGCAAATTCAGTGGTATTGGAACAGATTAGAGTGAATCAAGCAAAATAAACGTTATTTGGAGAACGAATGTGATATGGCTAACCTCATAAAAGGCCAATGCTCTGTCGGGAGAGGAGTCTTGTTTTGGAGCAGTTCCCGTCTGCTGCGATCTGGAGTAGTGTAGTTGAAATGGTACTGCCTGGCCAGTTCAACCTAGTTCACATGACTAAATGTGAGTATGGAAATGGGGGGAACAGTATCACATGCTGAGAATGCAAGCTAACTCAATAAAAAGAAAGTTGGGCATGCAAATCAAGTCAATAAATAGAATGTTGAACATGCAAAAATACTGAAGCAATTGACAAGTATGGAAATGACTTAGAGGTGCACTATACAAATATTTGGAGCTATTACTGGAAACTGCATGTAATTCATGTAGGTGTATGTAATTAAGTAATGGAAGAACAAATTAACTTTTTTCAAGGTCAGATGCCATGGTATATAGTTGTTAGGCAGGTGACATGAATATCATTCATCGATGCACAAAAAGTAAGAGCTGTATCCTGCAAAGAGCCGATCTCAGTTACTGTGCATCTAAACATCATCTAGTTCATGATTTTAATAAGCATTAAAATTGACGAATGATGAGGGAACTACAAGTGCCAAAGGACAAAACCTTTTTAACTGGACTAATAAAGGATGAAGCAAGTACAAAAGATGATACTTACTGCCTTTCGAATCCTTCTTGAAACATGGAAAACAGCCTTCAGCTGGTCATGATGCAAGTAACACATGATCTTGATCTTTGCAGTAAAACAATGCAATCAGGTTTAGAACAAATACAGTACACATTGAAGTTAACAAATGGGTAATTTAAATCCCATACCAGCAGATCAAGTGGAAGTGATTCAAGTCTTGAATGACCATCAAATTCAGCTGCTTGAGGAGTCCTCGGAGTTCTTGGTAACATCCGCCCCTTAAAGCCACTAAATGGCTCAAAATTGAGTCTTGTAGGGGACATAATCGGTGTAGTGCTTTCAAAGGAACCCTCGCCCTGGGGCAAAATCTCCAGCTCATCCTTCTCCACATTCAACAGAATCCTTTTCTTCCTTATATCCCTGCTTGTGCTCCTACTGAAACGAATCTGAGCCAGGGCACCAGGTTTCAAGTACTTGTTCTTTGTATGCTTCACTCGGTTCTTTTGTTTAAGAGTCACTGATTCAGACACCATGATGACTGCTATTCGCAAGAAAATGAGAAGCGGCAGATGTTGCTAAACTTCGATTCTCTTCCAATTTCATCTCTCAGCTTCAATACAAGAGAACACAAATTAAGCAATGAGGATAACAACAAAAATAACTATAACAGAAGAAGCAAACTCGCTATAAACGTCCAAAAGTTGTGTCAGGTATGTGTATCTTAACAGTTGATGAAAAGAAATGCTATGAATTTGAATAGAGCCTTTTCTGTAGCAAGATTCGTGCCTTTTAGGTGGAAGAAAAGAAACTGTGAAACAATGGTCTATGCTAGATAAACAACAGGCAGCAGCATCCCCATCACCCTAGATTAGGTCAGAATCAGGACATTGTCGTAGTTAAACAGGAAAAAGAATTGGAAGGTGAACACCTTGCTTTTTACACAATCACTCACTTTGAATAAACTAAAATTCCACATGACAAATAAGAGGAAAAACATCAAGGCAGAATCACATAACACAAATACGCTATGTTCAAACCTATATTCATCATTTAACAAGAACACAGTAAATATTTTACCAAAGTGCCACTAGGTGGACCTCCAGAGGATATTATAGTTTGCAATTATTGAACAGAAATTGCCAAGATTAACATAAATTAGCTAAACAGAACATACACCAAATAAGCTCACACTTATTATTCAGATGTATTGTTTGTTCGGTAACTAAAGAAGTACAACGCCTCTCCATTCAAGAAGCTGATGAATTAGTTGATCCATCCTGGAATCGGGACAAATGAATAAATTTGCGATGTGTAGTGATAACATTCTGACTTAATTTTTCAGGTTCTAGAATGCATTAAATGGTAAAAACAAGTCATCAAGACAGAGCATGAGAACATCACAAGCGGCAGACTAAAAAAATGAAGAGTTTTGCAGACTAGTTTAAGGACATGTCTCTACTTTTTGTGTATATCGGTTAAGAGAAGCTTATCAGGACAACTGTTTGAGAGAAATCTGGATATTATTGATAAAAGACTGTCTCAACCACTGCATGAGGATATTATAGATCAAGAAAAGAAAAGATTAGACAAGATAAACGCCTTCCATTTTAATCTACAGAAGACTATGCATAGCATTAGTATGCTGATTTGTAATTGTGAATATCTGAGAGGGGGGATAGCACATACCCGTAGAAAGCTGCTATAAATATGACATTGTAAATGTGCTAGTATCACTAGCTTGGCAAATTGAGTAGTACTAAATACTGACAGCATTGCTAAAGTTCTGAAAGCTAACTAGTACTTTAAGAGGCGCCTAGCTAAGGCTCATGACTAACAGCATTAACAGCTCGCATAGCACCCACGGAAACAACTTCAAGGAGTGATTGCACAAAAAAAAAATCGCATTACCAATTAACCAAGAATTGTTCTACAAGAGCAGGTGCTAACAATGGGCTTCGCTTCACCGCACTCTGAAGAAACCCCATAGCAAAATCTCTATTGGATCACATCACAAAAGCATACTCCTATTAAAGATCCCCATTGTACCGCAGATCTTTCACAGGATCAGGAAGGATCACACAGAAAAACACATCCATTCAGCTCCCAAAGCACGGGCTACCCACCGATCCCACCCAAGGCACGCTCGCCATCTAATCAATCACGCACTGCGACAAACAGCAGGAGAACACACGTGGAGAAGTAAAAAAAGAAGGCCTTTGGAGGCAAAGATTAATAATGGGTTACCAGATACGCCCGCCGCCGCAGCCGCAGCTCAAGAGCAAGCTCCCGTGCCCGCTCGATCCACTCAACTCCTTCCTGCAAAAAAAACGCGACTAACCCAACCCACCCCGAAACCGTCCGGCGACAACAGCAGCAGCAACAAATGCCAAATGGGGAAGGAATCAACGAGCGGAGCCCCAACCCCGCACCCCAAGACACAAATTTACCCAATATTCTCTCCCTCCCTCTCTCTCTCCCGTAAGGAAGGAAGGAATGGGGGGAGGCAGCGGTGGGGAGGGGAGGGGGGGATGCGTTTTGTTCGAGGGGAGGGAGGAAACCGAAATTTTTCGGCGGGGTTTGGCGCCAAGGGGAGGGGGGCCCACCCCAAAGAGGATCGGGGCAGAGTGGTGGATTCTCTCCGATTCCGAGGCCGGAAACCTCTTTTCCCGTCTCTTCCGTGCGCGGGGCCCACCTGCTCGTGACCCCACCACCCCTCGGGGGCCGGGCAACCCGTACGTGCGCACGCTGCACTGCTGCGGAGAACCCGACGGCGCCGCTAAGGTCCGCTTATGGTTTACTTTTATTATTTATAAATCTTTTTTGGTTTTGTAAACCTATCTGTCAGTTCTTTTTCGTATGGTTTACATTATCTATGGTAGGCTAATTTATTTTTTTATTTTTTATTTTTTAAATTTAATTATATCAAATAAGGTATCATTAGCTACAGTACAATTTCAGCCAGCTACAGGGTCGGTTCTTTTCGGTTGCGGCTTATGATTTTTGACTAATTTTTTTGAATTTTTGCTGTTTACGGTACATATTACGGAGAGACAGTTACTCACTTACGATTTTAGCTAGTACAGATGTTGGGCTTTTAACATGTAGACCGTTTAACTTTGTAGACCACATCTTGAGAAAATATTCCGTTTGAAAGTTTGATACTGTAGCAAAAGCCAAAAACTGTCAGCTTGTAAGGTAAAGAATAGGCCCATAGTATAATTTCAGCCGTGACCTACCATTTTTCAACCTAAATAAGCAGCACCTAAGCTAACCCTACGTTAACATCGTTAGTTGGTATTTTCTAAGTATAGTGAGGATGTGCGCACCTCATTCACACTCATGTTCGCATACATGCATATGTGTCCTACTCTACACCAGGGGCGGAGCCACACCCCGGGCAGGGTAGGTTTCTGTCCAAGGTGTGAAAAAATATCTAGTGTACAGTTCAGGTAAATTTAGTCCAGCCTATATAACATTTTTATGGTCCAGCCTACTGCTCTACACACTAGAAATAGCGAAGGTTTAGATAAATTTAAATTTTATTTAGCATCTCATAGTATATAAACATACGTCTACCACTAAATATATACGTATGTATATATTTTATTTCTACGGGACGTGCTGGGTTGGGGTCTCGGATCCGAAGGTGCCTATCCAGACAGGTGGCTGCTCATCAGCCAGCACTACCACTAAGCTATGGCTGGGTTCTCATGCCGTTAGTTGGTAAGCGGCGCTGGCGGTGGCTTCGGGGGAGTGGGCCGCACGCGTCGATTTCTCAGGAGTGAGTGGGGCAGCACATGTGGGAGTTTGGGCCCCGGCTGTTGGGGCCTCGGGCTCCTGCGCGACGGTCGGGCGGGTGGGGCGTGCACCGAACGTGTTGGCACGGCGGAAACCGCGGAGCCGAGCGCGGCATGGGGATTGCAACTGGACCTCCACCTCCTCCCACTCGATCTGTCGGTATGAGCAGGAGGAAGTGGTTTTTTCCCGGTTATGCAATACAAAAAAGGGCAAAGGATCCGCTCCAACTGATTAATGGTTTAAATTTTTGGCTATAATTTTTGATTTATGATTGAAATTACATTGTAGCGGCTGTTAACTTTTTCTGAGAAAAAATAGAAAAAAAACACCGTTATATCATCACGGACAATATAAATGAATAAAAAAGCAAAGGAAAAAGGAAAGAGGTAAAATAAGTTGAAATTAGAAACCGACGCGTTCCAAGTGGCTTCTGGATTAAATAAGCCGAAATCCAAAATAAGATAGAATTTGAAGCCGTTTAGAGCAGAGCAAAAACTCTGGTCATTATCTTTCGGAGCTGTATATTACTAAAATTGTTATTAAATATAATGGTGCGGTAATATCTTTTAGGGTGTGTCAAGTCATCTCCCGAATGATTTTGTATTTTTAAAAAACTCAATTTTTAGGATTTTTTAGGTACATTAACTAGTAGTAAAAATAAAATATGACCATTAATTTGTGAGGGTATTATAGACTTTTGTTTTTCAACTTGAATTTTTTAGAATGGTATTTTGGACTATCTTATGCGAGACGGCGGTCACTAGGTGCAGGCAACGAGAACCAAGCTGTTCTCCCCGGCGATAGCGCCCTTGATGCGCTCGATGGTGCAAGCGATGAGGCTGTTGATGGTGGCGACGGAGCCCAGTGTGAGCAGTGAGCTTGGCGGTTGGCACCGAGTCGACGAGTATCTTGAACACAATGGTTAAGAGCGATCCGTCGGCCTCTATAGCTGCGGCGGCGTTGGCTGGCCCATCGGGCAACATGGAGAACCCTGACAGCAGCAACGCGACATTGTTTGGGTCCCCGCTGTTGAGCACAACGTTCATGGCGATAACGTCAATGAGTGCGTAGATGATGTAGGATCCAGTGGCGTTCGTGCAGCACTCCTGCAAGATCATCATGTTACTTTGGTTCGAGTTGGCATCCTACACCATGCAATGCAATGCATGTACGTGCATGCGTGTCAACCATGGTTGGCCATGAGAGATTGCTTGAAGAAGCAATTGATTAGTGGAGTAATGGAGTATATATACTGATGTTGACGTGGAGGAGGGTGACGGCATTGCCGTGGTCCCTGACGTTAGCAATGTGAGCCATCTCTTGGATGGCACCGCCATTGGAGAGAATGTCCCACTCGCTGTGGGTGGAGTCGTCATGGAGGAAGTGAAAGACGCGGGCAAGCAGCACGGGGACGGCCGAGGTCATCGATGCTCTAACGCATCATCACACACACGTCCTCAGCGTCGCTGCTAGAGAGCATCGTCCATGGGTGCATCGTCGACGCCGTCACCCCGCCGCAGAAGCTCGCCACCATCTGCTCCGCTAGCTTCAACTGTTCAACATGCTCCTCCACCCTTCCACCTTCGTGATCACCCCGACGTTGCTGGGAGGCACGTTACTGGCCATGGCGCTCGCCTACCGCTCGCACTGCCACGCACTGCCGTAGGTGATCTCGATGAGAGTGTCACCAGGTCCCGTATGATTACCAGCGAGATTGGGCACACAAAGTCGCAAAAATTAATCTTGTATCACTTATTTTGTTTACAATTTTACCCTTTTGAAGATTCTATTACTAGTACTGTGGATGATAATATACCTAAATCCTAACTAATTTGAACCATTGGATCACAATGATTGAATGACTCATATTAATTTTAAAGTACCGTAAAAGAGCTCATTTTTTAACCCTCGGATCAAACTAACCGAACCATCTGATCAAGCTAGCATAGCTTCCCACCCCCGTTTTGTACTTTCATCCGATCTTAATTGAATCCATTTCTAACTAGCTACTTTTTTAATACAATATTCGTGAATCACTACTGAAGATGTACCCCACCATGCTTGTCTACTGTTTTGATCCACAAACACAAGTCCCTCTGTAGATGCAAACTAAAACAATCTCTGCTTCTTCTGTATTTTTTGTTGTTCAAGTATTGCGCGGGTGCCTAGGCCATCGTTTCAGCTATACGAACCCCAGTAACATCATTGAACTTATCTTTGTACAGAATATGCTGCAGGTGCCACACAAAACAAGTTAACTCCACAATTCTAGTAAGATCTATATTTAGTACTGTTACATAAAATTCAGTAGCAAAAGCAACAAGTTCTTGAACATCAAGTCTAGTAGATGAAAAACGATAGCAAGAGAAGATAGCTATGCAAATCGAAATGGCATTGTTAAACTTTGTGCAATCAATTAAAGCTTATCTTTAACTCATTAATTATTAACTATGTAACTAGCTTTATACTTTATGTTATGCACGAGCAATTGACAAAACAAAAAGAAGACTGACCTAAAACCACAAGGTAAATGAATAGGTCGATAAATATTCATACAAAATACCGTACATTGGGTAGTGATAGACCTACAAATCTTACAACATTTCAAAAGCTTTCTTCTGTGTGCAGGTGACACAATGTCAACAAAGGGGAATGCAAATACATGAAGAGTGTAACTTGGGAGTTTGGAATGCAATTAGCTACCTACATTACATAGAAAGAAAACAAACTCATCACCACTGTACCTACTACACGCCAAGGTTCCAAAAACCGGAACCAGAAGAAATCCCGGTCAGCGGTCGGTAACGGTAACCGGGCGGTTACTGGCGGTTACCGGAAAAACCGGTAAAAAACCCATCACAATTTGAAAATCAAATTTTGCATTTTGAGATGTTTTGAAACCGGTAATAGGAAAAACCGGCCAGTAATCGGAAAAAACCGGCCAAAATTCGAAAATAAAATTTGATACCGGCCGGTTTTTTCAGTTACCGGTCTCCACCAGTAAAAACGGTAACCAACGGTTACCGGCCGGTAACCGCCGGGATTTTGAACCCTGCTACACGCAAAGTTGCAAACTTTTCCGAACCATGTGTGCATGGTAGCTGGCTCTGTGATGAATTAAAATGGCACTCGCAATAGGACAGCACAAAAAAGATACTGTAGCACAATATCTTGCAATACTCAGTTCACTAATAAAATATATTCTGTTGGACCGAAATGGCGACAGAGGGGGGTGAATGTCGACTTCTAAGAATTTGTCCCCCACAAATCTCCAATCAAAAAGTTCTTCTCCGATAACAACGAGTGCTATGAAGAATCAAGATTTAGGCTTACTGGAGATCTAAGTACTCAAAAGAAGGAAACACTGCACTCAAAAGGAAAACCTCAAAGGCATAGCAGAGAAAAACATGAAAAACAACATATCCAGCAAGGGGTCGGTCTGACCGCTGGGTAAACGTCGGTCTGACCGCTGGGTAAACGCCGGTCTGACCGATTAGCACTGAAAATTCAGACAGGGCACAGAGCAGATTGCAAATTGCTAAAACACGAGAATACAACAGATCTTCAGGAAACCTAAGGAAACAAGGGAATGCTCCCAAACTTTTTGCCCCAGAGCAATACTAGAACAGGCTAAATAATAAGGGGACTTTGAGAAACAAGAAAATCCCTCCAACCATCAAGAATTTCAGAATTTGGACAAAAACCTGAAAAGTACAGAGAGTTGCCCAAAAACTCAAATTCCCATTTCATCTTTGATTATTTGGCTATGAAACTTTGAGGATAGATTAGCAATAGCCTCTGGACCTCTCATGCCAGGTTTCATGCCATCTCGTGAAGGGAATCGAAAATAACACCAAACCCTAGAAATTCAGAAATGGGCAAAATCCTGAAAACTTACAGAGACTCCACCAAAAATCAAATTACTCCTCAATCGTTGATCCTCTAGCCATGAAACTTTGAGGGAAGCTAATTGATAGCCTCAGGACTCTAGAACCCAAGTTTCAAGCCATCACACGAAGAGAATCAAGAACAGCACTAAAACCCTAGAAAAGCATGGGAAGCTTCAGAGAGAGCACAAAAAATCCAATTACTCAAGATTCACAGATCCTTTACACATGAGATTTTGCAAGAAGATTAGCAATAGCCTAAGGACCTGAGAGTCCAAATCTTAGAGCATCTCATGAAGAAAAACACAAACCACCTCAAACCCTAGAACTGGAGAAATGAATAGAGGAGGCTGAGGAGAAAATTTGAGAATAGAATTGATTCGCTCTTGGGGGAACCTGACCAAATGGTCTAAAGATATCATCCCATCACAGAGCAACCCATTTTGGCACTCCCCAGCAAGAACCGAGCAAAAACTCAAAAACTCAAAAATCACACATGGAGAGCATCGAAGGAAATAAGCAACAGAGAACAATAAGACTCAAATACCACCACCTGATATTGATAGAGAGGAAAGGAGATACATGATTGATACAAGAGGAATGATTACAAGATCCTCAGCTCATCCTCTCCCTCTCCCTAATCCTTAAGAACACAACCCATACATGCTTTCCTGGAGAAACACACAGAGGGAGGAGCACTCAAGAATACATCGAAGGGGGACAGAGCACCTGCCCTCTCCAACTACTCTCCACTCCCAAAGCCTCACCAACTAAAGTCTAAAGCCAAACAACCCTCTAAAGCTCATTTTGACTAAAGCAAACCCTAGAAACACTTGGAGTGCATAAGTGGGCATGCAGCCACTCCCTCATATTTATAGCCCTTGGCTAACGGGTCTCCAACCCGTTACGCCCGCTGAACCCGAACGGAGCCCGCTCCCGCTTTTGCAGCCTCGCGAAATTACCATTTCGCCCCTCCTGCACCTTCCGGGAAGCTTCCGCGCTCCTTGTCGTCCAAGCCTCGCAACCACATCGAATCTCTGCCGTCTTCGACACATCTCGACCGTTCTGACCTCGACACCACCCGTGTCTAGTCCGGTCACCCCGTGTCTCGCCACGGCTCCGCCTCGACGTCCTGCAGCCAACACAGACAAGAAACACATCAAATAGCACCGCTCGATACATGTAAGCATAAATGCATTAATGAAATAGCCCAACCTGACAAGTCGACATAATATGCAATCTAAACCCTTTGACCAGGTTTGACCAAGTCCGACCGAGTCCATTGCACCACATAACGACATGGTCCGAACCAACCAAATCAAACTCGACTTCCATAAACCAATGTCAATTACTCATCACATACACGGGATGACCTCCACATGGTCTCTCATATTCTTTCAAATTTTAGGTCAGTCTCCGCGAAAAAATTATCTTTCAAGTTTACACCCACAAAATCAAAACAAATTCATCACCAGACCAACACCTTAAACACCCCACCTCCCACACACAAATAACTGTAGTAGTAATAGGACCATACAACATAAAATAATTACATGGTTATTCATTGCTAACAGATTGTCAGTAGAAAAAGGCCAAGACTTATATGTAACAAGGAATTGATACGACAACTACGACGACGACAACAACAACAACAAAAAAATCTTTTGTCCCAAACAAGTTGGGGTAGACTAGGAATGAAACCTTCTCAAGATCAAAGAGATATGAGCCTTGAAATAAAACCTACAATGCTAAAACTCTAAGTTGTACAATCTGCTATCTGAGCCAAGAGCCTAAAACACTGCCCCTAACTTTCTCATAGTCCCGATACGTCAATCGCTAACTTCCATACGCTCCTATCCAAAAACTAATTCTTTAGATACATTCCAATCTCTCAAGTCTTTTTTAACTGCTTTCTCCCACGTCAGTTTTAGTCGACCTCTGCCTCTTTTTACATTTTCAGTATGTCTTAAAATTCCACTACATACCGATGCCTCAGGAGGCCATCGTTGGAGATGTCCGAACCATCTCAAGCGATGTTGGACAAGCTTCTCTTCAATTGGTGCTACCCCCACCCTATCATGTATATCATCATTGCGGATGCGATCCCGCCTTGTATGACCACAGATCCACCGCAACATCCTCATCTCCGCTACACTCATTTTCTGTATATGTTGTCTTTTAGTCACCCAACATTCTGTTCCATATAGTATTACGGGTCTGATCACCATCCTATATAACTTACCCTTTAACTTTTGAGGCACTTTTTTTTGTCACACAGGACACTAGATGCTTGGCGCCATTTCACCCACCCCACTCTTATCCTGTGGCTCACGTATTCATCAATCCCACCGTCCCACTGTAGCATCGATCCCAAATAACGAAACATGTCCTTCTTAGGCACTACTTATACAGTCTATTTTTTCATGAGTTTAACTTTTTAAGGTGAACTAATTAGTATATATAACTCAATATGGTACAAAAGCTAAGAGATTTTAAGTTCAAGACCAAACTAACTCAATATTAATAAAAATAACTATGACCCATTTTGAGTCCATGTTTTAGATCTGATAAAGCCTAGATGTTAGAGAAGTGTTAAAGTATATTGTCTACCTGTCCTTGTGAGCTTAAACCTTTGAATGAATTGTGCATGCAACTCAATACGAACGTTGCATGAGCTCTTCCCCGATGACAATGTCTTCACCTATTCACTGGTGGCAATGGGTTAGGTTTTAGGGTTTAATTGGACTCTAGCTATAGAAGTAACGAGGAGCATCGGAGTGGTGGGCAGGCAGGCGTGACGAGGCCTAAGAGGCGAGCTGAAGATGCAAGGATGGTGCGCTGGAGAGAAGATGTCGTGGCGTGGGTGGTAGAGTCGGAGGCAACCATGTCCAAACGAGTCGAAGGTAGATGCGCCTGCCAAGAAGTAAGTGGACTTGGCCATATTGGGCCATAATCTAGACGGCCAGGGAAACCAAACAAACCTGCACATCCTTCACCGCCAGGGGTGGCAACGGGGCCGGGGGAGGCTCCCCACCCCCTCCTCGATCCCCGCCAGTGCATCCCTACCCTGACCCCACTAACCTTACCGGGGCGACTTGGCAATACTTTTATTTTATTTATCAATTTATAATTATTTAGCAATACTTTTTTCAAAATATAGATTCAAAATATATATTCTAACATATAGATTTAAGCTTTAGTCCAAATATATAAAAAGAGAATACAATCTCTTATACTAAATAACTATAATCTATTATTTAAAAATATTTTTTTATTTTTACTAGATCCCCGCGGGGAGGACAACCCTGCCCCCGCTGAAAGCATCTAGACCCCTAAAAATGGTTTTGGTAATTAATGAATTTATGTAGATATGGGACTAATGTGTTTGTTAAGTGTTTAAAAGGCTAAGTCCCTAAATAGATGACAAGACGCATGATAAGGGTCAACATGAAGCTCAAAGTAGATCAAGGCAAAGGTATATGTAGACTACAACCCTCCTTTTGTTTTTACCAGTCTTAGGAGAAAGGATGAAAAACAGGATTATAGGCTAAATGTTGTACTATAAAGAGGGATCATGGCAAGTAGCTTGATAGCATATTCTTGTGCTATTTGGATCAATTTAGGATCATGCATTCATTGAAAATTTAATTTGAAAGTCAAATATGTGCTTTGTCTGAAAAAACAGAAGTACCGGAGTTTTAACGACAGAACTACCATAGAGCGGAAGTTCCGTAGTCTTAAATAATACTTCTGGCGCTTAGAAGCTCCGAAAAACCGAGCGGAACCTTTTTTCCAGAGAGCACCCCCTGATGCGCTCAGTGCTCTGTCCGGGCAATCGAAAGTACCGGCGTGTAAAACGCGATACTTCTGCTGGCTGGAAGCTCCGACTATCCAATGGAGCCTTTTTTCCAGAGAGCACCCTCAGAACGTTTTCGAGTCCGCATCAACTAGAAGTATCGGAGTTTTATCGGTGGAACTACCGGTCAAGCGATAGTTCTGCAGCCTTAAGCGGTACTTCTGGAGCACGGAAACTCCAGAAGGTTGGGTGGAACTTTTTTAAGAGAGCGCCAACTTTTGGTCTCGATCCAAACTAAAGTACCGCGCCGACTTCCTAAAACTACCGGCCAATGAAACTACCGGATTTATAACAGCAGTAGTTTCGCGTCGACTTTTAACAGCTAGTTCAGAAGCTCTGACATAGTCATTACTGTCGTGTCAGAACAGGTGCGGAAGTACCGGCCTTTGGCCTGCGTACTTCTACTCGCCCTAAATTTTTCTAGAATTTCATTCTAATGGCTAGTTTTGGTTAGTGAGGGTATAAATACCCATACTCCTGCTCAAGGATAGTAAGAAGAGACCTCATTGAACATCTCTGAGCATTGAGCATTCACTCCACACCTCATTTACTCCTTGTGCATTCATTTGAGGTGGTTGAGCCAAAAAGTGCATTGCATCCAATAGATTGATTCTTTGGCACTCGGTTGTGGTCAAGTGAAGCTTGAGACCTATTACTCTTCGTGTTTGCCAGTACCTGGATGACTTCGTGGAGATTGCCCGGTGATCTTCTCAAGAAGCTTGTGAGAAGACCCTGAGAAGACCCGGCATGTATGAAGGTTGGAGCTCACCTACCCAGAGCGGGGAAGAGCTACCACTAGTGATTTGAGGTGGAAGGGGTAATTCATGGAGCTAGTCCAATCCGTTTGGGCTAACCTTAATGTGGACTAGGGGAAATTGACAAGTTTCCGATCACCACGGTAAAACATCGTGTGTACTTGGTTTTCTCTTGTCTCCTTTTAGCACTTATATATTTAGTACATTATGATCATTTATTTGTGCTGGTGTTCTTGTGGAACCACAACCTTACTAGAATTGTGTAGGTTTCAAGTGCTTTAAATCTTTGTCATATTAAAATTGTAAGAAATTAATTACAAGGGAAGAAAATTTTAAAATCTTCTATTCACCCCCCTCTAGTCGGTTATCTTTGATCCTACACCCGCCCAGCTGGCCTAGCAGGGCCTCGCCCCTGTTCCCCCACAGGGAAGATAGCCCCCCTCGCCCCGCCGCTGCCCCTAATGGGGAAATTCCCCATAGGGCCCTGCCCCCGCTAGGGAAATTGCCATCCTTATTCGTCGTCGCCCATGTTGCTTCCGGCCTCTGTAGCTGCTTCCTCCCAAGGCCCACCAACAATTTAGCGGACGACGTACGCATCCGATGATCCAAGAAGCATGGTTATCAAGCCCGGACTGGCCCGACTATTTGACTGGAAAACTCGAACCCAGAAGCTATGCCAGGGCCAGGCACGCTCACAGGACCACCAATACAGTTGACCTGGAAAAACCTGGTCAACCCGGTCGGGTTTTACGTGACCCGGCTAGTTTTGACCAACCCGACCGGGTTATGTTCATGAGGCCAAAAGACATAAATACCCTCAAATTAAAGAAATTCTCAAGAGAAAACTGATGGGCAAATTTGTCTTTCAGAATATGGAGCTACTAACTACTAGTTGGCCACACCTAGACGACTCTGTTGTTGCCGAATCCAATTTTCCCCTAAATCCACCACCTCCTCGTCACCGTCACTGCCATGGCCACCGCCTTCCTCCTCCTCCTCGTCGCTGCGGTGACCCTCCTCGCCGCCTCCTCTACGGCCACCGCGCGCCCGTGCAGCCATGCCCAAACACACCTCATCTCCTTCTCCTCCATCTACAACCCAACCCCGACCCTACCAACGCTGCCCTCCTTACCACCACCATCCTCCGCGTTCGCCGCCTCGGCCTGCACCAACCCCTCCTTGCCGCCTCCACCCACTACTACAGAAAGGCTAATAGTAGACGGCAAATCACAGACGGTTTTGTGAAACCGTCTGTAATGTAAACTATTACAGACGGTTTTAATTTGAAGGCCGTCTGTGGTATTTGTGGCGGGAAAAAGGAGTATCACAGACGGTTCTTACCGCTGAACCGTCTGTGATACTGGAATATCACAGACGGTTTTTATTAAAAACCGTCTGTGTTGTGTCGACTATCACAGCCGGTTGTTGTTAAGAACCGTCTGGGAATGTTCACAGACGGTTTTTCACAAGAACCGGCTGTGATGTCCCTTTCTCTGTCACATTCTAGATCAGAGGTTAATATATAAGTACACATTGCTTCTAATAACTTAACTACAGAACTACTGAGACAAGAGATCACAAATTAAAGGCAAATTTATTAATTTCAATTAGAGGCAAATTTATTACAAAAGTCACACAGGTACAGAGTTTCCCAGATTGTATTCTTTTGGGCTTTGTAAGCTTCTTCTTCAACTTGGGGACTTGGAGGATCAGCCGCTAAATTCTCGAACGCCGTTAAGATTGCCCTTGTCCTTAGCACTTCCTCGTGCAGCCTGGGCAAATGATCAGCAGCATCCATAATGTCGTAGAGGATAGCATGAAAAGATTCCTCAGAATCTGCCGTTTCTGCTTGATCGGCAAGGCTATCCATCAGTCTCTGCAATGCGTGTAGAGCTTCTTCCGCATTGCGCACATTGTGGAGAAGAACTAGGGTGAGGGCCGTTTCCCTTTCTTGAGCGGCAGCGAGACGCCTCCGTCGACGGCGGAGGATCAGGTCAAGCTGACGGATGCAAGAAAGTCGGGGAAGGAGAGCAGGGCGGGTGCGGAGAAGCTGCTCCAGATGCAAATTGCTGGCCGCCTGTGTAAGGTTCCGGCCGAACAATTCGTGATGAACAGATGAGAGGAAGGAGATGATCACAAGAACAGTAGTAGAAGCCATGTTGTATTGTATATTGTATTGTACGTACGTAGAAGACCTGGATTAGGAGCGCATATTTAACCTTTAGCACAAACGGTTCGTATACCCAAACATTAATGATATAGACGCTTCGTATAACGATCGAGAGACGTTAATTAGACGATCGAAACACGAAGCGTTCTGGCATCGAAACACGCGCGAAGCAGTTCTGATATGAAACCGTTCGTCTGATATTAATATCACAGACCGTTATTAATACGAGCCGTCTGTGATAACTAAACATCACAGACGGCTCATATTAATAACCGTCTGTGATAACTAAACATCACAGACGGCTCGTATTACGAACCGTCTGTGATAACTAAACATCACAGACGGCTCGTATTAAGAACCGTCTGTGATATTTATTATCACACACGGTTCGCGTTAATAACCGTCTGTGATAATTACATACCACCAATAATTGGCGTGTGATATCACGTGTCACCAATAATTGGCGTATACCCAGGATTTCGATCTCACCCGTCCATTCTCTCCACATCGAATGGCTGGCACCAGTTCCTCCCACGGCCAGGCCCTTATTAATAACTCCCCATCAACCTTTCCACCGGTACTAGTCACGCGTGAGTTCATCCACTAGCTAGCTTCCTGCATGCATCTCCCCTCCGCTGTGAGCTAGCACCTCCATCGCGGCAGGTCCGGTTCATACTAAACAACACACTCTTGCCGTAAGTGTCGTAAGTGTGTCTTGTTTAGTGTGACCGGTCGTGCCGCGAAGGGTTTGTTAGCTTGATATCCTGTAATAGATCGATCTGAATGTGTTGTTGAGTTTTTGTGCTTGCCTCTGTATTTGCATGTTCCTCGACGATGCCGACTACTGTCGAGATGTTGCCTGAAGCTAGCTTCCTGCATGCATCTCCCCTCCGCTGTGAGCTAGCACCTCCATATCGCGGCACGTTCGGTTCATACTAAACAACACACTCTTGCCGTAAGTGTCGTAAGTGTGTCTTGTTTAGTGTGGACCGTCGTGCCGCGAAGGGTTTGTTAGCTTGTTATCCTGTAATAGATCGATCTGAATGTGTTGTTGAGTTTTTGTGCTTGCCTCTGTATTTGCATGTTCCTCGACGATGCCGACTATTGTCGAGATGTGATGTCCACTCCGACAATCCTTCTTTTTCCTGCAAAATTCAAGGCAATTTTATTACAAAAGTTCAAAAAAAGACATTTCCAGATTTTTCAGCAGCCGACGTTGCCGACTTCTTCTCTGAGCGACTATCCATCTGCTTTTTCCCACTTCTTTTCTTCATCCGAGGCCTGCAGCTGTGTCTTGAGGAATGCCACATCTGAAGACCCAAGAGCTGGTCAAGAACTGGTCTTCAGATGTGGCATTCCTCAAGACACAGCAGCAGGCCTCGGATGAAGAAAAGAAGTGGGAAGAAGCAGATGGATAGTCGCTCAGCGAGGTCGGCATTTGGGTATCACAGACGGTTCTATTAACGAACCGTCTGTGATAAAACAATCACAGACGGTTATTAACACGAACCATCTGTGATAGTATGCATCACAGACGGTTCGTGTTAAGAACCGTCTGTGATAATGTAAACTATCACAGACGGTTATTTATGTGAACCGTCTATGATAGGCAACAATCACCGACGGTTATTAAGTTGAACCGTCTGTGATATTGCTTGTATCACAAACGGTTCATATTAGTAACCGTCGGTGATAATTCACAGACGGTTATTAATACGAACCGTCTGTGATGTATAATTTTCACAGACCGTTTGTGGTTGGAACCGTCTGTGATATTCTGCGTAGTATTAATTGCTTGGCGTACTTGCTTGAAGGATGTCGACACCGATCTGTCTTCATTGCGCTTCATCGGTGGAGCAAGGCGGCCGGCTTTAGGGAGTTGGGGGCGAAAAAATATCACCGTCTTCTTAGTGATCTGATCAGAGGTTAGTATACTTAACATTCTTAGTGATCTGATCAGAGATTAGTACTCAATTACATAACATTCTTAGTGATCTGATCAGAGGTTAGTAGTAGGGGTAATAATCATTTTTGACACCCATTTGTCACTTGTGTAGCGTAGATGGACCGAAGCTGGATGTATATTGAGAACCGTGTGTGTGAAGAGTACATTACTGGCGTGTCTGCTTTTAGAAGGGCGGCCGAGCTGGATATGTTGAAGAAGGGGATGAAATATATGTATTGCCCATGTATTGATTGTGATAATCTCAAGATGTTTAGCAACTCAGCGCAGATTGAAGCTCACTTGATTCGAAGGGGTTTCAGAAAAGGGTACAAATGTTGGACCAGTCACGGTGAAGAAAAAAGTACACAAGAAGGTAGTTATGACATAGTCGAGGGAGGCAACGATATACCAGATGTGGACTGTTCTTTCGATCATGAGGATAGGTCGCAGGATGACAATCTGGATCAGATGTTACGTGATGCAGAAGGGAACTATAGTGAGAGAGAGTTTGGTAAATTCGAGGGCTTGATGGAGGACTCGGAGAAACCTTTGTTCCCGGGCTGCAAGCCGCAATACACGAGGTTGTCATCAGTTCTAGAACTGCTAAAATTGAAGGCAAGCAATGGTTGGTCCGACAAGAGTTTCACGGCATTATTAGGTCTCCTAGTGGACATGCTTCCAACAGGAAATGTGTTGCCGAGAACCACCTACCAAGCCAAGAAGATTCTTTGTCCATTAGGAATGGAAGTAGAAAGAATACATGCATGTCGGAATGATTGTATCCTGTACCGTAAAGAGTATGCTAGCTTACATGTTTGTCCGGTGTGCAAAGCATCCCGATACAAGCGTAAAAATGACTCTGATGATGGGAAGGGCATCGAGGTGAAGCAAGGACCTCCTGCTAAGGTGATGTGGTATCTTCCTGTAATCCCCCGTTTGAAGCGTTTATTTGCAAACCGCAAGGATGCAAGATTGATGCGTTGGCACTACGAGCAGCGTAAGAAAGACGGAATGATAAGACATGTTGCTGATTCTGCCCAGTGGAGGAACATCGATAGGATGTTTGTAGATTTCGGTGTGGAACCGAGAAATATAAGGTTTGGGTTGAGTACAGATGGAATGAATCCTTTTGGTAACATGAGCAGCCGACATAGCACCTGGCCCGTGACTCTGTGCATGTACAACCTTCCTCCTTGGCTGTGTATGAAGCGGAAATATATTTTGATGTCACTACTTATCCAAGGGCCGAAGCAACCTGGCAACGATATTGATGTGTTCCTAGCCCCATTGGTGGAAGATCTTGCAATACTGTGGAATGAAGGGGTACATGTATGGGATGCGGACAAACGAGAGAACTTCACTCTACACGCCATGTTGTTCTGCACCATTAATGATTTTGCTGCCCTTGGTAACCTGTCAGGGTTGAGTATAAAAGGAGCCAAAGCGTGTCCGCACTGCTTAGATTATACCGAGAGTGTGTGGTTGAACAACTCGCGAAAAACTGTGTACATGCGTCACCGTAGGTTCCTTCCAAAGTATCACCCATACCGCAAGATGAAGAAACAATTTGACGGAAAAAAAGAGGATGACTCAGTACCAAGACCTTTTAGCGGGAAAGAGGTGTATGATATGGTCAAGGATATAAATGTTGTGTTTGGAAAGGGACGTAAATTGAGGAAGAACATGTGGAAAAAGAGGTCAATATTTTGGGACTTGCCTTATTGGGAGCACTTAGAAGTTCGCAATTGCATCGATGTCATGCACGTAGAGAAGAATGTATGTGACAGTTTGATTGGTCTCTTACTGAACATTCCTGATAAAACAAAGGATGGTGTTAACGCAAGGCGTGACTTGGTCGCTATGAACATCAGGACCGAGTTAGCACCGATAGAGACCGATAAAGGCCGGACGTACCTTCCCCCAGCATGTTACACTCTGTCTAAGTCTGAGAGAACTGAATTGTGCCAGTCCTTAAATGGTGTGAAAGTTCCATCCGGTCACTCCACAAGCATGAAGAAACTTGTTTCCATGGAACATTTGAAATTAATTGGCATGAAGTCTCACGACTGTCATGTGCTAATGACTCAAATGCTACCTGTTGCAATTAGAAGTATTTTGCCGAACAAGGTTCGAGTGACAATCATAAGGCTATGTTATTTCTTCAACGCAATTGCTCAGAAGGTCATTGATCCGGATGGACTAGATGCTCTGCAAACCGAGGTGGTGACAACTCTATGTCATCTAGAGATGTATTTCCCTCCATCATTTTTTGATATCATGGTCCATCTCATTGTCCACCTTGTGAAAGAGATAAAAATATGTGGCCCCGTATTTCTACGTCATATGTACCCTTTCGAGAGGTACATGGGAATTCTGAAGTCCTATGTACGCAATCGATCTCGACCGGAGGGTAGCATCATCGAAGGTTATACAACAGAAGAGGTCATTGAATTCTGCATCGGCTACATTTCTCAGGTAGAGCCGATAGGTGTACCTCTATCTCGTCACGAGGGGAGGTTAGAGGGTATAGGGACTATCGGGAGGAAAGCAATAACTCCGGATCAAAATACGTATGCTCAAGCCCATTTCATGGTTTTACAACACATGACTGAAGTGACCCCGTATATTGAAGAGCACAAGGACATGCTACGTCAAGAGAATGCAGGCCGATCAGAAGTTTGGATCACGAGACAACACAACCGTCAGTTCAACGAATGGTTGAAGGCGCAATTGACTAGGAGGTCGTCAAATGAAACACTACAATGGTTGGCAAAAGGGCCAAAATTTACAATTGTGACATGGCAAGGATACGACATTAATGGCTACACATTTTATACAACAGATCAAGATAGAAAGAGCACAGTGCAGAACTCAGGTGTCCGCATAGATGCCTATGATTCGCACGGCAGTACCGCTGGCCGAAGCTCGTACTACGGGCTTGTAGAGGAGATTTGGGAGCTTGACTACGTAATTTTCAAAATTCCTCTATTTCGGTGCCGTTGGGTCCAACTCCCACGGGGTGTAAAGGTTGACAAGTACGGCGTCACTACCGTGGACCTCGAATGTGTAGGATACAAAGACGAACCATTCGTACTCGCGAGGCAAGTTGTTCAAGTATTTTATGTAACCGACCCGGCAAATAAGAAGCGCCATGTAGTTCTTCAGGGAAAAAGAAGGATTGTCGGGGTTGAGAATGTTGTGGATGAGGAAGAGTACAATCAATTTGATGATTTGCCTCCATTCGGAGACGGCATCAGGCTCGATGAAGAACAAGGCGATGAAGCAAGCTATATGCGTATCGATCATCGTGAAGGGCTTTATTTAAAATGATATAGCCAAAGTGTAATAAATGATATAGGTTATGCATGTGTTTTTCATAAATGTATGTATGTTCCATTGTAATTGTAAAATGACTAAGGAACCCATGCATTGTAATTGTAAAATGACTAAGGAACTATATGAAATAGTTATATTTATGGTTATGCTTGCGTTTTTCATAAATGTATCTATGTTCCATATTGTAATTGTAAAATGACATAGGAACCTAGCTGGCTGCGGGTATTTATAGTGAACTATCACAGGCGGTTTACCAAAAGAAACCGTCTGTGATAACACATCACAGACGGTTCTATCGACATAACCGTCTGTGATAATGCATATCACAGACGGTTATATTGATAGAACCGTCTGTGATAGATCATCTTTAAATACCCGCAGCTAGGTCTGCGGAGTCCGCTCTGCCGCAGTCTCTTGTCTCCACTCTGCAGCGCCCCTACTAGCTAGGTTTTGCTCCCTCCCTCCCGACGCCACCGCTCCCGACGCCGCCGCTCCCTCCCTACGCCGCTCCCTCCCGAAGCCGGCGGTCCCCCCCGACGCCGGTCCCTCCCTCCCGACGCCGCCGCTCCCTCCCTACGCCGCCCCCTCCCGAAGCCGGCGGTCCCCCCCGACGCCTGTCCCTCCCTCCCGACGCCGCCGCTCCCTCCCGACGCCGCTCCCTCCCGAAGCCGGCGGTCCCCCCCCGACGCCGGTCCCTCCCTCCCGACGCCGCCGCTCCCTCCCTACGCCGCCCCCTCCCGAAGCCGGCGGTCCCCCCCGACGCCGGTCCCTCCCTCCCGACGCCGCCGCTCCCTCCCGACGCCGCTCCCTCCCGAAGCCGGCGGTCCCCCCCGACGCCGGTCCCTCCCTCCCGACGCCGCCGCTCCCTCCCGACGCCGCTCCCTCCCGAAGCCGGCGGTCCCCCCCGACGCCGGTCCCTCCCTGTGCTTCACATGTTAGCTTTATGATATATATATGCTTCACATGTTATATGCTTCACATGTATATATATATATATGCTTCACATGTTATATGCTTCACATGTATATGCTTCACATGTATATATATATATATATATATGATTCACATGTTATATGCTTCACATGTATATGCTTCACATGTATATATATATATGCTTCACATGTTATATGCTTCACATGTGTATATATATATATGATTCACATGTTATATGCTTCACATGTATATGCTTCACATGTATATATATATATATATATGATTCACATGTTATATGCTTCACATGTATATGCTTCACATGTATATATATATATATATATATATATATATATGCTTCACATGTTATATGCTTCACATGATATATATATGCTTCACATGTATGTATATATATATGCTTCACATGTTATATGCTTCGCAAGGTCTATTTGGAAGGCTCATAGCTCACTGCAATTAGCTAATCGTTAGAACTTTGTCAAAGGGCATAAAGCAAGTGACACACTCCAGTGTATCTTGTTCAATGAACTTGATGCACTGGTTTGTGTCACTTGATTCATAGAACTTTGACAAGCTGGGTCCATAGCTCACTTCAGTTAGTTTTTTCTTAGAAGAGAGATGGCGTCCACACAGTCTTCGTCGTCGTCATCTGGGTCTCACGCTCCCAAGACTGCGAAATCTAAACGTGGCCGAGGAGTATCGAAATGGCCAGAGGGCCGAATGACCATCACGGTGGTCTCTCCGGATGGGGTCCCTCTGGAACCGTCGAAAGCAGCGTCATCATTTCGGACTACCTACGGAATAATTGGAAGGCAACGGGTCCCCATCACTATAGCAAGCTGGAAAGATTTGACAAAGGATCACAAAAATCAGCTATGGGAGGAACTTACAAATTCGTTCGAGTTCCCAGCAGAAGCACAGGGACTCGTGCAACGGCAAGCGCTCCTCGCGATAGGAAAAGCATGGAAGAATTTTAAGAGCACTCTTGTGACGAAGTACGTGGCCGAGGATGTCACGCCCTTCACGAAGTATCCTTTCGTGTCGCCGGAAACATGGGAGGCCTTTGTGCAGATGAAGACGACGCCCGAATTTGTACAACAAAGTGCGGCGCACAAGGATCTCCAGTCACAAAACACGCACCCTCACAGACTCGGCACTGCTGGGTACGCGGGTAAAATCCCGCAATGGAGGATGCAGGATGAGGTCGCAATCCGATCGGAGGCCTCTCCGCCATTTGCCGGGATCGCAAACGAGCGCGCTCGAAACTGGTTAAGAGTGAGGTCATCAACCACATCTTCGGGTGTCTCTTTCAAAAACCCCGCAGATGAGGAAGTGTCCCAACGCATGGTAAAATATGTTAAACAACATACTTGTTAACACCTCTTGAACTTCATGGGTTCAAAAATAACATGATTAATTGCCTCTTGCAGCAATCATTGACTACCGAATCTTCTCGTGGCTCCTTTGAAGAATATAGGGAGATAGATTTACTATCACAGGCCTTGGGAAACAAGGAGCACCCAGGTCGCACACGAGGCATGGGGGTTTATGTACCTTGGAGGCACGGATTTCCAGATTACTCCGAGACATATAGGAGTAGGAAGAGATCCAAGGCGTACCGCAGCGAACAAATAAAACAGGAGCTTCGTGCTCAACTTGAGGAACAACTATCTGCCTCACTTCAAGAGCAGACTGCCTCACTTCGAGGAGAGATAGATTCGTTGCGGGAAGAACTGAGACAAGTCCGCAACCAATCGCAACCCACTCCTAGTACTGCGGTACCCAGTCCCCCTCAACGTCGCAGTAGCTGCGCGTCCACACCAATTTCTGAACATAGCGACGACCACTTACGTATTGATGACATTCAGGTAATGTACCTCTTTAGAATGGTACATAGATCTCTCTGGTGGACGCCTTAACTCATCTTGTATCGTTATGTAGGAGCCCATGCCTTGCACCCTCACAGTCAGGCTTGTTGGCTCTATTCCCGTTGATGCTGGGCGCGGCATGGTGTATCCATTGCTACCAGGGACGCTCGTGCACGGTGTACAAGTACACACCGGTTTCATGAAGGTCCAGGTGGACATGATTAATGATATTTTTAAGCCCGTCCCTCTTGAGAAGCCCCCAAACGAAGAGATTAAGACATACGGGGATGCCGTCCACACATTCATTCAGTGGCCCAAGAGGGACATCGTCCTCGACATGTCTGTGCCACAATCTTCACATCCAGTGGCCCAAGAGGGACGTCGCCCTGGACCTGGCACATCGGCTCCGGTGGCTTCACCTCCACCTCCAAATCCAGTAAAGTCTGTTGCATCGGCTCCCGCCGAGACGCCACCGAGAACATATCATAAGCGAGGCTCCAAGGCCTCCAAGGCTCATGTGACGAAAGTTAAGCCGCGTCCCGTGCCATGGAAGTTTGTTCTAGGAGTGTCGTTATTGCCCGATTCACAATTACGCCAGGTTGGTATGATTTGCAATAGATTGCATGCCTGGTACATGGAGAAGTCCAACATGAAGCCAAACCGGCAGAGTGCATTGACTCTGAAATATAACGACACGCATTTCCTCAACGACTTGGGCTACATCGTCGTGACATTCGATGATTTATTCTTACTATTCAATCTCGACGAACTCGACGCCTCACTTCTACGATGCTGGACACTGTAAGTGTACTGCACAATGAAGTTCTACATTCACGTTATACAGATAAATGTCATTACTCTTTCTTTATGTATAGATACATGATCCAAGAAGTCCGGCGATCGCGACGACCGGTGGGTTTCCTCGACCCTCACTTGGTCTCCGAGCAATGTATCAATGCAGATGCATCCTTCGTGCAAGGTTACATAACGAGGGGATTGATTGCTCACACCGACAAGGAATACATCATGGTACCCTTCAACCAAGGGTAAGTGCTTCACTAGTTGCCACACATCTGTTTCATTTGTACATTACATGCGGCATGAACTTAGGATTAATCACTATGGCGACACACATGACTAGGCATCACTGGATTTTGCTTGTGATTGTACCAAAGTGGAGCAAGGTAATATACCTTGATTCCCTCCTTAGGAGCAACCACGACTTCAGTCTTGTGCAAGAAGTACTTAACAGGTAAACTCATTTCCTCCATACATAACTCTATTGTAATATTTCTTTTGTTTGCCACTGCCGAGGATAAGTTTTTTGAATCACGTAGGGCGTTTGCCGATTATGTTGCTCAAGGAGGAAGACACGACAAATCCAGTGACACGCTACGACACAAAACGCGATTTCCGGTACCCGCTACAACACAACAATCCTATATCATACTTTGTTATAATGCCTCTAGAATTGACAATACCGATGTATGTAATTCTATTTTTGCAGTGCCACCAGCAGCTACAGGGCAACGTATGTGGATTCTACGTTTGCCGCCATATGAAGGAAATCATTGCTACTAAGATCAATGATCCAGAGGTTTGTCAGGTCCTTCCAATAATTATTACTTTCTGATTATATATATGTATTTGTATTACACACACATGCTAATTAATGACTTAACATTGCTCCTAGCGACAGCGGGTGCACTTCGACGAAAGTGCATATGATCTTGACAATCTCATGGAGATTCGTGCAATCATCTCCCAATTCTTGCTAGGAGAGGTCATAAGTAGGAAGGGAGAGTTCTACGCCGGCAATGGTGATAATTAGATGTTGAAACATTGGATTCAACTGTACAAATCAAACAATTCCTTCAAATGAATTCATTTGTCAGATTTTGTGTAACGATTTTCATTCTATATATATATGTATGTGATCTGCTGTGTACGAATTTTGTTGTAATTTACTATGAGTTGCAATTAACTTATATCTGTCATTTATCTGTAATCTGCTTGCTTGCTTGCGTTCAGAGGGCATGGCTAGCATATCCTGAGGCTAGCCAAAAAATATCAAATAAAATGGATGATGCACTTGGTATCACAGACGGTTCGTTGTTAAAATCCGTCTGTGATACAATATCACAGACGGTTTCAAAGAGTGCCGTCTGTGGTGTGAATGATATCACAGACGGCCTTTACTACTGACCGTCTGTGATACACAAATATCACAGACGGTTAGTAATTAAAACCGTCTGTGATATACAAAATATCACAAACGGTTAGTAATAAAAACCGTCTGTGATATTGTATATATCACAGACGGTCTTTATTACTAACCGTCTGTGATATTCGAGTATCACAGACGGTTTTTTTTATAAAAAACCGTCTGTGATAGTCTCGTATCACAGACGGTTTTTTTAAAACCGTCTGTGATACAAGACTATCACCGACGGTTTTTTATAAAAAAAACCGTCTGTGATACTCAAATATCATAGACGGTTAGTAATAAAGACCGTCTGTAATGTTGTTATCACAGACGGCTTGGGAACCGTCTGTGATAACCACAAGTATCACTGACACCTAGACACTGACGGTTCAGGAACCGTCTGTGATGACGGTTCCGAACCGTCTGTGATAGGGCTGTCTGTAGCAGTGACCTCCTCCTTCCAGGAGCGCACCAAGGACATCCTCGTCGTCATCTCCGGTCTCCTCTTTAGCTTCGGCTGCGACGCGCTCACTGCCACCTCCATGTACCTTGTCTGGTCCCTCCTCGCCTCCACCTGGCCACCTGGGCCTCCTCCTAGACTGCTTCCTCTCAGGCGAGTGCGCATGCGTGAGGGGGAGTGCGGCGACGCGCGACGCGTGTGCACCGATGCAGTGGGCTCCTCTGGGGCGGGGATGGGGAGCCTCAAGGAGTGCAACGATGGGTGCATGTGTGGGTCCTCATGCAAGAACTGGCGGACCAACACGGCGTCACGATGCAACTGCGCATTGTGCGCCACCTGAAGAAAGAGTGGTGGCTACACACCGACCAGGCCCTTCGCTACGGGTAGTTCGTCTGCGATTATGTTGGTAAAGCATAATACTTCCCTCTATAGTCTCTATGAGCTTCCTAGGTCCTTGTCAAAACATTTGATGAATGAAGGCCTGACTACCAAATGTGTGATCTTGTTATGATTCATGAGCTTACACCAGAATAAACAAAGCAAATTTTTGTTACACTTTGGCCAAATGGTGATGCCAGATACAGTTCACCTTTCTATATGTGTTATAACTATGCACTAGACACACACGCACAAAAAGGAATGGATTTGGTAGATGGTTGGGCATGCCTCAAGGCCCTCAACATGGCATATTACCGATGTACTACTTCTCTACTCGTGTTTTAGGGTCATATTTGTATTGCTTCACATTGAATTGTGTGAAAGGTTCAAAAAAAAAATGAAGGGACTTGATAATTAGTTACAAAGAGGGCAGGCACTTGCTACTATACCTGTGGATTCATCATTCATGCCAAAAGCATTTGCATTCAGGTAGGATAGGAGCTCTTGTAAAAGAACTAGATCAGTTCATATTCTGAATGGCATACTAATCTGATCATTTTGTAGTTATTAATTGGAAAGATAATGTAATGACTGTAGAAATTAGATAAGGTCTGATTGAAAATTTTCTTTCTATCATTTTCATATAACTTTTTTTTGTCGGTTTCAATTTGCATTGGCTTATCATTTATGACTATGTTGATATTGATGCCTAGGCTACTAGAACTTACTTTGACTTATCATATCTATGTTTGAATTATAGACGTGTTCTTGACAATAGAAGAAGCATGGAGGCCGCAGAGGCTATATGATGCATGGTTATCAGGCCCGGACTGGCCCGACGGTAAGAACAAGGATATTGATTTTTTTTCTTATTTTTTGAGATATATATACTTATAAAAATTTAATTTAAATATATACGGACTGATGGATAACGTATTGGTCCGACCACTTGTGCGGTCCACCGCGTCAGCGCACGCACATCAGCTCAGTCACTAGCCGAGGCGTCCGGACCTTCACGAGTTGCGACGGCGCGACCAACCCTCCCTCACTCCCGCACGTACGTACGTACGTCGGTGTCGGTCATCAGTTCAGTCACCACCTTTTCTGCCCCGCCCTGTCGCTTGTCGGCACAAATTAAGTTGCTAAACGTGGCTAATTGGAATATCGGGCAGGAGCTCTAACAATCACCACCGGTAGAACGAAGGAAACAATGCGAAGTACGCAATGTTAAGCTTACAGAAAGGAATACAACTCGAAAATGCTACCTAGGACAAGAGGCCTAGTTAATTTATGAGGTTTTTTTTACGATACCTTAAAATAAATATGAGTCATTCAATCTTTACGATCCAATAGTTCAGATTAGTTAGAATTTAGTTATACTATCACCTATATTACTAGCAGTAGAATCAATAAAGGGGTAAAATTGTAAATGCTGCACATGTCCATCACGTGGCCGTGCTCCTTCGGGTCCAACGCCGTTTCGAGCTCCCGTCCAGCGATATCCTGATTCCTGAACTAGCCCACCCTACCCGTTCAAGTTCAACAAGAGTTATCAATTATATATAATACATAGCGCTGAAACATGATGGATCACCCGACAAGTAGATGCATGCACTTAACTGGCATTAGGTAAAATGTCCTTGTCCCTGAACAATCTTAGTCTCTGGAGAACGAGTGTCTCGATGATGACAGGGTCACCATGGTGCTCGCAGTAGTTGACAACACCATAGCAGCTCGGTCGTTCTCACCTTGTTCCTCGTACTCATTGATGAAGTGGATTGTCATGAAAGGAGGCACCTCGACGCTCGCCACCTACAAGAACAACAAATCATCGCCTAGCTGGGAGCACCCACAAGAACAACAGAAGTATGTGGTGGATTACTGCGTTCTAAAGACATAACAAAGATGTGGGCTTACAGTCTTGCAGTCTTGTTGGTGGACTTGCATAGCTCCTGGGCGTGGGGAGCAAATTAAAGGCGTAGAACTGGACCAACTTGGACTTGAGCAGGCTTGTTGATTAGTACCGGAGCGGCATCTCGGGCATGACAACGTAGTTCTTGGTGACGGCAAACGAGTGTATCCACCCGGTGTCCACCCACCATGGCATGGGAAGACGAAAGTCTTTATATAATACCTTTACATCAATGGTCAGATTTTATTTCTACTACTACTTTTCTACTACTAGTATAATGTACTGTAAAAAAATCCTAATTTAGATACAGAGCTACGAAAAAGCTAAAGCCCTCCCACTCGCTTCAACGTCCTCCTTGGCACGAAAGAAGATTTGTTGCACTGTGTTGAAGTATGTTGCTTTCCTCGTCAGTTTAGGATTTTAATTAAATTGATCAGTACATAAAACTCAGTATGGTATCAGAGTCAAGAGATCTTGAATTTATAAAAGTCAATACACTCAAAGATAGCTGTGAATAACAATTGGAACTTATATACGCTGTATTTTGCGCCTGTTTTGTCTGTTCTTTCCCCCCTCCGGCGCAGGTGCAACGTAGAAACGGTGCGCGCGTGGTAGAGATTAGTTCGGGAAAGTAATAAGAAAATTGCAAATAGCATAATTTACTTTCGTTCTGTGCTGCTGGGATGCTGTGTTCCGTTTCTCCAGGATTGCAAAGGCAGACAGAGATCTGATGGCTGCTTACACTCCCACGATCACATCTCCAGTCTGATGCTACTATCTAGTACCGAATCCGTGTCTGAAATCTCCTTGGGAACATACTATGGGCCTGTTTTGGTTTGTGACAATACCGAGACCTGGGCAAAAGAACGGTGTCTGGCCGTACCAAAGTTTTGGCCAGCCACGTTCGTTGCCTTCTCTCGTGAAGAAAAGAACTTAGTTTTTTTTTTCTTCCATTGATCGTCTCAGGGACGGCAAAACAGACAAGACAAAGCAGACAGAATCGAAAAATGGAAAGCAAAAGCGAAAGCAGAAGACAAAAAAGAGAAAGGTAGGCGAGAATATGGCGCTGTGAAGGAGAGAAAAAGGCGGGAAGCGAAGCGACGCTGTCCCGACGGGGCTCGCCTTCTTCCAAGCAAGAAGCAGCAGCCTGCCTGACGCGCCACTTGGGTTCTTCGAGCGGCTGTGCACTTGTCGCCGCGCCATGGCTTCCTCGTCGTCGTCCTCCGACCCTGCACCACCGCTGGAGCCGGCGCCTGCACCTCCGCCGCTGCCAGAGGCCAGGCCGAAGCCGAGAGCCACCGTCGCCGACAACGTCCGGTGCCTGCTCAGGTCCGGCGAGGCGTTCATCCGCGGCGCCTTCCGGGGCAACACCGGCCACCAGACTCCTCCTCGGCCGCAGCACCACAGCAGCCCTGTACGCCATTTCCTTCTAACATGCATGCAGTAGTCGCCGCCGGCGCCGGTGACGTGCTCGATCGACGTAGCGCCTCATACGAAGCAGACAGCACTGCGTCGTCCTCTTGTTCTGTACTCTGATATCCACCCCGCTTAATTTTTTTTTCACATGCTTTCAGTAGGATTTTGTTTCATTGTTACGTCTGAAGTTTCGCCATCCCTATTCTGATCCTCCCCGGTGAATCGCTGATCATAAACTAAAATCAACCTGTACAGACTGCCATGATTGTATCTCACCTCTTTTTTTCCCCGTACCGCGTCACAGTTTTCTGTAAGGTTCGTGCGCATTTGGTACACTGAATCCAATCCTTGTGTGGATCCATGGTCCTCCCATGGATAACGTTTCTTTGTTGCATGGTTCCACTTTCGTACTACCATTCACCAGTAACATCGGTCAGTCCTGCTGGTCTCACTGAAACGCTTGGCTGCAGGCTGATATCATGAAGCGCTTGCAGCATGAAACATTTCCCGACGTCATGAAGCTCCTGGATAAACACGAACAGATCGAACACATCCTTTCCTTGTACAAAAGCGGCAAGGGGTTCCACTTCCCGGACCTCCCTATCCGGGTGAAGATCGCGCTCGAAGCGGCCGGGGCACTGTTTCTCGTCGACGGTGACGGGTTCGAACAAGCGAGACGAGTCCACGACAAGGCGGGGAACAGGACGGGCCTCAGCTCGAGGTTCGTCTTCGAGTCGAAGACCAGGGGCAGGGACACCATTGCAGCAGAGCTCTCAACCAGGATCGAAGCAGGTGCTCATCTTGGTGAGGCGACCGGGAGGCCCCTGGAGCTGACTAGTCTGAAGTATTGCACCCACATCAACGACTGGCTGTCGATGACCCTGGTTCCATTTGGAGCTCAGTGCAACAGCTTCTTGCACGATTCGAGCTTGATTCAGGTAATGTGTTCTGCTGGAATCATTTTCGTCGACGCAAACTGCTATATCCGTTGGGCTTATCCGATGAAATTGTCGGCAGAATCTCCGGAGCCAAGCCTCTTTCGACGGGCCGCCTTCGTTTTCTGAACATCACAACTGTGCTGCCAGTTTGAGCATCAAGGGATCCAAATTCACTGCTTCCATAGCCGAGCTGATCTTTGGTTCTGGAGCACAAGACAGCGACCATGGGGTAGCCAACCGCATGACCACATTTGGGCAAGTGTCCTACGAACCGGCCGAAGATGTCAAGCTCAGCTTGTCAGGACTCTGGCAGATCTGCCCATCGTCATCCCGGTTCAACAATCTTGGATCGCTCGCCGTTCCATTTGGCAGCCTGAAACCGCGAAAAAACACACCTCCTCGATCGCTCGCCGTTCCATTTGGCAGCCTGAAACCGCGAAAAAACACACCTCCTCTGGAACCGGATCCGGGATCCAGCGTAATGGTGAAAGGCCCTGCCCCTCCTGCTCCTTCTAGTCCCATGGCGTCTGTAATAGTATCGACGGTACCGGTGCAGGGTCCTCCTGCCCCTCCTGCTCCTTCTAGTCCCATGGCGTCTGTAATGTCGATGGTACCGGTGCAGGGTCCTCCTGCCCCTGAGCCACCCGCAGCCATGGTACCCGAACCCCGGTCACCGCAATCGATCGCGGTGGTGCTGAACTGTGAACTGTATGAAACTTTGAAAACAGAAGGGTGGGTTCAGATGGAGAGGCCCCGCCATGGATCGGTGCAATGGGGCTTCTGCTTGTCCGACACCCCGGAGCATGAGCTCGGGTGGGGCGTGGGGATGGGCGGCACGACGGAGCGGGAGAAGCACAGCCCGCACCTGGAAGGGTTCCTCAGCTTCCACCTCGGCAAGGGCGCGAAGCTGCAGCCAGGCCTCGTGTATGTCATGGCGGGGCCGAAGCCGACTCCGGCGCTGGTGCTGCGGTCGTCGTGGTCCATGTGATGCATCTTCCCTAAAGCTCTTGTTTTCCTCCCCTACAGCTGTTCTTGTCTGGTCACTTCTTGACTGCTCTTCTGATGATATGGTTCGCGGCTAATAAACATGCTTGACTGACAGTCTTGGAAATTCACATTCTAGTGTGATATTGCTTCATGTAATTGATTTGCTTTTGCGTCATTTTGCCTACAAGCTTGATTTTACTTGCTCTACATGGCGCAATGAATTATAATTCCCGTGCCCAAGCAACAAGCATACTGTATGTTTCGTACGTAAATCTCATACATGCCGACAGGGATGACATGAACTAGACAGAACAGTGCCAAGTTGAAAATACTCAAAACTAGACTGACCACTGAACAGATATCCATACTCGTCGCCAGTGTATCAAACACTGATCAAGCAACCCAACATCACAGTTCACAGCAAAGAGGCGGGCACCGGCAAGGAGAAGCGTCAAGCATGCAAACACAAACAACACAACGTAACTGAGAACATGAGCAATTAGGAATCAAAGCTCTCCCAGATACCACCTCCTGATAATTAACTGAAGGCAATGCACAATTAGCATAGCAGTTTCTGCTTATACGAACCGGTTTAAAACTTCCATCCACATTCGCACCAAACTTGCAGCATACAAGCTCAATTCATATCATATTCTTCGGCGTTCACCAAATCTATTCATCAGCCAACCTAGTAGACATAACAATTTCTAGTCGGACCCAAGAACAGCAGCAGGAACAAACGTCCATACTTTTCATCAGTGTGTCAAACACTGATCCAGCAACCCAACATAACAGATTCACAATTCACAGCAAAGAGGCAGGCAAGGACAGGCATGCAAACACAAACAAAACAATGTAACCAAACAAGATTTGCAATTAGCATGCCAAATTATCCCAGGTACGAACTAGTATTAACTTGACTGAACACAATGTGCAATCACCATACCAGCTTCTATTGATACGAACCACTACAGAAACATCCATCCCGGCATCCACAATTCACACCAAAACTTGGAAGTATACGATGCTAAATTCATAGGACATTGTTTGTTTTTCACCAACTCATCTGTCTATCCGCCTACTCAACACCGAACCGAACCGAAGGTAATACTTTCTACTCGGAACCAAGAACATCATGAACCAAGGCAACAGCAAGTCAGTCCTCAAAGGCCCAGGCGTTCTCCTTCCAAACCTCGGCCTCCTGCTCCGGCGAGTAGTTGTTCTAGATATGGAACATGTCGCGGATCTCCTCCAGTGTCCTCCCCCTCATCTTGTCCACCACCGTCCTGCAGCCCAGGTCCAGCAGGTCCTCGACGTTCAGGTAGTTCGCGGCCTGCACAAACCCACACACCAAATTACCCCAAATTGCACATACACCCTTGCACAAATTCGCAAACAATACATACCAATCCAAGTTCTTTCTTGAAGGGGAAGAGAGAGCAAGAAGGGAAAGAATCGAGTTGGTTGCTTACGAGGATGATCTCGAAGAGGGTGGGGTTGTCGACGCTGAGGAGCTCCTTGTCCCAGGCCTTGAGGCCGTGGGGGTCGGCGTCGGAGTCGACGTCGGTGACGGGCTTGGTGGAGGAGGCGGAGGGGGCCAACTCGACGGGGAAGGGGTACCGCTCGCGCTCGGAGGCCTCGGGGTCGTAGTGCGGCGCGTGCTTCTCGCAGTACTTGACGACCATCTCGAGCACGTCGCCGTAGACGCTGGGGATGCGGATGGGGCCCTCCGCGCAGCCGTCCTCGATCATGTGGCGGAGCATCTGCGACAGCCGCGCAGCGGCCTCCGAGACCCGCACCTCCACGCCGTCCTCCGCCACCAGCAGCAGCGCCTGCTTCTTCTCCATTTCCTCCGCCTCCTCCTCCGGGGACATCGGGCGCTTGCCCTTGCGCTTCTCGTCGTCGGCGGTGGAAGCCATGGATGGGATTGGGATGGAGCTTTTCGTGGGATTTGGGAGTGGGGATTGGGGTTTCGTCGCGATTTTTGGCACGAACTGGAACCGGAGGGTTTGGAATCAGGGGTCGAGCTCGAATCGACCTGTTGGGTTTGGTTTATGCGCGCGCTCCGTTCCGACTTTCTTTTTTAAAAGAATCGTGCAGTTGCTCTGCCTTTATTAAGTGCTCTGCCTATGTTAAGAAGAGGAATTTAGTAACAAAAGAGAGCTACTAGCGAATAATACCGTTCTAAGCATTTTCAATGATACTAGTAGTGTGCCCGTGCTAACGCTACGATAAAATACAAAATAAGATAAAATTTGTAAAAAATAAAACGAACAATCAGATTCATTAATATTCACGTCTCACATGGTTCAATACATTAAGTCAAGGTTGATGCAATCCATAATACAAGTAGAATTTTGTTTGTGAAATAGTTAAGACTGAAAACAAGACAAATAAGTACCAAAAGAAATGGCAGAAGCTGCTTAATTGAAAAATATGGAAATTTACCAGGTGTCAAAATTGACCCTTGCTCCTTCTGGGTATCCACGACCTCTTTCTCTGGACCCAAGGTAAAAGGACCTACAAAATAGGTTTATCAGATTTCCAATGATGGCATACCGTAAAATGTAACAATAAATTTGTCAGAAATGAAAGGAAATAGTACAAAGAATGAAATTTTGACCAAAGCATCAAGTATTACATTCAACTACATCAGTGCTCGTGAATTAATTATTAACACATGCTTTCTGAGTTAAAAGCAAAAATGTGATTGAAATCTCATATATTTTCCTTTCCATGATATAAATAACTACTACAAATGCAACACATGGACACCCAGCAAAAATGCATAAGTGACCCCATGATAAATTGCAGAAAAGCAATTGGCGTGTATTAATTATAAACTTTTTATGGAAACAATACAATATGTATTGATTAGTTATCCTTAGGAGCCTTAAAGTTTTAATAACATATAGTAGGATTACAAAGGCTGACAGTCTGCTTTGGAGCAGCCCTTTTTTGGGTTAAAACTTAAAACATGGTCATAGTCCTTAATCCTTATATGTTAAGGAATGAACTCAGAAAGTAAAAAATTACAGTACTCAGTTGCAGGGGCGATCTTTAGTGGACTACGAAATATTATTCTTCCCGCATATAGTGAAAAACTAATGGCTGAACTCTTCTGCCATAGAGATAGATGACACACTAAATTATGAGAAAATGCCTAATTGCCTACACAATGTAACAAGCGTACCAATAATTGTTGAAAGAAACTAAAATATGAAATACATACCTTTACTATACCAAGGCCAGGCCTATCAAACTGGACCTTGTAACAATGTACTCCAGCCAAACCCAACCCCTGATGGGTCCCCAAAAGTACCTATATGTACATAATCCAAATGATAGAAAGCAACACAGTTTCTTGAGTACTTACTATTGGTCCATTTTCAAGAGCATGTTCTTTGGCAAACTTAGAAGCCTGCTTAACAGCAAGATCATCCATCCCATCGACCTGTACCAAATACAAGGTGCCATACCATTATGAAATATTCACTGCAATACAAATACAAGCACCACGGCCAACTTCCAACTTCATACCTTTTGCTGAAACAAGAGAATTACGGGGGGAAACCAACTAATTTCGACAATAAGGCAACACAGTATGGTAATCGCTATGCAGCCCGAGAGGATGGGAAAGTCTGAATGATGTTACAACTACTCTGCAATTCATCCTATAGTCCATCCCCCTCACAAAATGAGACCCCAACAGTGTGATAAGCGATAACCAAGTCATGGAAAACGTCAAGACCAAAATTGTGTTAAATTATAACATATACTGGTCAATAATGTTGAGTTCACTGATCATATCAACTCCATAACAAACCAATCGAAAATTGATTCTTTACCTTCAACCTGGGCACATAGTCCCCGCGCTTGTAGTAGGCCGGGTTTTTCGATGCCTTCCACTTGGCCGTCCCCATCCCATCTATACAAATCATATATTATAAATCACACCAATTGCAATTTGAATTTGCACTGATGAACAGTGTTACAAGGTAGTAACAACACGATCACACACTTGAAAGAACTCATAGTGGTTGTTCTCGCAGACCAGTACGACGGGCAGCTTCCAGAGCACGGCCATGTTGAGCGCCTCGAAGAGCTGCCCTTGGTTGGCGGCGCCATCGCTGTAGAGGTCGAACGTGACGGTGCCCTCCTTCCTGTACCTCTGCGCGAAGGCGAGGCCGCAGCCGAGAGGCACCTGCGCGCCGACGATGCCGTGCCCGCCGTAGAAGTTGGCGTCCTTCTTTTACAAGTGCATGGAGCCGCCCTTGCCCCGGGAGCACCCGTCACGGCGGCCCGGCCCATGAGCTCGGCGAAGACAGCGACGATGTCCCCGCCGCGAGCGAGGTAGGCGCAGTGGTCGCGGTAGGCGGTGATGATGGTGTCGGCGCGGGTGGTGGTGGCGGAGCGGAGGAGTGGGGGGAGGAGGAGGCGGCGGCGGCGCGGGGTGGGAGGGAGGGGAGGAGGCGGCGGCGCGGGGTGGGGAGGAGGAGGAGGCGGCCGGCGGTGCGGGGTGGGAGGGAGGGGAGGAGGCGGCGGCGCGAGGTGGGGAGGAGGAGGAGGAGGCGGCGGCGGCGCGGGGTGGGGAGGAGGAGGAGGCGGCGGCGGCGCGGGGTGGGAGGGAGGGGAGGAGGCGGCGGCGCGAGGTGGGGAGGAGGAGGAGGCGAGGGCGGAGCGGCGGAGAACGGCGGAGCGGGGGGGGGAGGAGGCGAGGAGGCGCGGAGAACGGGGGAGACGGGGACGTGGGGGAGTTGATTCGGCGCAGCGGACGTGGGGGAGATGATTTTGCGCAGGTAGTTTTGTTTTTTTTTGAATCGGGCCCATATACTGACGCTGGTGGTTTTTTTATGTGCATGATCCGGATGATTTTGGCCTTAGGATATTCAATGAGTAAGAGAAGAAGGCTTGAGGAGAGATCCAGGCCATTCATTTGTATGAAGTTGGATTACTTTGGTACACAAATCTGGGTGGACTTAGATTAGGCATGACTGTGGGGGTGGTTGAGGGGGTGGATTTAGTAAAGAAAATTTTGGTGTATTATAGAGGGGTAGAGATAGAGTGATACCTCGTTATCGGCCACCATCGTCACATCGCTCTAGACAGCTCCGCACGTCTCTTCTGCTGCCCTCTCCACCTGTGGCCGGTGGCGCTGTCGCCATCTCGCCGTGTAGCCGCCGCTGCCTTCTCCCTCTGGCTCCATCCACCGCCCTCCTACCCCGCCCATCGCGGGGCCGCCGTCTCCCCTTGATCTACTTCTATGCCTAGGGGAAGGTGAACCCGTAACTGGGGAGGTGGATTTCCCTCCTCCGATGTCAGATCTGGCGGCGACGCCCCTTCAGGCAGTCGGATCTAGCACGCTACTAGGTCAGCGGTGAAGGAAAGTTGAGGGGATGGTAGTGGTGAGGGAAGGAGAAGGAGAGGGAGTGGGCGAGAAAGGAGAGGGAGCGAGGAAGAAGGGAGTTGGATCAGCTGCGGAAGCGGTGGAGCGGTAGTAATAGAGTGCTTCAAGATTCATACAGTTTTGATCCAATGACTGTCACTTATTCTATTGGAACGGTATAGAATTGGTTAGTTTTTCTCGTAATAAAATAATAAGGCCAATACAAAGAAATCTAGTTTAATAAAGAAGAAACAGAATAAAGACAAATATCAACAATTAGCCAACATCTACTCCCTACTCCGACACAATATGAAAAACCTTTGGTCTTTTTTTTCCGTCTTCTTTAATTTACGCAACAACCTATCGAAAGGATTGATATTTTTACCGAAAATTTCTTCCATTCCGTTCATTCCAAATATTCCAAATGGCATACATTACGATACCGCCAAAAATCTTTCATTCGTTGTAAGGAATCTTTTTATTAAGGGAAAATTGGTTCTGTACCACTGAAAGTTAACTCCTTTCGAAAAATACCACTAAAAGAACTCGGTTCTGAAAATTACCACCTAAAAATTCATCTCGCTTCGGGATTTAGCAGTATGTTAGTAACAGTGTTAACTGAGACAAAAATGCCCTTACCTGTTGAAGATACAAACTCGCATACACTGAGCAAGACAGAAGAGCTCGGTGCTCTTGCTCCAACATCAGGCGCATACACTGACCAGAAAAGAGCTCCAACATCAGGCGCATACACTGACCACTCCAACCAGTAAAATATCAGCAAAAAGAAGAGACACAGGCAATACTAAGCCAGGCAACATCATCAAACAACATTTTAACACATTTCCTTCCTTAGACACTAAGCCAGGCAATACAATACTACTAGCATTTCCTTCCAAAACAACATTAAGCCAGCCAGTACTACTAGCATTTCCTTCCAAAACAACATTTCATACAAAAGCATCCTTCCAGAGATGTAGTTGTTGCAGGAACAAAACAGAGATGATTTTAACACATTTCATGTCATTTCCTTCTTCAAATTTTTTCCCAGTTGTTTCTCAAAATCCATTCCAATAGCATCTCCACCTGAAAGAATTACAACAAAACAACAATGTATCACATTAAGTGGCGCCTCAACATTGATGAACTGAAAGAAAAAACACATACTATACAAGTCATACCAGTGATAGCCCAACATACAAAAGCATACTACTAGCTAATGATAGTTCTTCTGGCAATGCCCCCTGGGGATATGTTTGCCCTTCCTCTAGTTACAGGCCCTTGACTAGTTGGAGTAGAAGGAGAAGCCGCCATGTTTCTTGTTATTGGGCCTGGACTGATTTGTGTTGGAGCAGATGTAGTTGCTGCAGGCTCTCCTTTTCTATTCTTGGAGCTTGAAGTGGCAGGCTCTCCTTTTCTCTTCCTATAGAGCAAAGATACAAGTAAGAAAAATGAAAAACCAAGTAATAAAGCTTGAAAATTTACCGTGTTTTGGGAGGTGGTGGTAATTCATCACCCAGTTCAGTAGGGGGCTCACGGCAAGTCTTTTCAATATGGCCAAACTGGAAGCATCTCTTGCATTGGTAAGGGCCTCTTTTCCCAGCCTCGCCACTACTCTTGATCCGGCGTACTCTTGGTCTACCCGCAGGCCTTTCTAGCTTTGGAGGCACCATCACGAACCCAAGATCAACCACAGGCCATTGTGTCTTATCAACCATCGGGTTAACCTCAAACTGATAAGTAGCCTTGAAACGTTCAACTGAGTAGTAATCATGCACATAGTCCTCAATTCTAACTTGTCTCAGTGAACTTATGAAAGCTATAACATGGGTGCAAGGTTTGCCAGAAATCTGCCATTGACCACATGAGCATGTTTTCTTGTCAAGGTCCACTCCATGCCTCCAAGGAGTATTGTCTTTATGTTCAACTCATTGATAACACTAGGAAGTATTTGTCCTGTAAGCCTTCCAGCAATTAGCTGCCTTGTTGCTATCTTTTCCATGATCCTGCCCCTTATGGTGTCCATGAGAATATCTACTGGGAAACTCTTGTAATCCTTAATCCAGTTGTTGAAGCACTCTGAAATGTTGTTATTCACATAATCAACCATGCACTCCCCGCTGAACTTAGCTCTTGACCATATTTGTTTATGGTGTGTTTCCAAGTAAACAATAGCTTCTGGACTACTTTCTCTAATTTTGTCCCATAGGATCTGGTGCCTACGAGGTGTACATGCCCAAGCACAGGGCCACATGTACTTAAACACATCACCTTGGAACCTTTTCCTGAAATTCTTCATGAGGTGTCTAAAACACTCTCTATGCTCAGCTGCATCTTTGAAGACCTTGTGGACTGCATTCTCCAAACCTTTGCATGAATCTGTGTGGATTGTCAATCCATGGGGTGTCCCAATTGCTATCTTCAATTGCTTCATGAACCAAGTCCAGTTAGATTCGTTCTCCTTGTCAAAGATCCCATAAGCTACAGGATACATCCAGTTATGCCCATCAATTGAGGTTGCTGCTGCTAGCTGCCCACTATACCTGCCTGTGAGGTGAGTAGAGTCAACTCCAAGGTAAGGCCTGCATCCCACAAGAAAGCCATCCACACATGCTTTAATTGCCACAAACATCCTACTGAAATGAATACGACCACCTATCTTCTTGCAATCAATCTCCACTATGCTTTCTGGGCATGTTTCTTCTAGCTGAGCTTTAAAACTCCACAACATTTTAAAACTGTTCTCCCAAGTACCATGGAGTTCTTGCATTGCGCATTGCAATCCTTCCCATACCTTGCCATATGACACTTTGATTGGGAACTGCTGCTCAAGCTGAACCTGCAGCTTCTTTGCTCCCATTGTAGGATTATTTCTCAATATCTCAGTTGCCCTATTGGCTATCCAACCTTTTGTAGCCTCCTTTCCCATCACCTTGCTTGTGCTAGCACATGTGTGGTCCTCTGAAATAGAAACAATCTGCAAGGACAAGCATATAATTCAGCAAAGTACAAAAAGATGCCGCATATTAAACAAAACAAAAAGAAAATTCACCATGAATGTAGGACAACCAAGAAGTTTCTTTGCATAAATCTTCCAATCACATTCTGGATCCGCACATTTTGCCCTATACCTTTTTTATCACTATGCTCTACAAAAGTTTCAAATTCCTTTTTGATTGCATATTGTTTGATAACTAGCATAAAGGCATCCTTGTTAGCAAATGTGGATCCCTCTTTTATTTCAGGATTGTCTCGATCATATGTGGTTTGTGCAGCAATTGCATCATCGATCATAGCAGCTTCATCATTTGGTACAACATCATCAGGATCACAATCTTTCAGTCCCCCCACGTTGTCACTGTTATCTCTTTGAGCACCTGCATCTGTAGTGTTTGGTTGCTTCTTGAAATATCTCCATTCTTCATCGGCTCCAGTTGGATCATCTCCTTCTGCATCAAAACCAGGATCCATATAGTGCTCTGTCTCTTCCTCCTCAACTCTATTAGGACCAGCTGCTGTGAGGCCATGTTCTGGTTCCTCTGCCCACTCTGCACCACCATTTTCAATCGGAAACTCGTTTCTAACTACAATCTGCAGCTCACTATCCCCAATTCTTGGTTCAATCTGGAGCTCATTCACCTCACTTGCAACAACCAAGTGGTCAGACCTACCAATAGTCATGATAAACTTCACTACTTTTGAAGACCGTAACAAGGATAAGAGCTCCTGGTCAGTAGCAAGACGAACTGTTTCACCGTCAGGTCCATCATACCAAAAAATTGCATCCTGATTACTCGCCCAGCTATACTGTTCGAAGACATCTTTCTCCATATCAACTATGGAATACTCCTCTGAATCCACCCACCAATCCAAGAGCCTACCCTTGCGGTACACAGATCGCCCATCCTCTACCGTTTGAAAGGAAGTAACAGCAATCTCTACTTTACAAGCATTATGCGAATCGATCCTGAAAGAGTAGCAGTACAGAGAGTTAACAAACTGTACTGCTGCACATCCTCAGGGATCTCTACAGTTAGGGTTCGATTCTTACCCTTCAGGGATCTCAGGTGGATGCATCCTTCTTGAGGTGCTGCAGAGGAGATCGCCTTCTTCAACCCGACGCCCGAACGCCGCCCGCCCCTCTGGCAAGATTGCCCGTCGCCCGAACGCCTCCCGCTGCTCTTGCCAAAAATCCCCGTTGTGGCCGCCGCCCGCCGCTCTCCTTCCCCGCCGTGGCCGCCGCGCCGCCCGCCGCTCTCCTTCCCCGCCGTGGTCGCCGCGCCGCCCGCCGCTCTCCTTCCCCGCCGTGGCCGCCGCGCCGCCCGCCACTCTCCTTCCCCGCCGTGGCCGCCTTGTTGGTCGCTGGCGCCGCTCGATGTTAGGGTTAGGGTTGGGGGTCGGGTCTGCCGCTCGGTCATGGGATTTGGGGTCGGGGTCTGCCGCTCAGCTCGGTCTGGTCAGGGACTCAAGTCATTCGGTCAGGGGCAAAAATGTCATTACGAAAATGGGTAATGTTAAAACACGAACGGAAACTAACAGACTGCTAAATCCCGAAGCGAGATGAATTTTTGGGTGGTAATTTTCGGAACCGAGTTCTTTTGGTGGTATTTTTCGAAAGGAGTTAACTTTCAGTGGTACAGAACCAATTTTTCCTTTTATGTTTTATTAACTAGCCCGGTTGCCCGCACGATTGCGCGGGTGGCTAACTCTATATAATTATTACACAAAGTAAGAAAAAATCTATAAAAAAATTTATGCATTTTGGCAACATATATTTGCTGGACACATCTATTTAGTTTTGTTACATTGAAAATAAAAAAAATCACAAACCAAACAGAAGGTTTTTGAAAATTGTCAGATCTTTCGTGCCTCCGATAAATCCATGCTAATTAATCAGGCTGTGATCTACACTGATTAAGCTCTCTGATCAATACGGCGGCTGGGCTAATTTGATTATCTGCATGGTGGTCATTGGTTAGCATGTTCGTTGGATCTGGGCGCTCTACTCCAACTTCAGCGAGTTCACGGCCGACCAGGAGCGGCTCATCTTCCTACACAGCGGCCGCCGGTTTGGCTACGTCGAGGGCTTCGTCGTCACCGCCGAGGGCCTCATCAACAACTGGAGGTCCTCCCCCTTTTCGCCGCAGAACCCGGTCAAGCTCAGCTCCCTCAAGCGCCGCTCCGGCGTGCTCTACTGCCTCAAGGTCACGAAGAACTACGATGACTCCACCGCTGGAACCGTCAATCAGGTCCGTCTCCCTCGGTCGGGGCCGCCTTTCCCCATTCAATAATATATAATGTCTCCTAGGTCCTAACCGTCCCATTTGTTCATGATGGCATTTCTTTTCTTTTAATCGAAACATATATTCCGCTTATTGTTTCACGGAAGGACACCTTAATAGCTGGAGTTTTTTTTTAAAACTTCTCTTAATACCTAAAGTTTGTTTCATGTACTATATACTTTCTTTCACGTGATATGTTATAGTTTAGATCAAACTAATCTAATTAATCTACTGCTACGTACACAATAGATGGTTAGATGTGTTATTAATACTAGGCAGGGGCGGATCCAGCGGTGGGGCGGGGGGGGGGGGGGGGGGGGCTCGAGCCCCCCTACCGCTATCGGACCCTTGGAGCCCCCCCATAAATTTTTAGCATGGATGTATAATGTAGCAGGGGCTGAGGTCGAGCTGAAGGTACTTCAGCCCCTCCAAAATTTTTTCCTGGATCCGCCATTGATATTAGGGTCCACCAAATCAAAGGCTAGATGTTTTCCTTTTATTGTGAGAATTTCTAGCTATTTCTTTTTTTTAGAGACCGGGGAGGGAGGGATTATTAGCTCTTTTAAATTAAGAAGAAATATATCTTTAAGAAAAACATATGATGACTGTTATAGTTTTACTTAATTAGGACTCACTTGATTAAGAGTTAGATGTTTTACTTTTTTGCGAGAATTTATAGTTTTTTCTCTTTTTTATTAGCGACTCTAACATGCCTGTCATCAATTTTTAGTAATAAATAGATTCTTGCCATAGGGTCATCATATTACTGCTTCCATGTTTTCCATTCTAACAAGAATGGTATTAATCTCAAAGCACACAAAAGGGTAAGTAACTAATATCCACCATTCAATCCTATTTTAGAAATTATGCAAATCACTTTAAAAAATCATAAAAGCGCCTCCCTTACTATAATGACCTGTTGAACTTACTGCCAGAGCCCGTAGATCGATCCATTGAACTATCTGAAACTGCACTGCGTGGCAAAAACACACTCGAAAATGAGAAGCGATCGATGTTGTTCCATCACATTAAGCACAAAGGCTGTAGATGGAGGGGTTCGTCCACCCTCTTAGCATCAACTTATCCACCGTTTCGACTTTCCAACTCGGCGGTGCGCGTGTGGTTCTGGACTCGTGGTTTGGCGGCCACGAGACCGAGCGGGTTTGGTTGACGTGGCGTGTAGAAATACAACAGTAAAACGGTGAGGTTCTAGCCTTTTTAAGCCTGTTACGCGGTAATTTTATACAAAACAGTTTAATTTCTATAAGAATCAGAGAAAAAAATCGTGTTCTAAACAGGATCTTATCTCAGTTTGTGGTAAGCATGGCCTCGTTGGATCTTTGCTTTCAGAAAATATGGGCCTGGAGTATGGATTCTCGAAGAATACGGCTAGCTCGTGCTTCACCAGAATGATAAAAAAAAGCTTAAACATGTGTTTATTTGACCTTTTCTCTATTTTGAAATGCAAAAGAATCTAAATCCAAAAATGCAACGAGCACTTTTTTTGAAACCTCAATCATCATATCCTTCTAGGGGTGCAATCGGATCGGATATCTCCCGACCGACCGACCAACCGGATAGCTTCGGATAGGATTCGGGGAAAAATCTCGATAACCGACAGATTTTGTCGGATACGGTGTCGGAATCGGATAGTAATTTTCGGAATCGGTATCGGATTCGGGAGAGCAGTTTCCGACGGATATGAGAATATCCGGAAATTTATTCGTTATTATCCGACATATGCAATCGGTATTATCCGGTAATATTCACCGTGACTCTGTCCGTCCGTCGGCCCGGCCCACTTGCGCTCAGCGCTCACCCCCCGGCAAAGCCAAAGTGCCAAACCCTAACACCCGGCTCCGCACTTCCGCAATCCGCAGACCGCACAGGCGCACCGCATCGACCCTAAGTCCCTAACCCTAACACGGCTCCCTCCATCCAGATCCAGCCGGCACGGCGGCGACCAGCGGGCGCACTTGCGGGCGGCTCCCTTGCTCCGGATCTGCTGCGCAGCGGCGCCCCTCCGGCATCCGCTACAGTGCGAGCTCCCTCCCCTGACCCGCGAGCCCCCTCCGGCCTCCAGCGCGAGCTTCCCCCTCGGCCCGTGCCCGGTGCCTCCCCCTCTAGCCTCCGACGCCGTGTGTCGAGTGCCGAGTGCTGACGCCCGGGTATGTAAAGTTGTAAACTCTAGTTTTTGATGCCATAGTGCCATGAGTTGATGAGTATTACTGGAAGTGTTATTCACTGATGTTACTGAGCCATGAGTATCAGTGAATATAGTTATATTCACTGTGTTGCTCGAAGTGTAATTCAAGAACACTCGAAGTGTTGTTGGCAACTATATAACAGCAGTGACATATATTCAAGAGCCTGTTATATTCACTGATGTTACTGAGCCATGAGTATTATTCAAGAACACTCGAGCCTGTTCGAACACTTTGAGCCTATGCTGTTATTCAAGAACTGTGCTGTTATATTACTGAGCCATGAGTATTACTGGTAGATGATAATTGTAAACTATATGTTCTGTCATATATGTCACTGCTGTTATATGTCACTGTTGTACTGTGAATGTTGTTAACTGTTATATGTCACTCCTGTACTGTGAATTTAGTATGTGTCATAATTTAGTAATTAGTATGTGTTCTGATCTGATGCATATGTCACTGCTGTGCTAGTGTGCTGTGATTTGAATAGGATGGAAACTAGAAGTGGAAGTGCAACTGCTGCCGCAGTTAGTGCAAGCATTAATGCACATAGTGGGAATGCAGTGGCAGTGGCACCAATAGGAAGTGATGAAGTGGCAGCAAGTGAACATGAAGCGAAAATCACTACGAAAAATGAGCCCCCTGTGAAGAAGCAAAATAAATCTACCTCTATGGTTTGGCAGTACTTCACAAAGACTTGGGAGACAAAAACTGGAGCAGATGGCATTGAAGTGAAAGAACTCTGGGCAAAATGCAAGAAGTGTAGTTACAAGGGTCGTGCTGAGACCACAAGGGGTACAAAGGCCTTTTGGAATCATGTGGAATACAAGTATTCTGTAAAGCAAGGCCAACTAACAATCAAGCTTGAAAAGAATGATGACAACGCCGTTGTGCAGGCATACAAGTATGATCCAGAAGCTAGCCTAAAAAAGTGACAATTGGCACTTGTTATGCATGAATATCCCTTTAATAGGTTGAGCATGAGTACTTTGTGGACTTCATTAAGTCATTGCGTCCTGGGTTTTCATTTAAGTGTCGCACATTCACAAGGAACAATATACTAGAAATTTTCACAGAGGAAAAGGAAAAGTTGTATAATATGTTTAAAACTACGTCATGTCGCTTTTCTGCTACCATGGATATGCGGACTTCAATTCAAAATAAAGGGTACATGTGTATCACCGTGCACTGGGTAGATGATAATTGGCAAATGCAGAAAAGGATAATCAAATTCATGCATGTGAAAGGTAGCCATACTGGGACAAATCTAGCCAATGAGTTTGTGAAGGGTGTGATGTCCATGAACCTTGAAAAGAAGTTATTTGCTTTAACTCTAGATAATGCATCATCTAATGACAAATGTGTTAAAGAACTTATTCCAATACTCCATAAGCATGCTCCCTTGATCTATGATGGGGGCTTTTTCCATGTGAGATGCTTATGTCATATATTAAACCTTGTTGCTCAAGATGGATTACAAGCAATTGCGTCTTCAATCCAAAATGTTAGAGATATTGTTGCAATTGTGAAGAATTCCCCATTGCAGTGGGAGGAATTCCAAAAACGTGCATTTGAATGTGAGTTGGATGTCACAAGAAGTCTTTCATTGGATGTTACAACAAGGTGGAACTCCACTTTTGATATGTTGAATAACGCTGTTTACTTCAAGAAGGCTTGTCAAAGGCTACTATTTTTTGAATGAGAGCAAATATAGAAGATGTGCTCCAAGTGAAGATGATTGGGATAGGGCAGTGTCTCTAACTAAGTGTTTGCAGAAATTTCGTGATGTAACAAATATCTTTTCTAGACATTCGTATCCAACTGCTAATCTCTTTTGGCGGAAATTTTGTGAGATAAAGTTAGCAATTAGAGATTGGGTTTGTGATTGTGATGAAACCATTTCTACTATGGCAAAGTCAATGGAAGTTAAATATGAGAAGTATTGGGACAAGTCCAATAAAGCTCTTGCCATTGCATGCTTTCTTGATCCAAGATATAAGCAAAAATTGGTAGAGTTTTTTTTAAGAAGATTCATGGTGACACGTATGGGTGGGAAGTGGAATTCAATGATTTCATGGATGTTGTTCACAAATTATTTCAAACTTACAAGTCTACCACTTTTGAGGCAAAGGCTACCACTATAGTGGCAGTTGTCGATTCTCAAACATGTGGTGTTGACCAGGAGATTGAAGACTTCTTGTATGATGCTAATGTGTCAAGCCAAAGTGAGAAAACTAAATTAGAGACATACATGAAAGAACCGCTACTTCGGTGGATTGATACTAATGATGCCAAATTTGATATATTGGATTGGTGGAGGGGTAAACAAGGGACTTTTCCTATTCTATCACGATTAGCCCGTGATGTATTATCTATGCAAGTGTCAACAGTTGCCTCTGGGTCGGCGTTCAGTGCTGGTGGGCGTGTTGTTGATTCTTTTCGTAGTCGACTAGATCCTGAGGTGGTCGAAGCATTAATTTGTATCAAGGATTGGACGGCTGCGGCCAAAAAAGGCAATAAAAATTATTGATTCATTTACTTCATATTTTCATATGATTTCCAATTTACTAATTTCCTTCTGCCACAATAAAATGTTAGGTTCCAAGGAGAAGAAGATTGCATCACTCATGGATGAGTTCGACATGGACATGGTGGCTAAGGCTATAGAGCATGAGGTTTTCAAGTTTCTTATCTTACTGTTGGTTGGATTGCTTGTTGTTGTTCATGTTTAACTATATCTTTAAAATTTTACTTGTAGGATGAAACCTGGATTGATTTTGACAGTGATTGATGGATTGGGGATTGCTTGCTGCTGCTATTGGACTGCCTGTTTTTGCTAAATGTTGGACTGCCTGTTTCTTATCTTATGTTGTTTGCTAAATGTTGGCTAGTTGGCTGTGTGCTAAATGTTGGACTGCTAAATGTTACTATTGTGTGCTGTCCATCCTTGGTGCTATCTACTAATTGTAGTTGTTCTGTCATACATTTTCAGTGGAGGCAACACTACAGGGTTGTTACTCCTTGTTGTTATTGCTTGTTACTGCTTGCATGTTTATGGGTGGTGAGAATAGAGCAAAAGATATTTTGCAGGTTTGTTATTTTGCAGGTTTGAATGTAAGCCACCTTTTGTACTCTTTATTGTATCTTGCAATACAGGTTGATAGAGCTAATTACTTTTTCAGCCTAATGTTCTAATCTATGCCTTACTTGATGTTGCAGCCTTGATGTTGATGTTGCAGTCTTGATGTTGCAGTTCTGAAATCTAAAGCTGCTAATAGTGCTGTTGAATCAGTTTATAATGGTGAATTGGTAAGAAAGCTGTAAAAATGGTCTACCTGTGCTTACTGCAAACTCATTTTGCTCAGTCAGTAATCGTGGTTTCATTCTTTGCAGGCAAGTGCTGTCACATTTCATACTAAATTTCAGCCCCAACTATTCTGGACACTACAAAAGGCTAGATCTTCTTTTTACATAAAATCTTCTATATTTATAGATACGGATGAATCTGATCATGAATGCATGTGCTGTTTTGGTTTCCCTGCATTCAGATCATCAAGACCGCGACTGTTCACTTCAAGCTCTGCAAAAGGGAGAACACCAAGCAGTTCCACAACTCGAAGATCAAGTTCCCGCTCGTGTACCGGAAGGTCAGGCCGCCCACCAGGAAGCTGAAGACCACCTTCAAGGCGTCAAGGCCGAACTTGTTCATGTGATGTGGCGGAACTTGTTCAAGCTGAAGATCAAGTTTTATGATGTTTTAAAGTGTTGTAGTGGTTCATAATTTGTATAAACTATTGTGTATAATGAGGTGTGGATGGTCGATGACCTAATACTTCTAGAAAGTCATGACCTAGAGGTCATTTGGCTAACATTTTAATTATGCAAAGCTTGAGAATGTCATAAGGATTAGGTACATATGTTCAGAGACTTTGAAGCCAATTGTTGATAATATTTTGATGCTGTGCAAACCTTGACGCTAGCTATGGAGTCTCTACACGTTTTACGTTTGTCTTCTCATGTGTTATCCGATGAAATATAGTTACCGTATCGAATCCGCTTCGTATTCGTTCCGTATTTGTGACTGATATTATCCGCGTTCGTATTCGTATCCGACACTATCCGTGTTCGACTCCGATTCCGAGAAAAAATATGGTATAAGATACATGATGAGCAATTACCGACCGTATCCGCTCCAATTGCACCCCTATATCCTTCTTGTCCACTTCACACCTTAGAACACGATGCTCTCATATAGAGAAAGACGATTGCCATCTTTACCTGAAATTAAATGACTGAGGAAAAAAGGTCCGTCTTAGCGCGATGTTCTCATATAGGGGTTGATTTTCTCTAGAGACAAAGGCAAATTTCCATGGGGTTAGACAATCCTCACTCCAGTATAAAAATGCTAGATATATGCTCTTCCACTGGGTTAAAGACTGCTTAGGCAATTCTAGTAATTGTTGACCCCTTACCGATTGATCATGGCTTGATTTCATTTGGTTTTCTGGGGGTTGATCGATTGCATAAACATGGGGATCGGGGAGGAGAAGATGGACAGCTCGTCGGAGGCTGAGCTGATGCGCAAGGATGTGATCAAGTGCATCCAGGACTTGTCGGACTTGACCTGTCAAAGCTTGTAAGCTCTCTAGGAAGCTCACTACTAGTCTGGTATATCTTGTTTAGTCTAATGCTTCTTGATATAGATGCTTATTTTTCCCTCATTTGTTGCAAGACTTGTCGGAGGTTGATTTCAGTTGTGGGAGTACTAAGAAGACAGATTTTTCGCGTGCTGACCTCCACAAAGCTAAATTTGGGGTACGGCACTCGCGTCTTGATTCTGCTTGTAGCATATCTCAGTAGCTCTTATCAAATTAGTAACTATGTTGTGGGTTTTATAACTCAGTTCCGTGACCCCCGTGGAAAACACTTCTACTAGGAATTGCTAACAACAGAATTACCTATCGTATTCCTTTACAAAATATCATGTAAAGCTCTTGTGTCGAATGCTACATTGATGGTGAAACACCTATGTCTTCTTCGCAGGAGGTCGAGGCTTCTCATTCTTCATTCCATTATGCAAATTTGCGTGAGTAAGAAGCATCGACATTTTTTTCCCTTTTTTTTTTTGCAGTTTTCTTTCCTTTTCTTTTTTTTGGTTGTGGTGGGTGGTTTGAAGGGGAGTTTGGGGTTTGGTAATAGTGCTTAGGTGATTGGCTTACTATTTTCGCACTTCTTTAATTTGTATTTTGGAGATGCTGTTCGTAATTTTTTCTTTCTCGAAAACGCTAAGAGCGTTTCATTCAATTAAGTGGAAGGAAAGAAATATAGATGTTAGATTGCCCAAGAAAAGGGCAACGAATACATGGAGGCGGGATTACAACTGGGCACTCAAAGGCGATTGAAACGCGCTAGACGGCAAAATAGAACCTAAATTGGTAGCCACCGCCTTTACCCAGGTGAGACATTCTGAAAAACTATACGAGAAGGTCATAGTTATGATGTGATGAACCATTATGATTTGAGAGATTTAGAAATTTGATTAGCAGTATTGCTGGTCGGTCGAGGAAAGGCCGGTCAGGCCGGCATTATGCCACCGGTCTGACCGGTTGGTGTCAGCGATCAGACCGCTTGGGTGGATCGATCTGACCGGCTGGTGTCAATGGTTTGACCGCCAAAGGGTTGGCGGTCTTACCGGTTGAGGGATGTCCAGATGAGGACTTTCAGCCAGAATTCATATTTGTAGATTTTGAGTTGAGAAATGGGTTTTAGTGAGTATGATTAGTTGTTTTATGTTGCATGAGCTATGTTACCGTGGGTCAAGTTGTGAAGAACTTATGCTCGGAAACGATTTCTTTGTCTTTGGATGTGCAGGGTCATTTGGAGTCAACCGTGGTCAACGGTGATGATTGAGGCTGGGCTCATGAAGGAGTTGAGGCCCAGAACGATCAAGGAGTGAGATGGCGAGGTCAAGCATGGCACGAGAAAGGCAAAAAATGTTGAAGGTGATTTCGAACGGCGGGATGACACCATGTATCTTGGACGGGTCAAGTGAGCCGTGGTTCGGTAGAACCGGGATTGAAAAGACTTGGCAACACGTGCAAACTAGCGGTGCACCTACACGTGGTAAGCTTGACGATTGCTTGCAATAGGAGATGAAGACCAGGTCAACGAATGGTATTTTGGTAGTTTGACCAAAATACCGAAAATCATTTTGAATCAAAACCGTAGTGCGTGGGTGATGCATTGGAGAACAATTTAGGTCAAGATGGAGCTAGTTTGATCAAGACGGATCAAGACTAAGAATTTAATGGATACAGGCTTATGCGCTTTAAAAAGCGTACATAAGTGAACATGTGTGAGTAAAACCCGTGTGTGTGGTTGCCGAGTTTCCTCCACTGTGTTAAGTAAATAGTATCTACTAAGGATTATAGGTGGCTGGTTGCCTACCTATAAAAGGGAGTTGGTATGGAGACATGTGGTGAACCACCCAACCCATCTCTCTCTTGTTCTTTGATGTCTACAGTTAGGGTTTGAAAGTAAGTGCCTTATGTGCTCTTTGTCCTCCAAGATGGAGTGGCTGTAAAATCTATATTGTCAAGTAAGCAATATATCAATATTTGATCATATACATGGATCTATCTTGCTTTGATTGATCTAATCTTGTTTCGGTTGGTTTGGCTTGAGTTTGGCCCCTTTGAGCAATCTCCTATTTTGAGGGTTTTTTAACTTGATTTCTTTGGTGTTCTAATTTGTTGTGATATGTGAAAATATATCAAGACCCATCTTGATCATCATCCACCATGAGCAAATTATATTAACTGGTTTTGGTTTTGGGTCGGTTTTGGGGCAACCCTTATTCAAACTGAAAAAGGTCTTAACTTTGGTCATGATTTTTATGATCATTTATTGAAATAAGTTCCTGAGATCTTAAGCAATGTGAGTATAAAGTTTAACTTTGTCCTCTCATTTCTAATGAGCGAGACAAGCGCTCGGGTGAGGGCTACTCCCAAAATGTGGAGCCATCCAAGTCTTTGCCTCACCCTACACCATCGGAAGAAAATTCAGTGGGAGAGAGCCTCACGTGAGCCCCCCTCAGTGAGCTGTTGGATCAACATGATCCACTGAATCCAATGGCTCACGGAGGAGGGCCTCACGTGAGGCCCTCCCCCATAGAATTTGTTTCCTACACCATCCCCATCTATTCACCTCCTATGTCTTCTTCTCCGAGCATGCAGCTGTCGCTGCCTCCCAGCCCCAACGAGCCACCACCCCCATGTTGCCGCTGGCGCTGCCATCAGCGCCATGAGGGCACCCCCCATGCTGCCAACAGTTGCTTCCGCCAACCACGGCTGGTGGTGCCATCATCGCCTCGCTGCTCCAACGCCTCTTCCCCAGCCGCGTCGGCTTGCCCTGCCCAACCTAACTAGACCGTCACCACCGCCCCTACCCTCGCGATGTAGGCCGTGCGCCATGCAGTTGTTCCAGCTCGTAGCGGCGTGGCTGTTCCCCTGCGCCGTGTGAGCGACGACGGGGGCACTGGCCGTGCTGGTGACTACGGCCATTGAGCACGACCGCTCATCGTTGTCATGGGCGGCAAGGCGGCCGAGTCGTCGGGCTCCTCCCCTCTACGTCCTCATCATCCTCCTCGCTTGGGGACTAGCTTGTCTAGTTCAGAATGTCCAAGCAGGACGGAGCAGCACAGTCGCTCCGCCTCGCCGTCCTGCTTCGACATGCGTGGCAGCAAGCAGGAGGAGTGGCGTCAAGGACGGGCACCAGGAACGGCAAGGCAGCCAAGTCGAGCTCCTCCACCCCCGCCTCCTCAATGTCCTCCTCATCTTCCTCCCCCTCCTCGCTTGGCGACTGCCTTGAGTTCAGAACATCTCAGCAGCAGCGCAGCCGCTCCGTCATCCGAAATAGGATGAAATTTCAAAATTTTTGCCCCTTTCGTTAAGCAGTGAAACAAGAATGATTCGATCAAATTTTGGCTGAATTTGGTCCTATTTGAAATTTGTCCTAATTTCATCCAAAATTTGGTTAAATATCTTCAAAATTCAAATGCTATTTAAAAATTTTGGACAAAATTTTGTTGCTTTCGGTCGTTTCGCTGCTTGGCGAAATTTTTTCCCGAGCAAGAGATTTTTCCCTAGAAGCAAGATGCCTCGGGGCTCCAAATTGGCTGCGCACGCTCGCCGGAGAAGCAGGAGGAAGCAAAGTGCGGCATGATTGGCAGCTGTTGGGATTGAATCACTCAATCTTTTTTCTTGCCTGTTCTTCCACGGAGTTACACGGCTTAAATAAGCCTCATGCACACACACGACCTCCACGTATCTACTAACTCCGCTAACTTGGGCCTATTCTCATGCCTCACGGAATCTCACCACGATCTGCACAAGACTGATTCTCACAGCTACGATCACTTCTCATGGATATGACCACTTCTCATGGCTACGACCGCTTCACATGGCTACGACCGCTTCATCTTCTGACTTCCTCGTACTCAGATGCTCTGACTGCTATTGTGTCCTTCCGAGTACCGACTGCTACATTATCCTTCTGAGTACCAACTGCTACAATGTCCTTCCGAGTACTGTAGCTCCGACCGAATATTCGACTTTGGCTTCACACATACTTGGAGTCTTTGACTACCTTCGTGCTTGGAGTCTTTGACTGCCTTCGTGCTTGGAGTCTTCGACCATGGTCACTTTGACTGCCGTCATCTCGTAGCAGCTTCATATCGTCGTCGTGCTTGTCGGTTTCACATCGACTCCTCTGGCGATGATGGCTTCACACCACCGCATTCAGCTTCCCGTCTGAAAAATCAAGCTCCATTTAAGTTAGTTTTGGTGATGATGATAAATATTATTATAAAATTCTGGTGATAATGACAAATGCATTTGTGAGACTAACCTTATTTATTTATTATGATATTACTTAGTTTTACATGGATGAAAAGGTGAAATCATTGAGGTATGTATTCGGTATCTTTCTTATAATATTATTGTATTCCTCACATCCAAATAGATGACTAAATGACAACTAACATGCATATTTGAGTATATTATTGCTTAGTCTCATTTGGATGAAAAGGTGAAAATCATAAGAGGTATGCATTCGAAATCACATTCTCATATATTAGTGCATTCCTTGAATATAAAATATAGATTGAACTCTATAAATAGTCCAAAATGAATATATACATATGTCTTCATTATACATGTATACACACATTTAGGGGGAGTTCATTCTATGTTTTGAGGTTTCATAAGTATTGACCTATGTTACCTTTAATATGTATATTTAGGATCTCTACTTTGAAATACATCCTATGACTATATATAGTTTGTGTAGTTCATATATACTCATTTGCAATCGGGTTGTCATCTAACTTCTTCATTATGTGTTAATAATTGGATGATTAATGACAACTGGAGAAGTAAGTTTTGCTTAAAAAGCTTATCTTAGAGTATACAAGTGTTGTGTACATGTTGTATACTCACAAATACAATATTTATCTCATATTTTGTTGAGATTATCATAAATTACCAAAAAGGAAAGATTGTAGAATCTAATCCCTCTATTATGTGTTAATTGATGGCAATTGATCTATGGACTAATATTTTTTATGAGTTGAATGAATAGGTTAAGTACCACAAATGAAGATGACTTGGGATAACTTCATGTGTTAAAGATTATCAAGCTTAGATGGAAGATGGCTTCATATGTTGAAGACTATTAAAAGAAGATGCATCATGAGTTGATGCATGTCTAAGAGGAGATTATTATATGTTGACCATCAAGTCAAGTGAAAACCCATCATGTGTTGATGGAGTTTAAGAAGTGGATGCATCATGTGTTGATGCATGTGAAGATAATGACATCAGAGTTGAAGTAATGATGTTCATCATCGAACTTCAAGAGGATGCTCAAGGTAAAGGTATAACTAGTTAGGGCTAAGGATGTGTTCCTGATCTTTTACTGGTCTTGGAGTTTGGTCAAAAGACCGGAATGGTAGCATAGGTTGTCGTACTATTAAGAGGGGGTCATGTTTAGTAGTTTGAGTCTCGTCATGTGTTAATAGCTCAACCTCACCTCTTATAGCTCATTCTTAGCATGAGACTTGTATTTGCAAATATGGTTTGCAAATATTTGAAGCTCATGTATTGAATCCTTGTAATATGGGACTATGCATTGCAAATGTATTTTGCAAGAGCTTGAAGTCCATGTTTCCATTCTTTGTGATATGAGGCTTATATTTGCAAATATGTTTTGTAAATGGTTGAAGCTCATATTTAATCCTTGTGTCATGATTCTAAAAGCGTGCAAATATGTTTTATAATTTGTTGGGAATCATGTTTGGTACTTGTATGCATGATACTAAAGTCTGCAAATATATTTTGCAAAATCTGGTAAAGTATATGCATTCCTCAGGATAATCGGAATTACCATAGTATAACCTGTGGTACTACTGGAGACCGGAACTATCAGAGTTGTAATCATAGAACTACCATGTGCGGTGGTGGTCGAAACCTTCATGGTCATAAACCAGCGTGGTCGAGATCTGTGTGATCGAAACCAGCGTGGCCAAAACTAGTGCGATCAAACCAGCGTGATCAAAGCCAGCATGGTCGCAATCTGTGTGATCGAAACTAGTGTGGTCAAAACTAGCATGGTTGAACCAGCGTGGTCGAAACAAGCGTTATCGAGATCTGTGTGATCGAAACCAGCGTGGTTAAAATCAATGTGGTCGTAGGCCTTCATGGTCGTAAACTAGCGTGGTTGGAATTGACGTGGTCATAGGTCTTCGTGGTCATAAACCAGCATGGTCGGAATCAATGTGGTTGTAGATCTTCGTGGTCGTAAACCAGCGATCAAAATCGACAGGGTCGAAACAATATGATTAAAACAACGTAGTGAAAGATCAACGGAATGGTCGGAGATCTGTGTGATCAAAGATTGACTTGGTCGAAGATCGATATGGTCGAGACCTGAGTGGTCGAAACCAACGTGGTCAGAGACTAGTGTAGTCGGAGACCTATGTGGTCGATCCAAACAACATGGTCAGAGACCAATGTGGTCATGGACCAGGGTAGTAGACTATCGGAGTTTCTGACCAACTCTGTGTGAGCGGTCCGATCAGCTCTGTGTGAGTGGTCCGATCGGCGAGCGGAAGTACCGGCTCTATGTGAGCGGTACTACCGGTGAGCGGAAGTGTCGGCTTGTGTAGCGGCACCTTTTTTCCAGAGAGACACCTGTGTGAAGTGTTCTCATCCCTGAGAAAATCAATAGTTCCGCACGAGTGTAGCGGTACTTCCGATAATCGATAGTACTAGACTTTGCATATTAGAACTACCGGTTTGACTGTAACAACTAGTTTTCCGACAGTTGGTGAGGGGAGTGAAAGTACCGACGGTAATTCTGATTTCCCTATTTTTTCAGGTATTTGGCTCCAATAGCTAGTTTTCTTGTGTGGGGTATAAATACCCCCTTATGGCCAGTTGGAGAAGTTGTTGCTTGATCTATTTCTATTCCCTTGAGCTAGTGTGAGACTCTCCACTCAATTATACATGTGTTGCACTTTGTGAGCAAAGACGAGAGATATAGATTGCATGTGTTGCATCTAAAGGTAGACTTAGTATCCATTTGAGCTTGTGCATTCGTTGCACGTGGTGAGAGTCAAGTGAGGGGCTTGACTTATTACTCTTGGAGTTCGCTGACTCCTAGACGGCGTTGAAGGTGTCGTGCACGGTGATCTTCTCAAAGAAGGTTGTGAGAAGACCCGACAAAGTGTGAAGATTGGAGCTCACCTACCCGAAGTGGGAAAAAACTACCACTAGTGGATTGAGGTGTTTCGGCTTAATTCATGGAGCCGGTCCAATTTATTTGGGCTAACCTCAACGTGGACTAGGGAAGAGTGGCAACTCTCCAAACACTATGGTAAAAAGAGATTGTATCTATTGTGGTTTGTTTTCTTGTGCTTAATTTACCTCCAAGCAATTCACTTTCATAGAATTAAATTGATTGATTATCATCTAAAATTGTACATCTTGATATAGCCTAAAATTGTTGGTGCATTTAGGTGAATTTAATTAATATAGGTGTTGTTTGTGCTAAACCAAATTGATTTAAGTTTTCGCATTGTTTACTTGGTTTAGACAAATATAAAAGGTCTTGAATTATTAATAATAATTAGAAGAGAATTTTTAAACTATCTATTCACCCCCCTTTAGCCGGCCTTCTCGATCTTACAACGTCAAAACTTTACATAGCTGCTTCGCACCGCTGTTGTTGTCGGTCTCACACCGACTTCTCCTCGTACCAACATCGCACTATCATTGGCACTGACATTACACCGCATCTTCCTCGCAGCGGTCTCACACCGCCATCTTGCCCTTGGTTCTTCTTACAACGGTATCACACTGCTACCACTCGGATTCACACTGAGGCGAGCTTTGTCGACTTCACATCGACTCCTCTAGTGAAGATGGCTTCACACCACTGCCTTCAGTTTCATGCTGAATCCTCACAATGGTTTCGCACCACCGTTGTCATCACCGCCTTCGGCATCACACCAAGACTTTCTCAATGATGGCCTCGGCCACCGGCGCCAGCCGCTATCTCGCATAGAGTCTATCGCCACCCGCGGCTGGCCTTCACCTTGCATGGAGCCTACCACTGCGCCACCTCTTGCCTCCACTCATGGAGTTTGTCGTTGGTGTGCCCATCGTCGCCACACCACGGTGATCACATTGTCGCTGCCTGTTGTGCACGTCATGTGCGATTCTGGCACACCACGCTGGCCTTGCCATGGTCGCGCTGACCTTCACCGTCATGCTCTTGAGTGTACAGTGCTGCAGCCGACTCGTGGCAAACACTTGCGCACCTTCGCCCGACGCACGCCGCTGCGTAGCCATCATGCCTACCAACGAGTCATCGCCATGCAGCTTCTCCTTGCTCCTGGATCTTGAGACTCTAATACCAATTGTTGGGATCGAATCACTCAATTCTCTCTTGTCACTCTGGATAAACACACAGAGGAAGACTAATGCAATGTTGGGATTGAATCACTCAATCTTTTTTCTTGCCTCTTCTTCCTCGGAGTTACACGGCTTAAATAAGCCTCATGCACACACACGACCTCTATACACCCACTAACTCCACTAACTTGGGCCTATTCTTATGCCTCATGGAATCTCTCCACGATCTGCATGAGACCAATTCTCACAGCTACGATCGCTTCTTATGGCTACGACCGCTTCATCTTTTGACTTCCCCGTACTCGAATGCTTCGACTGCTATATTGTCCTTCCGAGTATCGACTGCTATAGTGTCCTTTCGAGTACTGTAGCTCCGAACGAATCTTCGACTTCTGCTTCACACTTACTCATAGTCTTCGACTGCCTTCGTGCTCAGAATCTTCGACCACGATCACTTCGACCACGGCTACTTCGACCACGGCCACTTCGACCACAGCCACTTCGACCACGATCACTTCGACTGCAGTTTCAACCATGACTTCAACTGCTCCTTCGGCCATGGCTTCAACCACGTACAAATCATCAAGTTTAATTCTAACAGAAGCTACCTGCGCAAGATTTCCAGGCGGCTTATGCGAGGCGCCGCCAACGAGTCGCCTCCGCCGCCACAACCACCGTCCAGGAGGATAGCCCGCCTGGGGCATTGGGAGGGGGTTCAAAATTTTGGCAAAATTTTGCTCATTTCATTACCCATCGAATGAAATACGATTCAGTCAAATTTTGGCCGAATTTGTCCCCATTTGAATTTTTTCCAAATTGTGACCAAATTTTGGTTAAATTTCATCAAAATTCAAATGGCGTTTGAATATTTCGTCTGAAATTTTGAGCGAAAGGATGAAATTTCGTTCATCTCGCTACTCTCCTAGTTTTATTTGTGAAACGAAACTTTGAACCTTGCCAGGAGGTGGAGGCAGATCTGGTGGCGTGGGATGTGGAGATGGGGCAAAGGAGGGGAGGCAAAAGACGCCGGGTGGCGGAAGTGATGGGGGAGCTAACGGGCGGGCCTCACTGGCGGCGACGGCTGCATGCGGGGAGGGGTGGGGTGGGAGTAGGGAAAGGGTTAGGGAAGGGTCTTTAGGAACCTGCGCAATAGACATCCCCCCATCCAGATGTTATATTCCACACTGAATCATTGTTTGATTGTAAAAATATCGAATCAGAGGTATACATATGAAACCGTAATTGAGCATACATACAATTACAACACTGAGCGGAACTCTGACCATGCCCTTGATTCCTTGGAACATTCAGAGTTACAGCCTCTCATGTTGAAATGATTGGTTAAGGAGACATCAATCCTTCCAAACATTTTTTTTCCTCATATCACCCTTCACGTCACTTAGCCATGCATGTGGTTGGCAGGTCCTCCATTGTATTCATCACCACTCCGACGAGAAGCCAACAGCCCAACACCATGCACTAGCTGTCTCAGCTCATGGCGAGAGGCTATACCTGACATAGATGCCAAGGCTAACCAGGGCAAGCACCACGCCGAGCACGGTTGTCACCAGCTTTCTCCGGTCCGGGAGGAAGCCGGAGCCGCGGGGCGACGGCGAAGCGACCGCCTCCTCCCCTCCGACGCCGCCGGGGACTTCAAGGCGGCCAACATCTTTCGCCGCGCCCTCACGCTGCTCCACTTCTTGCTTCCGCACCCTCCCATCTTTCTTCTCTTCTCCTCCCTGAGCACGATCACTATCTCGCTGTGCACCGTCGTCTTTCCGGTCTTGAACGCCGGCAGCATCCGTCTTTGGCGCGGGCTCCTGCTCGCCGTTGCCAGTGTCGACGGCAGGATCGGCCTTCAGCCCGGGCATGACGACGCGGACGACGCCGCTCTCGAACCTCGCGTGGATGCCCTTCATGTCGCACTCTTCGGGCACCCGGAACTCCAGCCGGAAGCGGCTCCAGTTGTTGCCGGCGACGGGCCGCTCCCCGCGCACGATCAGCCGCCGGTGGCTGTGGACCACCTGCACCTTGATGTGCTCCTTCTCGTAGCCTGCATTACCCACGCACAAATGGGAGATACGAATCACGTAATTATGCAACAGTAACTACTCAAAACACAGCAGAGTATCTCAGCGATCAAGACTTGTCGAAATGCTTGCCTGCATCGGAGAGGTCGACGGACAGGGTGTGCTTCGGCTGCTCGCGAACCATCTTGTGCGGAGGCACGAAGTCCTCGTACACACGGCCGGTGGTCGGATCCATGGACCAAGCTGCTGCCTGCTGCTCAACTCCCAACTCGAATGGACGTATCGATGAATGAACAAATCGACAAGGTAGTAGTAGCTTAGCTAGTTGATGAGCATGTAGTTGATCTGAAGGGCTATATATACACATCATCAATACATGCACATACGCAATGCTTGGTGATATCGTGTCTTCAAGCCAAAGGAAGAATGCCTTTCACAGGAGGAACTTGGCAGGTGGAGTTTGCATTGGAGAACGGTGATACCTTGTCACTGGTGCTGGACCACCTTCTTCCCCGTAGTCACGCACCCGGCATCTCCCTCCTACGGGCTTGCCAACATGCACGACATATCGTTGCATGCCTTCCCATGTGCAGACTGGATCTTAACAGAAACCTGCACGTATCAAGATTCTAGAAGCAAGCTGCCGCAATCCAACTCAAGCATGATATAAACAGCAGGGCAAGCGAGCATAAGCTTCTCAGCCCAGAGCAAAGGATGGATAACAGTTAATTACATGGAAACGTGCACCGGCTCTTCTCATCTGGACAAACTGGGGTAAGTGCTAATAATTTACGTGGCATGCTCGAAAAATCGGAGAATCAAACAACAAAAATCCTAGATGCAAGTACAACAAACTATCCAGTAAATGAAGCAATGATTCCAGAGCTAGCTGCTATTCTGCTGCGCTGAAGCATCGAACTGAGCTCATCCAATGGGAACGAATGAGACTAGAAGCCACTTCAGAAATGCATGGTGTTTACCGCCGAATCTTCTGTGTTGTTTCTCTTTCCAAGAAAGATCTCTTCCACTGTGTTCGTCTAGGAAGTAAACTCACAATGTGCCTTGTTGGAAGTGATCTATGCTCTGACAAGAAAATTTTGGCCATCCAATTTTTACCAACATGACCAATTTGGGATATGGGCAAGCAGACAGCTGCATGAATCATGATGCACCAAGAGCTTTGAATTGAGGCGCTCAGTGACTGATACGAGAAGAAAGCCTTCCAGTCTCTGTGAATGACAACCATCAGCAGGTTCTTGGACTGCTCACCAGTCACCACTGATACTTGGCAGCAACAAGAACCTCCTCATAAAGTTTAGCAGCATTGTCCCAACTTAGATCTTGCATCATCCCTCTCCTTTGGAGTCCCTCCCAACTAGTCTTGTAGTTTCTGTATGTGTTCAAGCAGTGCCCTAGCGCATCAATCATTCTGTTTGCCTCTGCCTTTTCGAAAGTCCAACCAAGTCCAACCTCCTCATAGGGATTATAGTGCTGGACGGTGTCTCGGAGACCACCAACCGCATGAACTACTGGGACAGTCCCATACATCATGGCATAGAGCTGGTTCAACCCGCATGGCTCAAACCTCGATGGCATCAATAGTATATCAGCCCCAGCAGTTATACGATGAGCCAACCTGACAGAAAAACCCACCCACCCCCTAACTCTGTCGAAATGCTGGCTCTCAAGCCTCCTCAATGTATCTTCAAGGTCTTGCCTTCCAGTACCCAGCATTATTAACTGTACATCTTGGCCAGCTATCCATGGCATTGCTTCAGCTATCAGGTCTACACCTTTTTGATGGTCTAACCGTCCAATGAAAGCAATGACAGGAACATCAGCACGAATTGGGAGACCAAGTTCTTTCTGCAACGCCGCCTTACATTGTGCTTTACCTGTTTGAACAGTTTCTAGAGAATAGTTGGTATATCCATCAGACTGTAGGTGGACATCAGACCTAGGATTCCAATCAGTTGTATCGATACCATTTACAATGCCTTGGAATTTCCAATCACTTTCATTAATGATACCATGAAGGCCCCAACCACCTTCAGGTGTTTTGAGCTCCCATGCATAACCATGGCTAACAGTAAGCAAACGGTCAGCAGCTTTAATGCCAGCTGCAAAGATATTTAGATGATCACCACCATATGGGTCATAAAGTTTGAAAAGGTCCATGTAATGACCGGGCAAATCCAAGTAACTAAAGTCATCTAGTGGGCCACGACCCTGGAAAAGAAATTAAGTTAATTTATCTGGATGGATAATATATAGATAAAATAACAGTGGGTACACTAAAAGCAACAAGCACAGCAACTGTGTAGAATGTCGAATCAGTATCCACATATGGGACTACATAACTACACAAGGCAGGAAAACAGAAGCAATTTTTTTAGACCAAAGGCTCTAATCGAGCCCCGCTTTATTAGAAAGCAAAACAGAAACAGAAGCAATTATGAAGACCACATAAAGCTAACTGATACTTTTGTGGCCATCTGTAAATAATTACCTTTTATGAAGACAATGTAACCTAACAGATACTTTTGCAGTCTCCTGTAAAAACCATCTTTTCTGGATCCTTATGATGATTGGATGTTCATGTTTTGCTGTACTCTTGACTTTTTTTTTTTTTTGCTTTAGTCACTCTAAAATAACTCTGTAACTGTGTGAATTTGCATGACTAACACTTAAGTCACATTCCAACCTGAAACCATGTCCATCTCCATGTACATCACTTGCATGTTAACCTCCGTTTTAACATTTCAGATATATATTGTGATGTTGCATCTTGCATCAGTAATGATGCATCAGAAAGCTCTAATCATCAACTCAAAACAGGAAAAGTAGTCAATTGAAACATCTAACAGGAAGCTAGAAATATGTTACTTTGTACACTCATGGCCAAGGTTCAAAATCCCAACGGTTACCGGCCGGTAACTGCCGGTTACCGTTTTTACCGGTGGAGACTAGTAACCGAAAAAACCGGCGGTATCAATTTTTTATTTTCGAATTTTGGCCGGTTTTTTTTCGGTTTTTCAGGTTACCGGTTTCAAAACATCTCAAAATTCAAATTTTGATTTTCAAATTATGACCGTTTTTTCCGGTAACCGGGCGGTTACCGTTACCGGCCGCCGACCGGGATTTCTTCCGGTTCCGGTTTTTGGAACCTTGCTCATGACATCTGCCATTGAGGACTAATATGCAGTACACGATTGTTTACTTCAGTAAATTCATTCTGTAGAACGGATTACTAACTGAATTTTGCATAAACTGCTAGAAGTACAATCCATGAAATACATAGCAAAAAAGTGGGACAAATACATATTGGACATAAAAGGTAAGATCAAGGAAAACAAATTTACCTGATGTGCTATATTGTGTATCACAAGAACAGAACGGGCATATGTCATGAAACCATTGTCACGATAATAAGCCTTCAAATAAACAGGTAGTAGTGCTGCGTGCCAATCATTCGCAATGAACACAAGATTTCCATCACCATAGCAGCAACCACCACATGGAACGTACCATGGAACCTAGATCAAGGTAATTATGTTTTCTATAAGCATATTGAGGAAAACAGATGACAATCATACAGAAATAACAGGATTAAACAAAGGCCAGCCATGTTACAAACAATGCCTTTAAAGGAGTGACTATATTATATGTCTCTGTATTTTATGCACTTTACGTACACTTTTTCCACCGTCCGCTACTTATCCTACAAGTGGGAATTGGGGGAGTGGAAAAATGTAGGGAAAGGAAAAACTTGAGAAACATTTTGTAGCTAAAAGTTGTTGTACCATACCATCGTCATGCTTTAATTTTCTTAACAAAAATCTCTCCCTAAAAAGGCACCCAGCGAAAGGAAACCTGTCTTGCTTTGCACATAAAAAAAATTCGGAGGACTTGGAACCCAAGTCTCAACTACAGTTACTATTCTATCGCAGCAGATTTTTTAATTGTGAAACAGGAGATGGCAAGTGTTGATTTACTTACGGGGTGGCTCTGCATGGAGAGAGAAAAAATGTTATGATAGAATTTACCTCTACAGCCGCTTTGCACAACAAAACCATTCGTTTCAAGATGTCCTGCAGATAAAATTTGATCTACTTGTTACAATCATAAGCAACCAAAAAGGCAAGAGAAATAGATAGCTGACTACTACATAACATTAATATCATCTTAGCTTTTGATATCTGCAAACATGCAATGAAGCAGTAATAACCAGAAGAATACATTACTTACTGTTCGGTCTCCACCATAAATTTCATTCTCAACATGGTGGAAGATAGGATTGTCAATAAATACAAAATCCACACCATCCATGTATGCATGATAATATATTACCTCCATATCCTGTACAAACATAACATTATTTTCAAAAGAAACTATTACTATAACAAGTTAAAAGTTATTGTAACATAAGAACGGAAAACACCTGCCCTGCAACCTGGTACCTCCTTGTTTCTCCTATTTGTTGAGGTTCTGCATAGTTTTGATACATTGGCGCTACTACCTGTAAAACATACATGTATAACAAGTTACTAAAGGTACTATTGAAAGAATGGCATATTTAGTATTCAAGTACTTTTGGAAATGTAATCATCAAAATAGTAGTTTACAGGGTGATCTAAAGACTCTGAAAATGTTAACTATTACCAAGTACTACCTAGGAATTAGGTGGTGTTTGGTTGGAAGGTTTTTGCCCTGTATTGTGATTACATCTGAGGGGAATACATTACCCATTGTTTGGTTAGGTTACTCCAGAACCACATTACACGTATTGGGAATACACTCTAAACTCCAATAAACGCAAAGTGGGATGTGTATTCCAATTACATTACCTATGTATTTCAAAGTCCATTTATGATTGTGATTTGCCCATTACAATTCCCAACCAAACACCACCTTACTTGTTATAAGTTATCACACATCTCTTGATTTCCGTGACTGCAGATTTATTCCTGAAACACGAAGTGCTTGACATTCTCTCAAAATAAGAGTGCCGGTTTGCTTTGGGATATACTACATGGGTTATTTATGTATCTGGCACCAACTCTAGGTTTACACATCCCCTTTCCTATACAATTTACAATACAGAAAGGCCACAATGCACAGGTGCACTGCTTAGCGTTTAGGTCATTTAAGCTGTAGTAAGTTGTGTAGTGCATCTTGCCAAAATGATTCAGGCCAATCCATGTACCAGGTAAAAAGGGTATACCATGAGTTCTGCTGAATATATCATAATTATTTTAATACATCCTTTTTCTGGTAGCAACCCATTCTATATGAGATGCCTATAAAGCAAATGGTTGCCCCAACTGATTAGTTATGAAATTTTTATTCACTCAGGTTCAAGGATAGAAAAACCGGCGGTTACCGGAAAAACCGGTGGGTACCGGGATTTAAAAACCGGCCAAAATTTTCTGTGTGAATTTAAAGTTATGACTGCATAATGGACTTCCTAGGTTGATTTAGGCCTTTTTGTGCTAGATTACCTATTGTATGAATTAAATGTACATCAACTATTGTACTCCCAACTTGGGTTTTCTGGTTTTTAGCGATTTTTCAAACCACCCAAATTCAAAATTTGATTCACGAATTTCATCCAGTTTTTTTCCAGGTTTTTCGGTAACCGGCTGGGTTTCCCTCTGGTTCTGGGTTTTCTATCCATGCTCAGGTTTAATACTACGCATAAATGTCATGGTACAACGAGTTCTCTTGTTACTCTCATTCAGTTGAACTACATAATTTTTAAATTTTAGTTCTACTGGATTATGAAGTTACTTTGTGAACTTTAATGCCATCTACTTATCTTCCATGTTGACTTGCATCAAGTTGAATCTCTATCCAAATACATTGAGAGAAGACGGCTTATAGAAAACATACCATGACACGATGACCTCTCCTGGCCAAAGCTTTTGGCAAAGCTCCAGCAACATCTCCAAGTCCACCTGCAGGAGATTAAGACATGGTTATTGCTCTCTAAGCAAGAGAGAGACAGAAATGAGGAGTGTATTCAGGCTTGAAATCGTGTGCACTGTGCAGCAATGCGTAGTTGCGTACTACTAAACCATTACCACCCACTTAAGCAGTTAAGCTAACTGTAATTTGACAGACCATGGTAGACAGCCATACATGATACATCATAAAAAAATGTGGCACTCGTATTGGAACCTGTGGGTCAGCTTACCCCTCATATTTTTTGCAAAAAATACCATTACTTATAGATATTTACATTAAAACCTCAGAAACATTTACAGAAATGATGTCACTAAAGTAGACAAATATAAAGGGACAACTCTGTTAGGTTTGTATTTGATCCCACAAGTAATAACTCATGGGTCTACAACTGTTGATAGGCTATCCTACAATTCTTAAAGTGAAGTTTTAATAGATCACCCAAATTTTGGTGAAATGCAAAATTTAACTTTAATAATCCCTGACACATCAGGTGCAGGGCTCAATCATGAAAAGCCATAATCCATGGATGCACCCCATTTCACTTATGGATTTTGGGTGATGGCAGCAGCAAACATGCATTAAGTGCTCAGTGGGGGGAACAGGGGACCTATGGCTGGGGATGGTGCCTAGTGCAAGAATGAGGCACCGCTTGAGAGAGTGGTAGCCTTTCATCGAACGCTCTTAACATACTACTTTTGGGATTATTAACTAATTGTAAACCTCCTCTTTAGAATCACAACAAAATTTTTTGTTATATATGGAAAATTCTCCATAATTAACTTAGTCCACAGCATAGCACAGCCAAATGGAGCTCAAGTTCAAGTACTTCAGTTGATTGTTTATCTTCTATTGTTTCAAGTAGTGTGTAGCATTGATTGTTTATCTTCCATTGTTTCAAGTAGTGTGTAGCAGTGAAGTGTTTTTATAGCAGATAGCAGCTATGTTTGCAATATGGGTCCCACACTTTATTAAACCAGGTTTAGGAATTGATTGGAATTGGATGTATTGGGTTGGTTGCCCGAAGATCCACAGAGCTGTAGCGTGTGTGCTCATTTTACTATATGGATCAGCGCAGCATCCAAGCGAGACCCATCCAAACCAAATCTACGGGTCTTGCTTTCTATGAACACCTAACCACTAAATGAGAAATTTATTCGTGTCCGATTTGACTATGAGGACAGGGCCAAGCCAATGCTACCCTTCCTCATCCGACTGACTGGAATGAATATCCTTCGTCTAGTCAAGGGAAAAAGTTTGGTGGGAACTGAACTAAGACTTCTCAACATTACATGATGAACAGTCCATTCTCTTCATGGTTGGCACACGTCCTACCATAGTGCTTGAATAACCAGGCTTGTTTAGCTTACTAAGCGTGAAGGAAATTTTCCAATATAGCAGAGCCAAAAGGTAGCCTAGCTTGCCTCTAGAAGATTCTATAATGATCCACTAGAATCGGTCTCAGGTGATGTTGCTCCAACTGCACAACTGTATGGAGACACAGAAGCCAGAACATAGTGGCAATGACCCCTGGTCTGCTGTAGCGTGATATTTAAAATAGTGTTAGGCCTCCGGAGCAGTAGGGTAACTTAGTGTGCAGGCGTGCATGGATGGAATTATAGAATTAAAAAAAAAAAACGCAACCACCACTCCCTCCTTTGTGTCTCTTGTATTCCCTCTATTCTAGTTGCCACTAGGGATGTCACAGGCTCACAGCGTGCGACTTTGATAAGTAACATAACGTCCATGAAATTATCAAGGTGTGAAAACTAGAACACGCATAAGTCATAACCTACAATGCGGAAATCAGTGTTAGAGATAAGGCTGATATCTGGTTCAGATAAGTACCTGACCGAGATCTGCCTGTTAAGGGAATATCCCTGATTGTAATCTGCCGCAGGGATACTTTGGAAAGTCCTGGTTATAGATAGAATAGATTGATCTGTTGTAACAGCTATTAGAGATTTACCAGGACTCCTCAATCCCTGCGGCATACCCTGTATTCTATGGCGTTTACAGCCTATATAACATGAAGGGATCGGAGGTGATCCTTAACCCGAAAACCCTAAAACTTTTCATGGTATCAGAGCCACTCCTCAATGGCGAGTTCATCCTCCCTTTTGGCCGCCGCCCCTCTAGGTCATCCTGTGACAGAAAAACTTACCAAGTCCAACTACACGCTGTGGAGAGCTCAGATCCTCCCAGCAATCCGAGGCGCAAGACTTGTCGGCTACCTTGATGGATCGGCAGCTGCTCCAGCGGAAGAGATCACCACCAAAGACGGCGAGAAGGAAACCAAAACCTTCAACCCGGCGTATGATCTGTGGCTCGAAAAGGACCAACAAGTCCTGGGCTACTTATTCTCCTCCCTCTCACGGGAGATACTGACTCATGTCGCCTCCAAAAAGACGGCTGCAGAGGTCTGGAAGGCTATTGAGCAGATGTTTTGTGCCCAAACCCGCGCGCAGGCTGTCAACACGCGCATTGCTCTCGCAACAACAAAGAAGGGTTCCATGACAGTTGCGGAGTATGTTGGAAAGATGAGGGCACTTGGAGATGAGATGGCAGCCGCTGGAAAACCACTCAATGAAGAAGAACTAGTGTCCTACATTCTTGCCGGACTTGATTTGGAATACAACTCGGTGGTGACCAATATCACTGGGCGATCTGATCCGGTTTCCGTCGGTGAGCTTTACTCTCAACTTCTCAGTTTCGAACAGAGATTGAATCTTCTGCAGGGCAATCAGTACCAGCCCTCTGTCAACTCTGCGATGCGTGGATCTTATCCTGGATTCCAGCGCGGTCGTGGAGGGCGCAATGGAGGAAGAGGCCGCAGTAATGGAAGTCGCGGTCGTGGCACAACTTCTAGCAATGGCAACCGAGGTACTGCTGATACTCGTCCTACCTGTCAACTCTGCAAGAAAAAGGGGCATATTGCTCCAGCCTGCTGGCATCGCTTCGATGAGAATTATGTACCTGAAGAGAAGAGTGCATCTGCAGTGGTAAACTCTTATGGCATTGACACAAATTGGTACACTGACACCGGTGCAACAGATCACATCACAAGTGAACTTGATAAGTTGGCAGTTCGCGAGAAGTATACCAATGGTGATCAAATCCACACGGCAAATGGAGCAGGTATGGATATTCATCACATTGGTCACACTGTTGTTCGCGCCCCCTCTCATAATCTTTATCTCAATAACATTCTTCATGTTCCTAGTGCCAAGAAAAACTTAGTTTCCGTTCATCGTCTTGCCTCTGATAATCAAGTTTTCCTTGAGTTTCACCCTTCTTTCTTCTTGATTAAGGATCAGATCACGAAGAGGGTTCTTCTCAAAGGCAAATGTGAGGGAGGTCTTTACCCCCTTTCATCCATTCCTTCGACTGGTCCCAGGAAGCAGATTTTTGGAGCAATAAAACCTTCGTCTTCAAAGTGGCATAGCCGCCTAGGTCACCCTGCATCTTCAATAGTGCAGCAGGTCATTAGATTGAATAATCTTCCTTGTACTCCAGAGTCCAATAAAGCAACTGTTTGTGATGCTTGCCAACAAGCAAAAAGTCACCAATTGCCATATTCTAAGTCCTCTAGTGTCTCCAAATCTCCTCTAGAGTTAATTTTCTCAGATGTTTGGGGTCCAGCATGTGAATCTGTAGGAAGAAACAAGTTCTATGTCACCTTTATTGATGATTATAGCAAATTTGTGTGGATTTACTTGCTTCGTTACAAATCTGAAGTTTTCCAAAAGTTTCATGAATTCCAGCAACTTGTTGAAACGGTTGTTTGACAAGAAGATCATCTCTATACAAACAGATTGGGGTGGTGAATATGAAAAACTCAATCCTTTCTTCAAGCAAATCGGTATATCCCATAGGGTCTCCTGTCCTCATGCTCATCAACAAAACGGTGCTGCTGAAAGGAAACATCGGCACATCGTTGACGTTGGTCTCTCCCTCTTAGCTCATGCATCTATGCCGCTTAAGTTCTGGGATGAGGCTTTTGCTACAGCCACATATTTGATCAACAGGACACCTAACAAACTCTTGCAGTTCTCAACTCCTTTGGAGCGACTGTTTAAGGTCAAACCTGATTATGAAACTCTTCGTGTGTTTGGTTGTGCTTGCTGGCCCAATTTGCGTCCTTATAACACTCGCAAACTTCAATTTCGCTCAAAACAATGTGCTTTCTTAGGCTATAGCAATATGCACAAGGGATTCAAGTGTCTTGACATTCAGACTGGGCGTATCTATATATCTCGCGATGTAGTCTTTGATGAAGAAGTGTTTCCCTTTGCACAACTCCATCCCAATGCTGGTGCTCGCCTTCGGTCTGAAGTTCTCCTTTTTCCCTACTTGTTTGGAACTATTGATCACGGGGGTGCACAATTAGCTGATCAATATGATGATTATCCTGCTGATACTAATGATTCTGATTCTCCTGCTGCTCCTATTTTAGACTCTGTTCAGCAGGTTGGACAGCAACAGCATTCTGTGCAGTCGCAATCTGCACATCTGGAACAACAGCAGCAGCAGCAATCTGCTCAGCAGTCTGAAAGCCTGCGGCAGCAGCCTGTACAGCACAATCCATCAATATCCAAACCACCCATCACTCAGGTATACAGTTGGCGTTCTAAGATTACTTTGCCCTCACATCTACCTTCTGACCCTCAGCCTTCACTGGAGGATCTGCATCAACCACCTGAGATGATGTCTGCGCATGAGCAAGCTTCAGAAGATCTCTCTGACGGTGCTGTGATGATACAAGGGGTTGTCTCTTCTCCCCAACACCGACCTGTTACCCGTCTTCAGCAAGGTATTACTAAACCAGTGATTTTCACAGATGGTCGCATAAAGTATACCGATGGAAGAATCAAGTATGGCTTTCTTGCTGAAAATGGTGAACCATGTAATTTGGAGGAAGCCATGCAATCTGAAAACTGGAAGAAAGCCATGGATGAAGAATACATGGCGCTTTGGAAAAACAAAACATGGCATCTTGTACCTCCTAAGCGAGGGATGAATCTAATTGATTGCAAATGGGTGTACAAAGTGAAGAGGAAAGCTGATGCAACAATTGATAGATATAAGGCTCGCTTAGTGGCCAAGGGCTTCAAACAAAGGTATGGTATTGATTATGAAGATACTTTTAGTCCAGTAGTTAAAGATGCTTCGATTAGACTTGTTTTGTCTATTGCAATCTCAAGAGGATGGAATCTTCGCCAACTTGATGTTAAGAATGCGTTTCTTCATGGCGTTCTTGAGGAGGAGGTGTTTATGAGGCAACCGCCAGGGTATGAAGATAAGAAAAAGAAAGATTATGTGTGTAAATTAGACAAATCACTATATGGATTAAAACAAGCTCCCAGAGCTTGGTATTCAAGACTAAGTGAGAAGCTGCTACAACTTGGTTTTCAGCCTTCAAGAGCTGATACATCACTCTTTCTCTACAAAAAAGGGGATGTAACCATCTTTATGCTCATTTATGTGGATGATATAATTGTAGCCAGCTCATCAGCTAAAGCTACACAAGCTCTTGTCAAAGATCTTCAAGGTGAGTTTCCACTAAAAGATCTAGGGGACTTACATTATTTTCTTGGAATAGAAGTGAAGAAGATAGATAATGGAATCCTCCTGACACAAGCAAAGTACACTGCTGATTTGCTAAAGCGGGTTCAAATGCAAGAATGCAAGCCAATGAATACCCCTATGTCTACTGTTGAAAAACTGACATTAGAAGGAGAGAAATTAAATCCTGAGGATAGCACAAGATATAGAAGCATAGTTGGAGCTTTGCAATATTTGACTCTGACAAGGCCAGATATTTCCTTTTCAGTAAATAAAGTTTGTCAGTATCTTCATGCACCAACTACTGCTCATTGGACAGCAGCCAAAAGAATACTCAGGTACTTGCAATACACTATGGGATATGGTCTGAAAATTACTAAATCTCTCTCTATGTTAGTTTCAGGATTTTCTGATGCAGATTGGGCTGGATGTCTAGATGATAGAAAATCCACAGGAGGTTTTGCTGTTTTTCTAGGGACTAATCTTGTCTCATGGAATGCAAAGAAACAACCTACAGTTTCCAGATCTAGCACAGAAGCTGAGTACAAAGCAATGGCTAATTGTACAGCTGAAATAATGTGGATTCAGACTTTTCTAAAAGAATTGGGAATTTCTAGTCCTCCTGCAGCTCGATTGTGGTGCGATAATCTTGGAGCAACTTATTTATCTGCCAATCCAGTCTTTCATGCTCGAACTAAACACATTGAGGTTGACTATCATTTTGTGCGAGAAAGGGTGAATCAAAAATTGCTTGATATCAAGTTTATCTCAACAGGCGATCAGATAGCGGATGGTTTCACTAAAGCCTTGCCTATCCAATGTCTCAAAAACTTCAGAAACAATCTCAACTTAGTAAAGCTGTGATTGAGAGGGGATGTTAGAGATAAGGCTAGAGATAAGGCTGATATCTGGTTCAGGTAAGTACCTGACCGAGATCTGCCTGTTAAGGGAATATCCCTGATTGTAATCTGCCGCAGGGATACTTTGGAAAGTCCTGGTTATAGATAGAATAGATTGATCTGTTGTAACAGCTATTAGAGATTTACCAGGACTCCTCAATCCCTGCGGCATACCCTGTATTCTATGGCGTTTACAGCCTATATAACATGAAGGGATCGGAGGTGATCCTTAACCCGAAAACCCTAGAACTTTTCAATCAGAACATTTTAGATAGCAACACAAATAATGCACCCTTAAAATACTCAAGTAGCACAGAAAATGTAATCAGGTGGTGTTGTGTTTGGGTGGTTAACCCATGCACCCTCCAGTCCTCCACCTTAGAGGTGCTAAGTTTGAAGCTGCAACCCTTTGAAGAAAAGGGAACACTTGAAAAAAAATGTAGCTATGTTATATAGTTCTTGCCTGTTTTGGACCAAGGAGCACATTCCGCAGCTACCAATATGATATTCATAAGATCAACAGCAGCCAAAGCAAATGAATTGTCATTTGTTCCCTCGGTAACTGACTGTTCCTTTTCACTTATTTGACTTAGTTGTGCCACGTTATCCTGCTTCACACTATTAACAGCTTGTGGTTCATACACCGCTGGTGTAGCTCTAGAGAAACTGTCGTACAAATTATGCTCATAGTCGACCTCGCTAAATGATCCAATAACATCAGTATTAGAAAGTTCGCCTTCTAAACTTCCATAATATCCATTGTCATCACTAATAGATTCCTCATGAGTTGCACCAACTTCAGATTGCTGTGCACGCCTATCAAGGTACATCTGAAGGTCATAGCCAACCTCTTTTCCCTTTGACACCTCATCCAAATGTGAAAAATCACTCTGACCACTGAATGGCTCTCGCTCATTATGAATGGAACTGTCCTCAATAATTGAGATGAGCTTCTTCTTTTCCGATATCTGAATAAATTGGATAATTCAAACATAGTGGTTCAATAAATAATACAAGATAAGCATGAGCTTCAGATAATAATGTTTTAATGCAAGCAAATAACCAATAACACGTATATTGTAAAGATGAATTGTAAATCATTCTGGTAAACATATTTTAAGAGAACAACTAATTCCAAAAAAAGAGCAAGTGATAACTGATAAGCCAAGAACCTAATATAGTTAAAGACTTGCAGTGCAAGGTCATTCCCAAATTGCCTGTGCATCACCAGTCTTAATACCAATCTGTATTAAGATATAACCATACGTGTATTAAGAAACATGTTAGATTCCAGCAAGAACATATTAAAGACACCTTTTGCAGTAGATTCTGTGCATCAGCAGTTAATATTTCCTTCTGCGGATGGTGCCGCAAAGTAACTCATTGGTGACTGAGGCCCCATTACCACCACCATCACCTTGTTACTCAGAACTGTAACTTGTCCCAATTGCGAGTAAAACCTTGCTTGGAGTGCACATGTGGTTCAGTGTAGAGTCCGTAATTCAAACTCAAAAAGGTTGTTAGTTCAAATTTGGGAGACCTAATAGCAGATGCAAGGAGAACAAGATTCTGACACTCTGGACTAACATGGATGTCTAGCATTCTTCTGTATAAATGAGGAGCTTCATAAGTTCATAGTGATCCAATGACTTAAAGTAAATCATAGTTTTAGGAAATTCATATTAACATTTATCCTTTTTTAAACAATTTGAGTATGTATCTGTGTACCTAAAGACATCTATATATGAACTATGAAGGAAGGCCACAGGCTATGTAACAGTGCAATAGACTTGATTAATAAAATTTACCAGTTACTACAACTTTTTTAGTTTGATTAATTGTTGTAGCAAAGCAACCCGCCAAATCAGAGAGAAATGTATCATTAAATACAATCTGTATTGAGAAAGGCATTCGATTCCAGCAACAAAATATGGAAAGGATACCTGCTCGAGTAGCTTCCTGTGCATCGCCAACACCTCTTTGCTTTTACGGATGGTGGCGCGAAGGGCCTCATTGGTAACACGGACGTGGTTGTCTTCCTCGTCCTGACCAGCTTGATCCCCAGCATGGTCACCATCCGTCCCTGTGGCGCATAAACCCTTGCCCGATCCCCACTTAGCCGAACCCGCAAGCACCGCCGACCACTCGTAACCAACGTTCCCGCAAAACCTCACCTTGCAAACACACACAGAGCACAAAGGAATCGTCAGCACCGTCGCAGCAAAGTCGCAAGGCATATGCACCGAATAGCTAGCTGATCGCTCCGAGGGAAGGGCAGGAGGAGTTAGAGAGGCTCACCGGGCGAGCGACCGCTGGACAGTGGCGGCGGGGGGAGAGCCACGTGGGCGGGAGCAGGAAGAGGAAGCCGCCACCGGGCGGCACCGACCAACGGCAGCAGCAGGGAGCGGGTGCGGCAGGGGTTGGAGAACCGTGGCGACGCAGCGTCGTGGGGGGCGGGGCGAGGAGGGAGCAGGGGGCCGCCATCGGAGCAGGGGCGGACCTAACGTGGGACATGGGCTTTCAGTTGAACCCCCCAAAAATATGGAAAAATAAACTGCTACTGGTAATCCACAACGCAGCAAGTAAATCCACCACAAACTCCATGGACTGGACTATCCATCCCAGAAAGGACGATTTGGATGAGATTGCTCACGGAAAAGAAAAGATCCTCAGGACAAAGCTCACTCTTAGAACAATCCAAGCAAGGTAGGGCTTCCTTACCAGCGAAAGAAGAGATCAATCCGGCAGAGCGGAGGACGACGACGACGCCTAGGAGAGAAGAATTCCTTCGCTTCGAGGGTTAAATGACGCTGGCGTGAGAATTTGAGACAAACGACGAAGCAATAGCCGCCGCCGCCGCCGTCGCGACGAGATAAGGAGAAGAGTTCAAGGAAGAGGATGGGCTGGAACTAGAGACGAGAGAGGTTTGGGATTGGGCTGTGAGGATTGCGGATTTGGGGAGGAGGAGGAGGAGGATAGAAATCTACCACTACCAGTAGCCCACTGCTGCTGCTGTGCTGATCTGAATTTCTGGGTGTGAGGTGGGAGGAGGAGGAGAAGCGGAGGGGAAGGCGCTCGCGTCGCCTCGCGATGGGTCGGGGGACTTGGCCGCTTACTCGTTTTGGTGCGTCTCTTTTTGCAGGCGCGGCGCGGTGCTGTGCTGCTGGCCACGAGGGGCCGTGAGGTGGAACGGCAGCGCCAACGTGTGGCGTGCATCGCTTCTTTTCCTGCTCTCTCTCTCTCTCTCGCGCGGCGTCTCCTCGGTTTCTTTTCTGTGTTTTTTTTTTTTTGAGATGCTCGTTTATTTTAGCTTGAATTTCTGATTTTTAACTTATTTGTTATTATATATAAATTCCGTCTTTTTCTAAATTTTTGCCTTTTTTTAACTTTTTACCGGTTCTTTTTTCCCATATTCGTTCGCGTTGTCTTGATGAGCTAACATATTTTTCTATTTTTAAATTTAATTATGTCAAATAAGCCACTTTCAGTTACATCGTAATTTCAGCTAGCTACAGTGCAATTTTAGCCATAAACCACAGTTTTTTAACTCAACTGAGCAGACCACCTCTTTTTTAAATCATTCTTTTCGAATACGAAGCATTTCTTCTTCTTCATGTATACAAAGGGAAAATGAACAAATTTTGAAATAATTCGTCGTAGTTGCGTATTAAGGAAAGGTCCTTGCATTTATTGGGGGGATGGACCGTTGGTACAATCAATCACTAGGTTCCAGAATTGAGATGAGTTTATTGGTATTTCATCGCATCGATCTCCCTTCCAGTGTGAGTCATAACCAAGCAGACAATTTTCGTTCAACCGACCGATCGAAGGTTAACAAAATAAATACAAAAAAGATATTTTAAGTAAGTGTATTGTGACTTCACTTAGAAATAAGATAATAAGTAGACGGATTGCTGTATCAAAACAGTTGAGGAATACTAAGTATTCTTCCTTTGACATCTTGACAATTAGTCTCTCTGTGTTCGTTTAGATTGCATCTCTACCAATTAATGTCCTGTGTAGAGTACAAACGAAGCAGATAATTTACGTCCGAAGTCTTATAGAGCGAATACGAAATTGAGAAATAGGTATCCAGCATTATCCGTATCTAACTTGGAGAAAAAATTATGAAATAAGATACAGAATGAGCGATACTTGTCCGTATCCGCTCCGATTACAACCCATTTCCAGGCGATTGCCTCAACGTGGTGAATTTTATTGACGGCGCTTCACAGTTGACACTCGTGGTAGGCGATACCATCGGGGAAGCACAAGCTCACCAAGAACAGAGATGGAGCAGTAAAAAAAACTGACATGACACCCATTCGGCCATACTCCCGTTTCATCTCTCTCTCTCTCTCTCTCTCTCTCTCTCCGGGAAGCTGGTGAATGGCGATTAACTTGTCCATCAACCATCGTTGTCGTGCGGCGGCGGCTTGACCACCATGATCGGGCAGCTCGCGTGGTGCGCGCAGTAGTCGCTCACGCTGCCCAGGAACGCCCTGCAACGGAAATCAAGCAAAACTCACGCCCTCGACCGTCTGGAGTCATACCCATCGCATACCGATGTATAGTGCGTAGCTAACGTACGGCGCGGACAGACATGGATCGTGTCCATCCGCCACGAGACGAGCCGCGTACCTCTTGATGGCGCCGAGCCCGCGGCTGCCGACGACGAGCAGCCCGGCGCCCAGGTCGTCGGCGGCGCGGCACACCGCCTCCTTGGGCTCCCCCTCCACCACCACCGCCTCCGCGCTCACCTGCTGATGCAACGCAGCCACGGTTGATGGCCTACAATTAATTAGCCGGTTTGCCTATCAGGAGCACTCTGCTTACCCCTCGTTGGTGGCAGATCCGCTTGGCCCTGTCGAGCAGGTTGCGCGCGTTCTCCTCCTGCGCCGCCCGCACCGACTCCATCATCGACGACGCGCCGTACACCGCCGACCCTGCGTTGCGTGCGTGCGCGAGCGTAATTTAATCAGTGCACATTTTCAGTGCGTGGCGACGCGCTGAAGCTGACCTGGGCCGACCGGGTACATGACGTAGTGGAGCGGCTGCAGGGCGTGGACGAGCACCAGCTCCGGCGTCTGCTGGTCCTGCTGCTCGGCGGCCGCGGCCGGGAAGAGGTGGTCGAGCACCCAGGCGAGCGCGTGGTGGCTGCCTCTGCTGTCGTCCACCGCGACCACCACCTTCATCTCGGTCAGGCTAGCTCGAGGTCGTCAGCTGTGCGCAGCAGATGTGTCAGTGTTTCTGGCTCTTGTGATGCGCGCGGATCTGAGAACTTCCGGCACGGCATGGTAGGTCCTATATACGAGCTCAGGGCCGCGGTGGAGTGGAGTGGATGGAGGCGACGGAGGAGGTTGCCGTGTGATGGATAAGAACGGGGCGGGACAATGGGGGCCCGTGGCCGTGCGCGCGTGGCTGTCATGCAGGGGCGCGCGCGAAACAGCCGTGCGGCGCGTTGGTTTCGCCAGCGCCGAGCCGCTGTCTGGCTCGAGCCCAGTACAGCTCGGGGAGCAGGTGGTGTACTGCTAGTGCCGCGTCGTTGTCGTGGGACTGTTCACGCTGATGTTGTTGGAGCTATCTTTTTTCAAAATTAGTTTTAAACACCTATTTTTATAAAATATAGTTTTTTCTGTAGGTCTACCGAGCTCCACATGTCTAGCCCTATGCGGCAACACTGGCCGGCCACTGTGCATGCTGTGTTTAGCGGTTTAACGAGTCCTAATCGCATTTAATTAATACTAATTATAATAATTAATGCTAATGACACCACTAAATTAATAGTATTTTTATTTAGTGTTAATTGTATTTAATTAGTACTATCTTAATTAATTAACGCGAATCATGTTAGTGTTAATTCAGCATACACAATATTTTATTGCACTTGCAAGGTGGTACTCAATCTTGTGAATCTCTCACATCACAACTTGTGTAATAATTTTTTTTAATTAGGTTTGAAAGTATTTTATAGTGATTGAACAGATGAGCTCTACTCTAAGAAATTATAGTTTATATCTACACATCTAGCATTTTTTTAAGAATTCAATTCTAATGTTGACGATTTACTACTTTGGTTTTTGAAAGTATATGTGTGCATTGCATTGATATTTTATTCGCATAAAATTAAAAGTCTTCATCGGATAAAATTTAGAATTTACTCCTCTCACTATCGTCTCGCTCCGAGGATAAGGCACAGAGCACAGGTGCATCACGCACCTCACTCCTCTTACTTCCGTCATACACACATATCTCTCTCGCTTTTTTCACCGTTCGTCCACTCATTTCTAAAATCCACTTCTTTCAGTCATTATTATTCATTTTTAGTCAAATATCATAAGCCACAACCAAAAGCTATCAGCAAAACTCAATACGAACACCCCATAATATGGATTAATTAAGCTAATTGTTAGCACTAATTAATTGTGAGTACTACTAATAAATACGATTAATACTAATTAAAGCACTAAATAAAATTAGATTAATTTAGTGCTTTAATTAGCACTAATTAAAAAAGAGATTAGTTTGATATTCAGAAGCCTCGGAATGATAAAATATAATATAATAATTAAGGGTTTTATAATGGCCAAAGTAACATAACTTGTATAACTAGATCTTGTGGGTAATACCATATCATACACATGATTAGCAATTAATTAAGCTCGTGATAGTGTTAATTAATTATGATTAGTACTAATTAAATATGATTAGCACTACATAAAGTAATATTTATTTAGTTTTTAATTAGCACTAATTAATTATGATTAGTACTAATTAATTACGATGAGTACTAATTAAATGCATTTAACGCTAATTAAACTGCTACACACATCATGCATAGGCTGTGCAAGGGTAGGGATGGCAATGGTGACCCGATCCCCGACGGTGAATTCACCTATTAGGGGATGGGTCTGGCGGATTTTATTCCCCGCGGGGATTTTCGTGGGCAAAATACTGTCCCCATCGGGGATGGCGGGGCCGGGGCCGGGGAAGTGATCCCCGTTAACCGTCGGGGATCACTGACATGTGTGGTCCTCTACACTTCATATAAAATTCACCCAAAAAACCCTACCCCGCCGCCCCAGTCCCTCTCCCCAACGCCGCCAACACCTCCCCTTGCGGCTTGCGCTTGCGCCCGACTGCCCCCTACACCCCGCCGCCCCCCAGTCCCCCTCCCCCAGCGCCTCCGCCCCCACCGCGCCCGGCTCCCCCGCCGCCCCCTCCCCCTCCGCCCCCTCCCCCGCCGCCCCCACCGCGCCTGGCTCCCCCGCCGCCCCTCCCCCGCCGCCCTCTTCCCCTTCCCCTTCCCCTTCCCCTTCCCCGGCGCCTCCGCCCCCTCCCCCTCCGCCCCCTCCACCGTCGCCCCTCCCCCTCCCCCGGCTCCTCCGCCCCCTCCTCCACAGATCTGCGACCGACGACGCCCTTACCCACCACCGCGGCGCTGCGGCCCTCGAGCCGGCGCATCTACTGCGGCGGCGACCGGCGCATCCACTCGCGGCGGCGGCTCTTCCTCACCCGCGGCGGCGGCTCCCCCTTCGGCCCTTCCCCACCGGTTCCTCTTCTCCACCAAGGCGACGCCACCTTGGATCTGAGACCGGTGACGCCCTCCTCCACAGATCTGCGACCGACAACGCCCTCCACCGAGCCGAGCTTCTACTGCTCCTCTGGTACTCAAATACTCAATACTCATCTTCTTCCTTGCTGGTATGTGGATGTGATGTACTGCATTTCCTTGATATTATGTGAAATTGTTGGCACTGCAAATTGATAATTGTTGGCACTGATGATAGTTGGCACTGCAAATTGATAATTGTGAATATGAGTAATGAGTGTTTATGCTACCTGGGAATGCAATGTCGACATTGCAATGATAGTTGGTATAGAACTACTGTACTACTATTGTTGCTTTAATGTTGTGTTGTGGATTGATATGCTACTGAACTACTATACTCTGATATGCTACTGTTTAGATTGCTATGTTGTCAAGTTGCTAATTTAGTACCCTTGTAATTGTTGTTATGCTGAATTGCTGCTTGTATATGCTATTCTTGGTTAACCTGTTGGTGGGGATTTTGCCCCGTCGGGCCCCCGAAGCCCGTCGGGGAACGGGGACGGGTCCAACTTGGCCCCTAGCCCGGGGCCGGGGCCGGGGTTCGGGGAATTTTAATTTCGCGGGGATCGGGAACGGGGATTAGGTCCCGTCGGGGGTGAGCCCCGTTGCCAACCCTATGCAAGGGTCTCAGTAGATGCCTATCGAGCTCTGTAGCTCCATGGAGGAGGTTAGATTTGCAAAACAGGCGTTTGAAGCTAAACTAAAAAACGTCTATATGATATTTGTGCGCACAATTTCGTTGTTGTGTTGTTTTAACAATCTAGCGTTTTTTTGCCTTTTGGTTTCAGCTTGTCTAAAAACCGAAATAAATGGGACGACTTCTTCAAACGGCTTTTTGAACCTAAAACCTTAGGTGCCGTCCACGTCAACACCTCTACTATCGGTGCTGTCTCAAAAAATATAGACAAAAAGTCATCAGCCTAATCTAAAAGAATATGTTCTCCATCTAGGCTCTCAAGTCCATTAATTCCTTTCAGCACTTCAGCCTACTACAACCATTTCTTTCAGGCAGGATTGTTTTCCAGTCGTACAAACAGTCACTTGCTAATTTTGTATTTCTACGATTGGGGTTTTGGATAAGGTGGAAACCAGTTTCATGATTGGAAATAAAAAGATTTCAGCATGTAAATTAAACGCACAGGAGGGATGAAACAAATTCAGCATCAACAATCCAAGACGTACATCATCACAAATTCACAATCACTTCTTTGGTCCTGGACACAAAGCCAAATGACCTTTTTTTAGAGTACATTTGGCTAAAATACTTAGTTAATAATGTTCTAGAACTCATGTGTTTATTTAGTGCTTTATAATTCATGATTAAATCATTAATGGGGGTAGCATGTGAATATATTTTAACTTAGGTTTAAATTATTAGCACTCTTTTGACATTATGGCTGTTATGTTTTAGTTCCCTAATATCATGACCTATTAATTGTATGATGTTGTATGTGAGTCATGACGGATGTATATATTAAACCTGTTAATTTGACTAATAATCACTTATCACATAACAAAACTTGGATGGTTGACAACCTTATGTGAGCTACGTTATAATACTCCTTTTAGAATAATTCCTAATCCTCCATCACCAAATTATCATTCCACATTGCCCTCATACCGAGAATTACGTTACCCTATTTCTAATCTTAGTAAATCCTTCCCCTTATCATAACCTTATCTTAGTCTTTCCTTAGTTTCCTTGAATTTACACTATATAACCTGTTGACAACATGACAGTTAGTTGGCTTGGGGTTAATCATATATAGAGGAGATTTCCACCCACCTGGTAACGTACGGGGGCCATACACTTTTGTTACTCAGAATATTACACACCTGTTTGTGGTTATATAGTCGAGGATAGTGTTGTGCCTGACTACTCTTGTATAATTAGGTATGTGGGAAGTAATTGCCAGTGCCTTTGCCATAACTTGCTAAATAACAATTATCTTTAATTCCACTGTTCGTGTGATCTCTATCTTCGATCCGTACGAGTGTTCCAGTAATGTAGTTTCATTGCATTTTATCGGTGTCAATTACTTGCTTTACCTATCCTTTACTTACCGTGCTACAACCGTTATTGGGTACTTACTAAGATTTTCAAATCTCATGTTTGCTCTTTCCATTCTCAGGTACAAAGGCCAGTGAAGTGATTGCAACATACATTGGTGGGAGTACTCGAGTTTTCAGCACCATGCTTGCTACTATTTATGTTTTTCTTATTTACTCTTATTTAATTAGAAGTAGACCGGCTCCATGTTTCAAACATTTATTTCAACTTTCCCTGGATCTCTAATAAAGTACTCTTAAAATTTTAATTCTTTGTAATTCTTATTGTAGCTTTTATTCTTTACTTTGGCAATGACGTTCCATAGTAGTATCTCATATTAGTATGTGAAGTGCTATAGCCGGTCAGACCACTGACCCAACACAAGTACTCGAGGTATTTGAAGATCGCAAGAATTGAAGAACTCGAAGTCTAAAAGTACTGACCATGAAGTCTACGACTACCGACCGCAAAGTCTACGACTATCGACCAGCAAAATCTATGACTATCGAGCAGCAAAGTCTATGACTACTGACCGCAAAATCTATGACTACCGACCAGCAAAATCTATGACTACCGAGTACTGACCAGGTACTGTAGCTACGACCATTGACAAAGCCCTTTAGCTACGGCCATCAATCATGCTCGCCAGGTACTATAGCTACGACAAACAATAAGGTACAAATAGATACGACCATTAATAAGGTACGGTAGCTACGATTACCGATAAGATACTGTAGCTACGACCATAGACCAGGCATGGTCATTTTACCGTGCTCAACCTGCCGTGGTCGAAATGTGGTGATCATTCTGTCATGATCGATCTGTCATGTTTGTAAACTCTCAACACAAAGTCGTTTGGACCACTGACTACCGATTGTGGTCGAAGCTAGCCGATCATATTGCCCCAATACAAGGCGGTTAGATTGCTTAATCTGAATATTCCAGCTTGCCCAATATAAACGTAAATTTCAATACAATTCAAATGTCAATTATTTATCATCACTAAATTCATGATCTATCGTCTAGCAAAAGTGATACAGGTGGACACTGAAGCAGATGGCCCCCAACTTCCAGAAACCCGCACTGAAGCTGGACAGAGCCATTGCGAACCTGAAGACGCGAAGATGTCTAGATCCCCTCCCGAGCTTTCCTCTGGTATCGAGCAGCGCTTCCAATCAATCAACGAAAGAAGAAACCTTCAACAGAACCACTAGGCACCGCAAGAACCTGAATTTAATCACCAGCTGAAGCCTTTTTTTTTTTATTACGCCCAAGCTAGGAAGAACATTACATTGGAGAGCTCAAAGCCGAGAGAAGCAAAGACGATGCAGTGGCCAGGGCAATATATACGGATTCCGGAGATAAACGGAGAACTTCAAACCAACCTGGTGGTGGAGAGAACGATGGGAATCCCCAGATTCTACGAAGACGGCAGGCTTTCCCACCTTCTGGCAATAGGAGTTCTACATACCGTTAGTAGTTCAGAACTTCAGATGTATAACTGAGGCATTGTATTCTTCCAAGATTTATGGAGAAAAGAGTATAAGAAGGGGGGATAAACATTGTCTGGCATTCATCGGTAGATTATGCAAATATTTCGGAGACAAAGTTGGGGCTGTTTTTCTCATGCTCTTTCGTGAGAAACTACGGAGGCCCTCCTACCTGGTGGTGTGTGCTGGTGTTGACTAACAGAAACTCTGATCCATAACTATGAGAATAGTAGCAGTACCCAATATGGAATCAATTTAGTCAAGAAATGTAACAAATATGGACTGCTTGCAATACTGAATCACGGACTTTGTTTGGAACGTGGGAATTTTCCAGGATTTCAGTACGAATTATACTGTTCCTGCAAAAATTCTCGTAAAGAAACTCTGCGCTCTAGGTAAACCTACTTTGCTGAATCCACGATATGTAATCATGCATTATTGTGGTGATAGATCAAATAGTAAATAATAGAACAATGGGGAGGACATAAAGGAACCTTCCGGAGTCTTAAAAACCGTGGAGATTGAAAATAGAAGTCTGTGTTACATAGACTTTTTTTTTATGAAAATGCGAGTCCTCCCTCGTGGTGTCGAGACACGTATTTATAACTATGAGGAGGTTTCTTATATAAATTCCATATCTGGGTCTATAATCGCAAGGAAATATTGTCCTTTTAGTAGCACATTACTGAGTCTTCTGATACAATTGGTCATCTAGGTCAAGGTGGGGACTACTCCCTTAACATGCATATTTATCTCTCTACCGGTTACAGTTTTACCCTTATTAGGATTCTCGGTTTGGTCTGATTAGGACATGAATATCCTAGCAGATCGGATGGTGAATAAATGTCTGGTTCCTTTTTTTTGTTGTTTGTATATTAATAGTATAAATAATAACACGATGCTGTTATCACACAAAAGTGGCACATCGTATGTGTAAATGACACGAGTTCAGTTGGGTTTAAATAAATTTGTGACACAAATTGTCAAATCGAACCAGTATTTAATCCTTGGTATAGTGTTTAATCCTAGTAGGAGAAAGTCAATGGCGTGCTGTACCATTCCGGTTTGTTAGCAAGAAAAGTCAACGGCCTCCCAAAGAAACTGGAGACAGAGAAGATTAGAAGAATTTTTGCGCTGTGATTTGCGAAGTGATCCCATCTTCTCCTGTTGAGTTCTTGACCTCCATTCTCTCCACCTCTCCCTCAAGCCCCTTGTCGTTCTTGGATGGTCAGGCATGCAGCAGGGAAGCCTCTCTTGGCCGGATTTGCATTGCCTGGTGCGGCGGAAGCCGGCGAGCTCCGGTGATCGCGCCGGAGCAGCGGCGGATGGGGGCAATGGCCGACACCTCGCCAAGGCGCTGTCCGTTCCCCACCTCACCGCGATCGGTATTCGCCTCTCATCCTCCTAGTGGCTAGGAATTTCGTTGAATTTCGTTCCGCGCTCTGAATTTCGTTGGGTTTTGATATTTTAATCGTCTTTGATATAACTACTTTGTTTTAGTTAATCTTGGAGGATTGCAATCTGATTTGTTGCGTTCTGGAATCTGGATTTCTTCTGATAATGCGATCTTAGGATTTTTGTTACCTCAATGGTTGACTTATTACTGCTGTAATTCTTGCAATTGGTATCAACTGGCAATCGCTGGTACAAATCTTGATCTTCCTTTGTGAATAATGTGATGATGTGTAATCAGACCATTCACTGGTTGAATTGGAAAACTATACAACACTGTCACATAACTTAAGCAGCACTCAAAAGGCAAGATCACCAACATGTCTTAATGTGCATCGTCGAGGATTTTTCGGCGTTGTAAAGCAGAAGTCCAACTCTGGCATAGGTTTTAGTAAGGAATATAGGTTATAGGTTTCAGAGTTTCAGTCTCCTTAGCTTTTTGAGATGGTTTGTGCTCCTTTATTGAGCTCTACTTTCAGATGTAGGTAGTGCATGTAACATGTGTAATCTCTGACTAAGTTATTTCAATTGTCGTCAGGTGTTGGCTCGACTATTGGAGCTGGCATCTATGTCCTTGTAGGAACTGTTGCTCGTGAGCATGCAGGACCAGCCTTGACAGTTTCCTTTCTGATAGCTGGCATTGCTGCTGCTCTCTCAGCGTTGTGCTACGCTGAGCTCTCTTGCCGTTTCCCTTCAGCAGGGAGTGCTTACCACTATTCCTACATATGCATAGGAGAAAGGTACGAGTTAAAAAAGCTCCCATCGGTTTTTTCTTCTTCTTTTCTCTCTAGATATTTTCCTGACTTTGCTGGTGCATTCGCAGCCATGATAAGGAAGAACTATGTGTTTTCACGTACCTTTTGTTCTGTATTTCTTGTTGACAAATTAAATTATGGACAGTGTTGCTTGGCTGATTGGTTGGGCTTTGATTCTGGAGTACACAATTGGGGGATCGTCAGTGGCACGAGGCATATCACCAAACTTGGTAAATATTCTCTAGTAAGCTCTCTTCAGATTTTTTCTGAAAGGAATAACCAGAAACCTTTGATTTGTTTCTTAGGCTCTATTTTTTGGTGGCCAAGACAAGTTGCCCTTCTTTCTAGCACAAATGCATCTTAAATGGCTTGACACTCCGGTTGATCCTTGTGCTGCTATTCTCGTCTTGATAGTTACTGCATTGCTCTGTCTAGGAATTAAGGAGGTACTATAACTATACATAGTTTCAAGTTCATGCTTGGTTACTATCGACTTACGATTTCACTGTATAATAAAGTGTGTGATGTCTTGATCAGAGCTCATTTGTGGAAGGCATCATCACCATTGCAAATGTTGCAGTTATGCTTTTTGTCATTTGTGCTGGTGCATGGTTAGGATTCCAGAATGGCTGGACTGGTTATAATGTTCCAAAAGGGTAAAATTAGTTTTTTTAGATGGGGCAAATTAAATTTCGCTCTTCACATAAATTACATTTTACTCCCATATGGTCTTCATATTTGCTTGGTTGATATGTAGTTACTTCCCTAATGGTGTGAGCGGAGTTTTTTCTGGATCAGCAACCCTCTTCTTTGCGTACATTGGTTTTGATGCAGTTGCTAGCACAGCTGAGGAGGTTTGCTTTTCTTCCCTCATTTATAAAAGTATTTGTGTTCCTTTGTGATGTACATTCTCTCTTGGTACTTCAGTGAAGTACACTATTATTGTTCAGTGACATGATTATCTTCTATTTGTCAAAGTACTTTCCAGGTGAAGAATCCTCAACGTGATCTTCCATGGGGGATGGGTTTGACCTTGTCCTTATGCTGCATCCTCTACATGATGGTTTCAGTCGTTATTGTTGGTTTGGTGCCATATTATGCAATGGATCCTGACACCCCTATTTCATCTGCATTTGCTCAATATGGAATGCAATGGGCAGTGTAAGTACCAGATGCCCTTCGAGCGTTATAACCTGGCAATTAAAGAGAATATTAGCACATTTTGTATATGTGCCAGTGTTGAGCATTACTCTGTTGTACTTCTCTGTTGAAATGCAGGTATGTTATTTCCAGTGGTGCTGTTCTTGCTCTCATAGCATCCTTGATAGGCGCTATTCTCCCTCAGGTAGAATTGATTAATTAAAGCATTGGTAGATCTCTCTCTCATTTGAATCGCTTTATCCTGCTACAGGATATGTAGCTTGACTAGAAAATGCAATGAATGAAACTTCTTAACCTTAATGTCGTGCAACAAAATCATCAATAGGTTTATATAAGGTAGATGATTATCATATTTCTTTTGACGAATAAATGATTATCCAAATTATACCATGAAGGAGAACTGATTAATTACTTCTATATCTTGCCTTTGGTCAGCCAAGAATTGTGATGGCTATGGCAAGAGATGGATTGCTTCCACCACTCTTCTCAGCTGTTGATCAACAAACTCAAGTCCCAACGTTGAGTACAATCTTGACAGGGATATGTGCTGCTATCTTGGCTTTTTTCATGGATGTGTCACAATTGGCAGGGATGGTAATATCTTACTTGCCATGTAAAATGGTAGCATTGTTGAGTGGAGAGCTACTCCAGGTAATAACAGTTTCTTGATTTTTTTGTTCAGGTAAGCGTGGGCACACTATTGGCATTTACTATGGTTGCCATTTCTGTTTTAGTAGTAAGGTATGCTCCTCCAAATCAGATGCCAATGAAAGTGGACCTTCAAGGCTCACCTGAATCACTAACTTCACACTCTGGGCATTCAGAGCCGGATGAGGAAAATTCAGAGGATCCTTTTGGCAATGGTAATGAAAATAATAATCATATGTGTACCAGAGTTGATTTGAGTTGACAGCAGCGATAAGAAAATAAAGACCATTATTGGCAATTAGATGCTTTTTTAAGGTAAAAATTTATTTTTGCCACTCCAAATGTGCACAATATTGTTTCTTCCATGAATACTTTGCTCTTTTCATTTTTTTTCCACCCCAGAACCAGGTTTCATTTCATTTTTGCCACTCCCGTTACAAACCGTCGGTTAACTGTCATTGTTGGGCGTTTTGACTGTGACTAAGCTGCTGATCCTTGACGAAAGGACCAAAATACCCTTGTCAGACAGTGGGCCACTTTGTCAGGCCCTTGTCAAATTACCAAATTAACTCCAAAAACTCTTAGAAAAAGCAAAGATTCCAAACAAAGCATTTGAATTCAAATAAATTATTTTTAGCTCATGATTATCCTCTAATTAATCACAATAAATACTTTTCAAATTCTGAAAAATTGGAAAGGCTATTAAAAATCCATGATAATTCTAAAAAATAATCAGAAAATGACATTCTAGAAATTATAGAAAATTTCAGAACTACCGGTACTTAAATACCATACCACTGGGATCACATGACGGCATAAAAAGAAGTACCAACGCATGCAGGTGGCCTTCTACAGGGCAACTAGGGGCAGCATGGTCTTTTACTATGTCCGTTTGGTTGACCGTGGCCTTGACTAACGCGAATGGAAAAAACGAAAACTTGGTTTTGGAGTGGAAAAAATGAAACGGTCAAACATTTGATGGTAGAAATGATATTGCACATATTTGTAGTGGCGGGAACAAAATTTCCTTCTTTTAATCCCATTTAAAGTTTTGTACATGCCTGATTTGTTCAACATGCATTCTGCTTGCCTTTCTGAGGTTGCTTCCACTACATAAAGTAGGTGTTAGCTAACAAGTAAACTCCTCTTCAGTACTGTTCTTTTATTTTGTGATCCCCACATATGAATTGCCTTGCAAGATATCTTATGTGCCACCGGTAGTTCATCACTTTCAAACTACATCTTATTACAATCAGTTCATGGTTACTGATGGGATCTACTTTTTTCCTTCTAATTTTCCTTTTTCCTCCTTTATGCAATCAGTTCAAGAAGCACCTACTGGCAGTGTGGTTGCCAACAAGGTAAGGCGACAGAAAGCCACAAGATGCATAGCACTGGCTTGCTTTGGGGTCATCATCCTCGCATCTGCAGTTTCTTTCTCCTTTTTGCCATTGTAAGTGATAATTCAACCATTTGTCTGCCTCATGTACCCCAAATATTTGGCTTCTATAATACAAAAAAAGAAGAAGAGGTGAGTCAATGCTGGCCTACTGGGACACAACAGTACAACCAGAACTGCAACATGCTTTTACTCTGTAAACCACAATCATTATCCTGATCCTTTTCTACTTTCTATAGTTATTTGCAATCCACGACATGTGCCATAGGTGGCTTACTCTTGCTCAGTGCTACCATTGCACTTTCGTGCATCGGGCAAGACAAGATCTCTTCAAGACAAACCGGAGGTAAAAGCTATGGACTATACTTCAACCAAATTGGTAAAATTTAGATAAAATGGTATTACAATTTAAATAAACTTCAAATTGTCTTGTTGTTTCCCAGGTTTCATGTGCCCGTTTGTTCCTATACTTCCAGTATGTTGCATCCTCATCAACGTATACCTGCTTATGAACCTCGGGTAAGCAACTTAACTGCTAGACAGACAACCTTTTGCTCTTTTATGCTTTGCAACTTGCACCACCTCTTACTATCTGACAGAATTGCAAAATCGACCTTGATGTAATTTGTTTGAAGAAGCCAGACATGGTTGCATCATGTAGCTTTCAAAGTCATAGCACACTGTAAACAAATCCTCTGGATAGAGAAAATTAGGTACCTATTACCAAGTTAATTTTCTAACCTGGATCTTGTGAGTCGATCGTGAGCCTAGCAACCAATGAAGATAATCTGGATCTCACACTTCAATTCATCGGTCGCAGGAGTCACACGTGGATCCGCGTTTCTATATGGCTGGCGGCTGGTGCGCTCATATATTTGTTCTATGGCCGAAAGCACAGCTCACTGACAGGCACGGCTTATCAGCGCATATCACCCGCATAGATCAGTTTGGGGTGTTCTACTTCATCGGTAGATGTTGATGAACTCGTGAATCCTGCGGTGAATTTCCTTTTACAAAGTTGAAGTCCTCAAATCAGCGCAGAGAAATGACCATCATATATGGTTGGGGTTCCTGAGCCCAACAAGTTTTGAGCAAGAAACTGAAGAGTCTGAATTCTGAAGTGTGAAGAGAGGTAGAATTAGTAACATGTATAAGCACAATAACAACAACATTGCAACAGCGCATTGTGTCATTGCATAGGATTTTATTTCCTCTTTACAGCCATTTTTTTTGACAGTTTTTCACCCACTGCATTAAAAATTGTTACCATACAGCAATGAATTTATTTAGTGCAACAGGAAAATTACAAGAGGTTATTTGGCAACACTATTCTGTAGTTCTTGTTCTTTCCATAACTACAACCTCGCCGGCAACGGGGAGCGCCATTTCGGGCCCGACGACTCTCCGGCGTTTCGTTGGCGGAGGTGGGACACCCTCGCCGCCTATCGCCGGAGCTCAGGCGCCTCCGCCCAGGCGCGGCGGTGCAGTTGCCTGAGGCATGGGCGGGGTTGGCGGATGAATCTCCGGCCCACCCCTGGGCCCTCGTGTACCGTTGGATTAACTTTGACGGCTTATTTATCAAAAAAAAAAAACTTTGACGGCTTAGATAGAGGGGTAGAATAAGTGACGGAGGGATATTTTGCAAAGGAAGCCCTTGAGTAATTTTATATTTCAAACTGATCTATCAGATTGGGACCGTGAATTTTATCCGTGATCGTACTTTTGGGCTATTTCAACCGTTATTACATTCAATTTGTGCGGATCTGATTGGAGCTGGGCAGGACGGGAGACAGATATTTTGCATAGGAGACCCTCAATCGCATGATATTATCATATACGCACCCACCCTCCTGACAGTGCTCCGGCTAGAGGCGCCGGTGTTTGGCCGGCCGATGCCCCCGCCCGTCCGCACGGGAGGTTGATGTGGTGCCCGTTTGCTCCGATGATGCAGCCCCCGATTAGGGCGACCGGCGTTCGATCGGTGGCGAACCGCATCGCCATCGAGGTATAGCTGTTGACTTCTCTGTGGTATATGAGTATATTTTTTGAAAGGAAATGTGGTAGTATAATATGGGTGTATCCCTTTATTGTTTCAGTCAAAACAAATTTAAGAGGCAATCTACTGTAGTTAGCATTCTTGGAACGGGTTGTGTGTTGAATTCAAGAATGGACTAAGTGTTGCGTCGAAGTTGATTTTCTAGCAAGAATCAGAACTGAATTTCCAGTAGGTCAGGATCAGGGCCAAAGTGCTTGTTCTTCACTTACGCCCAAGGTCTCCCGAATGGCGCCATTGCCCAAGTGGCATCGCGTGAGCGGGGACATGTTCACAGCCACCATCTTTGCAATGCCTTCGGTGGAGCCCACCACCTGCCGACCAGTCCGAACATTCACACCGTTTGATTGGCTTTGGAGACGTGTGAATCCGTTCAATCGGTCTCGGTGACAATCGGACCAATCTGATCGGACCCTCAGCTGTTTCAGAGTAGTCCAAAGGTATACCTTGCGAATAAAAGGTAATAATTTTCACACACGGTGTCTGATTGAGGAGTTCTTAGACTCGTTGAAAAATTTATTTCAAGGACTACGTAATGGAAGGGACTCCACCTTCAGAAACATCATAGATTTTTATCTTATTTTATTTTAGTTTCTTTTTTGTGAGAGTTCGAGTATAATACAATATATGGTTGAGTCGTACATGATTAGGGGTCTTGTGGACTTTCTTAAGGGCTATATAAGCCTTGTAATATGTAACCTTTGGGGAGACCATAATAAATCAATCTATTATTTTCAGATAAAGCTATATGCTTGTTCTTCCTAGGGTTTAACATATGTGAGAGACCATGTGGAGGTATCCACATGTTTGTGATGAGTAATTGACGGTTGTTTTAGTGAGTTTGAGTTTGTTTTGGGTATTCTAGGGTTGAGTACCTTTACTTGTGCTAATATTGATTATGCTGTTTCGTGCGGTGCTATGTGACGGTTTGCTTGTCTGTGTGACTGCAGGACTTCGAAGCTAGGTCATGGTGAGGCGAGGAGGACCGGGACTAGGCACAGGAGGTGTTGAGGTCCAGACGGTCGGTAATGCTGAAGATGATTGAGGCTGGTGAGGTGGTTGCGAGTCGGGAGACGAGGAACCGGAGCTGGAGCTACCGGTGACGGATACGACGGGCGACGACGAGATAACCGGGACTAGGCTCAGGGAGGAGTCAGAGGTCCAGACGGTTGGAGGTCGGTTGCGGTCGTGCGCGACGGAACAGACCAGGACTAGACTCAGGTGGAGTCAGAGGTCTCAGTCGGTGTCGGGTGGACGCGACGGGCAGCGGCGAGAGGATCGGGACTAGGCTCAGGGAGGAGTCGGAGGTCCAGACGGTCAGGATGCCGGGTGCGGTCGTGTACAGCGGAGCGGACCGGACTAAACTCAGGGAGGAGTCGAGGTCCAGACGGTCGAGGTACCGGACGCGTGAAGCTTCCGGGAAGATGCTTGAGGGCAAATTGGAGATTTGACTCAAGTTTTGGAGGTGGAAAGCTGATTTCCTTCCATCTGGTTTGACTCCTTGACTTTTGCCTCATGTGGTGTGTGAGGTGAGGGAGTGGATGTAGTATGACATTTCTTGATTTTCTATTAGAGGATGGGAGGTCTTCTATTTAGTAAAGGGAGATGGCATTCTGTAGTGGCATCCAAATAGAGAGAGTCAAGGCAGTGGAGTGAGTTTGTTCGAGTGAGCTTTGAGAGCTCAGTGTGTGTAAGCATGTAGTGTGTGTTCTTCCCATTATCCAAGTGCGTATGGGGACTCCTCTTGTAATCATCCATGGGAATGAATTTATTTCAGAGTTTTAGTCTTGTTTCTCCCACTCTGTGATGGATTGCATTCTTCAGTTCTTTCTTGGTTATTTTGTGTGTGAAGTGAGTTCTTGTTTGATTCTTGCAAAATGCGTTTGCTCTGAACTGGGGAATCTGTATCAAAACCATTTGGCTAATTTGTTCCCGAGAGCCAATTGATAGAATCAAAGAATCACTCATGTTTGTTCAGCGGCCTGCATCCTCTGTTATTCACTGTTTCTAGGGTTTCTAGTCAGGGGAAGATGGACTCTCTTGATTTCCCTTTGATAAGTGACTTCAATTTTGTGCCATCATGTTATGTGATCATCTCCAGTAGAGTTTCATAGGTATTTGAGCAAGATATTCAAAGATTAATGAGGATTTTGGAAATATGTCCCATTTCCATTTCATTTCTCAGAATATTGCTCAAATCCTGATCCCCTGCTCTATTGATGATTTCTCTTTGCTTCCTAAGGCCTTGATGTTGTTTAAAATAAGTTCTTGCTCTTTTGGCCAGAGAAAAACAGTTACAATTCATTAATTTGGCCGAAATATGCTTTTTCAGTAAAATCAGTGAAAAAGGGTCAGTCGGCATCTCTGTTTTTCAGAGAGCCGGTCAGACCGCTAACCCTAGCGGTCAGACCGCTCGGGCACCGCCGGTCAGACCGGTCTGACCATGGCGGTCAGACCGGCCCAGGAAAACCGGTCAGACCAGAACCCTTTAGCAGTCAGCCCGGGCCAGCAGGAGCGGTCAGACCGACTCCAAGCCGGCGGTCAGATCGGTCATGTACCGGTGGTCTGACCGGCCAGCCCCTGTTTTCTCTGATTTTATTCTTTGCTGCAAGCTTCATTCTATTACTTCATCTGCAAATTCCCCTTCTGTGTATTAGAAGTTCCAGAGAGCATGAGCCTTCACTCTTCATAGCTTTTTAGCTATCGGAGAGGAGAAGAGCTCTTGAGTGAAATACTTTGGGGGTAAATTTTAAAGAGGCACCATTCACCCCCCTTTGTTGCCATATCCGATCCTACAATATGATTGGAACCTATAGGGGAATTGGGTGTTCTCAACCTCATTGTTCTTGTGATTCCTTGTGATTCGCAGGAATGGCGACACGTCTATTTGTGTGGTCGGGTAGACGGGATCATGAGCATGTGGTTGGGCGAATCCTTTTGTCGCAGCTTACTGTTCCAACAGTGGTTGGCGCCATCGGTTCATTAGGTTGCATGGATCCAAGTTACCATCATCGATCCTACGTCGAAAAGATCAGACATCCCCCTTATCAATAATTCTTGTAGCATGTGATTTAGGTTTGCAAATGTGTATTGCAAATATGTTAAGTCCATGTACCCATTTCTTGTATCATGATTCTAAAATTGTGCAAATATATTTTATGACTTGTTGGAAATCATGGTCGATCTTTGTGTGCATGATACTATAGTTTGCAAATATATTTTGCAAAATCTATTGAAGTATATATGCACTTTTTAGGAAAATCGGAACTACCGCTGTGTATGTAGCGGAACTACCGAAAGTCAAAACTACTGGCGTGTGTTGCGTGGTACGACCGGACTTAGGTAGTATCGGCATGTGTTGTGAGGTATGACCATCCAACGAAAGTACCGATTTATCTGCGGTATATTTTTTCTAGAGAGGCACCTGTGTGAAAGTCTTCTCGTTCCCCTGAAAAATGGTAGTTCTACATATGTGGAGCCGTAGTACTATTGGGCGGAAGTATCGACCATATAACGGCGGTACTACCAATTTTGCCTATAATAGCTAGTTTTTTGACCGTTGCTAAGGGGAGCGGTAGTACTGGACTTTTGCCTATGGTACTACCGAAAATCCTAACTTTTTAGGATTTTGGCTATAACGGTTAGTTTTCTTGTGTGGGTTATAAATACCCTCTTGTGGGTGGTTGGAGAAGTTGCTTGGCACACCATTTCTCTCTTGACCTAGTGTGAGGTTTTCCTTTTAATTGTGCATGTGTTGTACTTTGTAAGTAAGGAGAAGGGCACTCGTTTTTATGTATTGTATCTAGAGGTGGATTTAGTATCCACTTGAGCTTGTGCATTTGTTGCATGTGGTGAGAGTCAAGCAATGAGATTGACTTATTACTCTTGGAGTTTGTCGACTCCTAGATGTCATTGGAGGCATCGTGCACGGTGATCTTCTCAAAAAAGGTTGCGAGAAGACCCGGCAAGTTATGAATGTTGGAGCTTACCTACTCAGAGCAGGGAAGAGCTACCATTAGTGGATTTGAGATAATTGGCTTAATTCGTGGAGCCGGTCCAATTCGTTTGGACTTACCTCAGCGTGGACTAGGGGAGACCGACAAGTCTTCAAACACCATGGTAAAAAGAAACCGTGTCAATTGTGGTTTATTTTCTTGTACTCAATTTATATTCAAGCAATTTACATTCATATAATTAAATTGATTGCTTGTGATCATAATATTGCAAACCTTGATATAGATTTAGCATGTTGGTGCACTTAGGTGAACCGAGTTGATTTAGGCTTTATTGTGCTAAATTGAATTGATTTACGCTTCTGCATTATAAACTTGGTGTTAGCCAAATAAATTAGAAGAGAATTTTAAAACCGCATATTCACCCCTCTAGTCGGTCTCCTCGGTCTTACACACACCTACTCAGCCTAGTCCAATGGGTGTTTCGCCATTTTCAAACTCGGAAGGGCACAAAGAAGTAGCTCAAAATCCTCTCGCCCAATTCAGCAATCTACCTCCCAATGGGCCTCTCATCAAAGCCACTTCTTCTAACCCTCTGGACAGGCAGCAGTCCCTATCCAACCCCACTTGTTATCTAACCCAAAACTTTGCCGTCGCCCAACTATTACTCGGAGTCCCATTAGGGTACCACGATGAAGCAGGTGCGTCGTGGCCAAGTCATCAACCAGGACCTTGGATTCAGTCAAACGGGCTCAAAAATGCCTGATGGTTATGTTAGGACTCACCATGGAGGAACATGTGGACGAATCTGCAGTTTAGGCTTATGGAGCCCTTCTTGACCACCCATTGTCCGTGGACCAGCTCTGGCGGCACTCTTCAACATCACACCACCACCGTACTAGTCTATCTCCCTGGGCGAACTAACTTGCTAAAACATTGTTTCGTTGTGTAGTAACTTTAGTGCTTAATGTCCAATTCTAATATCTTGGTCTGGAATGTACATGAGTTGAACACACACACACACGTTGGAATGTGGTTAGAGGAGTTGTCAGTGAGCATAATCCTGACATCTTTTGTATCCAGGAAACTAAACTGCAGGCAATTACGTCAACCATGCTAATACAGCTGCTCGGTTTTGCGTACTCCTACGAACATCTTCCTTTCGATGGCACTTGTGGAGGTATCCTCGTGGCTTGGAAAATCTCCACAATTTTTTGTCTCTTCTCGCCTTCTGCAACCTCACTCAGTCATGCTTCAAGTGATGTCACAATCTTCTCATCTCAAGTGGTGGCTTTCTACTATTTACAGTCCGACAACAGCTCTCGAAAAGGTAGCGTTCCTTCGGGAGCTTTGAGAAGTCCGAGAATGCTGCATAGGTCCATGGCTAGTTGTAGGGGATTTTAATATGATCCTCTCAACTATAGATAAAAACAACCCTAATATTAATCGGCACCTGATGGGTGCATTCTAGTGCTTCATCAATGACATGGAACTAAAAGAGCTCCATCTCCATGGTCGCCGCTACACTTGGTCCAATGAAAGGGAATCTCCAACCTTAGTCAAGCTCGACCGAGCATTTGCTTCTGTCGACTTGGAAGATTTATTCCCTGATGTTTTCATGTAGGCCCAGTCATCATCGATAACCGATCACTGTCTGTTACTAATCTCAACAGCAAACACTTTTTTATCCAAACGTCGCTTCCACTTTGAGTCGTTTTGGACAAAACAACAAGACTTCCTTGAAGCAATCAAGGAGGCTTGGCCATGTGACCCCTCCATCTCACATCCTCTCAAGCGCTTGGATAGCCTACTCAGGAATTTAGCACGCAAGCTTCAGAGTTGGGGGGCAAGGAAATTTGGTAACATCAAACTCAACTTACAAATGGCAAGAGAACCCACCCTCTAGTTTGACCACGCTTAAGATAATCGCCCTCTATCCCCTAGTGATGTCTAGATCCACAAAAACCTGAAAATCAAAAGCCTCGCCCTGGCATCTCTTGAAATAACTGTTGCCACGCAGCGTTCTCACATCAATTAGCTCAAAGGGGGGATGCCAACACTAAGTACTTCCATTTCCATGCTTCTCACCAGCGGCAAAAAAGCTTCATTTACTCCATTACAAATAATAAGGCAACCTTCACACAACAACCAAAAATAGCAGATCAGTTCCATGAGGTCTACTCTCAACTCATGGGCAAATGCGTTGACAGAGAGCTCACCGTTGATCTCAACTTCCTCTAGTTGCCCACCGCGAGCTTACAAGATTTGGATGCGCCATTCATAGAAGAAGGGGTTTGGGGAGTTATTAAGGAAATCCCGACTGCAAAATCTCCAGGCCCAGATGGTTTTACGAGTGCATTTTTCAAATATGCTTGGCCAGAAATCAAACTGAGTATTCTTGCAGCATTTCAAGCTCTCTTAAAATTGAAGGGCTGATACTTTCATTGCCTAAGTGGCGCTCTCTTTACCCTTCTTCCAAAGATAAGGGACACTTCAAGCATCTCAGACTTCAGGCCAATTAGTCTTGTACATAGCTTTGCGAAGCTCTATTCAAAAGTGTTAGCAAACAAACTACGAACCACTTTACCAAGCTCGGTTAGCCCAAACCAAAGCGCATTTGTTGCTGGCCGTAATATACACAACAACTTTTGCCATGTCCAATTATAGCAAAGAACCTAAGGCCAAAGTAAAAACTGACTTTGATAGTTAAGGTGGACATTTCTAAAGCATTTTGACTCGGCATTCTGGCCTTTCCTTCTAGAAGTTCTCACACATATGGGGTTTGGGCCAAAGTGACATGAATGGATATCAGTTTTGATTGCTACCTCATCATCCAAAATTCTTATCAATGGAAAGCCAGGTCAAACAATAAACTTGCATTGGGGTCTTCACCAAGGAGACCCATTGTCTCCAATGCTATTCCTCTTAGTCATGGAAGCGTTGAACGCATTGTTCCGCATAGCCAGTAGATTACAAATTATAGCCCCTCTTGGAATCCAAGACTTACAAAAGCAAATTTTATTATATGTCGATGATGTCATCTTCTTCGTTGGACCACACTAGTAGGATATGTGGGCACTCAAACACATACTTCACATGTTTGGGGAGGCCACCGGCCTTTGCACCAACCTTCAGAAGAGCTCTGTTACTCCTATTTGTTGCGGAGACCCTCATTTAGCGGTGGTCCAATGCGAGTTGCCGTGCCAACTCTATTCCTCCCCATCAAATACCTCGGTCTGCTGTTGTCACTGACTAAATTGACCAAAACACAATTTCAACCTCTAGTTGAAAAGTTCGTCAGCAAAATTCCAAGCTGGAAAGGAAAACGTTTCTCTTCAGGCGGCCGATTTGTCCTAGTCAAGCATGTGCTCTCTGCTATGCCTTTGTATCACCTGCTCTCACTTGACCTTCCGGCGTGGGCTATCAGGGCCATTGACAAGCGCCGGTGGGCTTTTCTTTGGAAGGGCACGGACGTAGTGTGTGGTGGACATTGCTTGGTTGCATGGAAAATGGTATGCAGGCCGCTCCCTCTCGGGGGTTAGGAATCTTAGACCTTAAGCTCATGGGTTATGTATTGAAATTGCGGTGGCTATGGTGGCAAAGAATAGACCCCATATGCACCTGGACTAATCTTCAATCCTCCTTCGATCCAGCCATTCAATAGATGTTCTATGTAGCGACAAAAATGAGCATTAGAGATGGGCGCAATACTTTTTTCTGGATGGACAAATGGACAGATGAAAATTCTATTGAATTTTGTTAGCCTGCCCTTTGGAAACTAGTTCCACCAAGCGCCAGGAGATCAACTACATGGCCCAGGCCGTCAACCTCAATGTTTGGATCGTAGACATTTCCAGGCCACTAACTATTGAGGCGCGAGCTCAATACTTCTAGGTATGGCTTCAAGTCTTCTCAGTGAATTTGCAACCATACACTCCAGACAAGTTGATTTGGAGGCTCAACTCTTCGGAGGATTACTCAACAAAGTTAGCCTACAGCGTGTTGTTCATTGGGGGAACCTTGTTCCCAGGCTATAAGCAAATTTGGAAGAGTGCAGTGCCATTGAAATGCAAATTCTTCACGTGACTAGCGGTCAATGATCGGTGTTGGACGACCGACCACATGGCGTGTCGAGGTCTGCTGGTGCAGCCACTATGCGCCTTCTGCAGACATCACCACGAAAGCATTGACCATTTACTACTACACCGCCAGTGGGTGAAACAAGCGTGGGCCAAACTTTTCAACATCTTCACTCCATACCAGGCCCTATGAGTCCAGCACGGTACATTCCTAGACTGCTGGTCAAGGTGGCGGATGTGCTTACCCAGAGCCAACAGAAAGGGTTTCGACTCAGTAGTCATACTTTTCTGCTGAACCATCTAAAGGGAACGGGACGCCCACATCTTTGACAACTCGACTTGGGAGACGACAACCCTCCTAAACGACCTCCTTGATGAACTAGTCTATTGGCCTGGCCGGCGTAGGCTCACTCTCGCCCGCCGAAGAGTTCTCCTAGCCCCTTAGTGCTGCTTACATGGCGTTGCTCCTAATAATTCATTTGGGCTGAGTTTAGCTGGTCGGCAGCCAGCTGACACGCCTGTATTGTGATCTATTAGCACTTTGATGCTAACTTTTTACCAATCTTAATGCAACAGCGTGTAATTTTTTTACGCGTTACCTAAAAGAATTTACTCCATTTCTCAGCAACGATCGATGAGGCTATCTTTTGAAAGAAATCGGTAGGTAGGTAGTCTCTGTCCCTTTTGCTCCAAGAGATTTCCAAGATCATTCATCTTTGCTAAAGTAATTACGCCACGCGTGTCTGTTGCTTGTTGTTTGCCTATTTCTTTTGAGGGTATTGATAAACATCATCCGAATATTTTCTTTCTAACTACCATTTAGATTTGTGACCACTTTTGATATCTTCTGTACCTTATGTACAGAGTAACCTGTAATGGAGAACTTTTAGAGGACAAGAGCTTCTTGTAGAACAAAGATTGAGTATACAAAAGGCCCTTATATCAACTGATGCGCTTGCTCGACGCTTTGGCCAAGAATAGTTGCACAGGTACTGTCATTTTAATTTTTCGACTGTTAGTAAATAAGTAAGTTACATACTATAACACTGTCCCTTTCAAAGGTTATGAATATAAACTGTTTAAAAAAACAAAACAAAAGACATCATACATTCATACTACAAGTTTGTCCCAGAACTTTGGTGCTCCTAGTTTCTTATTATGAATTCATACCCCTTCCAACACTGCCTAAGGACGGTGTCACGCAGGAACATAGGTGCCATCGCGCATGAGTATTTTTGGAGCAGTGTGCTGTTACTCATTAATAATCATACTGCTGCTGGTGGTAGGAGCTGTGTTCAAATTGCCCTGTACGGGCACTGATTATCCTCATAAGTCGGCGGTTTTTGATTTTTGCTATAGTACTTAACTTTCAAACGGAGTATTTTCTTAAGACGGGATCTACAAGTTAAACGATCTAACGCTAAAAACCTAATATCTGTACCAGCCAAAATCGTAAGTGAGTATCTGTCTCTCCGTAATCTATACCGTAAACAGCCAAAATTCAAAAATTTCAGCCAAAAGCCATAAACCGCAGCCGAAAAGAACATGCCCTATATCTCGTTCTTTTTAGTTTCTGGCTAATAATTTATGATTTATGTTATAACAACTAGCTTTTAAATAAGTATCTTTTTAAGTTAAGGTCTATAAATTGATTGTAATAGATACTGTACCGACTTCAGCTATATCGGCCAAAATTGCACGTGAATATCTCTCTCCATACTCTCTCACAAACAGTCAGAATTTAAAAGGCATAAACCACAATAAAAAAGAATGAGCCCTAAAAGACCGACGAGTACTCGGCAGTCTATTATTGCAACACATTCTCTGTGCAACCGTCCACTGCTCCACTGCTATCCATATTGCTTAGAAATTTACGGAATTTAGGGCCTGTTTGGGACTGCTCTGCTCCAGTTTTTCTAGCTCTGCTCCACCAACTCCACTATGGAGCAGCTCCACTGTGGAGTTCCTAGAGCAGGTGGTCTTGTTTGGCACGCAGCTTAACTCCAACTCCAGGAATATGAGGTTTCCCTGAGAAATGTCCAATGTGCCCCTGAATGATGTTTGGTGTATGTCGATTATTATATTTTAATTTTAACCTGATTGCCAAACAAAATCTATATTTTTCGCGATTGCTTTGGAAACAAACATAACACATCAACTGCAAACTGGCACCTAGTATCTACAGTTAATATTCTATATAAACAACACTGAATCTGCATGCGTCAAGTTCTTGACTTCTGATAGCTCAAACTTTATACGAGTAATTAATAATTTGTTTGAAGTCTGCTATATACAACTGGTGCATATTCTGCAGAACTCTAGACGATTAATTCTTCGATAACGATACCATGCATATGCGAATGATATCAACCTTCAAACGCATTGGATTACTTTGTTTCAAAGCAATAGATCGCAGCAACAATAACCGGAACTGGAAAGATATTCGCTCTAATTACCTCCTCCGCAAGAGAACGCGCGTGTAGAAAGAAAGAAAAAAGAACGAAGGGGTATGTTTGTGTAATCAATGGCATAGGTGGGTAATTTTCCCTCAACTCCATGAGGAGGTATGAATCTCTAGTTTCTGGAGTACCCCTTAAGGAGCTCCACAAAAAACGTGGAGTTGGCCCTCAACTCCACCTTTTTCTTGGAGCAGAGTTCTTGGAGCTGGATCTGTTTGGCTAGACAAACTGGGAGCAGAGCGGGAAAACCTGGAGCAGAGCAGTCCCAAACAGGCCCTTAGTTTGCAAGGAGAGCATAGAAGTGCGACTCTACGGAATCTTTACATGGTGGTATATTAATTTCAGCACAAAGTACAACAGTATAAAAGTGCTATTGTAATACCGAAAATGCATGTTAAGAACAAAATGAAATATTGCAATCTTCTGACATGTTGTGACAAATGGGCTCTCTAAATTTAAACAGACTTTTATCCAATAAGCTTACCTGTTAGCTGGCATTATGAAATTTCATAGTAAAAATGTACCAGTGTTAGTAATAATGCTTTTTTTTAGATAACGGAATATCAATATTCCGGCCTTGATCATTCCATTCGAATGACTACAACCGTTCAAAAAAAAACAAAACAGAAACTCAGACCACACTTCCACCATAACGGTGATACAAAACCTCTTAAGCACCAAACAAAAGACAAAAGGACTTAATCCTTTAATCTAAAACTAGTACTCCACCCAAACTTGCTAAATAACTCCATCACCACCCACTCAAGTCTTTTGCATCCATTCATGAGCGCCCTTCTCGCTTGCTCTTTAGACAGTTGCGACCAGCTTCTGATCCAGTAAGTCCCCCTGAAAATAACCTGCACAAAGGAGTGAGTATTGGCCCTTTTAAAAATAACGTCATTTCTATTCAACCACAGTGTCCAGCAAAAAGCCGCTATCCCTACAAGAATGTGGTTTCTAAGCTTCAAAGAAAAACTTCTAAGCCAAGAACCAAACAAAATTCCAACATTAGTGTAACGCCCCTGTTTCCAGGGGCGCGTACGGACATGGCATTCCGCAACTATTCACGCATGAACAGTTATGGAGTGTCACGCAAGAGTATACCATTGCATGCTTACAACAAAAGTCCAGCATATATTTCACATAAGGATTAACATCCAGGTTTTGACAGCGGGGCGTGCAAGCCCAAAGCATAGTTACATCACAAAAGCACCAAGATCCGCTTGAGCGCGGCGAAGACCTAAAGCCACGGGTCCTCGTCGAAGAAGAGATCCTCCGGGACTTCCTCGACGGGGAGACCTTCACCTTCGTCTTGATCCTCTAAAGAGGGGATTAAGCAAGCCGTGAGCTACCAACCAGCTCAGCAAGTCACAAAGGAAACCCTAACTTACTACTTGCACAGATTAACAAAGGAAGGGAGTATACTTGGTTTATTAACTTTGAGTGGATGCAGTTTTATTTGCAAAAAAATTGATAAAACGGACCCAAAACTACTCCTTAAGATCTCAGGGGTTTTTCATGAAAAATTAATTAACCAACTAATCAAGTTAAAGCATTTAAAAAACTACTTAAGCTTCGCTGCTGGAATCACCCAAGTGACACAGCTCCATTAACCGGGAGCACGGCGTATTCGAATACCATTTAATTGACTCTGCAGAGTTTGCTCAGCTTTACCCACACGATCCCTTAACTCCCGCGACAGAGTTAAGAAAGCCAGGTCGTTTCACTGCTCAATTCTTTATATAGGCTCTACCCGGTAGAATCCACTCGGGTCTGGCACATGGAAGCTCCCGTCCGCTTCGAGTGAATCCTATCGTTGTTAGGTACCCGCAGCACGGCATACCTAACCTAATTTCCCAAACTCCTGGCTTCTCAACACCTGTAGAGTTTCAATCGAGTTGAGCAGCTACTAAACCAGTCTTAACAAGTCAACTCCTGTGGTTGAGCGGTCACCATGTCATTTGCTCGGCGTAAGGGTCTGGTCCTTATATTTTTTCCCCCGGAGTTCGCAACCCCGGTCAGGTTCGCGACCTTACAACCTAGGGTAAGAGGTGGGCGAAGACCGTCTCGCGACTCCTTCCCCAACCCTTACCCTATCCTGCACGTCGGCAATCTCCTCCCTATGGCACGGTGTCCCATACCACCCTGCCCTAGAGTCGGGTTTTCCAAAGTCTATTGGCCCGCAGCCACAACCTTATTAGTATAAGACTTTGCGTGATAATATTAATAACCTACAGTTATCTAGATTAATAGATAATTACTTCTAGGGTTAACAAGAGCATGGCTACAAATTGAACATGGCATTTTGTCGGTGGTAGGATTAACTACATAAACATGTCATTCTAAACATTTTATTTTATGTTGAACTAACATTTCACAATTAGCATAATGCAAATAGCATAATAACATAATTAAATAACATGGGTTGCAACATGATCAAGGATTTGTGACTTGCCGTCAATCCGGACGATCTTGGCTAGCTCGAACGAAGAAGCACCTGGATCCTGAGCCTGCACCTGAATCTCTGGAATCTCCGACACTAGCGCAAACATATAAAATAATTAAGTCCAGCTTGAGACTAATCAAGCGAGGGAAAATAAACTATTTAAAAAGGAGTAAAATGCATAAATCCTCAAATTGGAATTTTTGGAATTTATCTGGGATGAATTTGGGGAAATGGAGGTCAAAAATGGGTTCAGGACAATAATTGGAGCAAAGTGGTGAAGTTTGAGAATTTTTGGGATTTTCTGTGATTTTCGAGAATTTATTTGAGCTTTTCTGGATTTTGGAAATTGGAAAATGGTTAGAAAATCAGGATGAACAGTAGAAGGCCGGCCTGGAGCCTTGGCGCGGCCCGGGCAAAGAAACGGCCTGCGTGGCCAAACGGCCCGCGCGGCCCATGCGTCCACTCGCGCGCGCGGAGAGGCGAAGCAGGCCGGGGTTCGGCCCACGCTCGCGCTTGGCCGGAGGCCCGTGCGCGCGCGTCCACCCCGACGGATGGGCGACACGCGGAGGGGACGAGTGGGCAGGATGGCGAGCGGACGGGTGGACGCGATGCGGTGATGGGGAGATCGGACGGTAGAGACACAAGGGAGGTGGGCGAAGCGGTATGGGAGGATCCGACGGATGCGGGATGGAGGGGTTATGATGATCGGACGACTGAGGGAGATTGCCATCAGACGGCTGGAGTTAGAAGGCACAGGAGGAGGCGGACGGCACGGAAGCGGCCACGTCGGTCGTCTTCCTCCTCCGGCTGCTACGGCGCCTTTGGGACAGGGCCACAGTGGCGACGGTGATCCGGGCGCAAGGAGGGCCGTCGGCGGCAACCGAGGGCACCGGCGAAAAGGTCTCCGAGAGGGGAATCCATTTTGGGGGTTGGGGAAGAAGGAGGGTCACTGACGGCGGCGGGTGGCAGAAGGGAAGGGTTTAGGCTCATGGTGGCGAGGAAGGTCACCAGAGCCGACTTGGCCAAATCGGCCTTGATTTCAAGGTCAAGGGGGTATGGTGCTCACATTAGTGGCAATGGTTCGAGCCGAGGAGCTTCGGTGTGCTCTGGCCACGGTGAGGTGGTTTCCACCGGAGGGGAGCTGCGGCGGCGGGGTAACACGGGCGATCACCTGGCCATCAAAGATTACCACATGGGTTAGGAAGTAGTGAGGGTGCTCCGGGTGAATGCAATCGAAGAATGAGGGAGGTTAGGGGGAGATCAGCTCACGGGTGTCACCGGCGCAGGGAAGAGCGGCGGCGGCGATGGGGGCGTCTAGGGCGCAATCGGCTGCCTTGGGAGGTTCCTGGGAGTGGTAAGAGGAGATTGAGGGCGGTGGGAGAGCTCGAAAGCAAAAGAAACAAGGGAGCAGGGGAATGGGGTTTTATACCCGAGCGGAGGGGAGCGGGTCCGTGGGGGAGAAGGCAACGACGCGGCGCCGGGGGTCAACAGGAGTGGACGGAAGCAGGTGGAGGGTCTCCTCTGCGTAATGGGGGGGGTGACGCCCGGCTCTACAGGGGAGTAATGGTGAGGTGACGGCACGGGAGCAGTTGAGCTGCGGCATGGGCGAGGGCGCGTCCGCGCGCGGGAGAAGGAAGGTGTGGCGACTGACGGGTGGGACCAGAGCAGAGACAGGGCGACGCGTGGCGCGAGGGCGCCCACGGTTTCCGACCGTGGCGCGAGGGCGCCCACGGTTTCCGACCGTGGCTGTCGGGACGGCGCGGGCGCGGGGAGAACCAGGGGCGCAGAGGCGGTGCGGAAGCGAGCGCGCGCGCGTGAGGGAGAAAGCGGGGAGTGAGCGGGGCGCCAGCGCGAGAAGAAAGGAGGGGGTGCCAGAAGGGGAGGAAAGGCGGAAAGGGGCGGGGCACCAGCGAGGAGGGGCGGCGTCCGGCTAGAAAAGGAAAGCGGGACCGGGAGGACTTTCCAAAAAGGGAAAGTTCCCAAAATTCACTCAAAAACCAGCAAAAATCAAGGAAAATTTTGGTTTGAATTTTTGGGGCTTTTCAATTAGTAGGTGGCTGAACTCCAAAACTAATGACTATCACATTACAAAAAGCCAGAGCCACATGGTAATAAAAAAAAGATGCTGAATGCTTTCATTAGAGGGGCAAAAACAACAATTGATACTTCCTTGCCATTGTCTTTTTGCAAGATTATCTTTTGTTAAAATAACTCCTTTTTTAAAAAACCAAAGAAAAACTTTGATTTTGAGCGGTATCTTTGCTTTCCAAAAAAAATTCTTCTCTGGCCTGCTTTCTCTAATCATGAGATCTCTGTACAAGGAATGGACCGAAAAAGAACCACTCTTATGCAAGTTCCACACTAGAACATCTTCTTGCTCATTCAGAGAAACTTGCACTATCAAACGCACCAACTTAAACCACGCTGTCTGATTGTCACCAACCAATGCTCTTCTAAAAGAGACATTTAATGGTGTTGTACTAAGCACTTGAGCCACCGTCACATTCTTGTTTCTCACAATTCTATACAACTTGGGGAATCTCCTCATTAGCGCTTCCTTCCCAATCCAAATGTCCTCCCAAAATCTCGATTGTTGACCATTGTTAACCTTAAAACTACTCCTTGCTAGAAAAAGGTCTTTGACTTCCAAAAGACCACTCCAAAAATGAGAATCCCCTGGTTGCTTAACCGCCTGAAAATAAAAAGGGCACACGCTGAATGCTGATCCTGTCAAATTTGTGACCTCATTAGCCCATAACTGGTATATATGTCCTTGTTCTGTGAGATTGCACTCACTCTACTTTAACTTCCTCTCAACAAAATTGCCTGAACTTTCAGTCTTTTTTTTTTCTTTCTATACACATGATACATTTTATCAGAATTAGACTAGAGCTTCACCTACACTGCTGTTTCCTGAAATTTCTTGCAGACAGCATCTTGTTCAGCATGGCCTTGAGCCTCCTTGACCCAGCACCAGCCTTGAGCACCCCCTTCCTGCCAGGCTCCTGGGGGTTGGAGCACAGCCTCACCTCCCCCTCGGAGCACCACCCGCCGTAGCTGAACAACTGCCCGGCGGCAGGGTCGTGGTGGTGACTCCGCCGCAGGATCTCCCGGTCGATCCTGTCCAGCACCGGGTCGTCCTCCCTGAACTTCCTCCCGATGGCGGCGTTGCTGAGCACCATCCGCCGGTAGTCGCGGGGCCCGAGGTAGAGCGGGTGCTGCTTGGGCGGGTTGTCCCACCGGATGAAGTGCAGATCGTGGTTCACCGTCGTGTTCTTGAACTCCCGCGAGTTGCAGGCCAGCGTCTGGAAGTAGAACTCCGGCGAGGAGATGAAGTTGGTGTAGTAGAGCAGCAGCGTCCGCGGCAAGTTGTCCCAGCCCATGATGCAGTACTCGGCGAAGGACCTCGACAGCATTGTCCATGCCGACCCTGTGTCCATCAGAAATCCATCATTCCATCAGTTTTCCCATTAGGTTTCTAAATAATTCATCACATGTTCATGGAATCATATACTCATATGAACTCTGAAAACTTACTCTGAACACTGAAAACTTTAGTTTACGTAAATTTGCCATTTTTACAGGGATCAGTACAATCTCTGAAACTCCTACCGAAAACAGGCCTCAGAATTATCTGGTGACGTCGGCAGGATGGGTGTCGGCATTCCTGCCGTTTCTTGGAAGCAAGTGATTATCAAACTTTGTGGCAATGCAATAGATCAAAAATAAAAGGTATAGCTTTTGCTTTGCCAGTGCAACAGCACAGCACATTGGTTGGTGGTCTGTATGGTTTTGCTAATTCCATAGCATAAACTAACATTACAAAAACATAATCTCCACTGATTCAGATCTAGCAGATCAATTAATTTAGCTTCGGACGTGCATGGCACAACCTGCTCCATTGACTAGATGCCGTTTCGCATAAAAGATTCTTTTCTGGTAAATTCGTCAGTATCCGTACTAATGTCAGCACTTTCTCCAATCCACTCCAGTTGCAGCTTCTACTTCTAACATCTAGCTTCTTAATTTTGTCTTTTTAGCTTTTTTTTTCCTTTTTTTCTCTCTTATTCTTTTATATTGTTAGTGGTGATATAACATTTTAATTTTTTAAATTTAATTACATAAAAAATGATAACAGTTTCAGTGTATTTTTAATCGGTACATTGAAAAAACAAAAAAGCATGAACTTATGGCCTTTGCAGTTCTACCTTAGTCACCTATGACGTAAAAAGCATGAACTAATGGCCTTTGTAGTACTACCTTAGTCACCTATGACGTCTCTTTTACTTCAACGACAAATAAAGTATCAAAATCAACGACCAGTCAGTACAAACTGCAAGTGGCAATGGCATTGGTGTGACAACACAAGTCGGCGCAAAGTACGGACCCGTACCAACCGGCAAAAAGTTGACCAAAATGCTGTGCTAACTGGTTGCCGACACGCATACTACTTTCATCTGTACTGAGCAGTTTAATCTTTGCAAATACATATGAAAATTTCACGGCCAAGTTCAAGTTGATTAACCGAGCAGGGAAATTTCACAGGAAATTAATACCTGTGAAGAGCTTGAAAGCCGTGGGCAGGTTCCTCCGGTTGGTGGTGAGGTTCGCCGGCCGGAGGAGCTCCGACCGGCCGGCCTCGTACAGCGCCGTGTCCAGGATCACTGGCCGCGCCCGCTTCTTCCTGCAGAGCTAACGTGTGTTCAATCCCTTATCATTTCTGGAAATCGCTGGATCCTATCATCTGGCTAAAATCGTATATGACTGTTTGTCTCTATATACTCTCTCGTAAACAGCCAGAATTCAAAATCTATAAACCAAAAACTAAAGTCACAGCTCAAAATAACCCACTTGACATTGAAAACATTGGATGGCATGTGCATCTTTAGCACGGTGCCGTTTGAACAAATGGCGGAGGATCATGGATCGCTGGTAATTAATGGTAACCTAACCTTAATTACTTGAACAAATAGTAGTAAAGGGTTTGGGGGTTCTTACATCTTCCAGCCGAGGTGGCTGGTGTGCTGTATGAAGTTGAGATCCCTCGGCAGCCAGGAGAACGCCTCCATCAAATCTACAAATTAACAAAAGCGCACGGAGATTAATCAACACCAACAGGCATAATAGCCAAATTAGGAGCAAACGGCCGATGATTACAGGACAAATTCGTAATTAAGAGCCGAATTAGGAGACGTGTTCATCGCGCGCGTTACCGTCCTGGGTGACGAGGGGGTAGTCGGCGGCGCTGAGGTTGACGAACCAGTCCCACCGGCGGCCCAGGCGGAGCAGGACCGCCACCGCGTGCAGCGTCGTGGACAGCATCGTAGGCCCGCGGTAGGTGACGAGGTTGGGCCTGCCGACGATCCACACGTTCCCCACCCGCGCGTACACCGGTTGCCCGGACACCAGCTCCGCCAGCCGCCGGTGCTCCTCCGCCGGCGCCTCCCGGTCCAGGTGCAGCAGGTAGCTGTTGGCTGGGTGGTACAGCGCCGCCAGCAGCCTCGCCGCCCGCGCCGCGTCCCCCGTCGACGCCGAGATGAGGTACGCGAACGCCACCGGGTACCGCGCCTCGCTGCCCCCGCCGGGCCCCTCCCCAGCCGTCGCCGTCGCCGCCAAGAACGGCCATCTCCTGGACCCGCCGCCAGTGAGGAGGAGCGACGGCAGGGCGAGGATGGAGACGACGAGGAGCGCCGTGAAGACGGCGGAGACCACCACCTTCCTGCCGCCGCCGCTCATCACCATCCCCCTCACCCTCATCACCATACACGCATCTATCACCTCTCTCCCTCTCTTTCCACCTATCAATCAATCGATCTGTATGTCTCTTGTTTCTTTCTGGTTGCTACCGATCTTTTCTTGCGTGAAATGGCGGGCGCAGTTCGTGAGATCTATGGGTGAACGGTGAATAGTGACAGGATGATACTTACGTCTGGAGCTGGAGGAGAGAGAAGCCGAGAGAGAGAGAGAGAGAGAGAGAGAGAGAGGCAGCTTTAGCTAGCTGGGAGTGGCTTGTGATTGGTTTGAGAGAGAGCATTTGAGTGTGCGAGAATTGGAGAGAGGTCGTTCCCGGACGGTGGCGGGTTAGTGACGGGTGGGGCCACGAGAAACGGTGGTCGTGGCAGACGACAAAAGGTCGATCCGGTTCCTGTGTATTTTGCTCTGTAAAATTCCCGCGAACCAAACAACGCCAAACCTATATGCGAGAATACCACATATAGCTTTGCTTAAAATTTTTTTTCAGCATCTCTGTACTAATATAAAAAGCATCGGTTTAATTAAACCATTTATCACCCAACAACGTTAATACCCTCCTCTCTTGATAGGTAGATCAACATAATACAATGGCTAACATTATAAGTTGGGTCTGCCATCCGAATATCTACACCGTTCATTCAGTTCATCCAACATCCACGATTACAAGTTGGTCCTGCCAATCCTGTTACCTCACGCGTTCGCCTGCTCGGGCACCAATGCCTCCCCCCCCGCGCCAATCACGCCCTCGCAATCCATCGGCGCCGCCCCAATGCTCCCCCGCTCTTGCGACACCCCTTGCTCTGCCCTACCCCTATGCTCCACCGTCGCGTCATCGCTCCTCCCCCTCAGCCGCTTCGCCCCCTCCACTTTAGCTTCGCCCCATGCGTCACCGCTCCGCCCCTTGCGTCGCCTCTCCACCCCCTCCGTTCCCGCCCGGCCCCTACTCCACCACTCTGTCCCCCTCAGCCCCTTTGTCGCCACCCTCTGCTCCCGTGCCACCCCTACTCCGCCGCACCGCCCCACTCTGCCCCGCTTGGCTCCCGCGGCGCCTCTCCGCCCCTCCAGTCCGTGCCCTGTGCCCCCTCCTCCGACGTCCGTGCCCTACGCCCCCTCCTCTAGTCCGATGATGCCTGTTATGCAGTCCACCGCCGACCCACCCTCCAGCCCGATGCCTCTTGTGACCCACTACATCGGCACAATATATCCATGCCTCGACTAACATAAGGTCTGTGATGTCCTCCCCCATCTTCTTGAATTTATTCCGACCATGGCTCTTCGACCATGATGTCTCAACTACGGCTTTTACCGTAACTCTGGTCGTACCGCTCACACAAAACCGGTACTACTGATCTTCGACCATGCAGGTCTTCCGAGCACCGACCAAGTACTATAGCTTATGACTATCGATCAGTTATTATAGCTTACAACTATCGACCGATTATTGTCTCTACGACTATTAACCGGTTCATTGTAATTACGACTACACACAGATTTAACCAAATCTATAACCACACATAGACCTGACCAAGTTGACTCCTTACGACTCGAGTCCTTCGACCATGGCACATCGACCATGGTACTTCGACCACGGCTCTCCGACCACGGCGTTTTGACTACGACCCTTACAACAACTCCGATCATACCGCTTATACAAAGCTGATATTATCAGTCTTCAATCACGCAGGTCTTTTGAGCATCGACCAGGTACTGTATCTTACGACTACCGACCAGTTGTTATAGCTTACGACTATTGACCAGTTACTATCGCTACGACTATCGATCGATTCACTGTAACTACGACCATACACACAGATCTGACCAAGTTGAATCCTTACAACTTCGAGTTCTTTGACCACAGCACTTTGACCACGGTACTTCGACCACTATGTCTCGAACATGGCTCTTCGACCACAGCTCTTACCGTGACTTCGGTCGTACCGCTCACACAAAGCCGATACTACACACACATATCTGATCAAGTCTATGACTACACATAGACCAATTATTGTAGCTTACAACTATCAATCAGTTCACTATAGCTACGACCACACACACATATCTGATCAAGTCTATGACTACACACAGACGAGACCAAGTTGATTCCTTGTGACTTCGAGTCCTTCGACCATGATGCCTTGACCACGATGCCTCGACCACAACACTTTGACTACGACGTCTCGACCACGGCTCTTACCACACAAAAAGTCGGTACTACCGGTCTTCAACCACACAGGTCTTCCTAGCACTGACTAGGTACTGTAGTTTACGATTACCGACCAATTGCTTAGATTACGGCTATCGATCGGTTACTGTTGCTATGACTATCGATCAATTTACTGTAATTACGACCACATAGATCTGATCAAGTCTATGATCACACATAGATTTGACCAAATTGACTCCTTACGACTTCGAGTCCTTTGACGATGGCTATTCGACCACGACAATTTGACCACGGTGTCTTGACCACAGATCCTACCACAACTCCGGTCGTACCACTCATGCAAAGTCAGCACTATTGGTCTTCAACCACGTAGGTCTTCTGAGCACCAACCAGGTATTGTAGCTTACGACTATCCACCGGTTACTGTAGGTATAACTATTAACCAGTTCACTGTAGGTACAACTACACACATATATCTGATCAAGTCTATGACCACACACAGATCTGACCAAGTTAACTCCTTACTACTTTGAGTCCTTCGACCACAACGCCTCGACCACGGTACTTCGACCACAGCGTCTCGACCACGACTCTTCGACTGGCGATGCAAGTGCACAGGAGCAGCCGTAGGTTGCATCAAAATTGGCAACAAGTGAGTAATTTAGAAAGTCTATCTCTTGATTACGAAGTTTATCTCTAAGACTTGATTGCTATCTCTATGATTTGGTTATCAAGGGCTGCATATATAGCCAGCCAATACTATTCACTAAATCAATCAAGACGTATCAAAGTCTATCTCTCCTTCTCCTCCCAGCTGAACGCTTGGACTTGGGTGCGCTGCCACCAAACAACTCTTGAGCCAAAGGCCAGGTTGTCCAGTTTCTCCACCTCCGATCCAGCATAGCTATCCCATTCGTTCTCAAGAATGTGACAGAATATCTTGCCTTTCAGTCATGAGATGTGCCTAACTACATGACTAATAAGAAATTCAGTCATGAAGCATAGAGTAAAATTTGCATTTTATTTCTAAACATATAATCAATACTTTTAATGTGGATTCCTCGTGCACACTTACTAGTACGTAGAAATTGATTAGTTTCCTTCCAAAATTCCTATGTTCTAATAAGCGCTATTTTGTCTCGTCTGACGTGTCCTTTTTCCACTGGCGTAGTCGCGTTGATCATGAATACATGGGTGTGAACTATAGTGGTCCTTGCTACTGGTAAGGAAGGAAATACGGACAGATAGATGACATACAATTTCTTTCGGTATCACAGGCAGAAGTTCAGAAGGGAATATATACAGGAGTGGTGAAATGAAAAGACGAATGTGCGTGCGTATCTACGCATGGTTGGTCACTTTGGGGGCGGAAGAGTGGACTGGATCTGACATTCTGACGGGCCACGGGTTGGCTTTCACTTTTCACATGCTGTTGATGATGGGGTAAGATCGATGTCTGCGCTAACTTCGTTTGCTTTCTTATGTCCATTCAACGCTCGAAATCAGCGCACGATGGTGGAAAATTCTAGTGCTACCGACGACGTTTCGCATCAGATGCTGTCCGTTTTGGGCGCATTCGCCTTCAACGAAGCAAAACGTCCCGATTTCTGCTGAAATTTGATCATTTAGTTAGTTGTTCACATATCATAAATCGTAAAGTTTTCGACTCTCGCCGTGCAGTACACCACGGCACGGTTCCAGAGGGCAATGGCTCTGCAGCGAAAAACGGTATTTGAAGGACTATTTGGGAATGTGAAGGTTTTATTATAATGAATCATTGTTATTTTGAAATAGTGAAAAATTAAAATTTATAAATTTGTGGATTTTTCTGGATAACTTATGGAGACGGTGGTCTGATCAGTCAGTTTTTGTTGGTTCGGCCGAAATAGATGATTTTGAGAAATTTGAGTCATAAGATAATTTGATTTGACATAGATCAGTGCATATGAGTAGCATAATGTATGTTTCAGCTAACATGAGTCAAATTATAAAGAATTTATGTTCAAAAATGATTTTTGGACTTTGGATGTGTACGGGCATTTGAAGTCAACCATGATCAATGGCGAGGATCAAGGCTATACTCATAGAGGAGCCGAGGCCCAGAACGATTAAGAATGTTGGGTGAGATGGCTAAGCTCAAGCATGGCACAAAGAAGACGGAAAATATTGAAAGAAAATTCAAGCGATGAGTTGCATTATATAGTTTGATCGGTCCAAGTGAGGTGTGGTCCGATGGAACTAGAACGTGAGAGCCTTGCCGACGCATGGTAAGTCAGTGGTGCCTCTACATGTGACAAGCATGGTGATTGCTTGCAAGGGAAGATGAAGATCGGGTCAAAAAAGTATTTTGGCAAGTTGACTAAAATACCAAAACTATCTTAGATCAAAACTGCAGCACTTGAACGACGCTTGGGAAGGTGATTTAGATCAAGGAGGAGCTGAGATAATCAAGTAGATCAATGGCTAAGGACTTAGCTGATTTGGGCTTATTTGCTTTGAAAAGCATGCATAAGTGTAGTGCATGAGTAAAACCTATGTTGTGTAGGGTTAATGGTTTTTCCCCCATTCATGTTAAGTGGATAGTATTCATCAGGATTAGATGGCGCTAGTTGTCTTGTCTATTTAAGGGGTTATGATGGAGATTTGCTAGTTAATCATCCAACCATCGTAGCTTTACTCTTTGAGGCAAGTGTTTTAGTGTGAGGGTTAGAGAAAAGAGAGTGTTATTGTGTGTTCTCTTATCCTTCGGGTAGAGTGGATGCAAAATATTCATCCTTAAGTTATAATATATCAGTTTTGTTCATCTTTCATATATCCCTCTTATTTTGATTGATTTGCTCTTGTTTTAATTGGTTTTAATCTTCTCTCTTCGTTTTATTGATCTTGTTAGATACCAAGAATAAGTAAGTAATAGAGTATACCTTGAAAATTAATCTACATTCATCTAGACGTCAGAATTAGCAAGTTCTTGAAGTTGCATGAATTTTGTTTGATTTAGCTTCCCCGAGTAATTTCTTCATCCAATTGTTTTTGCCTCGATTTCTTAGGTGTTCTAATTTGCTGTGATATGTGGGAATATATCTAGAACCATCTTTTCATCAATTACCCACAGGCAAGCCATATTCATGTTTTTTTATTTTTGCCCGGTTTTATGGAACTTTGGCAATGATTTTCTTGATCATTTATTGGAATAGGTTTTTGACATCCCAGAGAAGGTACATACTTGATTTAGAGCTTTGGTTTGAGAGTTTGCTCAATTTGTGATTTTAACCCAGTTTTATGCAGCAGAGCTTCACGAATCAAAAGATCCCAACTCTCTTAAGTTTTTTTTCTTCAAGATTTTTGGTTAGGATGTGTTCTTGAGGTCATGATATAGCCCTAGTTCAAGTTTAAGCTCTTTTGGATATAAATTACAAGGATTTTTGGATTTAAAATAGTGATATTTGTATTATTCACCAAATTGAATTTTATTGTAGCACGATGAATTTTTGGAATTTTGGATTTCTTGGTCATCATAGCTTCTCATAGCTATTAAAGTGAAGAATCTGTAAATACTTTGGAGAAAATTTGAAGGCATCATTCACCTGACATCCTGTTGACATATCGGTCCTACAGTCTTCAAGGGCAAACTATCCGTCGGAAAAGACAATCGCTGACACACACACTCTGCCATGATCTTCTGCAAGGGAAATCGCAGTCAGGAAAGGTCTTACCAACAGACATATTGCCCCTATTCATCCTATTTTCCTGACAAACTTTTTTTTACCGATAGACAACGGTAGGAGTGTTGCGAGAGGGGGGCATAGTGGGGGGGGGGGGGTAGGAGGGGTGAGGCGATGTCAAAGCTTTGTAGGTGCGGCCGGTGTCTAGCGGCGGGATGAGCGTTTTGAGTGATGGGAGTTAAGGGAGAAGGTGCAGTCTTATTTGCTAGGAGTATCTAGGAATTTGTTTGTACACCGCACCACTAATTTAGGATGTGCCAGTGGTTTTGGCAGCGTGCCAAGGTGCACAACCCTATAATCGACAGAGGGTCGATCCTTGACATATTTTCATCGATAGATAGTATTGGACTAAAAGTCTAAATATTCCCGACAAACGCTCCAGCCATTCTAATTGTTTTCCCCAGCAGAGCAATTGGCCTTGCTTATTTCTTGATTTGCCAACAGAGAGTTTATCCGCGCTTTCAGATATTTGCTGGCAGACTTCATTCCTTATTTTGTGGTTGTGGTGTAGTGTGCTACCCTAGCAGTAGGGGTGAAAACGGATCGTATAGTTTCCAACTGATCTGGACAATTTTCGAATATAGAATGTTTCGGCTTGTATTTTTCTCAGATAGTCTCAGATCGGAAATGAATCAATTATTTCTTTGAAAACGAATATGAATACGGTAGCGCACTATCCGTCGTATACGAATACGGACTCAGAATATCCGAGGATGACGGAGTTCGGATATCCGGCCCAACAAGAAGTGCTCAGCACCTTCGCCACCGTCCTCAGCAGCAAGGCGCCGCCGCAGATCACCCGCTCCATCGTCGCAAGTCTGCACCCCTCCTTCGCCATTCCGACCACCATCGGCGGCGACGCTGCCATTTTCGTGACCTCCCACCGCTCCGCTGCCTCCACCAATCCCACTAGGAAAGGAAACATGAACATATATAGCTGAAGAAGGGGTCCATATCGCACCTTATCAAACTGGACAAGCACTTGATGGTGAGCTCAGGGTTGAGAGTGCCACTGGAGACCATCTCGTCCAACGTCTCAGTGGGGCACATGCCAATGGTAGACCTCCAGTATAGCTCAAAGGTGGCCGTCGTCTTGCCTGCGCCAACACACGCCCTGCTATTATTAACTAGCATTCATTCATGGAGTCACCTCTGAACTAAAGATTTCCTATTTGATACGCACAAGTACATACATATAGCAATTGTAATCACACAATCAAGGGGACTGGAGGTTGAGCGCTAGCTTGGGGGAAGGCTAGCTTGTGGCGCCGAGCGGGCTTGGGAGCCAAATGATGGGGAAGGGAGAGAGAAGGTTGAGGGAAGAAGAAGGAATAGAGGTGAAGGGATAAGGTTTGATGAAGAGGAAGAAGAAAAGCAAAGAGTGGCCAGGAGATTAGGAGAAGGCTTCGGCCAGAAAAAAAGAGAGAAGAGAGAGAAAAGAAAAGAAGAGAGAGGAAAAGTGCGCATGTAATAAAGTCATTCTTCATGAATATTTAACTCTATGCATTCCATTACATATTAAAATACTCAGTAAAATTTTGTTAATCCTATTAAGTTGCAAAACACTACTAAGCAGCAATATATATAGAATATTGAAAAAAGATTGCTACCAAAAAGGAAAAAAAGAGAAGAAAACACAAGGGAGACAAATTAAGTGCTTGTAACAAATCAAGGGCATCCAAACTTGAATAGTATATGTGTTAGTATTTATGCTATGTTCTTATACTTGTTCAAATTGCTATCGTGTATATTACATAAATTGCACGTTGTTGGTACTTATGCTATGTACTAATCGACTATTGAGTATATTTTTATTATGGATGAAAATATTTATACTTGTTTAGATTTCATGAATATTTGACAAGATAAGTTATTTATGTGTTTTCATTGATTTTGGATGTATAGTTCAAGGTGTTTTTATATTCCGATAAATATTCATGACCTTATTCGTTTCAATTCGTATTCGCTCCAAATTTGTATTCGCTAGTATTTGTACTTGTATTCGAGGTATCTGTATTTATATCCATATTTGAGAAAAAAAATATAAAAATAAATATGGTAGAGATATCATCCGTCCGTATTCGATCTATTTGCATCTCTACCTAGCAGGCCGTCTTCATCCCTATGGAGGAGTTTACCCCATCCTTGCTCCGCATGGGATTGTTTATGCGGAGGAGATTGCCACCTATTGTCGGACCCTGGATTTGTAATTCGGAATTCTCTGTGGCTCTATCCGGATTTACCACCAAACTAAGATGCCAAAAGGGAGGAAATCTCACCAAATTTCTGGGCAGCGGCAGGCGGCAGCAATGCCAAACGCATGCCCCTTGGCTCCAAACCAAACACGCCCAATGCTTCTCCAAACAATGAGTTGGTGCCTTCGACATTTGTACTACCGAACGTGGTTTCTTTCACGTACCTATCTATCTCGTCGTGAGGTGCCTTGCACGTACTCTCAGTAGCGCCATGAAAATCTTTTTGTTAGCTTAAACTCGAGACAATAATTCTGGGGGAAAGGAAGCAAGTACATACTGAAATGGACAGGTGGCTGAGCGGTTGTTCATTCGACCTGGAAGCACATCTTTGCGTCGTGCCTGATCGCGAGACGCACGCGGAAAACCCGAACCCAAATTAAGAAACAAAGTTGACATATCGGCTGAGAACTACATATCGGTCTAAGGATACATACAATAGTATAGATAACTGTTATCTATAATATTCTTTATATTATTCGTAGATAACACTAGAAATATCTTCTATAATAAGTTATTTTTAATGGGTTATCTATAAAATACAGACAAGATTGATATAATGACACGAAAGCCATTTATAGTATACTATTTTCTCGCGTTTTGACCATCTGTAAAATTACAATCGACCTCATTCTCTCCTCTTTCTCTTTCTTCCACCCAGCAAAATTTTTATGTGACACCTCTTATAGACAGTTTATATCACCCTATTGTACATGCTCTCAAAACACGAGAAAGTAGCCTGCTATAGATGGCTTTCATGCTATTGTATCAATGTTATATATAAATAACCTGCTATAGATAGTTTTTATGTTATTATATCAGTGTTGTCTATATTTTATAGACAACATATTATAGATAATTTACAGATAACTTATTGTAGAATGTATCTTTAGTATTGTATATAGATGATATGGAAAGATACAATAAACAGTGGTTGTCTATATCACTATGGCTGCGATCAACATGGCTTATGAATAGTGCTCATGGCTTATTTGGCACTATTTATAAGTTTCGTCTTTTTCTGAATTTTTGGCTTTTTGTTGAGCTTTTTTGCCGGTTCTTTTTTCCCGTATTTGTTTGTATTATACGTAATGGACTAACATATTTTTTTATTTTTTAAATTTTTTTAAATTTAATTATGCTAAATAAGCCTCTGTCAGCTACAGTGCTTTTTTCAGCCAGCTATAGTGTTTTCAGCCATAAGCCACGAGCTTTTCAGCCGAACCGATCACCCCTATATATATATATACCCTACCTGAGGTATCTGTGAAGACTGCAGAGCTAGAGATTGCAGATTCTTGGTTGCGCAACCCTTTGTTGGTTGTCTAGGATGTACGATCATATCTTTTTTTAAGTACAACGTGCACGCGCGTTGAAACGTACACCGTATATACATCGCTCACACTTATACATGTATGTGTCTACTACACACTTATACGGATAATCATTGATGGGAGTTTACAACGCCTCCGAAATATAGGCATCGTGTAGTTCCACAAAGTACACACCGTGTGTATAGCTGTTCTGAAGATTCTGCAAATAATGTAGCCTTTTCGAGTTTGGAAAAATGAGTTCGCACCTTGCACGAGCAAAATCCATTATCTCGCTAATCTCGGTTCCATGAAAAGTAATAAACTCTAGGGTCCCATTTGAAACTTATCAAGGAATTTCACACAGAAACAGTTTAATTCTTGTAGGAATTCAATAAAAATTCTGCATTCCAAGCACGGCCTAGAGCCCTAACCTAGAGTTAAAAAGGTGTGGCATCTCAAAAATAATCTAGAAAGGTGTATGGTATAGCAAAAGGATTAAATCAAGAGTGAAATGTTAATACACAAGAAGCACAAATATATGGCCAGGAGCCCAGAGCCCAGTGTCTTATCCACCCTCATGCCCCTCCTGAGCGGCACAACCACGGCCCACAAAAGCCCAGCAGCTACGAAGCCCAGAGTTCGGAAAAGCCCGGGCTCCCTGGGCATCGCTACGGGCCGCGGGTGGGCGGCCCAGCACGAGAGCAGCAGCGTGAGGCCCAGGCCCACGAGAACGTTGAACACCGGCCCGCCGTAGCAGCCGGCCACGGCCGCCTGCGCGCCGCCGGCGCCGCCGCGCGCGGCCACTGACACGTTCGCGATGAGGTCGCCCACCGAGTTGCCCCACGCCAGGACGGTCAGCCCCAGCGCCGCCGTGTCCACGCCGAGGACCAGGCCCGCGGAGGCTAGGAGGGAGAGGAGCTCGTTCGCGATGGCGTACGCCCAGACCACGCTCATGACGAAGCCGCCGGCGAGCCAGGCCAGGAGGAAAGTGGTTGGTGGGGTGGCAGCGTCGGTGGTGAGGAAGGCGAGGAGGCCCAGGCATACGCTGGCGAGGCTGCCGAGGAGGAGGGCGAGGGGTGGGTTGTTCCCGGAGGCGTGGCTCCAGAGGCAGGATAGGAGGAGCGGGGCGAGGGTGGCCGCGGTGACGGCGGCCGGCTTGCTCCACCGCTCCTTGCTTGCGTCCGGGATGGTCAGCATCCGCGGCAGAGACAGAGGCAGCTCCAGCACGCGCACCGCCCACCAGAGCGGGCTCCTCTTCTTCTTTGTGGCGTGGCCGCCGTGGCCGTCGCCGGCGTAGTATTGCAGGAGAGGCGCGGTCTCAGGGAGGAGTGGTTCTTGGTCCGTGTAAAACTCCGTCTCTGCGATGTTGCAGAGCTCCGATGAGGCGGTGGTGTGGTCTACCTCTGCCTCTTCGTCGCGCGCTTTGCGAGTGCGGCCGTGGGTAAAGGCGACGGCGACGACGTAGACGAGGTAGAGGGAGGTGAAGGCGAGGGCGCCCCATATGTTGACCTCGCCTGCGAAGAGGACGACAGCCACGGCCACGAGGGCGATGAGGAGGAAGGACGCGTCCCGGAAGAAGCTGGCCCTGTCGACGGCGACTCCGCAGCCGCCGAGGCGGAGAGCGATGATGCCGAGCACGACCGAGGACACGAACAACGCGCCGCCGAGCACGCCGTTGAGCCCCACGGCGATGCTCCCTCCCTTGCCCCCGCCGCCGCCTGAGGCAAACGACGCGACGGTGGAGAGGGCATCCGGCGCGCCGTTCCCGAGCGACAGGAGCGTCACCCCGGCGATCGCCGGCGACAGCCCGAGCAGCCGCGAGAGGCCCTCGAGGCTGGAGCAGAAGTACACCGCCGCCGTGTCGCCGAGGAGGTAGAACAGCACGGCGAGCCACGTCGCCATCATGCCGTACCCAAGAACCCGGTGCTCCTCGCCGCAGACGCAGTAGAACAGGTACAGGTAATCGACGTAGCCACGCGGGTAGCCCCTGCGATCAAACCCAGCCGCGGCGAGGTAGTCGCACCTGTCCCTGTAGCTCTCAAGCCTGCGCAAGCCGTCGCAGGCGCCATGGCCATCGTACCCCTGGAGCTCGAGGTCGACCCCATTCCGAGTTCCGACCGTCCTTGGACACCGACGGTGTGACAGCAGCGCGGCGCGAGAGGTAGGAGAAGGCAACCAGCATCAAGAAGGCGACGTTGAGGCAGGCACCGATCGGCACCCACGCCGCCGCCGCCGCCGAGCCAGAAGGCTTTGCCATGCATGGCACACGACCTTGCGCAGGAGGCGTGGAACGGTGGAAGCTTATTCGAATCGTGGGGGATCAGCAAGAATCTGGAGCTGGGCACCAACGACATCAACACTAAATAACATACTAATTAAGTTACTAACCGCAGTGATTTGCAGACGCAAGCTTCCAACTTGATGCTGGTTTCTCTGCGTACGTCAAGATCCTGTGTCATGGAGGCCATATAAAAGATGGATTTTTTCCTGCTACGACTTATGATTTTGGCAACCTATGGCCACCAGCAGAGACGGAACCAGGGAGCTGAGGTAACTAGCTTAAAATTATCGGTAGCAGATTTATAGTCACCATCACATAATTATTAAAATCGTAGGAATGATTGCTTATGGAAAATACGAAGAAAGGAAAAGCCAGCCAATCAGAGAGGATCCGGTAGCACGCACGAAGGGAAAAGGGTTCGAATGAAGAAGAAATGAGTTGAGGATAATTGAAGGACGTGCGGCTAGGCATGCAATTGCGTAGCGTGGTGTTACCCTGGTTGGATGCTTCTGGCCGCGAGTTCGACTGTAAATCGTCTCCTATCTTCCAAGTCCGACCGCAGATGTGTATAACCCGGGTCTTGTAGGATTATCTTCCGTAGCCACTGCACCGATCCGTCCGCCAACCCTGATTCATTGCCCCCGCGACAAGAGTGCATCGACAACTACTTGTCGAGTGTGACATCAATCCGATGTTTTTGTTGACACGCACATACACAATTTGAGCTGACGTTTGAGCTACATTGTTAGTTGCTGCTGACCTGAATCCATCATCGATCGCAACCGTACCACGGTTACAGTTAACCTTACCGTGACGGTTTTATGTTGGAGACAGCAAGAAGCACATCTGGTCAATGGTGGATCCAAGATTAACATGAAGGGTGCTGATAGAACCCTAGTCTTCTCAATCTCAAAACCTCACCTCCTTTCTCATGGCTGATGGATGTCGGTGCTACGTGGTGCCGGTTGGTGGTAGGAGTCCTCTGTGACGGTTTCAACACCATAATACAATTTCAATGTAGTGGGTATCGGCATTACTGAGGTCTGTCTGCATATATTTTCAATTTTACAACTAGTCAAATCGTATCACATATTACAAAATACTGATTTACTGTAATTTATATTTCAACGACCATTCGCTTATCGTTACCAACTACACTACCCTCATAGCATTAACTTCCTATCGGCAGACCGAGCACCGACGCAACTCTTTTCTTGCTACTTGAGCTCTCTCCTACTGCAAATAATTTCTAATGAGTTTCGACAATTTACATGACATATCAATTTAAATGCTTATATACCAGTTATAATAGTACACGTGTTTTTTCAATGTATTAACGACATTACATTCATTTGTAATTAATCATAAATGTTACGTATTATTGTTTTATACAAATACTGCATTTTGAATAACTACAAATTTTTACGGGCGATTAATTTTTACGTAACGTTGACTAAATTTTCTACAACTACAATTTTGTACGCATGCTAATTTGGTAAGGATGCTATTTTTCTACAACTATATTCACTAAATTTTCTATAACTACAGGTTACTACGACTGCTAATTTTCTAAAACTATATTGATTGAATTTTCTACACCAAAATTATACTATTCTTTACTACATCTATATTTTTCTACGGGTACTAACGCTAAATATATTATTTACTTCATATACAAAATTTAAACTACAACATACAAAAAAATTACCTTACAAAAGTCACAAAACCTCTCCTTCCTCTCGCTCTCCTCTCCTTTCTCTCCTCTCCTCTTCTTTTCTTTCCTCTCTTCTCCGCTTCTTTTCTTTCTGTCACCTCTGTTCACCGAGCGGCCGAGTTCGCCCGCTCGGCCGCGCAATCTTTTTATATGCGCTTGTAGTCGCCCAACAGTTCAGCGACTGCAACTCCAGTCGCCTAACAGATAGGCGACTGTAAGCAGTCGCCCGCCCGTTCAGTGACTGCAATCAATTCGCCCAACGGCCAACATACTATTTTTGTGTCACGCGGCCATTGGACGATAGGTTCCAGTCGCCCCACGGCTCGGCGACTGAAGTCTATTTCTGTAAAAAAAAGTGTTCACGTAGGTATATTTCTGTTATTTTGAATAAAAAATAGGTTATTTATAAAAAAACTTCTGGATAGACTCGTACGGACAATTAATGATTGATCTCAAAACCTGCAGGGATAATAACCACCGCCTTAATGCTGCCTCTGAATGTAGTCTACTTCAGTACACATGTTTGTTGGAAGCCATTAATTTCAGCTCTGATCGGTTCGACTTGAGCTTCTGGCTTCTGGCTTATTTTCCACTATTCATAAATTTCGTCTTTTTCTGAACTTTTGGCTTTTTGTTGAGCTATGTATTTTGGTTTTTGATCCTTCAATTGCCAACCTAGCTTATTATTGTTGTATATTAGCAATCCGAGATAGTCGTCTCGATGCTGACGTAAAGCAAACATAGAAGAAAAACATGAGCACAATATAGTCATGACAACCTTCTATCTCTTTATTGATATCTTATGGATGTATGCACAATAAACAGTTCCTACATCTCCTTATATAGGGGGCGAAGGTCTATCCTTTCAAAAGAATACACAATGTGAGGCTAAACTACACTAATGGGCCTAATAAGCCTTTGCCCTAATGGGCCAGTTTAGGTAAAGTTTTCACATAATCAAGCCTTTAGAAATAGTCCGATATACAACACTTTCTTTTGGACACTTTGCTAACGCCATGCTAATACCTCATTAAAATCGCCTTCCAAAACCCAGTGGAGAAAAAAAAGGTAAAAAGACAAAGTGCATAGATTGCATGATTTGCATTGCACATGTTGCCTCATAAAAAAACTTTCAATTGTCGAAACCCATCGGAACAAAACTGAGGAAAAAATAGTACAACATTAATCCTTCTGGATTTGACTGTGACTTACACAATCTTGTTGTTTTGATCCATGGGTCATCGCTGCCAAGTGGTACACCTTCGCATAAAACTTTAGTAAAATATGAATATAATGCCAATTTTATTTTCGGAATTAAAATATTACGGAATGCAAAATATAAATTTTGTAATTTTAAATATTGTAAATTGTAACAAAAAATTAAGACTCCAAGTATTAGTAGAATAAATCTATTCTCATGTATAAAGATGTTTTAAGGAGTTCGAATTAGATTACCAAATCAAATTGCCTATTTTTTTCGGAATTATAATATTTTGGAATAAAAAATCCGATTTTTTTACTTTAAAATACTGAAAATTCATAACATAGATAATTCAATAATAGTCTAAGTGTTCCAAAACGCGGGAATTTTTTTTATCCTATGGAAAAAGAACTAATTTATGTGAAACTCATGGGAAACTCCGATGGCATTCAAATGTTCCAAGCAGGCCCTCGAGTTGCCTCAGAAGCCGTCAATTTTGGCATCTTATATCCAATCTAAAGCAAACAGAGGGATGCCCATCAATACCAAATGTTGAGGCCCCATTTTGGGAGACAGGAATTTCACAAGAACAGTTTGGTTCCAGCAGGAAACAATAAAAATTCTCACGTTCCAAACAGAATCTGAGCATATTAAGTATGTAATGAAATATGCAAACACATCATCTGCACTTACCAGAAATTCATAGCTTATAGGAATGATTCGAGAATCTCAGGATTGACTAGACCTTTTATTTTACAAGACAGTGCTGGGGAGCAATATATGGAAATGAAGTTTATCATCTCAGGAGATAGGTAACCGAGAGGGTACATGCAGCTGTCACAAACAACAGAGGACACACTCAGGATACATGCATACGTGATACATGTGCGTATGTCATACTACACATGCTTGGACTTGTGGAGACCACGAACAAAATGATTTCACTGACAGAACCTATCCTAGTTGATATGCAGATGGCTACAATATATACCATTGTAAATTGGCAATGTGCTAGGGACCGGGTGTTCCAAAGCTACAGAATTCAACAATCTTCTTAGGATAGAACTTTCCATGTCGCAACATTAGAAGATAGTAGAATCAGCAAAAACAAAGAAGCCCCTCTTATCAGGGATCACTAGTCCTGTCACAACAAAACACTATCAAGAAACTTTCTGAACTTATTACAGCGATGGATTCATGCGACAGACTCCTTCAAACAAAGGCAACAACTCCGTCCCTCTTAATGGTGATCTTGTGACATTCTTCTGTAACTCACTCCACATTTTCTGGCAAATTTAGAAGCCAGACCAATGATACAGACAGCTAAAAATTCTCATAGGTTATACCACCTGGCACTAGAAACAATATTTAGTCATCAGTATGGCAACCAGAACTGAAAGGTAGCGAAAGTAGAGCAATACAATGTACAAGTAGTGAAAATTACTAATTTGCATCGAATGTTGATTCAATCTCTGATCTGCCACTCGGAAAACTTATCTTCTTTCAATGCCATCACTTTCCAAAATCTTACACACTTATTTGCCACTACCGTTAGTTAGTTGCCGTCAACCCCCTAAAAGATGTCAGATTTTTGTAGAAATACCCATCTTGCTCTTTGGATCAAGTCAGGTGCGGAGGTCCAAATGTCAGGCATTCAACGCCCCTTTCTGTCCCCAATTTTATTTGAAGGATAAAACCCTCTGATATTATATTATGAAAGAAAACATTACAAAAGACAAAAGTCCCAGCATTACACATAAGTACAGAAAAATGCTACAGGGCTGAATCTACTGCTCACAACGGATATCGAGTGTTCATCGTAGCTTTGTTTTCGCCGGTGATGAATATGACGGCCGGCATGTACCTGGCGTAGCTCTCTCACAGACCGCCGTACGCCACTACTACAGAAAAGGTCATCACAGACGGTTCAAAAACGTCATCACAGACAGTTTTCTGAACCGTCTGAATTTATGGGCCAGTGATAATCGAAGGTTATCACAGACGGTTGTCGAACCGTCTGTGATATATCAATATCACAGACGGTTTTTAACTGAAAACCGTCTGTGATAGCTGATTATCACAGAGAGTTTTTAGTTAAAAACCGTCTGTGATATTGATATATCATAGACGGTTTTTAGTTACAAACCGTCTGTGATATGTCATCATAGACGGTTTGTAACTAAAAACCGTCTGTGATGTTCTTTTCTACCCATAAATCTATTTGTGTTTATTGGCCAGCTCAGGAAATGCTAGCCATGCCCTCTGAAACAAGCAGATAAACAAGTATATGTATACATACAATTCACGTCTCAATTCATTTGACAAACATATAACATCCAATTCACATCACATTTCATTCATAGACATAAGGCATCCATTTTGCAAATGAATTAATTGAAATGAAATAAAATATCCATTAACAAATTCACAATTACAGAGTGAGAAGAGCAATAAAAAATCATTGTGCACAGTGGAACTCTCCATCTGGTCTTATATCTTTAGACCACAAAAACCAAGCGCACTCTCCTCGAATTTTTGCAAAGTCCGGCTGTTTCAATGCAGTTGTAGAGATGGGCGCAGCCTGTCAATAGGAATATCAATGCGCGTACATATATAAGCTGACAAGTATGAAATAAATGTGGGAAGATTGACAAACCTTAGAATTGGCGCGTACATATATAAGTTCTATGAAGCAAATGGCACAAACTAGTGTATCGAGTTCATTGAACCGGATACACTAGAGTGTGTCACTTGCTTCATGCCCCTTGAAGGTCTATGTGGCATATATTATTACTACAAGGTCTCTAAACAAAGTTCTATGAAGCAAATGACACAAACTAGTGTATCAGGTTCATTGAACATGATACACTAGAGTGTGTCACTTGCTTCATGCTCCTTGAAGGTCTATGTGGCATATATTATTACTACAAGGTCTCTAAACAAAGTTCTATGAAGAAAATGACACAAACTAGTGTATCAGGTTCATTGAACAGGATACACTAGAGTGTGTCACTTGCTTCATGCCCCTTGAAGGTCTATGTGGCATATATTATAACTATAAGGTCTCTAAACAAAGTTCTATGAAGTAAATGACACAAACTAGTGTATCGAGTTCATTGAACCGGATACACTAGAGTGTGTCACTTGCTTCATGCCCCTTAAAGGTCTATGTGGCATATATTATTACTACAAGGTCTCTAAACAAAGTTCTATGAAGCAAATGACACAAACTAGTGTATCAGGTTCATTGAACAGGATACACTAGAGTGTGTCACTTGCTTCATGCCCCTTGAAGGTCTATATGTCATATATTATTACTACAAGGTCTTTAAACAAAGTTCTATGAAGCAAATGACACAAACTAGTGTATCAGGTTCATTGAACCGGATACACTAGAGTGTGTCACTTGCTTTATGCCCTTTGAAGGTTTGTGTGGCATATATTATTACTACAAGGTCTCTAAACAAAATTCTATGAAGCAAATGACACAAACTAGTGTATCAGGTTCAATGAACCGGATACACTAGAGTGTGTCACTTGCTTCATGCCCTTTGAAGGCCTATGTGGCATATATTATTATTGCTCCACACCATGCAACACCATGAGGAGATGATAACATATTTATACTCAATTACTATCGTTTTTTGTAAAAAGCAAATCATAGCATCACATAAAGGCCAGACAGGGGTACCTTAGTGCCTATGCGTCGGGGAGGCGACCGGCGAGGGGTCGGGGAGGCGGCCGGCGAGGGCTCGGGGAGGCGACGGGCGAGCGGAGGCGCCGGGCGTGGAGGCGAGCCGAGCGTCGGTCTTCGAATGCGGACGGCTCGAGGAGGCGGCCGGCGAGGGCTCGGGGAGGCGACCGCAGGCGACGGGCGAGCGGAGGCGCCGGGCGTGGAGGCGAGCCGAGCGTCGGTCTTCGAATACGGACGGCTCGGGGAGGCGGCCGGCGAGGGCTCGGGGAGGCAGCGGCGACGAGACAGATTGGGATTTAGATGTAGAATATAACTGCAACATACGGGGAAAACCCTAGCAGAGGGTATTTATAGGGAGGCTTATTACAGACGGTTCTAGACGTAGAACCATCTGTGATATCAATATCACAAACGGTTCTAAGTTTAAAAACTGTCTGTGATAAATCTTATCACAGACGGTTGTTTTATAAAAAACCATCTGTCATAAGCTTTATGTCAGAATGCTTCGTGTTTCGATCGTCTAATTAATGTCTCTCGATCGTTATACGAAGCGTCTATATCATTACTGTTTGGGTATACGAACCGTCTGTGCTAAAGGTTAAATATGTGCGCCTAATCCAGGTCTCTTCTACGTACGTACAATATGGCTTCTACTATTCTTGTGATCATCTCCTTCCTCTCATCTGTTCATCAAGAATTGTTCAGCCGGAACCTTACACAGGCGGCCAGCAATTTGCATCTGGAGCAGCTTCTCTGCACACGCCCTGCTCTCCTTCCCCGACTTTCTTGCATCCGTCAGCTCAACCTGATCATCCGCCGTTGATGGAGGCGTCTCGCTGCCGCTCAAGAAAGGGAAACAGCCCTTACCCTGGTTCTTCTCCACAATGTGCGCAAAGCGGAAAAAGCTCTACACGCATTGGAGAGACTGATGGATAGCCTTGCCGATCAAGCAGAAACGGCAGATTCTGAGGAATCTTTTCATGCTATCCTCTACGACATTATGGGCTATGCTACTGATTATTTGCCTAGGCTAGAGGAGAAAGTGCTGAGGACAAGGACAATCTTAACGGTGTTCGAGAAGTAAGTGGCTGATCCTCCAAGTCCCAAAGTCGAAGAAGAAGCGTACGAAGCCCAAAAGATTACAATCTGGAAAACTCTTTACCTGTGCGACTTTTGTAATAAATTTGCCTCTAATTGAAATTAATAAATTTTCCTTTAATTTGTGATCTCTTGTCTCAGTAGTTCTGTAGTTAAGTTATTAGAAGCAATGTGTACTTATATATTAACCTCTGATCATGAACAGAATATGACAGACAAAGGGACATCACAGACGGTTCTTGTCAAAAACCGTCTGTGAACATTCACAGACAGTTCTTAAGAAGAACAGTCTGTGATAGTCTACACAACACAGACGGTTTTTAATAAAAAAACCATATGTGGTAATTCCAGATTATCATAGACGGTTCGTCGGTAAGGACTGTCTGTGATACTCGACCACTAACACAGACGGTGTCCAAATTAAAACCGTCTGTGTTAGTGTCAATCACAGACGGTTTTGTCAAACCGTCTGTGATTGGCCGTCTAGTATTAGGCTTTCTGTAGTAATGAGCCTGCCCGGAGAATGCCTCTTCTACAAGACAAGCCTGAGAATGAAGTAGTTGAAGCTGGCATTACGCCAGAAATTGCTTCATTAGGCCCTGAGATGGTCATATCTGTAGGGGACTTTGTTGGTATAAACTGAGGGCTGCAAGGTTTTATCTGTAGATCAGGGGATAAGAAAATAAAGGGGGGAGATGAACACAGTTGCCGAACGGAGGCGACAAGCCGGAAGGGAAGGCGATGCACGCCAATACCACTATGGGAACAACCGAAAGAAAAATAATTAGGGGTGGAGGAGAACCTGGCATCACCAAGCCGAGCAAAGCAACGAGCTCTCCTCAACTGAGCCTGGAACGCATCACTCCAGACGGGCTGGTGCTCCAAGGCGGCAAATGGTGATGAGGCAGGAGAGAAGGAACACCATTACCAGGGGGAAGAGCATCTCCATGGCCATGGACGGTGTTCAATCAAACCTACTTTTGTACAAGAAGCAAAAGAGGAGACAAAGAGGATGACCTAATCTAACCTAATACTAGTACAATACAGGGGACCGGGGGTGGATCCCTCTTGCCACCGGCGAGGCCGCCGGGCGTCGGAGGAAGGGGAAGGGGTCCAGATCTGGAATGAGGGAAAAACGAAGGAGGGGGAAGGGGCGACGGAGAACGAGAGGAGATCACGAGAGCCTTCTTGGCTGCTTGTGAGGACGCCGCCTTCTGTCTGCGAATTGACTGATCTGACTGCCCACAGCGACACCCTAAAGCCGGAACGGCGGCGATGGCAGCTGGTGGCCCGCGATGACGTGAGGCCTGATGACGACATGGCTCGACGACGTGAGGTCTGCGACAACAGCTGGTGGCGTGAGCCGCAAGGAGAAAGAGGGAGAGGAAGTGGCGGACTGGGATCTGTGGAGTAATACGGAATGGTTAATGATATTCGATATTATTTGTATTTAATTTTGATCTAAGAAGTATATGTTTGGATATTATGTGGTATAAGAAAGTCTATTGTGACTTCACTTAGAAGCATGATAAAAAATGGACAGATTGCTGTATTTGAGTAGGTAGGGAATATGGAGCTCTCTTCTATCAATATTTCGGTTATTAGTCTCTTTGTGTTGGCTCTAATTGTACCCCTATTGTCTAATGACCTGTGTAGAGATGCAAACGAAGTGGATAATTTTCGTCTGACCGACCGACCTACCAAAGGCTTACGAAGCAAATACGAAATAGAGATATGAGCATTTGGTACTATCTATATTCAATCCTAAGAAAAAAATATAGAATATAATATAAGATTACACCCTACGGATGACAGAAAGAAGGTCAGTTCCAGATTTTTGCAGCCCACTTGACAGAAGGCTAACAGTAGATGGATGGAAGTGGCAAGTAAAGGTAACGGTTTGGGAAGTCCTGTCAGCCTGTTAGTGAAGGAATAGAAGTTTTTGTGATGGCAGATCAGGGATTGCCTCAATATTTGATGGCATAAAAGGATTTTTCTCATACAAATAACTATAAAATACTTATATGTTCGTGTTGCTGACAATCAAACATAAGTACATAAATAAGAAAAAGTTATAGTCCTAAAGCTTTCTCTCAACTTTATTAATTAGTGGTATTTGTGTGTATATAAAATCAGCCCCTTATTTAAGGGGATAGAAGATATGAGGTAGGCGAATAACTCTCCTTATAAGACTAAAGTTTTACTATAACTGTTCATAGGTTTTTATGGGCTTCATAGACCACAAAGTTAGAGCAAGTCTTATAATACAGCCTTCAGCTGGCTGTATGGATATTTACAGCCTACTTATCAGCCCACTTATATAGTAGTTACAGCCAGCTGAAGGCTGTATGACCTACCCCTTTCTCTCACAAAGTTTCTTGGTTCTTGTGCTTCAGCTGGCTGTAAGCTTACAGCCCACCTCTCTTCTCTCTCCTCCTCTTTCTCCTCCACCTCAACATACAGCCAGCTAACAGCCCCTTATAATACTTGCTCTTAGATCTTTGTAGAAACATACCGATATACAACATAAAACACGGAAAAAGATACTTACTTTATGCGTCGTGAACCCATGGGTCGCCATTCTATGCTAGTTAAGGCGTCTAGACCACAGTGACTTCCAATATCAAATAGTGTGCCGAATATCAACTCTTTCTCCGAGCGCACTCTTTTTATCCACTCCATTTTCTCGTCTGCTCTTTTCGGTATTTGCTATGCCCCGTTCTGGCCTTTAGGCCCTGCTCAGTTGGACTGAAAAGCTATGGTTTATAGCTAAAATTATACTGTAGCGGCTGAAATTTTACTGTAGCTGAAGATGACTTATTTGACGTAATTAAATTAAAAAATTAAAAATAGAAAAAATATGCTAGCTCATCGCAGACAACACAAACGAATACGAAAAAAAGAACCAGCAAAAAAGCTCAAAAAAAGCTAAAAGTTTAGAAAAAGACGAAATTTATGAATAGTGAAAAATAAGCTAGAAGCTAAAACCGAAACAAGCGAGGCCTTAAACTCAGGCTCCTTGTCAGGAAGATAAAATTTTGTTTTGGAGCATAATGTTCTTTTAAGAATAGGGAATGCATCCAGACATTGATAAAAGGCTTCTCAACGGAACACCCTGTACGGCGTAAAAAACTGATCTGGCAAGCGCTTTTGGGGTGTTTTGTGAGATCTTATTCTCATCATGCTCGGTACCCAAAGGTCCTTCAAGCAAGGCCGTACCTACGATTTGGAGGACCCTGAACGAAACGCGTGATGTGGCCCTAAAATTCGAGAAAATAATATAACGAAAGCATACTTTTACTTAATTATAAAGCTTTAAAATATACGTTGTTCTTACACTACTAAGAAGTAAGAACATATCAAATCTTAATGCTAAAACAATAAAAGTAGTACTCAAGCAACAAACTGACCTTATGTTCTACTGAAAAGCATCATTCTTTTAGTATTCTTTGAATGAAATCTTCAATTATATCTACTGAAAGTGCTATTGTCGCCAATCCATTGAGTCTTTCTTGTATCATTGTACATCGCAAGTAGGACTTCAATAACTTGAGTTTAGAAAACCTGCTTTCCGCAGATGCAACAGTAACAGGAATGGTTAACAAAATTCTATATGTAATAATGGGTCAATACTCCAATTAACAAACCAGTGATTGCAGGCCTGCCGCATCTTAGTTTTTCTATTCAAGGATTAACTATTGCTAATTACTACTTAGTGTAAATCTGGAGGCCCTGTAATTTTGGGGGCCCTGAACAGATGCCCACCTTGCTCCTGCTAATATACGGGCCTGCCTTCAAGTGCTTTCAGGGTGCCACTGCGTTGTGAGATCTCTTCAGGTGCTTTTAGGGTTCTTTGTGAGATCTTGTCATACTTGGTAACCAAAGGATCCAAGCAGGTAGGGATCCTCACGTGGTCTTCCCCCGATGAGCGCACTGTGTACTCAAAAATTATATAGTTCTTTGCAGCCTCTGGCCCATACAGTATCAGAAGATCCGAACATTTGTGCATTATGTCAGTTGGGACCCTCCCACTGTTCTGGTATCTACAAACCACAGAAAGCGCCTCCATCAAACTACCATCCCCAAGCGTCATATCACATACAGGACCTTTGTATCTTCCATCCAGATCAATAATGTCCTTGTTTTTACTCACAATGTATTCATACCCCTTCTTGTCCTAAAATTGTAGGGCTTCATAGCATGTTCGTGGATCATTGTTAACAACCGGTCGCCTGAGGAATCCCCACACCTAGCCAGTTTGCCCATCAATCACAAGTCCCACATCCTTGACAACTTGCCTGACAACACATCAATATTGCGATCAAATTACACATATTGTACCGAATATAATACAGAAGTGCACAATCAAATAGATATTAACTTTAACCCACTTCTCTTTTCTTATTTTCTATTTTAGCATATTAAATGGTGTTTTTTCACACACATAGAAAAAGAAGTAGTACATATTTTTTGTTTTTGACGTATGTTGTCTCTATTTGTGATTTACCTCTCTCTAAGAATAACAATTAACATGGACACTTTGACGAACATATTGCTTCCGAAAGATAAAATATACATATTTATAAACCAAAACCAACTCTCCCAAATGATGTCTATTTTGGATTGAAAGGATTATATAAATTCTTGTGACCACTAGATTTATGACAATTGGCACCATCAAATTCTTTCGAATAAAGCATCTAAAATATCTAGATATTTCTAGGAAACTATCTAGATTCAAGATCATGTTCATAGGATCTCTAGAACTCTTAATTATTTACATCTTTCATGTAGATAAATCATCCAATATTCCATCCAGTCAATGACGGATTTAGGATTTTATGAATGAGTGTTCGCTAGTTACATTGTGTTATATTTTTTAATATATACTTATACTGGTTTATAAAAACTGAAGATAAAAGTCACATTTCTAAGTCTATTGAAAGTCAATAACACTAAAAAATTTGAAATAATAAAATAATACTAACACTTTATTTGGTGGCAGTACAATTACAACTTTTTAGAGTAAAACTATTACAACTTTAGTTGACAACACAAGAGTGCACTTTGTTTTTAAATAGATATTAACTTTGACCCACTTCTCTTTTCTTATTTTCTTTGTTAGCATATTAAATAGTGTTTTTTCACACACATAGAAAAAGAAGTAGTACATATTTTTATTTTTGACGTATATTGTCTCTATTTGTGATTTACCTCTCTCTAAGAATAACAACTCTCTCAAATGATGTGTATTTTGGATTGAAAGGATTATATAAATTCTTGTGACCACTAGATTTATGACAATTGGCACCATTAAATTCTTTCGAATAAAGCATCTAAAATATCTAGATATTTCTAGGAAACTATCTGGATTTAGATCATGTTCATGGAATCTCTAGAACCCTTAATTATCTACATCTTTCATGTAGACAAATCATCCAATATTCCATCCAGTAATTTTAATCTACATATTAATATATGGTACTAGAAGATGATAAATTTACCAGATAGCCGGATATAAAATTCATAGCTTAAAATCTATTTATCTGATCAACATAAATAAATATTCTACAGAAAACTATCGAATTTCTCTACAATTATCTAGTAGATGACATTGTTAAATTACTCTCATACAGTACCCAAAATTACAGGAGAACAATATAGCAGAATAGCCGATATACTAGTCTTTTCCCTAATGAATACTTTTTTACTTTCTCTCTAATCAACTATAATCTCTAATTAAATTAACAAATATAGAGAAAACCAAGTCGTTACCCAAACGAGGCGTGAGAAAGCCACGATCTCCTCTTGCCTTTTTTCCCCAGCTCTTGTGCCGTTGCTACTCCTCCTTTTCTTCCCTTGATTGACACTGATTTTTCTTGGCCTGCTCACTGCTCCCTTGCGCCAACAGTCAACAGCTGGTCCTCACGGTCCACACGTGCGTGCACCGAGGCGAAACTGGCGAATCCGGTAGGCGAGCGATGTAGTGGCTGCGGCTATTGCTTCGCCGTTTGTCTCATTCTCATGCCAACGTCATTTAACCCTCGAAGCGAAGGAATTCTTCTCTCCTAGGCGTCGTCATCGTCCTCTGCTTTGCCAGATTGATCTCTTCTTTCGCTGGTAAGGAAGCCCTTGCTTGCTTGGATTGTTCTAAGAGTGAGCTTTGTCCTGAGTATCTTTTCTTTTCCGTGAGGAATCTCATCCAAATCTTCCTTTATGGGATGGATAGTCCAGTCCATGGAGTTTGTGGTGGATTTGCTTGCTGCGTTGTGGATTACCAGTAGCAGTTTATTTTTTTCCATATTTTTGGGGGTTCAACTGAGCCCCCATGTCCCACGTTAGGGTCCGCCCCTGTGAATGTGCACCAGCTATAGATAACCACATATATTTGCAAGAGTGTCACTTAACCCTAGATATTCGGGGGCATATCCGGTGAAAATAGCCAAATGTTGTGAATTTGATTTACAAAATGCAAAAATTACCAGGGATAGAGGAGGGTATGATGAATTTGCGAGACAGAGAAATACAAATCTTAGTGAACAGTGTAGATTTACTATTCACTCAATATTTTGCTTTTTCATATCTCTTAAATGAAGTTGGGTTTGCTCTTGAAATTTTGTAGAGATATAGAACATGCCCTCCCATATTTCTAATTTTTTTGAGAATTTTTAAAACTTCCTCAACACTTCGTGCATTTTCATAGGATCTTTACCTTGGATATTTATGATGAAATGTTTTACCTAACCTTATGTATTTGCCAAAAATGGATAAATTAGAATGATGGGACCCGCATTTCATCGCCCTGATCAACTCGGCTTCGGCTTCTGGCTTATTTTTCACTATTCATAAGTTTTGTCTTTTTCTGAATTTTTGGCTTTTGTTGAGCTTTTTTGCCGGTTCTTTTTTCCCCGTATTTGTTTGTATTATACGTAATGGGCTAACATATTTTTTTTTATTTTTAAATTATTTTTAAATTTAATTATGCTAAATAAGCCTCTGTCAGCTACAGTGCTTTTTTTCAGCCAGCTACAGTGTTTTCAGCCATAAGCCACGAGCTTTTCAGCTGAACCGATCAGATCCATAAATATGCAGATCCATTAATTAAGATATTACTCAGTATTTATGTATGCAATGTGTTGTAAACTTAATTCGGCGGACACCAGGAGGGATTGGAATCAGGTCATCGGTATTATGCTTTTCTATGTCGGGACGTAGGAAGTCATCCAGCTGAGGGCCCATGAGGCTTTGCTTCCCCGCATGCTCCTGCTTGGGACGATCGGGGCCGGGGCTGTCGGCACCGTCGCCGCTGCTTTGGCCGGCGTCATTGAGTTGCTGCTGCTTTTTCTCTTCGTGCTTTTTCTTACTGTCCAATTCGCCGTCGCCGATGACGCCCTCTTGGTGAATATTAAGGCCCTCCCCGTCGCGCTCTTGCTTCCCGTCGCCGATGACGACCTCATGGTGAGCACTAAGGGTCTGTTTGGTTGTCTGCATGAACTGATGTAGCTGCATGAGCATGGCCAGGCTGAGGAGGGAAACTCCTCAGCCGCGTTCCTCCTCAGCCTGGATCCATTTGTTTTTTTGCATCCGCTCGTGCAGACTCTCTCCTCTCCGCAGCCAACCAAACACCATCTTCTTGCATGCGCTAGTGCAAACCACCCGCATGCAGTAACCAATCAGACCCTAAGGCGCTCGTTGTTGCGCTTTTTCTTCCGGCGCTCGTTGTCGTGCTTTTTCTTCCTTTCACGGATCTCAAGGATCCCTTGCTGTGTCTCCTCGTCGAGCTCGTCCTCGGTCAAAAAGGACATGGCCGGTCGCCTTTCCCGCGCGCGGTCTCCTGCCTCGTGGTGATCAGTGGATTGAAGACGGCGGGGTTGGGCATGGAGATTCCTTGATTGCCCGGGCTAAAATCAGGGATCACGGATTCGATTCTGTGACGACCTCGGACGCGGATTTGAGAGAGGGAATTTGTGGTGGGAAAAGACGCGGATGAAACGAACTCGGACAAGGGAGGGGATATCGGAATTCAGATTCCTTTGTAAGTTCTAACCCTACTTTTTTTTGGCTGGATATCACCCCACAGTTTTCCTGAAATTATACACGGGTCCTACGATATTTAATATTTTTCTGAGATGTGTGCAAGACTGCAAGAAGCGAGCACAAAAAGAATTGTTGTATTTCCTAGTGTATACGCATGAGAATTGAAGTAATTTCAATAGTTTATTTTGGTTTTAGAAGTACAGCCCAGTGATTGCAAGCGTCCTTTCCTTTACTTGGGAATTTTGTTTCTTATTTGAAATTTGAGAGGGAAAATGCACTATAAGAGAAAACATTAATGTGTACAGTAATGCAGTTTTTTTTTTCTTGGTTAGAATTTCTCTGTAGAAAAACACATAAACAGCTTCTTGCACACAGAGTAACGTACAGCATAGCAATTGTCATCTTAACACTGCCATAATGCCATTCAATTGTTACGCACCATACCTTACGACAATGATATACAGCTTCACACAGAGTGCGCCATGCAAAACTAGGCATATGAAGGCTACAATAATTTATTACATCGCACACTTCCTCCATAATACTTTGTATTTTCGACCAAATTACGCATACTTAAATCATTATTGGACAAATGTAACAAATATACCCTTTAATAAAATCACAAGCAAGAACGATGAGGGTCAAGGAGTACACTCAAAATACACCCTATAAAACCAAATGGAGGGAGTATCTAATAACTTGGATAGGTGATAAAAACTCGAAAACTGACATTAGAAGGTAGCACCATACACTGATATTGGCAAGGGCGTAGCCAGCCAGCGGCTGGCCCTCGGGCGCCCAGTCCACTGAAAATCTTTATAATCGATTTTCCTTTTTATTTAGCTCCGCTGGATCGTGGTAGGCAAATTCACCCAGCTGGTAGTTAAATTGATCCTGGTAGGCAGCCGCGCTCCGCTTGATATCGGTGAAACGGAGTCTCACACACACCACAGCTTCATTTTGGAACCGATACTCTTTTTCTTTCACAGTGCCATGTTCGGACGCTGCAAATAGAAGGTTTGGTCCATTCTCCATGAAGTCTATAACCAATTCATCTTGTATGCTCACAGCTGCTACGAATTTCTCTTTATACTCCCCTTGTGAAGCTATGAAACCATCACAATCGCGGCGTTCATTGATAAAGGAAAAGAAATATTTGGTATACGAGGTCCGACCACACATTTGTACACGGAAGCCCCCCACTGGCACTTGAACGAAATGCAGTTCGATGGTAGCCTCAACAACACCTTTATGCAAAATAGAAGACTGATACGTGACTGCAACATTTTTGTTACGAATACGTCTCATCCTGCAAGTTTCAAACTCCCAAGTAGGATCCAAATAATGATAAGAAATTGTGCGATCTTGACGACTATAAATTCTGACATCTTCCTCGGGCTTTGGGGTCTTGATCCGTATATCAATTTCAACCTGACAGTCCAGTGCGAATATACCTCTTGCAGGGTTCATCAGACGTAGATAACCGCCGGTCTAAGATTTAGTAAAAAAAAAGATAAAGCCATTAGAATAAAAAACTAACGTAAAAGTTTGATTAGATAATGATATAAATTGTTGAATATAACAAGAAAATTAAGTGATAAATTTACCGCATTGATTTCTTGTGCGTGCTCTCTAGATTTATTGAAAATATAATTTGGACGATCATCCACAAGATCAACTGTAGCAATTGTGCCATAGACCTCTGTGTATGGACCCATGGTATTACCGGGCGTAACCATCATGTATGGGCCAACAATATCGTCATGCATATAACATGCAACAACGATATCAAAGATTTGAAGCACAGGACCAGGAATACCGAAAGTATATTGTGTCGGCCTCCAGGTATCTGAAAAAAAAAGAATGGATTAATGAATGAGGTTATCTGAAGAAACCAAATATGCTAATACAATAATTAAGATATTATTTATACAATGAGTAGTTCACTTGCCATGAAAACCTCGATGGAATAGGCTCGGTTCCTGCGGATCATTATCAGTATTATGCTCTTCTATGTCGGGACGTAGGAACTCATCCAGCTGAGTGCCCACGAGGCGTTGCTCCTCCGCGTGCATCTTGGGACGATCGGGGCAGTGGCTAATGCCGGCGCCGCCGCTGCTTTGACCGGCATCATTGGGCTGCCGCTCTTTCTCTTGGTGCTTTTTCTTACCGTATTCCAACAGCTCGCTAACAGCGGAGCGATCGGTAAAAATCCTCCAGCGCCGGCCAAGGCGCGGCTCGGTCTCTTCCGAGTCGCCCTTGCCGATGACGACCTCGCGGAGAATACGAAGGCCCTCTTCGTCGAGCTCTTGCTTCCTATCACGGATCTCGCGGATCTCTTGCTGTGTCTCCTCGTCCAGCTCGGCGAGCTCATCATCGGTCAAAAAGGGCATGGTCGGTCGCCTGCGCCGCGCGCTGGCTGCTCCACCGGATCAGAGGACGACGTACGGATCGGGGGATTGTAGACGGCTGGGCTGGGTATGGGGATTACCCTGGGTAAAATCGGGCATCAGGGATCCGAGGCTGTGACGACCCAGACGCTGGTGAGAACTCCGGCGATCGTCGGAATCGCACGATCTGAGTTTAGGGATATGAACTAAAACAAATCAGAGGCGCAAGGAGAATCGGGAGGAAACGTCGATCGGTGCGACGGCTGCGTGTCAGCTAGGTTTTCCTCAATTGGACCGTGATTACATGCGAGACATATATATGCACAAGAGTTAGTTTGGGCGTCCTAGAATACAAGAGTTTGATTCCGAATACACAAGAGATACCGATCCTATCTCGACAAACTACAGCCCAGCTAACTCTTGTATTGCCATATTTGTTTATCTCAACTTTACATAATCTAACATGAACTTGGTAAGGGAATTTGGGGTGAGAAAGAGCTTGAAGCCTTTGGGTCGAATTGATGGGAATTCAGATTCGTTTCCAACAGCTTCTTGAAGGAGCCCTGTTGAACCCGACGTTACACGGTGTGCACCTTTTAAGCATCTTCCCTACTCTCACTGCGCGGTGGGCCCGCTGGTGTATGCACCGCTCCCACATACACGTGCAAGGGCTAAACGGCAGCCGGCCCCGGCTCGTTCTTCCACACGACGTTAGAGCAAGCCTACCTGTCATCCATGACACACCAGACTATTAATTAGGAGTAGCGCGGACAACAACGTATGGTTTTCAAAATAAATTTTTACTACTGATTTTTATTATAATATATTTATAAAATGTAATAAAGTTACAATATTATAAAAGTAAATTTTAGGATAAGTCTATAAGTATGATTTTTATATATTCAATTTAAATATTTAAAAATATCAATAATCAAAGTTTTAAAAGTTAAACTACATATTATCTAGAGCAATATTTTTTACATGATAGAGTATATTCATAAGAGAGGTCGCTGATTCCAAAGCCAGCTATTTGTTGGACCATTCCACCAAACCAATGTATGAACTAGTAGGCATCTTGCGCGTTGCCGCAGGACACATACTGGATTGCAAGTTGGAACGGAACACAATATGGTCGGTAAACATAAAATCCAGCCGATCAAGGGAAATTCTCAAGATTGGTGTGGCAAAGTCAGAACTATCGCCCAAGCAAACATCTGGGAGTAATCATGGATACACCCAAATCAATATGGCAAGGTATCCTATGACAGAAACATTTACCGTATTCCTGGGAGTATATACTCTTACTTCTAATATACTACTTAAACTAGTAGTGTGCCCGTGCTAACGCTACGGTAAAATACAAAACAAGATAAAATTTGTAAAAAATAAAACGAACAATCAGATTCATTAAGATTCACATCTCATATATTGTATAACCAAATATTTTTGTCACATAATGAATGTCACATAAATACATGACCAGTCGGAACCACCCAACACGCAATGCTCAAAAGCCTACGACCGATTCCCAGGTCTTGCGACGGCTTCGCGAGACCATACGACCGGTTAACAGAAGCTACGACCGTTTATCGCGTGATTTAAACACCTTCCCGACCACATACAACACTTTTCGTCGTGGTCGAAGCCACTTCCGACCATGTGCACCAAGTTTCGCGCTGGTCGAAGCCCTTCCCGACCACATACAACACTTTTCGTCGTAGTCGAAGCCACTTCCGACCAATGTGCACGAGTTTCACCATGGTCAAGCCCCTTCTGACCACATACATGGGCTCACAGTGGTCGAAGTCCCGTCCGACCACGTCCTGAGCACGTCATAACGTGGTCGAAACTTCGACTACTGATACACAGCGCCATGCATCCCTAGAGAATACCCGTACGTTGTTACGGATTTAAAAACTTTTAGAACATATTTGTATACATATTCTAAAAATTTTTACCACCCGTAAGTTTTTTTAAAAAAATCTGTAGCAACGCACGGACATTTAGCTAGTTATCTCAAAAAATGCAGAAGGAAACACGAAGCGATCTGCTGCTTTTCTTTTAAGATAATGTACAAGGAAGCACAAGCCAAAATAGTGTATTGTGTTAGAAGACTACAGAATGCCTATTTTATAGAAGTGAAATGTATTTATTACAGCCTTGCCTTTCTAGAGAGAATTTGAAGTTAGATATACAGTACACAAGAGCTCAAAATTATTAAAGACAAAGTCAAAATTTATTCACGAATTGCACATTACAAGCATCCCAATCCACCTGGAACATGCTGTGGTAGGTATTCGATCTACATACCTTAGTTTCTGCATTACGAAATATTACTTTATGACCAGAATTCATACATGCATGTTAAAACTTAGCTAGTGAGGAAGAAATTACAATATGTTCTCAAGTCATATGTGCTAAAGATATTGATCTTTATGAATATGGCATAGCAACTTAGCTAAAGCAATTTAGAACTGAAACTTTGGGCTTCTGAATGGTTTATATATCCGGTTTGAGAATCGCACCAGCATTTGGATGATTTAATCAAAATTTCTTTTGTCCCTTCTTTACAAGGCATGTAAAATTAATAAATCAGTTAACCATTTTAACTGTACTATTATTGTCTCCAACACTCCGTACCAAAAGTCTCTCTCAAAGCAACAGCCTGAAGACCAGATGGTCGGTATGAGAATAGCTCAATTGGGCTCTCCTCCTAGTCCTTCCATACCCACGAATTATTTAAGCTTTTGCAGGTCTCCTCATGCAACATGGGAACAGGGAACGATGAAACAAAAATGTAGACACAACAATCCTTTTGATTCCCCTAATACATCAAACATCCGCCCAAAAATAAAACCATCACCTTCAGCTTAACGTTTGTAAGCACATTCAAAATTCTCTCGTGCAACTCATCTACTAACATGCTTATAGCTAAATCAGATTGCTTGATTGCTGTTATTCCCACTAAAGCAATGGCTTAGCAGCGCTGGGAGGTGCAAAATAGACACCAATCTCAGAGAACAATCTACTCAGCCAATAAAGCCAACTACAACCACCAGATAATCGAACATAACAGCATGTCACTGTAAGCATTCTGACCAATTGGCCAACTATTCTAAACCTAGAGTTAGATTCTTCTAACAAAATCGCCCACTTCCCAATCACCAATCCAAACCAGTATCTAATCCCTCAACAACTAATAAGGCGCATTCAATCATGTTCTTACCATGGTGGCATCGCGGCCGGACTAATACGGAAACAAAATGCTCTCGTCAAGTTTGGGGCGCTTACCGTGAGCTCCGGAAGCGCAGCATCCTGCAACACACCAGCATCCTGTAAAAGTAGTCCAAAGAAAAATCCAACTGAAAATGTCTAACACAATTCTTGTATACTTATCAAAGTTTGCTGAAGTCTGAAGTACTCTGCCATCAGCCCATCATGCAATGAGAAAAGGGAGTACGGTCAACATGAATGCCTCGTAAGTAAAAGTTGCAGAACCAGAATATGTTGTGTCCTTCTCCTTAAACTTCTCAGTCAGGCCCTGAAAATGTAGTTGAAACAAATGAGAACACAGTAAAATACGGAACATTACTGTGTCTGTTTGTGCAGCATGGTGGTGGAATTACCTTAACTGTCAGGCAACATCTGCAGATGCAAAGAAAAAGGAGTTAGGATTGTAATGTAGGCTAAATTGGAACAAAGTAGAAAATCCAAATATTATTCAAACTCCTCTAAAAAAATTAAACTGTATTAACCATGAGATTAGTTTTATATAAAACAAGAGCGGAAAATAAAGAGTACAATTGATGAACAACCATTTTTCAGTTTCATCTTTCACCAGATGACCCCATTTTTTTTTTATTCAGAACATGGAAGGAACTGATTCAACTTTCCAAGTTAATGACATAATAGAAATAGCAACAAGCTATGGACAATTGACCATGACCAAAGCACCATATTCATCCATAAGTATAATTTCCTATTAACAACAAAATTGATATTCTTGAAGGTTATCAGATTGGACTAAACTTTGTGTTTAAGAAAATGAACATCATTAACTTCACCAATTTTGATCTAAAATACTACATAATGTGAGAAACTATAGAAACTTTAATCTAAGTTTTAGTAGATTGGATATGGCACAATCAGCCAAATTAAATTGAAGGGTTCATCTTACTCGATAAAGTTATCATATTAGATCGCTTTGTTCTTGCCCCCAGTCTTGTCAAATTTAGACACAAGCAAGTCCAGCACAGTTGGAGAAACTGAATATCCCAGACTGAGAAGAGCTTCACGCAGCTCTGATGCATCAATTTTACCACTTCGGTCATGGTCAAACCTCTCAAATATGGCCTGCGCAATAAAAGTAGGAAATATATCCTATCAATGTTAAGCATTACTTCATTAGGTTATCTGATTGGTTCCACCACACAGAAGTAAAGGAAACTTAAAGTTGCAGTGTTGCGCCATCTCACCCTCCAATTCTGAAGACTGTAAAACACAGAAGTAAATTCCTTGGGCCCTGAAAGAATTGAAGATACAAATTCAAAAATGAGAGGTTTACGGACAAAGATACAGAAGATAAAAGAGAGATGCTGAAATTACAAAGTAGCATATAGCGATCCACCAATGTTTTGAAGCGGGTACATTTCACATATTCCCAAAAAAATAGAGCCAAAATTGTATATACCAGTTCAGTAACAAAAACATAGCGCAGATTTCAGACCTTAAGACCAATCAAGTAATTCAAAGCTCATGATTCAATCTCCACAGAGAAAAGGAAAATACAAAACATATACAAGGACCATTGTAAATCATTAAATTGCAAAGAAGCGATAACATTTAATCTATCTAAATTATATTTAGCTAAGCTACACTATGATGCAATCAGAAGCTAAAAATCTACAAGCTCCCGGCAGGGCACCCCTAATCCGTACCGGAAACGACCTCTTTAGCGGCGCCGTCGGTGGAGTGGTGATGCGCCGGTGGTGGAGCTGTTGAGGCGTCGGTGGCGCACGGGAGGATGAGATGAGGAGCGGCGGGGAGAGGTGACGGTGATGTCGATGGCCGGAGGTGGTGAGGTTGCGCCCCGGTGAATCTGGAGGAGATGAGGGGCGTCGGCGGTCGGAGTAGATGGCAAGGAGGAGAAGGGAGGCGGCCGGTGTAGAGGGCGGCGGCGGATGTGGAGAAATGGCAGCCGGATGGAGAAGTGGGTGCCGGCGCCGATTTGCACACCGCGCACTCCACCCCCTCCCCTTCCTTGCCGGCGGCGACGACGGCGGACGGGAACGCCTCGACGGTCGACCTGGCTGCCGCCGGCTTGTTCTTGGGGAACAGCCCCTCCCCGCCGGCGACAAGCACCTCGTACGCCTCCCGGTCGGAGGTGTACACGAAGCCCTCCTCAGAATCGGCTGGGGCGGGGGGCGGCACGTCGCCGAGCACCTCCCACTCGGCCCCCGGCGTATCCACCCAGGCGCCGGAGGCAGACGCGACCTCCTCCCAATCGAATTCGTCGCCCGCGGTGGACGTCTCAAGCGGCAGATCCGGCTCGACGTCGTCCAATTGGAGGCAGTCCCAACGGATCGAGGCCTCCTCCTCGTGTTCCTCGGGGAACCCGAGGTGGTCGGGCCTGGGCGCGACGAGCGCGTCATGGAAGAGGTCAGGCTCCACGGAGAGGAACTGGCTGCGGACGCGGTCGGAGGCCACCGATGCCACCGATGAGGAGGGGGCCGACGGATCCGGCCGGAAAACAGGGGCGCGGGTTGGGAGGGAGGGGAGAAGGCAGCGGCGCGGGGTGGGGAGGAGGAGGAGGAGGCGGCGGCGCGGGGTGGGAGGGAGGGTCAGGGGCATGTGCGTGTGCGTGGGCGCGGGGTGGGAGGGAGGGTCGGGGGTGTGTGCGTGTGCGTGGGCGCGGGGTGTGTTCTGGGTTCAATGATGTGCATGATCCAAATGATTTTGACCTTAGGATCTTCAATGAGTAAGAGAAGAAGGCTTGAGGAGAGATCCAGGCCATTCATTTGTATGAAGTTGGAACCTTTGGTACACAATTCTGGGTGGACTTAGATTAGGCATGACTGTAGGGGTGGTTGAGGGGGGTGGATTTAGTAAAGAAAATTTTGGTGTATTATAGAGTAGGGTAGATGAACATGTTATATCTATTTACCACTTCTGGTATACTTAAATACTAATTCTAAGGTACTCTAATATGATTTAGTTGAAAAAATGTTGGTATACTATTTTTCATATATAAAAAAGTGTATATACAAATTATGCTAATAAAAATGGATTTTGATGAAGTTTTTCATAGAACTCACTTTTGGATGTCTTATAATCATTATTAGAATATATTCAGAAGGATAAAGAGGTATAACAATATTATTTAAATGGTATATAACAAATAGGAGTATTGCATACATACATAGTGTGTGTATTTGTGTATATATATACTGTTGTGGTTACAGACCAAACAGAGATAGTGGTATGGTAGTGGAGAGTTAGGTGAGCAATGCTTGGGCTTTCCCCATGGCCTGGATGGCATATATATATTCACATGGGGAGTGTTTTACAATTACGCCCTTACACTCAAGTATCCCCCTCAGGGGCATTTATGTCATTATACATGTCCCATTTTGGGCCTTACAACCTTCTAACAGGCCGGCTGGGTTTAGGTGGGGGCCACCCCTACAACAGGAGCCTCTCATGGTGAAAAGCTTCACGGGCCGAATCCATGTTGCCGAGCCATTTGGCCCCCTCCGTCCTCGCGGCCTGTGAACTTGTGTATTGTTGGATGGAGTCGCATTGTCTGGTGTAGTCCGCGCCTCGCACCGAGGATACAGCGTCGAGTGGGTTGCCGAAGCCATTCTTGACCATGGGGCCCTTCGGTGGTGGAGTCGAAGTCGAAGCGAAGACGGGCTCGTGCTGCGGACACGCCGAGGCGTGGGGCAGGTCCATTGGGGTCTCCCTACAGAGACGGGTCCGAATCGAGCTCGGCGCGGAGGTGCTTTCCGAGGTCCAACCGCGGAGTCGACATGCAGCTTGACAGCTTCGCGGTCCGGGGTCGACGTCTTAATGGCAGCGAGAATCGCGCCAACCCCTGAAGTGTCAGGGTCGGGCGACTACGGCTGTACGCGCTGTCCCGATGGAAAGGTACACGCGGCGGGACGCGACTAGTGCGTCGTGCGCTGTCAGCGGTCGCACGACTGCGGTCGTGCGTTCCTTTCCAAGAGAGGGGGACGCGTGGTGGGACGCGATTAGCGCGTCGTGCGCTGTCAGGCGGCCTACGACTGCGCGCCTCTGGCTACCAGCGGTTACGTTTCCCGATCGTGGGGAGCCGAACCGCTGGGCTACCATCGGTTGCCCTCCCGATCGTGGGGGAGGTGAGAGGGCTTTATATACCCTTGCCACCAGCCTGCGAGCGTTCTTCCCATTTGCTCATTCGCTCACTTGCCGTTGTTTCGCTCTCTTTTGTCCCCACTTGCTGGCGCGATCTGCCTCTGCCCCTGTTCACCTGGCCTTGCACTTTGGAGGAGAATGGCTTGCTGCGAAGATCCCGCTCGCCGACTTAGCAGTAGCGCCTCGTCTAGCCAGCGTGGTTTGACGCCGCCACCGGTGGAATACTCTCTAGTGGTTCGCGAGCCATCGTAAGTCGACAAGCATTGGGAGGCCATGGAGAAGTCAAGAGGCCGCTGCTCCCGTGTGCTAGGGCGAAGTCTTGCTACGGAGGAGATGATCCAAACTCTCCTTCGGGAGAAACAGCTGGAGGACCGTGCAGAGGTCCGCCTGCCCACCCGTGACGAGACGGAGCCGCACTCGGAGGAGTCGGAGGAGATTGTCTTCGTCGCGTTTTTCGAGGCCGAGCTCTGGATGCCCGCAACGCTCTTCATCGGCGAGGTCATGCAGGCTTATGGATTGGAGCTAGCGCAGCTAACCCCGAACGCGATAGTTCGCCTGGCTGTTTATGTCTGGGCGGCGCGAATAAAAGGTGTCCGTCCCAGCGCGAACCTATTCGCCCTTCTTCATGACGCGCGCTGCCAGCCGAAGAGGGTCAAATGGGGGGCGCTGTCGAGCTTCGGCAGTGTCAACTTCGTGCTGAGGTCGCACTGCATGAAGCTCTTCCCCTCATTGGCGACGCGAGGGAAGTGGGAGTCCGGCTGGATGCGACGGTGATTCTACCACTGTGTGACGAGCACCAGCAGTCTTCGGTGCCGAGGACAGCCAATATCTTTCAACAGTTAGCTGGGTGTGAAGCCGAAGGGCGACGATGAACAGAAGGCGCGGAGGCTTGCCGGTATTGCCCTCCGGTTCAACATGCGCGACCTCGTCGAGGAGTTCACTATGTACGGGGTGGCGCCGCTTTCCGGCCAGTGGAAGTAAGAGCGAGGTCGCACCCGACGAGATGGTGTTCACCCGACAGTATCTTCTCTTCCGAATCCCTCCGCTCCTTGTAAGTTCTTCGGCCATAGGCTGCGTACACATGTACGCATGTAACCTTTTTGTGAACGATGCTTCACCTCGCATGTAGGGCTCCGGCTGGAGGATGCAGAGTGTGCAGTCATTGCGTTCCTTGGGCCATACACGGCCAAGGAGCATGAGCTGCGCGAAGCCGCAACCACCTCGGCAAAGCTGGGGCAGATAAATCGAGTCTGAGAAGCTTTGGACATCCCCGTGCCGGAGCGTGCAATACCGGCCCTGACCCAGACTCGCCGCCGTGATGGCGATGGCAAGGCGGGAGCATCTTCGTCCCGGCGTAGAGCCCGGTCCGATGCTGCCATATCCAGCCTGTCAACCGTGTCCCCGGCGGCGACCGTCAAGACCGTTGGTACGACCGGCGCTGGGTCCGAACACGCCGGCTCGGAGGAGGGGGACATTACCCCCACTGAGGGACCTCCGGGAGGCGCTGAGGAGACACGCCGTGGCCCCGACGCTCAGGATGGCGAGGTCTCATCGCCTACATCGACCGCCGAGGCCTCATTGCCTACGCCGACTGTCGCGGCCGCAGAAGCGGCCGAGGAAGTGTCCCCGAAGTCTCCAAGGGTGAAGCGCCCCTGGATACGATCGCCGTCCCCCTCGAAGGAGGGGTTCAACGTGGCGGGCGGTGTCGCCGGGGATTTGGAGTCCGATGGGGAAACCCTCCAGGCCGAGGAGGAGCTCGCCACCCCCCTCGCAGATGACGCCCATTAGGACGAAGCTTGGCGCAACATGTAGGTAGACCTGGCCAAACAGGCTGGGCCAACCATGCCAGACTGTGGCATGGTACTATTGGCCCAGCCCAGGCACAGCACAGCATAAACAGTAAATGATCGTGCCAGTTTGGTATGACTAGGAGTGCCATGCTTGAGCTGAAACCTCAGCACGGTGGACTCGCATGGCATAGCGCGGCACGCATAATATTGTGCCGAGGCATGGCACGACGCACCATTTACACCCAACCTCTCACTGGATCCATTCACGAGAGGCCAGGTTTGCTCAAAAGAGTGCACGAACTCTCCTATCATAATGCAGTAAAATTGCAAGAGGCTGGCAGTAAAATTACTTGTATTTTAAGGTTAATGCACTCTTTCGAGTAGTAAATTTACTAGTATAGCAGTATATTTATAAACAGTAAAAAATTGATAGTAAACTTACTTGTGAATGGTAGTAAGTTTACTAGCGGATTGGATGGCACGGTTGGGCACAGTTTGGCACAGATTTCCAAAATTGTTGACCATTTAGTACATCACCGCACAGCACGATACTGCTCATTTAGCCTTTGGGCACGATAAAGCACGATTGGGTGCATATTTTTAATTTTTTTGTCACTTCTAAATAAATAGTAAAATTACTGGTGATGGGTCGTAAAATTACTGATGACAGGCAATAAAAATGCATGTGAATGGCAATAAGCTTACCTATGAATAGCAGTAAGTTTACGGCCCGACCTAACTTATTTGTGAAGGACAGTAAGCTTACTATTGCACTGGATGACTGGATAGTTTGGATGGCATGGTTGGGCATGGATCTCTGAAACATTTGACTGTACAGGCATTTAGTTCATCAAGGCATGGCACAGCAAGGCCCGTTTAGCCTTTGGGCACGATAAGGCACGGTTGGGCATGGATTTTCAAAATTTCTGACCGATTTTTAGCTGTTAGAAGCTTAAAATTCAAAAATATCAATTAATCTAAAAAAACTCCAAAATTGTTTCTATAAATAGGCATGCACCCCTCTCTCAAACAGCCACAAGTCCTCCCTAAACCTCTTCTCTAGTTTGTATTTTTAACATTGAGATATAGTTTGTGAAAATTTGGCAAAATTTAGAAAAAAAATCGCTAAATAGCTGAAATTTCATAATTTGGCAAGCTTTCGACAAGAGAGGTAACTATACTATAATTTTTAGATTTTTATTGGGTATTTTTGTTGCTCTGTTACTTTTTGGAGTAAGGTGTAGTTAGTAATATTGTAATTTTTGAATCGCAGTTTTCTTGATGGACCACTTTGATCTTGCTGATTACAGCCTCACGCCGGAGTACCTTGCAACATTAGGGAATAGTACAACTCCACCTTAACTGGAGTATGAGGATGAGGCTCCGCAACACCATCCTCTAGCTCCACAAGTGCCGTTGTCTCGGTAAGCACCAGGGTGAAGAGGTCTAGGCCATGCACTTCCAATATGTGGGAACACTTTGATACCACATACAAGGAAGACACACAAGGAGGGAATATGAAGTATGTTGTCTGTAAAATTTGTTGTAATGAATTAACTGCAAGGTCTTCAAAGGGAACATACCACTTACAAAGACATGCGAGCAAATGTTTGGCCAAACGAGTATCAATGAGGCAAACCCAACTCCAATACAACCCTACAGGTATAGTATGTAACTGGAACTACAATCCTGAGGTAGCTAGAGAATCTCGTCATATATTAATTTCTACACAGGATTTACCCTTAGGATTTTGAAAGTCCTCCGCATTTGAATAGTATATTAGGACTACTTATAATCCTAGATTTACTAAAGTGCCTAAACAAACAACTACTAGAGATCATGTCAGGTATTACAATAGCAACCATAATAAACTAAAAGAAATACTTGCTACATACACATTTTCTGTTGCCTTGATCTCAGACATATGGAGTGGTCGGGCTAGAGAGGACAATCTTAGTGTAGTAGTTCATTATGTCAATGCAGATTGGGAATTAGAAAAAAGAATTAAGGGTTTAAATTAATTCATATTGCTCATACCGGTACAAATATTACGGATTGTATTGTCAAAGTTGTGGAGGATTTTGGTGTCACTAATAATTTTTTTAATAGCATTAGACAATGTCGCCGCCAACTCTAAGACAATGGATATTCTCACACCATTGCTTAGTACTTATGCCGAATCTTTCTTACTACATCAATGATGTGTATGTCATATTATTAATCTGGTAGTTAAATCTTGTTTGAAGGCTAGATACATGTATTAAACCTTTTCGTGACACAATATCTTTTATAAATGCTTCTAACTGATGAATAGCTGCATATAAGAACTATTGCATTGAAATAGGCGTATGTCTAAAAAATTTTGGTTTTGACATACTTGTAAGATAGAACTCTACATACAAGAGCCTTACAAGAGTATATTTTCTGTATTCATCCACACACATCATCAAGGCATCAATGGCGTGCCTCTACTCACTAAGTAACATTGGTTTCTAAGAGGTTACTCGCTTTTTCTTGAGCTTTTCTACGATCCCATTGTTGTTTTATCTGTAGTTTATTCTCCAACATCTCCCATAATTGTGCATCATATTCTCAAAATTATTGGTCACTTGCAGGCTAACAAAAGTGATATAGTACTACAAGAGGCTATATTTGCTACGAAATAAAAAATTTTAAAATATTGGAAATAGATTCCTATTTTATATGCTTTTGCATTTATTTTAGATCATAGAGCAAAACTAACAGGATTCGCTAAAACTATATGAGTTCTAGGTGCAGTAAACAAGACAAGCTACTCACATGTTCATACTCAACTAACCAATGTTTATAGCAAGTATGACCAAAAGTTTCATGGAGTTCGCTTGCAATGATCTCCACCACCACCCACCGTAGGTAAGAAGAAAAATGCATGGGGCAAGATCTAGGGTACCGATGCTTCTTCCAGAGGTTTAGATTATATGACATCAAGTACTAAACAAATACAAAATGACCATAGCATTGGGGAGCTATCCACCTATCTGGACAGTGATCTCGTGCCGTACCAGGAGGATATCAACATTTTAAAGTGGTGGTGAGACCACAATATGACATATCCGATGCTATCTATGCTAGCATGGGATTTGCTAAATGTTCCAATCTCTATGGTTTCTTCAAAGTTTGCTTTCTACCTTTCTGAGAGAATATTGAAGGAGAGAAGAACAAGTCCTACAAGCGAGATGGATGAAGTACTTCTTACTATCAAGGACTAGGAACAGGTCGATGTACGACTACAACATACCATCGAAAATACGAAGTTAGAGGAGTCATCAACAACCTTTATCTGGACAGTGACACTCAGAACACTGATGTAAAAAAGCTCGGGGACACACCGACAGGTAGAGCTATAAAAAAGCTCAAGGCTTATGAGCTGCTCGAGCTCAGCTTGCTCTAAGCTCGATTCAAGTTCAGCTTGAGCTCCAAATGAGCTGAGATTGAGCTTGTTCATGAGCTCGTGAGCTTCAATGAGCCAAGCTCAAATAGCTCATCAAGGCTCAATTTGAACTTGAATAGTGCTGCATGTTAACTCTTACCAAGTTTACTCGAGCCGAGCTCGAGATTGAGCTTTTCTTATTGTTAAAAATTAGTTTATGTTGAATTATCAAATGTTACCTAGCTTACTTGAGCCGAGTTCGAGCCTACTCAAGCTTGAGTCGAGCCTAGATCCCGACTCAGACCCTAACTCAGACTCACTCGAGCTCGACTTGTTTACAGCCATACGACTCTATCTCCTTTATTCTCACAGATGACTACCTATCGAACGACCGACATCTGCCTCCCTCTTATGCCCCGGTTTTCAACCTACGACATGGCTAACAACTCTCCTTGCCTCCACATCCTCAAAAGCCTTACTCAATGGAGCCTCCCCTCCTCGTCCTAGCAATACATTTAGCAACAGACACAGGCCATCTCGCCTCAATGATCGTTTCACCCGTCTCAGACTCTCCCTCTATGCTGACGATGTGGCAATCAGGGGTGGAGATAAAGGGGGTTGGCAAGGGCCTAGCTGATGAGGCAATGAGATCCCGGTCTTTCGATAGGATGATAATTTCGATTTGAAGGAGAACAACTTTGACAATGCAGGCTTCTAACCGGTCACGACCAGAACACCAAGCAATCGCTAAATCACACTCCGAGTCATTATCAACCATGCTAAAAACGCGGTTGACCTGACCATCAAGGTCTATTTCCGCATGCAACCGAAGAACACGCAATAACAAGATAACAAGCAATTTAAAATTGCAATTATTTATGAATTACTTCTAAGGTGGGATTCCGAATAAGGATCTTGACCAGGTGGTCTAGTCGACACACACAGAAGATACAAGTTGCAACGAAGGCAAACTAAACATAAATGAAATCCAAGAAAATTAGAGGGGTGCGGCCTCCTTAAATAGGGAAGGGGAAGCTGCACAAAACTAAGAAATAAGGGGTGGTACTATTCATGATATTGTTCACGTGAACAGTATGGCTGTAAATAGTACAGGCCAAGAGGGGACGCCTTCCCCTTAGGCTCAAGCATTACGAGGCCTAATTTGGACCAAACAGGTGATGCAGCATTTTATTTTGCAGATTGAGGTGTGCTAAGAAGGAATTTGGAGATGAGGCCAAATCCATTAGAAAGAGGACGAGATAAGCTTTCAATCAAGTACTCGTGGAGCTCAAACAGAGTCCGTATGTGAAGTGTACGAGTTCTTGTAATTAGAATATCAAGCATAGTTAATATGGTTATATCTATAGGGATCATGTGCTCATCACTGCACCCCCATCAATCGAGTAAACCTACAGTACCTAGTATGTACTAATTACTTTAAGGTGCAGTTAGCCAATCTAGTGAGTATCCTGCACATGTATTAGCTAGGCTCTCAATAGGATGTCTGATCATGACTCAAGAACGTCCAAGCCCATGTACTTATAACAACATAGTATTTTCAGATTTTCATCTAAAAAATCAAAATTTATGTTAATTTAGAGATAGAATTACCAATTAAAGAGGAGCACAAAGTTCAGGATACTAGCGAAGAAAAGAAAAACACACAAAGTATTTTAAATAAGGCCACTTTTTGAACGTGGGAATTTTACAGAAAATTTATCGCATTCCAAACAGGGCCTAAAGAGTGGGGACTTGAAAAAGTTTCATCTACTTACATTCCTTGCAAGTCTTGAAGTGAGCTAGTCTATGACCAAAAGAAAAATATCGCGTCGCCATGCTGCCATGTTCTGATAACACTGACAAAGCTAAGTTGTAAGCAGGGGTGATCAAATAAGACTACAGATACTTGCATTGAGAATAAAATCGCGGCAATGTTAAGTCCTTATGATATATGATTTGCTCACAGACCTTCGGTGGGGATGGAGACATCATGCGATGGCATAGACCGTTAGTCCAGTTCAAAAGTATTGTAGCTTTTAGTGTTTAGCTGATTGCGACAGATTAAGTAAGGAACACTCGCGTTGAGAAGTCATTTTATTCAAAACGGCTCATGCAATGACTTCTACAAACAGTTTATAGAAACCATTTTGAAAAGTTACTCCATTCAAAAGCTAGCTTCTAAAAACCAGAAGTTGTTTGGAACAGTGCCTTACACGGCTGCTACAACCATAACCTTGGGGAATAGAACAAAGGCATTGTTCTGGCACTCGCCCAACTAGATGGAAGGCTCCCTAGGGATACATTCCCACACCTCTTCACCATATATAAAAAACGAAGAATAGAACCGTCAGAAACGCATTACAATTAGGTGTGTTTTTTTCGACTACGATTAATGCTTTTTGGCTCTAGCACGAGTAAGTGTACAAACGAACCAAATACCTCTTCAAAATGGCTATCCCGATAAACTGTTTCGAAACAGTGATAGAGAAGCCGTCTCGTTTGTGTTAGGCTTAGGTTTTCTTTAGGATCTCCTAGGGTAGATCTAGCGGGTTCTTCTCTTTTCTAGGGTTCGTGTTCTTGAGTGATACACTGAGCGGAAGAGAGAGATACCGACCTTCGGATGTAGAGGAGGAGGTGGCCATCGCGGGTTCGCTCGGTGGAGTCTGCGCACGGGCAGCGACGGTCGGGGAAGAGGTGCGGGCTCCTCGGCGGCGTGTCCCGGGCGGCGGCGTCTCCCTGGCGGCGGTGAACGGCGGTGGTGCTTCCCGTCGCTTCAGCGCCCCCCTCTTAGATCGGATTAGGGTTTGCAGGTGGGGATGGTGGCGGCACGGTGAACCTCGTCGTGCGTGCCGCCCCGGCCCCCACCTCTCTTTATATGGCGCTGGCGACAGGGGCCCACCAGCCTATTGGGCTGGGCGCCCCCGATCAGGGCGTGGTCAAGGGCTGGGCATCTGGCCGTTGGGCCAGATGCCCTGAGATCATTCTAACATTCTCCCCCTTGATCTCAATCTATATTCTGAACTCTATACTTATCACTCATTGCTTTTCTCATTCCACCACAGATCAGTGCATAGAGCGTGCCTCATCGTCACGGTCTTATGCCATTAGATTCAACAGCCACAATGCACTTCACTGTTTTGAAATGAACTCTCAACTGGGCCCTTGTTGTCCAGGGATCATAGGCTTTCCCGTAAACCCATGCCGGCTAAGTGTTCTCTGAACACATTGGGCGGTAAGCCTTTTGTGAGCGGATCCGCGAGCATCTTTTCTGTCCTTATATGCTCAAGACTGACTATATGATCCTGGACTTTATCTTTCACAACATAATACTTTATGTCAATGTGTTTGGCAGCACCACTTGACTTATTGTTGTGAGCGTAACATACTGCTGGTTCATTATCGCAGTATAACTTTAGTGGCTTATGCATGTCATCTACCACTTTCAACCCGGGTATGAATTTCTTTAGCCAATTCACCTGCCCCGTGGCCTCATAACATGCTACAAACTCGGCATACATTGTGGACGATGTAGTGACGGTTTGCTTTGAGCTTTTCCACGATATAGCTCCTCCTGCGAGAGTGAATACATATCCGGATATAGGCTTTCTATCATCTCTCACAAAATCAGAATCTGTATACCCCACTATATGGAGTAAATCTGATCTTCTGTATGTCATCATGAGGCTTTGTGTTCCTTGCAAATAACGCAAGACTTTCTTTATCAATTTCCAATGTTCTATTCCAGGATTGCTCTGGAATCTGCCAAGTAACCCGGTAACAAATGCTAAGTCAGGGCGTGTGCATACTTGAGCATACTGTAAGCTTCCGACAGCTGAAGCATATGGAACCGCTTTCATTTGATCGATCTCATACTGGTTCCTGGGGCATTGAAAATCCCCATATCTGTCGCCCTTGACTATAGGTGCAGGTGAAGGACTACATTTATGCATACCAAATTTCTTTAAGACTTTCTCTATGTATGCCTTTTGTGACAGTCCCAATATCCCCTTGTTTCTATCCCGGTGAATTTCGATCCCTAGAACGAACGAAGCTTCACCAAGATCTTTCATATTAAAGTTTGAGGACAAAAACTTCTTTGTCTCCAGTAGCAGACTGACATCACTACTAGCCAGTAGGATGTCATCCACATACAGGATTAGGAAGATAAACTTCCCATCTTTAAACTTTGCATAAAACACAGTTGTCCTCTACATTCTCTTCTAACCCAAATTTTCTTATTGTACTGTCAAACTTCAAGTACCATTGTCTTGAAGCTTGCTTTAACCCATAAATCGATTTCTTTAGGCGGCATCCCATTCTTTCATTTCCTTCCACGACAAAACCTTTCGGTTGTGCCATGTAAACATTTTCCTCCAAATCCCCATTAAGAAATGTCGTCTTTACATCCATCTGATGTAACTCTAAATCATAATGTGCTACTAATGCCATTATGATTCTGAAGGAATCTTTACATGAGACTGGAGAAAATGTCTCATTGTAATCAATCCCTTCTCTTTGCGTAAAGCGTTTTGCCACAAGTCGCGCTTTGTATCTTTCTACATTCCCTTGAGAGTCAAGCTTTGTCTTGTAGACCCATTTACAGCCTACTGTTTTGGCTCCTTTAGGAATAATTTCCAAGTCCCAGACTTTATTAGTCTTCATGGACCTCATCTCCTCTTCCATGGCCTCAAACCATTTTGAGGAATTTTCGCTTCTCATGGCTTCTTCAAATGAGGTGGGATCATCCTCCATTTGAAATTCCTCTGTATGATAAATCTGATAATCATCAGAAATAGCTGATCTTCTTATTCTTTGAGACCTCCTCGCGGCCTCCTCATTTGGTACATTTTCTGTTTGAGGCTGCTGTTGCTCCCCCTCATCTGTGGCAATAGGTTCTATAGGATCCTGAATAACAGGTTCCTCATTCTCATTCATTGTTGCCACAGGAGGAACAATCACAGGTGCTGGCACCACAGCGTCTTGCACCGTTGGTGCAGCGACAGTAGGTAGTGTGAAGAATGGCTCTTGAATCATCGGAGTGGGTGCATACACCCGCTTCTCTTCAAGGTCAATCTCTCGAGCTACCATGCTCCCCCTTATCGATTTCATCCTTTAAGAAGACAACGTGTCTCATTTCTACAAACTTTGTATATCTGTCTGTATAGTAGAAACGAAAACCTTTTGACTTTTCAGGGTAGCCAATGAAATGGCAACTTACTGTTTTGGGATCAAGCTTCCCAAGGTTTGGGTTAAATACTTTAGCCTCAGCAGGACTCCCCCACACACGTAAGTGGTTTAGTAAGGGAACTCTTCCTGTCCACAACTCGTACGGTGTTTTGGGCACCGACTTACTAGGCACTCTGTTGAGAATATGAATGGCGGTTTTCAACGCCTCCATCCATAAACTCAATGGCAGTGTGGAATAGCTCATCATGCTTCGTACCATGTCCATCAGGGTACGGTTGCGTCTTTCAGCTACTCCATTTTGCTGAGGTTCGCCCGGTGTAGAATACTGGGCCACTATTTCATTTTCCTGTAAAAACCTTGCAAAAGGTCCAGGAACTTGTCTATATGGGGTATGTCGACCGTAGTACTCCCAACCACGATCAGATCGGACTATCTTAATCTTTAAATCGTGTTGGTTTTCAACTTCAGCCTTAAATAACTTGAATTTATCCAAGGCTTTATTTCTCTCTTTGATTGGATAAATATATCCATATCGGGAGTAATCATCTGTGAATGTTATGAACGAGTCATATCCATCCACACTTTTCATAGGAAAAGAACCACAAATATCTGTGTGAATAATTTGTAGAACTCCTGTGCTTCTTTTAGCGTCTTTCTTAATTTTCTTTACTTATTTTTCTTTAATGCATTCTCTGCATTGTTCTAAGTCTGAGAACTCTAATGGAGGAAGAATATCATTCTTAACTAGTCTTTCTATTCTCCCCCTCGAAATATGGCCTAGACAACAGTGCCATAATTTCGACGACTCATCTAGAGTTCTCTTTCGTTTTCTGTTTACATTCGTAGACGAGGATTCAATCACTTTTTCGCACGCGACGTTCTCATTATCGCATACGACATTCACATCAATGTTCTCACATTTCTTTGCCATTATCATCTTTAAGTAATCAAGACAGTTCTTCTTGTAGTGTTCCGTCTTTTGGCAGTGAAGACACTGATCTTTGTCTACTGCAAACTTATTCTGTTGAGGCTGATAGACGGGTGCTTTTCCCTTGTTCTTTGAGAAGGAGTTACTGTTGAAGTTCTTTTCTTGTTGTCCTTCACATAGTTGATAGAACCACCATGTGAGGTTTTAATTCTTTCCTCCTCTTGCACACACATAGCTATGCACTTTTCTAAGTCCCATTTTTCGGGCTATCAATGTTGTAGTTGACAACAAAGGTGTCAAACTCTTTTGGCAAGGAAGCAAAAAAAAACAAATGAATAAGGAACTCATCCTTGTGAGCCAAATCCATTGGTTTAAGCTTGGATGCCAAGTTGCTCATCCTTAGTATGTGCTCTCTTATGCCACTGCCACTACCAGAGTACTTTTCTGTCACAAGCTGCTTAATCAGCTGTGTAGTATAAGCCTTTGAAGAGCCAGTAAACTGACTCTTTATTTTCTCAAGGTACTCTGTGACAGTGTCACACTCTACGATTGGGCCCACAATTGCAGGCTCAATCGTGTTCTTTATCACAGCCAAACATTTCTTGTTGGCAGTGACCCACTTTTTATGATCAAGATCATATGACATTTTTATGGGAGCATAGTCCCTCTGTCTGGTCTGCCAAGCAGCATCAGCCTCATTCTCATCCCTCACCGTTGCCACAGGCTCTGTGGGACACGGTGTGGTGACACAATTCATATACAGTGAGAACAATTAAACATAATAACAACAACTGCATGCCTTGGTTTCAACGTTGGTTAAAAATAAAACATATAGTTGTTTTACACATTAAATCTACATCACCGTTGGGCAGAAGTAGAAATAATGCATAAAATTATCAATTAAAACCATAATACTGTTAACAGTAAAATTATATGCCTTATTTCCAACATTGGTCAAAATACGACATACAATTTTATTTATACATTAAATCTACATCACCGTTGGGCAGAAATAGAAATAATGCATAAAAACTTCAATTAAAAATTATAATACTGTTATTATCAACGTTGGTCAGAAAATAACAATATCATAATTATCTGGAAATTCTATCTATTTTTTTTTTCCAAAATTAAATTCTCCCGTTGGTTCGGATTTAATAATGAAAATCATTCAATCTCATTAACTTTTGCAGCGGAAACTGTAATTATTCTAAAATAACTCATTATTCAGAAGCATTATACTGTACACATTTAATCTCTGGAAAAATAACACGTTGGTGCAAAAATTTACAGAGATTTTGGTTCAAATTTCATTGAAATTCATCAAAAAATGCTTCTGAAAATCAATAAACATCAAAATCGGGTTTACTGTTCAAACCGGCCATTTGGCCCGGCCTGCGCAGCCGCGGCCCACAGCGGCCTGCCCGCGCGCGGCCTCGGCGGCCCGCTCGGCCTGCGCCTCACGCGCGCGCGCCCGCGGCCTCATGCACGCGGTGGCCCACTCGGCCGCGCCTCACGCGCGCTTGCCCGCGGCCCGCGCCTCACGCGCCGCCCGCTCGGCCGGCCTCTCTCGCGCGCGCCTCACGCGCCCACGCGCGCGCGCGGACGCTGCGCCGCCCCCGCGCCCGGCCGCAACCTGGGCCTGGGCCGGGATTTCCCTCGCCCGCCTGGGCCGAAATCCAGCCCGCGCTATCTCAGCCGCCCGATCGCATCCGACGGCTGCGCGGTGATTTCGCCCGATCAAAACCAGCGCGCGGCGGATTCCCCGTAACCCTAAAACATTCTGCCTCTCCCCTCTCTCTCTCCGCACCCGAGAGCGACCGCGAAGCGGCGGCGGCAGCGATGGCGACGTCCACGCCGCCGGAGAAGGAGGAGAAGCCGGCGCCGCCGCTGGCCCTCTCGCCGGCGTGCGCGCTCCCCTGAGAGGGAGCGCGCCGCCGTCGAGCGGCTCCGTGTCGGCGCCCCTCCGAGCGCGCGCGCTCGGATCTGTCCCGCGCGTCGACGGTGGCCGGTACGCGGAGCGCCGGCGAGCCCACGGCCCGATCGGTCTCCCGCAACGCCAGCGACGACGACGGTGGCCCGGTAAGTCCGGTCTCTTCAGATCTAGGGTTAGGGTTCGTCCTTCCCCCTTTTTCTTTCTTTTCTATTTTGTTAGGGTTGGGGATCCTTGCTTTTGGCTTTTCTTTTCCGCACGCCGGTCAACCGACGGCGATCTTTGTTCTTTCCTTCCGATCCGGGGAACTAGGGTTCGGGATCTTCTTTTCTTTTCTTTTTCCCTTCTAGATCTACGCCTAGAGTAGGCTCTGATACCATTGTTAGGCTTAGGTTTTCTTTAGGATCTCCTAGGGTAGATCTAGCGGGTTCTTCTCTTTTCTAGGGTTCGTGTTCTTGAGTGATACACTGAGCGGAAGAGAGAGATACCGACCTTCGGATGTAGAGGAGGAGGTGGCCATCGCGGGTTCGCTCGGTGGAGTCTGCGCACGGGCAGCGACGGTCGGGGAAGAGGTGCGGGCTCCTCGGCGGCGTGTCCCGGGCGGCGGCGTCTCCCTGGCGGCGGTGAACGGCGGTGGTGCTTCCCGTCGCTTCAGCGCCCCCCTCTTAGATCGGATTAGGGTTTGCAGGTGGGGATGGTGGCGGCACGGTGAACCTCGTCGTGCGTGCCGCCCCGGCCCCCACCTCTCTTTATATGGCGCTGGCGACAGGGGCCCACCAGCCTATTGGGCTGGGCGCCCCCGATCAGGGCGTGGTCAAGGGCTGGGCATCTGGCCGTTGGGCCAGATGCCCTGAGATCATTCTAACAGTTTGTTTATCCATTAATACGAATTGGATCCGAGACTTACGTGTCAACCAGACAGCATCGGGACACAACATGGAGAAATTCGTTAGCATCTCGGAGCAGCTGCAAGCAATCCAACTAGACCCCAACACGCGGGATGACATGACGTGGAATTTCAGCATATTCAGCAGAAACAAACTAACCGAAGCAGGAACATGCTCTTCATTCAGAAAACAACAGCAAAAGAAATTCGGAGAAGGACAATAACAAGTTTTGCACAACAAATCTATGACAGATGATGTTTATTGATGAACACCGTGTAGCACACTTATTGTTCAGATGGACAACAAACAATATTTATGTCAAAACAATGTACAAAGAAGCTTCAACCTATGACTCCCGACAAACAAATCTGAGAGCAAGCTGTGCATGAACATATAGGACAGGAACAGGCGTGCGTATGAGCGTATCTGAAGAAAAACAGCAGCGAAATCAATGGCTGATCGATCGATGACTGCACAGGGATGATGATGCGTGGAGGGTTTACTCAGCTGCTGGCTCAGTCAGGCCTGGGCGAGTTTCTTGACAATGGAGGCCATGTACTTGCCCTGGTGCTCGGCGAGGGCGAGCTCCGTCTCGCTGGGCTGCCTGCTGCCGTCGCCGGCAAAGACGCCTGCGCCGTAGGGGCTGCCCCCTCTGATGTTGTCCATCTTGAACATGCCCGAGCCGAAGGTGTAGCCGATGGGGACGAAGAGCATTCCGTGGTGCACTAACTGGGTGATTGCCGTCCAGCTGCGATAAACACCCACCAGAGCATGGTCAGTAATAGCTAAGCAGGGTGAAGACGACTCACATCCAACTTATAATCAGGAAGCAAAGTAAGAAACTGCATCGTTAGGTAAAGAAAAACAGAAAGAAAGAGGACTTATTAGTAATTACAAATTGAAGTTAAGTGGCAATTGACAGGCTGTTTTGCACAAATTACATATTGCAGTTGCTTTATGATTTGTGCCTTTTCTTTTCCTGGGAAGTGGAGAAGCAATTCTTAGTAAACTGTTAACCTAGTCTGTTCAAATGAAACAACTGAATAGGATGGTAATTGGCTATGAACTGACAAGAGAACACACCGTAGATCCAAATGCCAGAACAAGGAACTATAATTTATTTTTGGCCTTGTTCTTTTTTAGTTTTTGGCTTTTCTACAGTAACTAGCTTTTAAACGGAGTGTCTTTTCAAGATAGGGTCTACTAGTTAATTATATTATATAATGTACCGACTTCGTTTATATCAGCAAAAACCGCATGTGAATTTCTGCTACTCTGTAATATCTAGTACGAACAGCCCAAAAGCCACAAGCCAAGGTTGTCACGGCGCTCTGGCAAGTCGAGGCGAGCTCGGAGCGCCTGGACGCCTAGTCGACTAGGCGCTCGCCATGGCGATAGTTAGACGATAAATAATACTTTATACGACCGAAAATAACACAAATAATTCAAATAACCATGTCTCAGGAGGTCTAAATCGAAAGAAATACATTAAAGAAGAGGTTAGTTCATAATTTTTAGGAATTTTGAGGACCTAATCGCAAAAAGACCAAACAAATATCTAACCCTAGCCGCCAGGCGCCGCCAGACTTACCGCCGCCTCTCCCCCATCTCATCTCTCCCGCTCCCCCTGCCAGGCGCCTCCCCTCCCCGCCGCCTCCTCCCCCGCCCGCGCACCTCCCCTCCCCACCGACTCCTCCCCCGCCCGCGCCTCCTCTCCCCACCGACTCCTCTTTGTCGCCTTAGGCTCGATGTCGCCGCCACCTCGACTCGCTGCTGCCGTTGGCTGCCTCAGCCGGCTCCGCCTCTCCTCCGGCCGCTTCCTCCCGCTACATCGACCCACCACTCCCGTTGGCCGCCCCAACCGCCTCCTCTGCCCTCCTCCGACTGCAGATATTGCCCAACGGAGGGAGGAGGCAGCATCTCAGGGAAGATGGTGGGAGAAGCGGTAGATCGGCACCGGCGGAGGGAGAAGTGGTAGATCGGCGCCGGCGAAGAGAAGATTACGAGTCCGTGCAGGTTAGAGCCCTCATCCCCCCCCCCAACCAGTACCCAGGCGGCACCACAACGACCTCGGCGTCGCCCTAGACGCCTAGGTGTCGCCTAGCACCGCCTAACTCCGACCGCCAGAACGCCTTGGCGTCGCCTTGATAACCATGCCACAAGCCGTAGCTAAAAGTCATAAGTCTCAACCAAAAATCAACAAGAGTTTAAACCAGTGAGTGGCTTTTGGCTTTTAGCCTGTTCTTTTTGGCTGCGGCTTATGGTTTTTGGCTGAAATTTTTGAATTTTGGCTGTTTACGATACAGATTACGGAGAGATCGATACTCACTTGCGATTTTGGCTGGTACAGATGTTAGGCTTTTAACGTGTACTACGTTTAACTTGTAGTCCTCGTCTTGAGAAAATACTCCGTTTAAAAGTTAGGTACTGTAACAGCTGCCAAAAACCGCCCAGCTTGTGCCCTGCCGAACAGGGCCATATTGAGTCACGAAATAGATAAATCGCATGCCCAACCAGTCCGGAGAAGGTTTTTTGATCCACAAGTAATAACCCCACGGGAACTTTTCAACCATGTATCTGTTGTCCGTGTTTTGTCACGACCAACCTATTTTGGATTTGATACACCGTGCTTAGGGCCGCACCACCCACTGCAGTTTGGACCGTAGTACAGCATACCCCGATCAGCTACAAACCTAGAAGCACTCCGTACCATGACATTAACGCAAGAATCCCTTTTGTACAAATCATATCCAATGTCCTATTATCCTTAAATGCATCCACGATCACACTATCTTTGTTGTTAATAGTCTCACAGTACAGGGCCATGATCATTAATTACGAAGAAAATAGTGCATCAGCATCTTGAATAGCTACCAATATGGTACTTCATTTCCATAATTTGTAACTACCAGACCATTGTTAACATGACCATGACATGGACATGTTAGTTTATGGTACTGACTTGCTAAATATGCCCTTGGGGCGAATTAGGGGAAATTTGTCAGTACATCACGGTTCACTTCAGCTGGAATTTCATATTGGAGCCCCTTTCAGTCCAAGTTCCTCACCTACTATATGTGTGACTTATTAGCCTCTCCTAGTGGTAAACACACACTCAGATGAACTAAACACATGGATGGATGGAGCGTGATAGCAAACAATCTAACATTACGTTTACATCATACCAAAAACTGGGGCGAAGGAACGATTCAAAAATCAAACTTGAGAACAAAGTAAAGAAAAGAATATGATGTTAAACTGAAAAAAAGGACTCATACATGCCAGAATTATTGAAAACATTTTTATGGAGACTATGCTGACATCGCCATCTGGTAAACAGTGAGGAAGTGAGAAACACCACCAAAATCTATAGTTTCAAAGTGCGCACTGATGAGGATTGAGGAGTGTGTGTACGTTTAAGCCTGGCTAAAAACAATAGCCCTCAAGGTTCAGTTCAACACCTAGAAATACCTATATGTCACCTCTCATCTCAATAATTAGATAATTCCATGAATGGAACAGGAAGTGTTCAAATCTTGTCAAGTTTAAAGAAATACCCTCTTCCAGCCAATCATAACGAGAACTACCATAAAGATGAAAGGATTAGTTTTTAATTTATCCATTTGTGTAGAAAAGGAGATGAGATGCTTACGCAGTGGTCTCCTGGCCGCCGCCCTGGGTGCCGGTGCTGACGAAGAAGCCGGCGGGCTTCCCGGCGAGGCTCTGCTCCTCCCAGAGCGAGCCTGTGGAATCGAAGAACGCCTTCATCTGGGCGGCCATGGCGCCGTACCTGGTCGGGAACCCGAACAGCACCCCGTCCGCCTCCTTCAGGTCCGCCGGTGCAGCGATGACCGGGATGGCGGGGTCCTTGGCCGGTGCCTGCATCTTCTCCAGCACCTCCTGCGGGAGCGTCTCCGGTACCCGCCGCAGGAGCACCTCCACCCCCTCCACCGCGCCCGCCCCCGCCGCCACCTGCCGCGCCAGGGCCTCAACGTGCCCGTACATGGAGTAGAACACGATGTACAGCCGCAGCCTCCGCCCCGCCTCCCCCGCCCCCGCCGAGGCCAAGGCCTCCTCTGGCGCGTCCCGCGGCGCTGCGGCGGCGGACGACGACGAGGGCGCGGCGGCGACGTTGGTGGCCGGCGGCTGGCGCTTCTTGCTGGGGACGCAGCCGCCGCCCTTGCCCATCTCCGGCGGCCGCGGTGACCAGTCAACCACTGACCCTTCCCCCGATCCAATTCAGCTCCAACCACGCCCAAGAAACCTGCATCAAACCAAAGAACCGGCAATTCAGCAACACCTCCCGCAAATCTTGGCTCCTCCGAGAGAATCGTGGATCTGGGCCAAGAACATGCACGCGGATTGCGAATTCAGGAATGCGATCTTGGAAAAACGGCGGAGGGGAGAAGATAAGACCTGGGGATTCGGCAATCTCTCCCTCTTGCTCGTGCTCGTGGGGAGGTGGAGTGAGACTGGGAGAAGAAGAGGAGCGGGGAGTTATTGGGGGGAGTGGAGATGCCAAATGCTAGCTCGGAGGGAGGAGAGGAGGCAGGGCGTTGGAAAAAAAAATAGCATAGTTTAGCGTGGCTTCTAAGTACTGTCTTCCTACCGTAAATAATTTTTTATCTTCTGAATGATCTATTTTTAAAAAAATAAGGTCTACTAGTTGATTATAGTATATATTATAGTAATTTTATTTATATCACTTAAAATTATATATGAATATTTATTTCTACAAATCGTTACTATTTATAAATTAAACCTAAAAGATACACTCAAAAACCACGAGAAGAAGGTTCACCTCCGGTTGGATGGGCTAGGTTCATGCACAATGAGGAAGGCAAATCACTTGATTGTAATCAGTGTCAACCGGTTATGCAATTTATAGTTAACGAGTGAACTACGTTCATTATATAGCAACAGCAACTATGTAGGTAACTTATTGACGGGCATTGGACAATTCATATAGTTGTACATATGTGGGGCACAATGTTGAATTTGTATATAAATTCTAACCTAAAATTAAAATTCAAAATTAAATAATAATAATAAATTACAAAATTTTGTAATGAAAATAAAAGAAAATTAGCAACGTTAGTCTCATGCGAACTCCAAATTAAAACCATACATAGTTGAAATTCGTAATAAAAACCAGATGAAATTTAGGAGTTAGATTTGTACACCAATTCTAACCTAAAAGTTAAACTCAGAATTAAATTTACAATGAAAAGTAAAAAGAAATTAGCAATTTGGATGTTCATTCGAACTTCAAATTAAGACTCCTACATAGCTAAAATTCAGAATGAAACTTAGATACAAATTATCATTTGGATTTGTATACGAATTCTAACCTAAAATTAAAATTCAAAATAAAATAAAAACAAAAGTTTTTATTAAAAGAAATAGTGCGTATCAAGTACAACAAAATAACATAAATTAGAATTAAAAATTAGCTACTGCATTTATGCACGAATTTCATTGTAAAAGTCAAAAAGAAAGTCTATAAGAAGTACAATCCAAAAATATGTAAATTCAGAATAAAAATCAAACAAAATTAGCAATTATTTTTAATTCCAAACTAAGTAAAAATAGAATTTTTGGTTTTATTCATAATTAAAATTCCAGAAATGTGCTAATTCAAGAAAAATTAAGTAAGATAGGGAATTTGATTTGTGTATACATAAATTAGGATTTGAAATCTATCATACAATAAAAGTTGATGACATGTGGTTTACAGTGCTAAGAAAAAAGAGAATATGTTAAAAATTCTAAAAAAGAGAGAAAGCACTCTGATCCTTTATTTGGTGGACCTTAACAGGATGTATGGGTTGAGATGGTGATACATCGACGAGTGTTCACTCGACTATACTGGCATAAGCTATGTGATACACATTATGCGCATGTAGCATATATAAACAAGCATTGCAATAATGAAAAAAAGAGATGATATGATATAAATGAAAAATATCATGATATGATATGTTTACTATTTTGCTTTGCAAGTATTTCTCTACTCCTTAAAAATATGAGTTTGTGGTCGTCGGTCTATTCTCCCTCCTCTCTTCTCAGCCGTTCGATCAAAGATCAGCTATCTAGATCCACATGTAGGTAGTTCTTCCGCTCCTCGTAGAAAAAGTTGGGCCGACGCGTGGGTCACGCTCCTCCTCTTCTCTTCCCCCGCATCCTTTGCCTCCCACAACCGTTGACTCATCCCCCCCCCCCCGGGACCCTTGTGTCGTGCCTCCTCCTCCTCCTCAGCGCCACCACCAATTCCTTCCCCGCACAACAGCGTCTGGTCGCAGTCCCCTAACTTCCCCTAGTAGCACCGCATCCCCCCGTTGCCACCTCCCCAACGCATTCGCCCACCACCTCCTCTCCCCAGCTGCCCGCCGCCACCTCCCCACCTCCACCTTCCGCAACTACCACCTCCTTCTCTCCCCTGAACCCTCGTGCCGCGCCTCCTCCTTCTCCTCAGTGCTGCCACCAATTCCTTCCCTACACCGCAGGGTCTAGTCACAATCCCCCAACTTCCCCCAATAGCACCGCATCCCCCTGTCACCGCCTCCCCAACATATTCGCCCACCGCCGCCTCCCCACCTCCACCTCCCACAACTGCCGCCTTCTTCTCTCCCCCGAACCCTCGTGCTGCGCCTCCTCCTCCTCCTCCTCGGCGCCACCACCAATTCCATCTCCCATTACCCCTCCAACCAGCGGCACGACACTCGGTGACAACAGCCCATGGATCGGAGATAAGGACGCTCGGCGTTAGTGGCCGGTGGATCAGAGAGAAGGGCGCTCGGCGATGGCAACGGCAGCTTCTCTTCCTACGCCCACCCACGTGGCTCTCCCCTGCCGCCGCCCAGCGGTAACTCGTCTGATGAGCCTTTCTACCTCCTCCTGCTCTTCGCTTAGAGCCTGTTGCATTGTCTGGCGATTTTGGTCTCCCAAACTGGTCATCGAAGTCGATGCCGTGGTCTAAGAGGGTCATGGTCAAGGGGCCATGGCTGAAGCCAAGGGGCTGTGGTCGAAGTTGAAGTCGTGGTCAAAGGGGGCCGTGGCAAAAGTCGAAGATCCGTGGTCGAAGTCAAAGCCATGGTCGAAGGGGTGGTGGTTGAAGTCGAAGGGCCATGGTCAAAGTCAGGCCGTGGTCAAAATCGAAGGCCGTGGGCAGTGATCGAAGTCGAAGAGCCATGGATGAAGTCAGTCTGCGGTCGAAGTCGAAGGGCTATGGTCAAAGTCAGGCCGTGGTCGAAGTTGAAGGGTCGTGGTTGAAGTCCTAACCGTGGTCGAAGGGGACAGTGTTCGAAGGGGGCAGTGATCAAAATCGAAGGGCCGTGAACGAAGTCAAAGGGCTGTGGTCGAAGTCGAAGGGTCATGGTCGAAGCCAAGCCATGGTCGAAGAGACAGTGGTCGAAGGGTGTAGTGATTGAAGTCAAAGGGTCGTGGACGAAGTCAGTCTGTGGTCGAAGTCAAAGGGTCGTGGTCGACGTCGGGGCCATGGTTGAAGGGCTGTGGCCGAAGTCAAAGATCTATGGTCGAAATCGAAGCCGTGGTCGAAGGGGGCGGTGGTCGAATGGGGAAGTGGTCGATGTTGAAGAGCCATGGTCGTTGAAGGGTCGTGATCGAAGGGGACAATGGTCGACGTTGAAGCCGTGGTTGACGTTGAAGTGGACAGTGGTCGAAGGGGATGGTGGTCGAAAGAGGGAAGTGGTCGACGTCGAAGGGTCGTGGTCGAAGGGAGCAGTGGTTGAAGTCAAAGATCTATGGTCGAAGGGGGACGTGGTCGACATCGAAGGGCCATGGTCGAAGGCGGCGGTGGTTGAAGGGGGAAGTGGTCGATGTCGAAGGGCCGTGGTCATTGAAGGGCCGTGGTCGAATGGGATAGAGGTCGAAGTCGTAGATCCGTGGTCAAAGTCGAAGCCCTGGTCGAAGGGGGCCGTGGTCGAAGGGGAAAGTGGTCGACGTCGAAGGGCCGTGGTCGAAGAGGACAATGGTCGAAGGGGGCAGTGGTCGAAGTCGAAGATTCATGATCGAAGTAGTCGAAGATCCTTGGTCAAAGTCGAAGCTGTGGTCGAAGGGGGCCGTGGTCAAAGGGAGAAGTGGTCGGCGTCGAAGGGTCGTGGTCGTCGAAGGGCCATGGTCGAATGGGACAGTGGTCGAGGGGGGGCAGTGGTCAAAGTCAAAGATCTGTGGTTGTCGTTGAAGCCGTGGTCGAAGAGGAAAGTGGTCGACGTGGAAGGGCCGTGGTCGAAGGGGACAGTGCTTGAAGGGGGCAGTGGTCGAACTCGAAGGAGCAGTGCTTGAAGTCGTGGTCATGGCCGTAGTCATAACGCCCATGGACATGGTCGTAGCGGTCATGGTCGTAGTCGTAGTGCCAACCCGGAGAGCACCTACTGGTTCGTCCACAATCTCTGTCACTTCAGTTCCCCTCCAATTGGACATCCCTGTCACCTATCCCTAGGTCAGCGCCGAGATCGAGCTCCCCACCCTCGATGGCAAGACCCACGAGGTCTCATATTCCCCATAGATTGTAACATGCTTTTGGCCACGAAGTGTGATCGACGGCTTCCGATTTACGACCACGAGCACTGGTTGATGTGTTCCGACTTACGACCACGAGTGTTGGTGGAAGTCGAAGATCTGTGATCGAAATTGAAACCATGGTCGAAGGGGACAGTGATTGAAGGGGGCAGTGGTCGAAGTCGAAGGGGGCAGTGGTCGAAGTTGGGGCCGTGGTTGAAGTCAGGGCTGTGGTCGAAGTCGACGCTGTGGTCGAAGTCAGGGCCGTGGTCGAAGGGGGCAATGGTCAAAGGGGGCCGTGGTCGACGTCAAACGGCCATGGTCGAAATCGGGGTCAGGCGGGCCGAGCAGGCTGGCGCTTGCAGTCAGGCGAAATGGCACAAGCGCACCGGACGCCTGCCAACGTACAGCCACTAGCAATGGTCGACCACTCCTAACCGACGATCACACGCGATGGTCGATGGCTTCTAACTTACGACCACGAGGTGTGATTGACGGCTTCTGATTTACGACCACGAGCACTGGTCGATGTGCTCCGACTTACGACCACGAGGTGTGTTCGATGTCTTCCGACTTATGACCATGAGTGTTGGTCGATTTGTTCCGATTTACGACCACGAGGTGTCCTTGATGGCTTCCGACTTGTGACCACGAATGATGGTTGTCGGCTTCCGATGTATGACTACGAGCCATTATCGAAGGCTCCCGATTTAGGACCACGATCGATTATTGACCGCTGCCAACTTACGACCACCAGCGATGGTTGACCGCTCCCGACCTACGATCCTGCACGATGGTCGACGGCTTCCGACTTACGACGACGATGTGTGCTCGAGGGCTCCCAACCTACGACCACGAGGTGTGGTCGATGTCTTCTGACTTATGACCACGACGTGTGGTCGACAGCTTCCGACTTACTTGACTGATTTAAAAACTTTTAGAATATGTTTATATGCATATTCTAAAAATTTTTACCACTCGTGAATTTTAGAACATGTAGTATGATAAAAATTTAAAAATCTATAGCAACGCACGGACATTCAGCTAGTAGAGAAAAAAGTTTTGGTCACAGGTGATAATTATTGGAAAACATAGTGAGTGTTTTCTCTTTTATAATATATAATATTAAAATATCATAAATAGAGTTCTGCGATGATCTATTTTCTGAAAAGCAAAATCACATACATATTACCAAATCATTTGAATATGCTTTAAGAATGATGTATGCGCAAGTGCACGTGTTGCTAGTTATTAAGAATTAATGATATGAAAGTATTTTTAGTAACAAATTTACTAATGCGTTTTATATGTGACAAATCTAAATACCCTTAGAGCAAGTTTAATAAGGCTGACTGTGCTAGCTATAAGGGAATCCATGTCAGCATAGTCCTATGTGGAGGGGAGAGAAAAGGAGAGAGAGAGCCAAGCCGACTCCCATGCAAGAGTCAGGCTATAGCACAGGAAAAGAGACATTATCCATGCATGTACCCATAGAACTAATTACTATACCCATGCATGTATTAAATTATCAATACCCATGTATGTATTAAATGATTGAGAGCCCTTGTGGAGACAACTTATAGCCAGCTTATTGTATGAGTTGACTGCATCATTATCTTTTGATGACATGGAAATGTATTGGAGGTAGCAGCTATCTGTACTATTAAACTTGCTCTTATGTAACATTGGCGGCACGTATTCTAAAACAACGTCTAAAACATAGTGGTTCAATTACAGCACTTTTCCTTTTAGTTACCCTTTTTAATTCCTTCTTTTAACTTGAAATCACAACATTAATTAAAAAGGGATAGCATTATAGCAAGCACAACACACGAAACACTCCATTTCACTACTTTTTTTATGGGGGGAGACACCACAGGGTGTTGGTTGGTGCGTGCGTGCGCCTTCTAGAAGCCCTCAACGATCGACGACCAAGAGACAGCCGCCCTGTTGTGATCTTTGTGTTTTGTCCGCAGCTGCGTCTGCGTGCTCTTGCCTAGTAGTAGGCAGAGCAGTTCCTTTTTGTCACCAGTGACCACCAACCCTTGGTTCATGCTGAACATGGTGCGCTATCTTTGCCTAACGCGCGTCTTGACCATTCGCAAACATCGTCGTCGTCAATTAATTAAATTGAATTGAACCTTCAACACTTACGTATCGATGTTGAGAGGAGATAAAGGATTGAGCAGAAACACTTGCACGTAGAGGTGAAAACAGATCAGATAATATCTAAACTATATTTATATTTATATTTATAAACGAATATAAATATGAATCTGAATATTCTCGAATACGAACATGAATCGAATATTATAACGGATATGAATTTGAATCGAATATGTACTTAATTTGACCGGATCTGGATATCCTCATAACTTATGTAGTATGAAGACATTAATGATATTTTATCCTTGTACAATCACACTTAATCGTTCTAATTCATTTACTTCACCTAAAGAAACACGAATTCACGTTCAATTAAAAAACTTGTCCAACTAATTAACCATATATGCAATAAAATATACATATTGCTTTATTGAATACGAATGCGGATACGGATAGGTCGGATAAAATAACATTTCGGATGGTAAAAGTTCATATCATATTCGTATCTATATTTTTATACGAATTCGAATACGAATAAGATAGAAATTGTTAATCGGATGGAAAATCTATACTATATTCGTATCCTATCGAATACGATAATCGAATAATACAGATAATTCATATCCACTTTTTACACCTACTTCTATAACACGTTTGTAAACAAGAATTTTACCTAAACTTTGCACGAAAAAGAATAATGTCTCCAGAATTTTCGTTGTATGTAAGAATTTCATCGATTGACCTACATGGCTACGGCCCGGTAAGAAGACTTCTATATTATTTTTTGTCAGAAACGTAGGTATGAATAGAGTATGAAATGGTATCTAGGAGGCTAGCAGTAGGCACTAGGCAGTGCCAAACCCTGATCAGCCGGCCGTACCGTCCAATGAAAGGAACAATCATTGCGAGTCGACACTGCGATGGATGGATCTTGCGAAGATTGCGTAGAAAAATTACGCTGCAGCGTCTTTACGCTGCCAAGTCCCATGCTTTGCTAGCAAAATTTGCGTTTTTTTAAGAGGATGATGCTTGCTTGCAGATTGTCGTGTTCCTTTTGTTCAGTCTTCCTTTTTCAGGTCTTCGCCCTGCAAGTATGAAGTGCCTAACTCTTTTTCTCACGCCATGATAATTACTAATTCGCTCACTAGTGGGGCTTGAACGATACATGCTGGGCCTAATTCGTGCTTTAGATTAAATTAACGCTAATGCTTCATTCCGAGTGTGCACTCATTTGTGCGTCTGTACTACGCAGTCTCTATGACAGTCAGATAGAAACACATGAACAGCAGACTATGGTGATGCAATGTATAAGGGATTGAGGTTTATGGTTTACCGGGTTTTTATTTGCACAAAATAAGGTTAGCCTTCTCGGCTGTTGTTGGAAACAATAGCCCAACCTAGCAATAAAAGTCTTTAGGCCAAGGGAGCACTCTCGGTCCTTATCTCTTTCTCACCTCAGTGACATTCTCTCCTCTCCCAAGTCTCTGTATTTTCATCGCCTCTTAAGCCTCTCGAGTCTACTACCCACCCAATCTCTACTTAATTGGTCACAATCTGAATGCCAGTGATGCTTCTTATGCAACCAGAAGATTCCTCTTGCTACCGGTTAATGTAATATCTTTGATTTGTGGTGTTCGAGATTGTGTTCGGTGACGCTATCCTAGAGACGGTGAGGTTGGTGCACTATAGGAGAGGTCCAAGGCCTAGGTGCACAGGTGATGAGGTCGAGGTGCCAGTGGCGAGGTTGATGCACTGTAGGAGAGGTCCAAGGACTAGGTGCACATGTGACAAGCTCGAGGTGCGAGTGTGTCGGCTAAGCAGTCTAAGATGAGTAGGTAGTGGCGAGCGCTACACAACACACAGCGAAGATGTGGCACATTGTTTTAGGTGACATGAGCATGGTGAGCTGTGTGTTGGTCATGAGCATGGATGTTTGAGAAGCATGCCAAATTATGTTGAATTTGATTGTTTAGCTTCATTTACTCTTGAAACTGTACAGATTTTGCTCCCATTTTATTTGCTCTTGAGTTTGTAAAATTTTGCACCAAGTCGCTTCTGCATTTGCACTAATTTTCTTTCGAATTGCTCTTACATTTGATCTTGAATGTACACGTATTTGTATTGGTACTAATCTACTCCTTCAAATCAGCATAATTTTGCTCCATAATTGCTCTTAGATTTGATTTTGAATTTGCACATATTTGTACTAGTTTGCTCTTAAATTTGTAATAACTTGCTCCTGAATTGCTCTATGATTTGATTTTGAAATTACGTATATTTGTACAAATTTGCTCCTAAATTTGTACTAATCTACTTCTCAAATCAATATAGTTTATCTCCCGAATTGCTTTCTAATTTAATAATGAATCTACGTATCTCTATATGAATTTGCTCCTAAATATGCACCATCTTGCTCCTCAAATTTGCACCAACTTGCTCTCGAATTGCTCTTAGATTTACTTTAGAAATTGTAAAGATCTTCATCTAAAATTACACTAATTTATTTTCAAATTATCCAATTCTATTTTTTTTCAAATTGTTCGATGTATATATATCTAAGCTAGGCCATGGTGAGAAAAGAGGAGAAGTTGGCAAAGAGTGCTATGCTTTTTCATATCAATTATTGTGAAAAAGATGAGAAGCAACAGAAAAGTAAAAAAAATAGAAAGGAGTTGCCTGCTAATTTATCGTTTTGCTAAGAGTGAATATGTACACAAGAATGTAGTCGCACGCTTGCGTGGAACGGAGCCACGTCCTTAACTTAATTAGGATGTTTCCGGAAAAAAAATATGGGAAAGCTTCACGATATCAAGTGTATGGTTAGTTCTAGAAAGAGAGCACATGATTAGCCATGAATGCTCACATTCGCCAAAAAGAAGAATGTAGTCGCACGCTTGCGTGGAACGGAGCCACGTCCTTAACTTAATTAGGATGTTTCCGGAAAAAAAAATATGGGAAAGCTTCACGATATCAAGTGTATGGTTAGTTCTAGAAAGAGAGCACAGGATTAGCCATGAATGCTCACGTTCGCCAAAAAAAAAAAACCGATTATAACTGATATAATTAAAAGGGCTACCTACCGGGACATCAACGTCAGGATGGCCGAGTGGTCTAAGGCGCCAGACTCAAGTTCTGGTCCTCTAACGAGGGCGTGGGTTCAAATCCCACTTCTGACATTACTTTTTTTTTGCTTAGTTGTTCGGCGATCCTATCTTTTCTTTTTCTTAAATTGGCACGGTTAACACCTTTTGAAAAGAAATTTTGCAACCTTTTCTCCGTATTTTATATTCTTTGATTTTTGTTGTATTTCTTGAAAATATAGCAGATTGCTAAAAATTTGTGATTCATTTTATAGATTGTACTAAATTAACTTAGTTAGAGTTCCGCAATCTTGATCTTTTTTTGGGCACACAGACGGTGAAGACCAATTACTCCATCTCTTAATTTTTTTACTTGACATCCTAACCTTCCGGCCATCAAACTTTCACCTATAGGTTCAAACTATCAAGGTTGGCTATACAAAAATTACTATATCACTAGATTTTTTGTTGAAAATACTTTTATAATAGAGTAAAATACACTATGGGTTCTTAAACTTGTCAAGTTGGATCACTTAGGTCATCAAATACATATGGGTCCCTAAACTTGTCAAGTTGGATCACTTAGGTTCCCAACTTTGAAATTGCAAATTCATATACCTAAACTTGTTTAAGTGGATCACTGTAGGTCCAAAAAATGATTAACTGGCTTGACCACTAGCATATAGCCTTGATCGATGCCAACGTGGCGTGGGGGTCACGTGCGGCTCACGTGATCAGCTAAGTAGGTGATAAAATTGGCATTTAACCCCTACAGTTGCGATCCTTTGTATTCCCTTACCTCGTGTTCCTCCACGTCGGCATCCTTATCACCATTATCACCGGATCTGGCTGTCCCCGACCCCTCCGCCATCGTCTTCCTTCTCCCTAGTGGTGGTCGTTTTTTTCTACGTCAGAATCCCCATCGTCACTGTCGCTGGATCTGCCCATCCCCAGCTCCTCCGCTACCTTCTTTCTCCTCACCGACGGCCGGCCGGATCTGAGCTATGCGGTGGAAGTGTAACCGCCGGATCCCACTCCGCCAATCACTGGATATGGAGTTTGTCGTCGCAGCTGGCCAGATCCGGTCATCTTTCTCGCATGCAACTCACCCTGGGCACAAAAAACCGAAAACCGAGTACTGAACCGAATTTACCGAGAACCGAACCGAAAGTACCGAAACCGAAAATTTCGGTTCCAGGTTCGGTTCCAGGTTCTCAGGAACCGAATTTACCGAGGAAATTCGGTTCGGTGCCTCGGTTTACCGAAATACCGAACTACCGAAATATTATGTATTTGTGGCTTTTTCTCTGTATGATTTGGCACTTATTCTATATGAAATCATGTTACATTTATGTCAAAATTGGCTATTGAACTTGATGTTACATGCTGTTGTACCCTGTTCGGTAATTTCGGTAAATACCGGAACCGAACCGAAAGAACCGATACCGAATTTCTTCGGTACAGAGTTTTTTCAGGAACCGAACGGTACCGAGATTCGTAGGAACCGAATTTGTATGGGTACCGAGGAACCGAACCGATCGATTCGGTAGTACCGAACGCCCAGGGCTACATGCAACTACCGATGAGCGATAAGATCCACTAAATCCGATCATCATTGCCAACACTCTAGGGCCAGCTATAGGCCAGTGGGGATGACGACGTGAGAGATGCGGCAATGGACAGGGAGGAGTGGTAGGCAAGTAGTAGCTTGAAATTATAGCAGAGGTGGAGCAACTAGGGGTAGGAGGTAGAGGCGGTGGTACGGGAGGAAGCTCGGGGGGAGCAGGGAGGCAGGCATGGTGGTGGGGGAGGAGATGAAGAGAGTGAGTTGGTGGAGACACATGTCCCCCACACCGCGCTGGCATCGATCAAGGCTGCACTTCAGCAGTCAAGCCAATGAATTGTCCTTGGCACTTGTAGTGACCCACTTAAACAAGTTTTGGTGCATGAATCTGCGGTTTCAAAGTTTAGGGACCTAAGTGATCCAACGTGATAAGTTCAAAGTCCCACAGTGTATTTTACTCTGTATAACATTATACTTTTACTTGTACATCTTGACCCCCACACCGCGCTGGCATCGATCAAGGCTACACTTCAGCAGTCAAGCCAATGAATTGTCCTTGGGACTTGTAGTGACCCACTTAAACAAGTTTTGGTGCATGAATCTGCGGTTTCAAAGTTTAGGGACCTAAGTGATCCAACGTGATAAGTTCAAAGGCCCACAGTGTATTTTACTCTGTATAATATTATACTTTTACTTGTACATCTTGATGTAAAGTTATAAAAAAGTAATCTTAATGTAAATTTATAAAAAATAATAATTAAAGTTGTCTGGGACTGGGAGAGCATCAAAAGTCAAAAACATCAACTATAGGAGTGCAATTTAACCCTATCAACCCACTCCATCTCGATAATATCAACCTTGACGCATGATCGATATTGTTTCTTAGTTTAACCACATGGGATGATGAGCGCTTCCACGCGAGGAACACCCTAGCTTCATCACTGAGAGCAGGAGCAGCCGCGCTAGTGCTCACTCCGAGCCCATGAAAGCATCTAGGCCCCTAAAAATATTGGTTTTGGTAATTAATGACATTATGTGATCATGGGACTAATTTGTGTATTAAGTGTTTGAAAGGATTAATCTCAAAGGCAAAGAAAGAGGCACATAAAAGGGTTTCATAATATTCAAAGAGCTCCAAGTCGACAAGGTAAATAGTTTAGGGCTCTTTTATTTTTACCGGTCTTGGAGAAAGGTTGGAAGACCGGATTATAGGTTAGATGCCGTACTATTAAGAGGGATCATGGTTAAATGCTTGATCATGTGCTTATGGGCCTTATGGATCAATTTAGGATCATGCATGCACTTAGAAATAAACTTGAATCAAAACTGTGCATTGTCAGAATTTTCGGAAGTACCGGCGTTCAATAAGCGGAACTTCCGATCGTCCGGAAGTACCGCAGTTAAACTCGCGGAACTTCCGATCGGCCGGAAGTACCGGGCTCCAGAGCGGAACTTTTTTTCCAGAGAGCGCCCGGAATTGAACTTCGCCTCTCTGAAATCGGAAGTACCGCATGTTGAACGGCGGAACTACCGCTATGCCGGAAGTATCGGGCAATGAGGGCGGAACTTTTTTTCGAGAGAGCAACCACTTCAAAACTTGAACTCTCTGAGATCGGAAGTACCGTGGACACATCGGAACTTCCGGGATTCCGGAAGTACCGCACTTACAATGGTGGTAGTACCGCACTCATTGTCCAACGGTTACTTCTGACCCACTGACATAGCCGTTCTGTGCATTCTACAGAAAATCGGAAGTACTGCCCTTAACACAGCGGTAGTTCCGATTTCCCTGAATTTTCAGGTTTGTTTAATGCATCAGCTATTTGAGTTTGGTGGGGGTATAAATTCGACCCCACCAGCACAAGTACATGTTGTTGAACCATTATTGAGCATCTTTGAGCATAGAGCAACCTCTCACACCTCATTTCATCCTTAGTGCATTCAATTGAGGTGGTTGAGTGAATTCAAGTGCATTGCATCCGTAGATTGATCCATTTGGCACTTGAGTGTGATCAAGCCGCTGTGATTCATTCTCTTGGTGTTTGCCGACACCTAGACGGCTTGGCGGAGGGTTCGGTGATCTTCTCAAGAAGGTTGTGAGAAGGCCCGACAAGATTGTGAAGGCTTGGAGCTCGCCTACCCGGAGAGGGAAAGGGCTGTCGCTAGTGATAGAGGTGATTAGGCTCAATATTCGTGGAGCTGGTCCGATTCGTTCGGGCTTACCTCAACGTGGACTAAGGGAGACCGGCAAGTCTCCGAACACCACGGTAAAAAGTGATCGTGTCATTTGTGGTTTACTCTCTCTTGTCTCTCATTTACATACAAGCAATTTGTCTTATTAGCATTACTTGATTGCTTGTGATTTAGAGTAGCAAACTTGTCCTAAGCTAGAATTGTTCTTGCTCTTAGGATATTTCTTATCGTGCTAGTGATCACTTGAACCCTTTGTTAGTTGATTTAGTTGCTTGCTTGCTTGCTTGATTTAGACAAATCATTAGAGTTAAAATTGTTAGCTTAAATTAGAAGAAAAATTTTAAACCGCCTATTCACCCCCCTCTAGTCGGCCTCCTCGATCTTACAGCCCAACAACCACCCCCTAGCCCTCCCCTTTGAGTTCGGTGAGCCTCCATGTCCGACAAGGACTCGCCTGAACCCCCTAACTAGGGCTTGTTCGATGATGATGACTCCTCTATCCTCCTTGATGCTACTTCCCCATCGCCCTTTTCCGGCCACGTTGGTTTCGATCACATAGATCTCGATCACGTTGATTCCAACCACACTGGTTTTGATCACATAGATATTGACCACATAGGTCTTTGACAACATTGGCTCAACCAAGTCAGCTCTCAACTACGTAGGTCTTCGACCACCAACACACACTTTTAGAATCATATAATGGTACGACAACCTATACTAGCAACCTGGTCTTCCAACCAAACACCAAGACCGGTAAAAAATTAGGAACACATCTTTAACCCTAACTAGTCATACCTTTGCCTTGAGTATCCTCTTGAAGCTTGATAACGCACATAATCACTTCAAGTCCAGGTCATCATCTTGACATGTGTCAACCCATGATGCATCCTTCACTTGAACTCCAGTAACACATGATGGGTCTTCACTTTGCTTGATAATCAATACATGATCATCTACTCTTGGACATACATCAACTCATAATGCATCCACCACATAACTTGATGATCTTCAACACATGAAGTCATCCTAAGTCTTTCTCATTTGTGGAACCTAACCTATTCATCCAACCCATGGAAAATGTTAGTCTATAAACTAATTGCCATCAATTACCAAACTTTACTATTAACACATAATAGAGGGAATAGATTCTACAATATTACCTTTTTTGGTAATTCATGACAATCTCAACAAATAATGATATAAAGATTGTGTTTGCGAATATACAACATGTACATAACACTTGTATACTCTAAGATAAGCTTTCAAAGTAAAGATTACTTATACGGTTATCATTAATCATCCAATCATAACACATAATGGAGAAGTTAAATGACAACCCGATTGCAAATGAGTATATATGAACTACACAAGCTATATATATACTCAAATGATGTGTTTTAAAGTAAAGATCATAAATATATGTATTAAAGGAAACATGGATCAATACTTATGAAACATTAAAATATAAAGTGTACTCCCCTAAATGTGTGCATGCAAGTATGTGTAATGAAGACATATGCACATATTTATTTCGAACTATTTGTGAAATTTAATCTATATTTTGGATCCAAGAAATACATTAATATATAAGAATGTGATTTCGAATGCATACCTTTTTGATTTCACTTTTCATCCAAATGAGACTAAACAATAATGTACTCAATGATTTCACTTTTTCATCCATATGAAACTAAGTAATATCATAATCAATAAATAAGATTAGTCTCACAAATATATTTATTATTATCACTAAAATTTCATAATAGTATTTATCATTATTATTAAAATCAATTTAAATAAAACTTGATCTTTTAATGTACTGTACCAGGCCACCGTGCCTATCCCAGAATGGCATTAGCCGTAGACCGTATCGTGTTACCAGTAATACTATATTTCAGTCCGACACCACCAAAATGGTTAGCCCCAACCCATTTAAACAGCTCTCGTCACCTTACCAGTTACCACCTCCTCCCAATCCTCTCCCATCTGCTCCCCCCTCTCTCTCGCCGCCGCCGCTCGGTATTGGTGGGAGGCGGTGTTGGTGGCGGCGGGAGAGGGGGAAGCGTGGTGATGGACGGCGCGCAGCTGGTGGATCTCGCCAAGCACCCCTCCGGCATCGTCCCCACCCTCCAGTGAGTGCCCGCCGCCTCGGCCAAAAAGATCCGTGTGCGCTGTGAATTGAACCTAAATGTGGCACCTAAATTGGATGGACGGGGTTGCAAATCCGGACGGTTTGTCTAATTCAGAAACTGACTTGAATCTAGAAACCGACTTGGTTCCGGTTCTTGATTTGGGGTATTACAATTTGCGTGATGGGGGGAGTTGGACCAGGATTGGAGTTCTTGCTTTCCTGTTCGATGATCTGAACCTAATGCGGCCATTATTGCGCGCAGAGTTTGGCCAATTCTTTTTTATCTTCTTTTCTCAGGAGGTTCGTGGGTCGAATCTTTGACAACGTATTTGTAGTTGACGGATGGGTATGGGCAACGGTAATCTTCTTGAAGCAGGGGAAATGCAAGGATTTGGGAACATGATACGGGAGAAAGTAAAACATTATGTTGAACCAAAGGAACAGTACGGGAATTTTTATATTAGGAATTTTTTTTTCTCATTGAGTTTGTTTCTGTGTGGATGTCGCAATTTCCCCTGTATCAACATGATTAATTGGTGTATCAGATTTAATTTACGGTGGTCATCGATTTGACCAAAAAATAATTTGCTTGGTAGCCAGCTGCTGAAACAAGTTGGTAATTTTTCTCTGATATACTGACAAAGGCTTGACATATCTTTTATCTTGAAAATGGTGATTGGTGTTTGCCTACCCCAATTGAAGTATGAGTTCTGATCAATCTGTTGTTTGACGTTTCAGGAACATTGTCTCCAAAGTTTGCCTGGACTGCAGGTTGGATCTGAAACAAATTGCTCTACAAGCTCGTGATGCAGAGTACAACCGAAAGGTATAATTTCAACTGTGGATGCTTTAGTTTTTCCTTCTAAATTAAAACATGGAGTAATTGTATTTGTTTATTAAATGTAACCTGACTGTATCATTTGTGTTATTTGACAACGTTTTGCTGCGGTTATCATGAGGATAAGGGAGCCGAAGACGACAACACTGATATTTGCTTCAGGAAAGATGGTTTGCACCGAAGCTTGCTGCAAGGAAGGTAAAAGCCAATGATCATATTATTTCATTATTACATATGCTTAGGAGTTAGGAATGCTGGATGTTTCCATTATGCTGAGAGAAATTGTTCATTGATCCTATTTTCAGCTTTAGCTGAGTTGCTCTATAATCGTCCAAAAGCTCGGTTTCGATGCTGAGTTCAAGGTAATGCCTTGTGCCACTTGTATTTGTTCAGAATATTGTTCCTGATTTCGTATCTTGACACGAGAGGTTGTGCTGATAATCAGGATTTCAAGATCCAGAACATTGTTGGCTTATGTATGTCAAAATTGCGAACGAGCCTCTATCGTAGTGGTAGAGCGCTCTAGTAGCACCCCCCAGATCCTGGGTTCGACTCAGGCTGGGGGCAAAAAAATCCCCTCGCTTGCCCCATAAGCCAAAGCACAGGCCGAAAAGGCTCGCCCAATCGCTGGTCGTTAGGGTCAGGGCCCAGGTCGTCTGGGCCGAGCGTTAGCTCCCCTAGGCGCTCTCACTTGGGCTGATGCCGCTGTGTCAGGGTGGGGCAAGGGTTCGGGGATTTTCTCGATCTGTGAGAGGATCTTTCTTCTTAAGCTAATGCCGGGGGGTGTCTTGTACCCCTGCAGGTCGAGTTTTTATGTCAAAATTTCTATTCGTCTGGAGGGCCTTGCTTATTCCTATGGTGCCTTCTCCAGCGTAAGTTAATTCTTTGTCTTTAATCAAATGCCTCAAGTGATTCCTGTCATCCTGTGAGCCAACTGTTAAGGTGGATATAAAAAGTTATCTTTCTTTACCTACCTTAATCTTGAGATAGATTTCCTATCTTAGATAGATGGACTAGCGCTGTTTGTGCCACATGGCTTCTAGTTCTACATTCCATTGTCTACCTTAGGCTATGTTGAATGCATTCACATGATAATTTTGTAACTCGCTGCTTGCTTGATATTGACAGTATGAGCCGGAGCTCTTCCCTGGGCTGATTTACCGTATGAAGCAGCCAAAGATTGTGCTCCTCGTATTTGTCTCTGGCAAGATTGTTCTCACTGGAGCCAAGGTGCACGAAGAGATATACGCCATCTTTGAGAACATATACCCAGTCTTGAGTACAGGAAGGCTCAGCAATGGTAAGTCTGCCATATTGCTTCTTGTTGCGCATTGCAAAGGTACACGAACACATTTTTCTGGTATATGATATGAATTCTTGTCATCTCAACAGAGAGGAGGACCATCTTCCAAATGGGAGTTTGCTGCTGCCGCTGTGCATATAGCAGCTAAAAGACCTGACCAAGGTTTGAAAAACCGGTTCCGGAGAGAATCCCGGTCGCCGGGCAGTACCGGTAACCGGCCGGTTACCGCCCGGTTACCGGAAATCCCGGTTTTAAACCGGTTGAAATTCGTCAAACATTTTTTTTGTCGAGGCGGGAGGCGGCCGGTAACCGGCCGGTAACCGGGCCGGTTACCGGTTTTACCGGTCAAAAACCCGGAAAAACCGGGCTGCTGCTGGCTGCTGCCGCTCAAGGTTTGAAAAACCGGTTCCGGAGAGAATCCCGGTCGCCGGGCGGTACCGGTAACCGGCCGGTTACCGCCCGGTAACCGGAAATCCCGGTTTTAAACCGGTTGAAATTCGTCAAACATTTTTTTTGTCGGGGCGGGAGGCGGCCGGTAACCGGGCCGGTTACCGGTTTTACCGGTCAAAAACCCGGAAAAACTGGGCTGCTGCTGGCTGCTGCCGCTAATGCTGCTGCAGTGCTGCTGGTTGCTTTGCTGCTGCTGCTGGCTGCTGCTGCGGCTCTCTCCTCTCTTTGTTATTTCCTGCTGCAGAAACTCAATAATGCAGAGAGCCACAGACCCAATAATGCAATGATTGCAATCACTTCACTGCTGCAGCATCCAATGTCCCTCACATGCAGAAATTGCAGAGTACTTTGTTTCTTCACATGCAAATGATGCAATAGACAAAATCACAAAAGTTTCATGCCCATGGGCCCAACATGTTCCTAAACATATGCTTAGCCATCCAAAGTAGCTACAAATGCCCCCTGGAACCCATTCCACCATCTACAAATTCAAAAATTTCAAATTTCCATCTCGGCCGGTATTTTCATCCCGCTCGCCTTCGGGAAGAACGGTTACCGGCGGTTACCGGCCGGTAACCGCCGGTAATCCGAACACTGGACCTGACTGCCAAAATTCAGACAAGCACCGCCGACTTCTCTCCTTTTTTTTCCTCTCTCTTTGTTCTGTGGAGGACTAGGATAGGAGGGCAACTGAGAAAAGAAAACTCATGTAAACAATCTGAGAAAAGCTCCTTTGGTAACTGAATGCTGAGTGCGGGCATGAAATGCATACTAACTGAGATCCTGTTCGTATGTACATATGTGACCAACTCTTGTTGTAGGACCAGAAAGGATCAGAAAATAGTCTGCAGTTCACATAAATTTGCATGCTTTGGTATCACATCATGCTTTGGTATCACATTCTGCTTTACATAATGATGTTCGGAAGCTGTGGTAAAGCAGGCGAATAAAAGGGGGATTCTTTGTCACCCTTGTACGAACATTTAGTGGAGCGCTTAAAAATCAGCGTCTGCTTGATACAAAGCGAGATCTTCTGGCTGGTAATAACGAAAGCAGAAGGCATAAAACTAACAAGAGCCATTAGAGAGAGAAAGATCAAACCAATGTGATTTTAGTCTTGCTGGAAATTTGTGACATTGATCGGTAAGGTCATGAAACACATTGCAGGTTCCCATAGTATGGTGGGTTCAGGAGTATTTATGTTGACTTTGATTTGTGTTGCTATAGTAACTAACTTTTAAACGATGTATTTTTTAAGACGAGGTTTACAGATAAATTGTAGATATTGTACCAAGTTTAGATATGCCGATAAAAATTATATGTGATTATTTTGTTCTACATACTGTCTCTCATAAATAACTAAAATTTAAAAACCAAAAATCAATTAGCTCCGCTCGGTTGGGCTGAAAAGTTGTGGCTTATGGCTGAAATTGCGCTGTAACAGCTAAAATTTCACTGTAACTGAAGGTGGCTTATTTGGTGTCATTAAATTTAAAAAATTTTAAAATAGAAAAAATATACTAGCTCATAATGAACAACGCAAATAAATACAGGAAAAAAGAACCAGTAAAAAAGCTCAAAAAACAAAAGTAAAAAAAACGAAATTTATGAAAAATGAAAAATAAATCAGAAGTCAGAAACTGAAGCCGAAACGAGCGGCGCCTTAAACAATGAGAATCCATCTGCAACATAGGTTGCCATTAAACGACAGAAGGTACCAAGTAATATCATTTCGGTATTGCGAATTGCTGGGGTGGCGTTCGGTTATAAAGGCTCCCATCCCGGCTGAGGCCGTCTCGTTTTTACGGTTCGCGCATTGCGTAGCGTATCCATGGGCGCCAGACTTGGCGTGGAGCAGAAGTCCCCTAGCCCTCGATGAAACTGACGCGGTGGTTGAGTTATTTTTGGGTTTACATCTTATAATTTATAAAAAAATTAATTAATAAATAGAACTTTTTCTTGTCGTCATTTTGAAACAACTTATCAAAATAGCATTTTAAAAGCGACTTATCAGTATTCAGTTTATTAACACAAATACTTATGCTAGAACCAAAAATCATAAACTGTAGCCATAAGCTGCAGTCAAAAAGAACCTATTAAAAATCATGAAATCCAATGTAATTTCATTAAGATAATACAAAACTAGCAAGGTACTATGGTTGTTCTTTCTAGTTTTGGTTTTGCTTTATCACTTCATACTATAGTAATTAGTTTTTATACAGTGTCTTTGTAAGACGGGATCTATAGGTGAATTGTAGTAGACACTGTACCGAGTTCAAGTATACCAGTCAAAATTATATACGACTATTTCTCTCTACGTATTGCCTATCATAAATAGCCAAAATTAAAAAAACCATAAGCTTTCTTTTGGGTTGTAGCTTATGGCTTAAAATTTTAAATTCTAACTGTTCGCGAGAGGTAGTATGCAGAGAAAAATATTCGTATGCGATTTTAGCCGGTGCAGCTGAATTCAGTACACTTTTTACTATAATCTTTGTTAAACTTACCTTAAAAATATATTATTTAAACGTTAGTTATATAATACAAACTATAAGTCACAAGTCACGGATGAAAAAAAACTCACTAGAAGACAAAGCCACAGATCTTGGCCTGTTCTTTTTGGCTACGGTTTATGGCTTTTGGCTGAAATTTTTGAATTTTGGTTGTTTACGGTACAGATTATGGAGAGACCGATACTCGCTTGTGATTTTGGCTTGTACAGATGTTGGGCTTTTAATGTGTATTACGTTTAACTTATAGATTCCATCTTAAAAAAAATACTCCGTTTAAAAGTTAGGTACTGTAGCAAAAACCAAAAACCGTCCAACTTCTCTCTTGCCAAACAGGCCCAAAATAACCGAACAGCAAGCCAAGGGACAAACTGGCTACCTGACAATGTGGGAACATAGCCGTACAGCAGGGCTTCGTTGCTGCTGCTTCATTCTCGCTGCAATCCAGAGTGGGAGATAATATTATATCAGTTTTGCTATTGCACATGTGACTGAAATTTTTATGTTTCAGTCATCTAAAATTGCACTCTCAATAAACTAAAATTACAGCCTCTCTCCAAAAAAAACAGCTGCAATTTTAGGTGATTCAGAGTGCAACTTCAGGTGACCTGAAATTGCACTCTCAATCAACTAAAATTGCAGCCCCCCTCCAAAAAAAACATGTGCAACTTTAGGTGACTGAAAGATAAAAAAATTTCAGTCGCCTGTGCAATAGTCTATCCCATATTATATTATCTAAGAAGTGTATGAAGCAATTTCATTAATCAATTTTCTACACTGCATCTATATGGTACAGTTTTAGCGTCTAAAGCACAGGCCAGATAAATATGAGGCGTAGGGCTGTACGACATAACTTTGAGAAATTCAGAGGCGGAAAGAGCAAAACATACTTTTATTTGCAGAATATTTGCAACATAAAGAAAACATAAAAACATAAGCATTTCTTTGTTATATACCCTGACTGTTGCACCAACCCCCACCCCAACACACACAGCACACCAAGAAATACAGCAGAGGTAAAAAGGAAAACCATTTTGTATAGGATCTTGTTAGTAGTCAGAGATGATATCACGCGGTTAGAAACGTGAATCTTCAAAAGTGATTGAAAGGAGATTATATGCACAACATTAATGTATGTTTTAACAACATAAGCATATGGTTTGGTGCAAATATAACACTGCAAAAAAATTATGGAAGTACCATCAGTAAGATGCTGGAGTGGATGAAATGGGATAATTAGCACATAAGAGAGTGGAGACCCAGAGAAGCACCAAAAAGGTAGTCTTCTTTTGCACAATTACATAGATGGAATGGTAGAAGACGTATTGTTGGATTGTAAAGGTATTTTCATCCCTAAAAGTTAGCTTGTGAGATGAGAGACTTTTCTTTTTTTAAGTACAATTAACGTAGGACTATTTCAATAATCTCCCTCTTCACATATTAGTATCCCTTAGTTATTCACTGCTGCCTTCACTATATATCAATAATCTCTAAGGATCACGGTCCATGGGTTGTTTACATACCAATGTCCATTGGTTAGTGATGTTAGAATCAAATTCTATTACCACTTGTTGTATCATAACAGTCTTTTTATTTTTAAAAGCTAGCTTACGAGATAAGCAACTTATTTATTTCTAAGTTAAGTGTTTTGTCGTTCTATAGTTAATATGGGACTATTTTAACCCATATAATCACGGAAGGAGTTAATAACATATGGTGAGTATTTGTGCCATGGTGTAGGGGCAATCTAGTACAAAACTAGGTTGTGTCATGATTGAATGGCTTCAAAATGCCCTCAGGGCAGCATCGTGGCCTCTGTCTGTCCTGATCATCTAGTGATCTGGTATTCTGGTCTCTAGGCAGTTGACCAAAAAAACTAGGCGTCCCGGTTATTTCGGTTTAAATTTTTTATTTTTGGTTTATTTTTTATTATTTATAAATTTCATCTTTTTCTGAACTTTTGGCTTTTTAACTTTTTTGCCGGTTTTTTCCGTATTCGTTCGCGTTATTCGTGATGAGCTAACATTTTTTTTCTATTTTTAATTTTTAAATTTAATTACGCCAAATAAACTACCTTTAGCTATAGTGTAATTTCAATCATCTATAGTGCAAGTTCAATTATAAGCTATAGTTTTTTAGTTTAATCGAACAGGACCTAGATAATCAAGTTAAATACACGGTTTAGTTACTGTACTGGATGACGGACCTACATTTTTCAAAAGGGACTTGACGTGCCTTCCTTCGTGTATCATATCTATCGTCTCCTTGGCACCTATTTACCTAGAAAGGAAAAAAAAAGCTGTCAGGTTGGCCTGCTCCGAAGGCCTGCCCTAGCTTCTAGCTTTTGGTTTTTTTATATAGATTTTTTTGTTTTAGTGGTGGTTAGTTTTCTATAAGTCAAAACAATAAGGAGAATAGTAAAAAATTTTGAAAATTGAAAAACATAGTTAAATCTTTTGGGACAATGTAAAGAAATAAGAAGAAAAAAGAAAAAAAAACAAATAAAGCCAAAATACAAAAAAAAACCAAATTTTGGAAGCCAAAAAAGCTGAAGACGAAGCGGGATTTTCTTTCCATCTCGACAAAACGAAAGGCCATGGAACTATTTAGGATAACGTAACTCAAGTCAATAACCCGAAGGATAACTCTTAAAGGTCAGACTTCACATGAAAAGACACATTTGCTAGTTATGAAGGTCACATGTGAGACAGAAAGCCTATCATTAGACCTACAGATTCTAATTTGATCAAAAGATAAACCTAATGCCTAGCACTAAGGTCATGAGTAATGGAAGTGATGATTGTAAAGCATTTGACTGGACAACTGGACTTGATACCTGGAGAATATGATAGGCTATTGTTTATCAAACAAACAAACTGCTAATCAATCAAGCATTTGGATCAAGCCATGTACCTCTAGTCAGCTCATCTTAGGAAAAGGAAAAATGATAGTAAAACGGTTTATCCTACGCGTAAGAATTATTCTACTGTTATGCTATTTCACTCACAGTAAACATTCTATTTTTGGAAGAACCGCCGCCGCCGCCGCCGTCAGTCTTCCAATGCTTGAGCGTTGCTGTCGGTCTTCTACCACTCGAGCTGTCGCCGCTGTCCTCTTATTGGACTACCGTCGCTACTCGGCTCTCTCAGCCACCGCAATCCAAATCCGATCTAGATCTAGCCACCGCAGCCTTCAAGGGTCCATCGACACCACCTCTGCTTCTCAGACCATCACCTGCATGGCCTCCCTGCTTCAAGCTGCTCCCTGATCACCATTCTGTCATCCAAGGCTGCCACACCGCCCTTCTCTAGGTCAGATCTGCTCCTCATCGCCGTCACCCCCAGGTTCTCTCTCTCTCTCTGGCCGCCGCCGCCTCAGACCTCTTCTTCCTCGAGCCACCGCCGCCGCTACCTCTCTTGCCCGAGCTGCTACAAATACGTCGAAGGAGGTCATCGCCGCCCTCAGGGGTGGCCATCGGCCGTTGTCCTTGACTTTAGCCATGTTGCCGTTGTGTGTAGCCATTGCTCCTTCACTTGAAGCATTGCTTCGCTTGAAGCTGGCTCTCACTTGTTGGTTGGGCTTTCGGTGGTGTGGGCCTCATCAGCCATGATCTTCCTGTAATTGGCAACACATATGTTCCGAGGTGCTGTTGTCTTGGCTTGGCTAGTGCTCGTGTTTCGTCCTTGCTGCTTGCTGCTCTAGTTACAGTCTTTTCTTTCTTAGCGTCGTTACTTCCTTTTCGTTAATCCAAATGCATATCATCTATCTTTAGTTCATCAAAGCCATACGAGTCCACAAATTATTTGTCATTCAGCCTATTGCTTTGCTAGTCACAGTCCGTCCTCTTGGATCGAGTGTGGCTCTCTCCTTCTTTTTTGTATGGCCGCAGCTATCGCTCTTCTCTCTGAGCCGTTGCAGATTGCAGAAGTCGTTATGATGTCACCGCTTCTCTCTAAGCCATCACCCCAAGCTTCTAAAGCCACTGCGCTTCCCTTTCGTACCACCACCGCCTTAAGCTTTGATCTACGCCGCCATACTTCTATCCATCTCTCTTTGACTTGATTTGACAGCTCTCTCTATTTATGTCGACTTTATCTTCTTTGTCGTGTTGTCGCGATCGACTTTGCTCTTGCTTGCCTCTGCTTTCTCAGTCTCTGCACCTTATGCTTTATAGGCTACCGCACGACCCTAGATGGGAGGAGATCATTTGATACTAAATATATTTTCCAAGAGATGCATGCTACGATGACATTATCAAGACTCGAACTTTGGATTTTTCTTTTTTAGTGTCAACCCTTTCAAATGCAACGCTATTGCATATGACTTGCATTCGTGGGGGGGGGGGGTGTTAAGGGTATTTGTTATATTTCCTAATGCTTTAGGATTTTCGTCTCTTGTGTTGTGTCTATGTACTCAATATATTATCCTTTGGGATATTGCAATATGTAGGACCGGACAGGCAACAAAGGGGGGGTGAATGGTGCCTTAAAAAATTTCCCTAAGTATCTAAAAGACTCGGGTGGTCGACGACCAGTGAATGGTCGAAAACCAGTATAGTCGAAGCATGTCGAAATAAGACTAAAGTGGTCGAAGACTAGTGAGTGGTCGAAAACCAATGTGGTCGATAACCAAAGTGTGGTAAAAAACCAACGTGGTCGACAACCAAAGAGTGGTCAAAAACCAACGTGGTCAATGACCAAAGAGTGGTCGAAAAACCAACATGATCGAAAATCAATGAGTGGTCTAAAACAGACGTGGTCGACAACCCGAGTGTGGTCGCAAACCCGAGTGTTCAAAGCAAGTTGAAACCCAACCTGTGTGATCAACGACTAGTGAGTGATCGGAAACCAAAGTGGTCGATGGCTAGTATCTACGGTACTACCGCTATGGAACTGGCAGTACTACCGCTTCTACACCAAAGTCAGAACGAACAGGGGTTTTAGCACGACTGCAAGATCCCAAATCCACGTAACTTTTGATTTACTATAAAGCCGTGAAACTTCAAACATGAATTGTTTAAGGTCATAAGAACTTATTCCATTCGACGATCGACAGAATAATTGCCAAAGTTCCTACCTTTTTGCAATTGAATGAAAGGAGCACCAAAACAGAGCCAAAACCCCGATAAGTGAATACAACCTGCTCGTAGGTAGGTGATGGCCAAGATGGCTCTAGAAGTATTCCCACATGTCACAGCAGAATAGAAACACTGAAGAAAACAATCCAAAACCCCTTGAGACAGAAATCACTCGATAAGGCCAAGAACAGGCAAAAACTGGGTTTTCTTATGAATCTTGCTATCAAAGTATCTCGATGGGTGGAGATGTATTCACAAGGATTATCTCCATCTCTTACACGTGCTTGGCATAATAAGATTACAAGAAGAAAAGAAGAGATATCAAAACCAACCAAAAGTTAAGCACATCAATTAAGAACAAGAGAGACTCAAAAGTTGCATAAATATTGATGTATTGCTTACTTGAAAAGGTAGGTTTTACAGTCACTCCACCTTAGAAGACAAAGAGTACCCAAGGCACCCACTCTCAAAAACCTAAATTTAACAAGAAAGCACAAGAGAGATGAATTTGATAGGATCAACTTCTTGTCTCCATACCAACCCCCTTTTATAGGTGAGCAACTAGCCACCTAACCCGTAGTGGATCCAATCCACTATCACAATGAGGGAAACCCGTTAACCCCACATAACACCAAGTTTTACTTTCTCATATATAAAACCTAAACTACTTAGGCCAGTGTTGCGGTTTCACACACTGCCACTTCTCTGGTATTGGACAATTTTCCAAAATGCCCCTCACCATTTTCCACAAAGCTTCCCTTTGCGTATGACGAGCACCTGACTTCCTTGACCGCACAGGATCTCGGCTCCTTCCTGAATCTAGTCCTGGTCCACCTTGTCGTTGTCCGTCATGTCCACCACCGGCAACTCCCGCTCCGGTTCTCCGTCGTCCCGGCTTGCAACCACCTTGCATAGCCTCGGTCATCTTCGACATTTCCTTGACTGTTCTGGACCTCAACACCACCCTATGCCTAGTCCTGGTTCTCCAATGCCTCACCACGACCAAGCTCCGAAGTTCTGCAACTGACACAAACAAGTAAACCATCACGTAGCACTGTACAATATACAAAAGTCATCACCATGCAAAATATATGCAACCAAGTCACTGATCCTAAGCTTAGGACCAAACAATAACCCCTGTGTACACATGCAACAATCTAGATCAATCAAACTCAACTCATGACTCAAAAACATCAAAGATCAGACCGTGGTTGAAAACCCACTATCTGGTCGATCCACAGCTGGTCCGACTACTAGCCCTCAGGCGATCTAACCACTGATCCCAACTGGCCAGACAGGAATGCTCGAGGTACTTAGAAGGATACAAGAATTGAAGCACTCAAAGTCTACGAGTACCAACCATGAGGCCTTCGACAACCGATCGCAAAGCCTTCAGCAACCGATCGCAAAGCATACGACTACCAATAGCAAAGTCTATGACTACCGATCGTAAAGTCTACGACCACTGATCGCAAAGTCTACGACTATCGATCGCAAAGTCTACGACTACCGATCGCTAAATCTATGATTATCGATCACTGAGCACCAACCAGGTACGGAAGCTGCGACCATCTATAGTCGTTCTGTCGTGCTCAACCTACCGATCGGACCGCCCAACACAGGGCCGTTCGGATTGCCTATTCCAAGGCCGATCGGACTACCAACTACGGATCGTAGTCCACACCTCCGACTACCTTTTGCTGTCGAAGCAAACAGCTCAAGCAGAAACCGATCTTTGCAAAAAATACTTAACCACTCTAAAAACATTGCAATGGTTCATCACAACATTATCCTGAATCTTCTCACATGGTCCTTTACAATATGACTAACTATTCACATTTGCATTCCTCATCTTTATCTAACAGTTTCGTCATATAAATAATACAAAATAATACAAATAAACTAGTTCATACTCTAACGGAAATCTTAAACACCGCAGTGGGAATAGAAACTAAGATGTCTAATATATAGGTAAGACAATTACAAAACTCTCCTCACTTCCTTGTGTATGCAAATTATTTTCTTGCATTTAACTAAAAAAACTTACCTGAACACTTCGCCAGTCATTAGTTTTCGTTGAAGATGAATTCTTCGGCATGCAATGGATTTTTATTCATTTTTGTTGCTGTTGTATAATCATGTAAGTCAATTATCAACCAACCAGTTGCTATCCATAGTTGGCACCTGTTCCTTCCAAAAAAATTGTTGGCACCAGATGCTCTCTTTGTTAATGATGGTTTGCTTAAAGAACACCCATTCTAACCAACTTGCCCAGTATGGCAGACGCGACCCTATCTTTTATTGCATCATGGAATTACAAGCTCAGTTTAATCACATTCCAAACTCCTCATGGGCAAAAGGATAAGATATATATGTTCAAACCTGAGCTCTAAGTAATTGACTAGCTACTCGTTCTGTAACCAGCACATGTATATGCATATTCTTGAACCCGACATAGTTATCTAGAGAATGCAGTCTTAGGTACTGATAAGAAATAACACTGTAAAACTTCTTTTGTCAGAAAAAGGAATAAAACTAGATATGATTAAATAGGAATGCCAAAACCCATTTAAAATTGACGAAGGGGGGAGAGACCAACATGAGAATAGAATTTTGTGCTTTTAGACCTAGAAGTCTTTAGAAGTCCGTTCCACGCTTCAAAGTAGCTTTCTTTGAAGAGGCAGCTGATAATATAGCAAAGGGAATGAGACGTGGGCAATTAATTTAATGCTCCAGTCCCTATATGATGAAAGTTAAGTCTGGTATCTTGGGTAATTTTACAAGTGTTCACACCGTTTAGGAAACTCTGCTTGGATGAAATGGAAATAACTGTCCAGAATCTTATGCAAGACAAGAACAAGTGTTAATGATACAAAACAGTCTGGACAGGTTTCAACAATCATGAAGCAACCAATATGCTCAGATTTGATTCTGCTGATCTGAATTCCAGGTGCAATCACAAAAGATCAGTTTTTAGGCCTTAAACCCGGTGAATTTTGGTCAGCCTACTGACCAATAGCACCAAATTATGTGTAATTGATTACTTAAACGTACTGCGAGTTAAAACAGAAAGGCACACCACTCTTAAAAAGTCGCAGTCAGAGACAATGAGAGCCATCAAGAACTACGATAATTTAAAATAAAAGCTAACCGGATAGTTTTTCTATTCTAAAACAACAAGCTTAACAAAACCTACTCTCCAAGCAGCATAGTGTGTGAATTCAGGTAGTAATCCTTTTCATACTTTTTTAGTGGCATTGAAAAATAAACAGGTTATCTTTAAGGTTTACTAGTATCAGACGACTAGGGACTGCCAAGGGTATCCCATTTCCTTAGAATCATGCCAATGAAAAATGCGAATGTAAAAAAGAACATAACCTATATGCCCCATTAGAATTGCTCAATAAAAGCGTGCCAATATAAACTGATGCTGATTGATCACAGTAGTGACGAGTCATCCCTCCACCAACTGAAGCATTATAATGCAGGTTTAGTATTCATCTAATGTGCCCAATCCTCCAAGAGAATAGTTAGTTGTTGCTAGTCATTGTCCTAATTAATGGACTTAAAAATTCTGCGATGTGCAATGTCTACAGTTGGCATGAGAATGACAGCAGTCCTTTGATAATTTGTCTAAGCATGCATGGCCCCACTAAAGGCGAAGTGCTAACCTATTCCATACTCCATAGCATCTCCAAAGCATCGTACTGCAGTGCGAACATTCCGGTAAATGTAGTTATTCTCGTCACCAGCCAGGGACAACGCTGCCGGCACCCTCAAACATGCAGGTGGCCATACAAAATTCCAAACACAAGCTGACTTCCTCTAGCATAGTTACTTTTTAGACCTGTTCTTTTTGGCTGAAACTTATGACTTTCGACTGTGGCTTGTGGTTTTTGGACTATTCATGCGAGAGATTACAGAGTAACAGAAACTCACGTGTGATTTTCGCTGATATAAATGAAGTCGGTACAATATGTACTACAATTAACTATTAGACCCCATCTTGATTTAAAAACTAGTTACTATAGAAAAATCAAAAACAGAAATCAAAATCTGAAAAAGAAGAGAGCTAGCATGGCAATTGGCATGAACATTGCAAGGATACACATAAGTTGTGATCACTCTTATGTCCATGGAGTTGTGATCACTCGATCCGATTCCAACGAGCAAACATCCATTTCAGTAACCTATCGTGATCGCCCCAGCGCCCTATTCCTTTACCAGCATCACCACCTAAAATCCTTCAAGGGAAGAGACACGCCTCCATCCATCGAAACAAACAATTTACCCCTTTATTTCGCTTCGCTAAATTCGAGTGGGACATGAACACCAACCACCTACCATAGCTCCATAACCTGCCAAGCACAAGAATCCGGGTCGAACACAGTCCTAGGATCACAGAACTTAGACTCATTCGGGCCCTAGAACTGCAAAATGATCTTATGGGGTCCCATGCAATTGTACCTTGCACACGAGATGATGCATCTTTTGCAGACGATTAAGCATGTGCAAAAGGCGGTGGCCAGAAGCCAAGCCACCTTCCTTGAGTTCTCACCAAATTGGAAAAAAGACAGATCTTTTATATGTATCTATCTGAATATATTCAGGAAGAGGCGGCTGGTGACATGGTGGCGATCGAAGACTACAAGTGCTGGTCCAAGTCGCCTCCCACACACACATCCACCCATAGGAGTGGCCAAGATGATGATCTCGATACGGATTCGGAGACGGGATTAACAAAAAAACAAACAAACAAATAGCCGTCGCGGTCAGATTAGCAGGGTTCTTGCGAGGATTGCAACAGCCGTTTGGGGGGCGCTAATTAAAAAGAAGCAATCTTGATAGCATCACGTCAGTGGCAGGAAAACGCAAGAAAATGTGGAGATCATGGATCAAAGAAAATCAGGGGACAGGAGTGAGAGGTTAGGTGACCTGCCTGCTAATCGGTCGGTCGCGCACCACCAGGAAACCACGTCGCGGTCATCATCTCACGTCGCGTGTGCACAGAAACGGCTCAAATACAAATTGAATAATCATAAATACAAATATAAATTTATATTTTTAAAATAAATACAATATAAATACGAATTTATATTTTTAAAATAAATACCAATATGAATTCGAACATTCTCGAATGCGAATACGAATCAAATGTCATAATGAATATAAATTCGAATTAAATATATGCTTAATTCGGTTGAATGCGAATATCCTAAAACTTTTGTAGCAAATCTCGGTAGAATAAATTTATGTAACATGACTACACATCTACACGAGCTAGCAGTGTAGTGCATAGAGTTGAAAATTATGCAAAAAAATTTCACTTTTTGCTTGTGAATCTTGGTTCATTAGAAAATTGCTTCCTACAATCATCCCCAGGGAGGTCGCCAGTGATGGAAACGAATCGAATACGAATATGAACATTCTCTAATATGGATACGAACATTCTCGAATACGGATTTTGCTTACCACATTCACGTTTTCTCGGATACAAATATTGGATAAAATGGATTATCCTTTACCGTTTCCTATCACTATGCATATCAATGCAGTGAATCGGTGAGACAAAGGCGCCTTCCTTGCAAAGCACAAATCCTACATGCACTGGCGGTCTGATCGCTAGCTGGTCCGACCAGTGGCCGGTTGGACAGGGCCTGAGGGAGATCTAACTGCTCCTCTGTTTCCAGAAAAATCAGCCCAAGCTAAGACCAAGAAAGGTGTAACTCCCAAAAACCTCAATCAAAAGAGATGAAACTTTGCATGCACCTTGTTAAGGGTCTAGGAATCTATTCTATCCAAAGATCACATGAATAATGGTCAAAATTTCAACATTTCCCTAAAAACCAAGATTGCACTGAAATCGGGCAAACCTCAAAATCTTAGAATATGACTTGCTCATAGGCAGAGCATGGCCAAGATAACTTTAGATGAGTTCCCACATGTCATAGCAAACTATTCCTCTCAAAGATTTGAATTAAAAATTCAGGGATCAAGAAATCTCAAGATGAAGTCAAATCCAAGCAAAACTGGGTAACATCGAAATCTTGCAAGACATGATGTCTAGATGGATGAGGATTGATCTCCATGAGTTATCTTTATCATTTACATATTATTGGCACACTATAAAATCAAGAAGAGGAGAGAAGAGGTCAAAATCAACTAAAACAAGAGCAAATCAACCAAATCAAGAAGACACAATGAGTGATGAGCAAAGTTGATCTATTGCTACTCGAGGATAAAGATTTTACAACCACTTCACTTAGAGGATAAGAGAGTACACTATAATACTCACACTTCTCAAATCCTAATCGTAGAGCACTTTGTTAGAATGATGGATGGTTAACTTGTAAGTCACCATCCCAACCCGTTAAGTAGATGAGATAAATAGCACACATCTAATGTTAATAGATACTATCCACTAGCGCATATGGGGGAATCCGTTAACCCCACATAACATAAATTTTACTCACACACTTAACTCATACACGCTTTTTAAAGCACATGAGCCCAAATCCGCTAAGTCTTCATCCTTTGATCCACTTGAACATCTTAGTTTCTCCTTGTTCTAAATCACTTTCTCTAACATCGCTCAAGCACCACAGTTTAGATTCACATGGTTTCCAATATTTGACTTCCTTACCAAAAGACCCTACCTTGACCTGGCTTTTATTTTCCCTTGCAAGCAATTGTCATACTTGTCACATATAAGTGCACTACTGGCTTGCCACACGTTGGCAAGTCTCCCACTCTGGTTCTACCAGGTTATGCCTCAGTTGGACCGACCAAGCTACTTTGTGCAACCTGTCGTTTGAACCGTCTCTTCAACATTTCCCGCCTTACTTGTACCATACTTGAGCTCAGTCATCTCACCCAAAATCTTTGATCATTCTGAGCATCGGCTCCTTTATGAGCGTAGCTTTGATACTCGTCGTTGACTATGGTTGAATCTAAGTCTCCCTGCATATCCAATGATACAGAAATCGTTTTCGGCTACAAGTTCTTCACAACTTAACCAACATTAGTTAAAACATACTTTATGTAACATAAATACACTAACTTATGTCAAAACAAAACAAACCAAGACCAAAATTCCTAAAGTATCAATTTTCAGCCGAAACAACACATCTGGCTAGTCAGACTGCTAGCTCTAACTGGTTAGATCGCTGGCGTTGGCTGGTCTAACTGATCTGACCAGCAAGGCCTGAAATAGTTTCTGTAAAATTGAAGATTTTAGCAAAAATTCAAAATCCAACTCCTCACATTTGGCAATGGTTCATCACAAAACATTCTAGACTCTCCCACATGACCTCTCATTTTCTTAAAAAATAGATAAGTGGTTGATTTGTACAGAGGCAACTTAGGATGAGGAATTTTTGCAAACACGACTAATTTAGTAATTATTCTTTGAATTAACCAAAATCATCCTATCCTCCCCTTTGCCTCCTATACAGACCCCATTACACTCATTAAGTTCATATCTGCAAGAGTTGTGGTGCCAATTTCGATCTAACTATGTGAAATTTCGATCTACCTCTGTGGTAATCAGTAAGTTGTGAGAAAACTATGTAATCTATGTTAAGTTAGTTAGTGCAATAATCAGTTACTTAATATGAACCACGTTCACGGTGCGAATATTGGCCGTCATTGCAAATCATTTATGCTAGACTGCTAGTGAGGTTGTATCATATGTCTAACATATCTTCTCACAATTCATACCGTCGGTCACCAAGCCCTATAAATTATCGTGATCATTTAAATGAATATAGTGAAAAAAACCATAAATTACTCATACGCCATGCCATGTAAATTGTTTTTAATTACTCAATCATCAATTTGTTGCCACGCCACGTCGCCTCCATATCCATCGGCTCACATCTCGTCAGCTCTCTCTTGACTTACCCTTCTCCTTTTGATTTGACAAGGATATATAATTTAGTACTCGTCCACACATTAAGTACCTTTGTAAATGTACCTCTGTCACTGTGGATTATCGGATTGCAACTAATAAAGATCTCACATACCTTTCAAGCACCGAATAAGATCCCAACCCGAGATCACACAAGATACAGAGAAACAAGGCAATTTGGAGAAAGAGTGAGGCTCCAAAGCAACTAGAGGTCAAGGCAACAGGGCATCGGGGTTTGGGAATCTAAGAGAGAGAGAGAGAGAGAGAGAGAGAGAGAGAGAGAGAGAGAGAGAGAGAGAGAGAGAGAGAGAGGTGTGAGCAATGCACTCCTTTTGTGTTGACCCACCAAGACCCAGACCAGCCACCAAAGAACTCCCTTCTGGCCTTCTCGGCCAAGAAAACAAAGCAACAAGATAAAGATTTTTGCAAAGTTAGCATATGCCACTTAATTATAATGGATGGCTTTGCAAATAGTATAATGCCAAACTCCTCACCATCGTTTGCTGAGTTACAGCGTGAATGCACGCTCAAAAAAACCAGAGAAAAGGATGGATGCATGCATACAGAGAGAAAAAAATCTTCCACTTTTTTTTTCCTGGGGAAGTAGGTCGGACCTTCACATCATCGTACGCACTTTCTTATGTTAAACTGTTTCTACAAAGCTTGTGTCAGAGATACCATGGTATACTGTATTAGCAAATGATTTGGCACATGACATGTATGTACATATTAAAACATGCTTACATACATATGCTCCTGGTGTAACAGGCTACCAGAACTGGGCAGCTGCCTTGTATGATTGTGGTTTTTTTTATATACTAAAGGGAAGAAGAAGAAAGGGATGGCTGCCTACTGCTGCCTTGGATTGTTTTTCCTCCTGCTGTTGGAGAAGTAGCAGTACCAGCCTCCCCCTCCTCTTTCTTCGGTTCCGTCCTATTTAATTTGCTTGCGACAACTACGTCTGTCTCCTCTGCTTCGGTTCCTTCCTCTTTTGTTCATGACGGAAGCTAGTTCGACTGTCCTGTTCTTTCTCAACTCGTGAGCCCGGCATATAGAGAGAGAGCCAGAGATCACCCTTTTGCCCGTCTAGTTAGTTTGTGTGGTTGAGAGAACAGCCTGCTCCTTGCAAAGCTTCAATCTTTGTTCTCGTTATCTCTGTTTTCTTCTTGGTGTTCTTGGTGGGGGAGGGAGGGAGGGAGGGAGGGAGGAGAGAGAGAGAGAGAGAGAGAGAGAGAGAGAGAGAGGCAATAAGGGTTGTGTCTTATGGGTAACTGCTGGTTTAGGGGGAGTTCCTACATCAACAGAGTCTCCTCCAATGTAAAGTCAGGTGATTACACAGCTCTTTCCTGGTTTGCTTTCTACATGATCATGTAGTTCAGTTATGTGCAGTTCCCTTAGCCCCAAATTTATAAAGAAGGAGACGCGCTTGTCAGGAGCGTAATTAGGCACTATGTTTCAGATTTCTAGGCAAATGGATCCTTTCCCTGAAACGTTGATGCCAAATTTGATCACCCAATCCAATCCAAATCCACAAGGAGAGCATCCAGCATTGCAAATTTAGTTGGTTCCACCTTACCTTTCCTCTCCAAAAGCAGCGAATGATCAGCACACGCCTAATCAATCAGCTAAATATTTGCAAGAATTATATTCGATTGGTCATGCATGGCGCTCTTGACACTTGTGCCACCTCTCGATCGAGTGCAGAGATTCCCAGGATCCAGAGCCCGTCGGAGAGGGACCGGAGCGACGAGAGCACGCTGCCGTCGAACCCCAAGGAGGTGGAAGCCCTGCGCATGGACTCGGCGGAGCAGAACCCGCTGACCGCCTTCTCCTTCGAGGAGCTCAAGAAGGTGACCAACAACTTCCGGCAGGACTCGTTCATCGGCGGCGGCGGCTTCGGCCGGGTGTACAAGGGCGTCGTCCCCAGGGTCGGCGCCGGCGACGGCGAGGAGCCCCTGCGGGTCGCCGTCAAGGTTCACGATGGGGACAACAGCTTCCAGGGCCACAGGGAGTGGCTGGTCAGTAAAATTAAACCATTTATTATTGTTTCGTAGGCCTAGAATAACCAAAATATAGTTACTACACTGCATTAGGTTTGCTATGCATGTATAACGACCATAACCATACAAGTAATGAAGTAATCAATCTGTAGTATTTAGTTGTGTAATTGCGCAGGTTAATAGCCAGTTTGATATTTGTCAAGTAATCAATTTGTAGTATCTAGCCGTGCAATTGCGCGGGTTAATATACGGTCAGTTTGATATTTGTCAGTGTGCTCGTGCAGGCTGAGGTGATCTTCCTTGGTCACTTGTCGCACCCGAACCTGGTGAAGCTGGTTGGCTACTGCTGCGAGGGCGAGCACCGGGTGCTCGTCTACGAGTACATGCCTCTCGGCAGCGTCGAGTCGCACCTCTTCTCAAGTACGCTTGCTTGCGCCCCTGCTGCAATGGCTGCACCAGTATCTGTTCCCGAGAAAAAGTGCCTCAAAGTTTCGGTTTCAGGGGTGATGGCGCCGCTGCCGTGGGCGACGAGGATGAAGATCGCGCTGGGCGCGGCGAGGGGGCTCGCCTTCCTGCACGAGGCCGAGAAGCCCGTCATCTACCGCGACTTCAAGACGTCCAACATACTGCTCGACGAGGTGGGTAAACCAGTCCACGTTCAGAGCTCGCCATGATCATCTCATGGAGACGCCATGATCATCCCGTTGTCTCCATGAGAACCGGCATTTCGATCTTGCTGATGGCAATTTGGATGCGTAGGATTTCAACGCCAAGCTCTCCGATTTCGGGCTCGCCAAGAACGGGCCGGTGGGCGACAAGTCGCACGTCTCCACCCGCATCATGGGCACCTACGGCTATGCGGCCCCGGAGTACATCATGACAGGTAGTAGAAGAGAATTAGGTTCAGGCTCGCTAATTAAGTTCATCGTGCCTAGGAAATTAAAGTTGTCAGATTAAGTACGATTAATTAGGTGTAGGCTGTAGCAGTGGTTAGCGTACGAGTCAGGACTCTTTAACTTTAGGGTGAAGCAATTGCAGAACTTTTTTTTTTTGGTCGAAACAAGGGCGTGAGCTCTGCCTAATTTCAGTGATGACAGAAGAGAATACAGCACCAACGCAAAATAGGTGAAGATCAGGGAACATTTTACCGGCTGAAAACTGGTTTTACTAGTGGCCTCCGGTTAAATCTCAAACCGGTTCTAAAAAATTCGATTTGCATGATTTTTTTGTCAAATTAAGAAGATTTTTTTTTGCCAAAATTGTTTTCAAATTTTTCGGCCGATATTTTCAACCGAATTTCGGCCGATTTTCGGTGATAATCGACTGGTTTGTGTTTGAAATTCAAATTTCATTTGGATTTTTCGTCCCAAATTTCACCGAAAAATTCTAATTTTCGGTTAAACCAGCCCTCCCAGCCCCCTCCGGTTAAAAATAAAAAACCGGTAAAAAAACCCTGGTGAAGATACCAGGTAAACACCGGAAACAACAAAAGCGACCACACCTAAACCAATTGCAAAACTGTTCCCCAACAAAAAAGAAAGAAAGAAAGAAAGAAAGAAGAGACACAATGTTGCTGGAATTCTACTTGAAGAGAATTCGGTGGTTTGATCTGATCTGCATGACTGCATCCGCAGGGCACCTGACGGCGATGAGCGACGTGTACAGCTACGGGGTGGTGCTGCTGGAGCTGCTGACGGGGCGCAAGTCGCTGGACAAGTCGAAGCCGGTGCGGGAGCAGACGCTGGCGGACTGGGCGCTGCCGGTGCTGCTGCACAAGAAGAAGGTGCTGGGCATCGTCGACACCAGGCTGGGCGACGACTACCCCGTCAGGGCCGTGCAGAAGACGGCCATGCTCGCGTACCACTGCCTCAGCCGCAACCACAAGGCGCGGCCGCTCATGCGCGACATCGTCGCCTCCCTCGAGCCGCTGCAGGAGCCGGAGGTGGCCCAGGAGGAGCCGCCCAGCGCCTGAGCAGGTGTTCGATCGGTTCTGTCACTGGAAGCAAAGATCAATCCATGCGAAAAAATAATGTGAAATATGTGTATGACAATGATTGGTAGTGCAGGCAGGTAGGTAGTGTTCTTCATGTGCAAATTAAATGATGATGGTGTTAGTATAATCTGTTGTTTTCGGTTGTACACGAACGGACGAGCACCAGTCCTCGCGACGTGATTACGCTGAACACGTGACTCGTGCTGAGTTTAGGAGTCTGTTTCGGAGTGTGTTTAGGAGTCCGTTTCGGAGTTTTTGTTTAGCAAGTTTAGATCTTTATTTTGCTATAAATAAAAAGATGAGCGGTGTGGCAATCAGGCAACACAAAAAGTATTATGTTTTCATCTGTTCTTGCCTCAACTTTGTGATCGCGTGTGAGGATCGTGATTTCTCTTTGCCAATAGTTGGTATCAGAGCAAGGCTACTCAATCCCTGCGCAATATCGGCTCCAGTGAGCGATGGTGACCGGAGTCTGTCGCCGTGCCGTGGAGGCCGAGGGCGGCGCTTGGCCTCGCCGATCGTCCCTCGTCGTGGTCGCGCTCGTGGCCGCGACAAGGTGATCCAAAAGATGGTGTGGGAGGTCGGAGGCGCGTCCTATCCGATGCTCACGCGCGACAACTACACGGATTGGTCGCTCATAATGAAGATGATGCTCCAAGCGAGAGGTTTGTGGGATGCCGTTGAGCACAGCGACGCCGATGTGCAGGAGGATCGTGCGACGCTCGAGGCGCTCCTCAAGGCGGTCCCGCAAGAGATGATTCGTGCGCTTGATATCACGCAATCGGCCAAGGAAGCATGGGACTACGTCAAATCCATGCGAATTGGCTCCGATCATGTCCGCAAGTCGAAGCTCCAAAGCTGCGCACCGAGTTCGAGATGCTAGCGTTCAAGGAAGGCGAAGATCCTGAGGATTTTGCATTTCGCTTGAGCTACCTGGTCGGCCAGCTTTCGAAGTACGGTGAACCCGTCAACGAGCAGAAGGCCGTCGAAAAATACCTTCGCGTTGCCCTGCCCAGGTTTGGCCATGTCGTCTACACCATAGAAACCATTCTCGATCTCTCAAAGCTATCTATTAAGGAGGTCACCGGGCGTCTGAAAGGCGCCGATGATCGTTGCATCCCGCAACCGTTGCCACCGACTACTACCTCGGAAGTTAAACTCTTGCTGACCGAGGAGGAATGGATGGCTCACCTCAAGGAGAAGAAGAGCGGCGAGAGATCGTCGAACAGGTCTGGTGGCAGTGGTCGTCGCCGCGACAGGAGTAACCTGCGCCGCGACGCCGGACGTGACGGGCGCAAACTAGGGCACGAGAGCAACGTCAGTCGTGACAAGTGCCATAACAGTGGCAAGATCGGCCACTGCACCAAGGATTGCCGGCAGCCACAGCGCGAGCAGGTCCATCTTACCCAGGAGGATGAAGAGGACCAGACGCTGCTCATGGCACATGTGTGCGCCCTCACTGATGACGTCGAGTAGATGCCGTCAAACTTCATCAAGCTCAACGAAACGCATGCCCAGGTGAATCTGGGGTGCGATGGAGAACAGCGGAGCGACATGTGGTACCTGGACACTGGGGCCAGTAACCACATGACCGGTTACGACAACCTCTTCGCGGAATTGGACACGGGCGTCATCGGATCGGTGAAGTTCGGTGACGGCTTGGTGGTCGACATCTGTGAGCGCGACATGGTGTTGTTCACCTGCCAGAATGGTGAACACTGGGTGATTAGCAACATCTAACTACATTTCCAGGCTCAAGAGCAACATCATTAGCATCGGCCAACTCGATGAGCATGGCTGCCAGGTGCTGATTGACAGGGGAGTGCTACGGATCCGCGATCGGCAACGTCAACTGCTTGCCAAGGTAAAGCACACCAAAAACTGCCTGTACATGCTCAACTTGAACATTGCGAGGCCGGTGTGCTTACTGGCATGGCAAGACGATGAGGTTTGGCGGTGGCATGCATGCTACGACCACCTCAACTTCGACGCCCTGAAGAGGCTAGCTCAAGAATGGTGAACACTGGGCGATTAGCAATGTCTACTACATCCCAGGCTCAAGAGCAACATCATTAGCATCGACCAGCTTGATGAGCATGGCTGTCATGTGCTGATTGACGGGGGAATGCTACGGATCCACGATCGGCAACGTCGACTGCTTGCCAAGGTAAAGCACACCAAAAACCGCCTGTACATGCTCAACTTGAACATTGCGAGGCCGGTGTGCTTACTGGCATGTCAAGACGATAAGGTTTGGCGGTGGCATGCATGCTACGACCACCTCAACTTCGACGCCCTGAAGAGGCTAGCTCAAGACGAGATGGTGTGCAGACTCCCGGTGATCAATCATCCTGGTGAGGTTTGCGACAGCTGCCTCATTGGCAAGCAAAGGCGTGCTTCGTTTCCGGTGGCGGCCCACTATCGTGCCGAAGGATTGCTCGACCTCGTGCACGGCGACCTGTGTGGGCCCATCTCACCGGTGACTCATGGTGGCCGGTGCTACTTTCTCCTTCTTGTCGATGATTGCAGCCGCTACATGTGGCTTCACCTCCTGACGAGCAAAGACCAGGCACCTGCAGTCATTAAGCAGTTCAAGGCCAGTGTTGAGGTCGAGACCGAGCGCGTCTACGCATTCTGTGGACTGATCGAGGGGGAGTTCACCTCAATCGAGTTCGGGCAATATTGCGCAGATCAGGGAGTTGCACGGTAGCTCACGGCACCATACTCGCCACAATAAAACAGTGTCGTCGAGCGGCGCAACCAGACAATCATCAACATGGCGCGCTGCTTGCTCAAGGCGAAGGGGATGCCGTCTGAGTTTTGGGGGGAGGCGGTGACCACTGCCGTCTTTCTCCTTAACCGTGCCCCACCAAGAGCTTGGATGGCATGACGCCGTTTGAGGCCTGGCACAGGAGGAAACCTGACGTCTCCTTCCTGCGCACATTCGGATTCATCGCTCACACCAAGGTAACTCATCCGAATCTGAAGAAGTTCGATGATCACAGCGTGAAGATGGTGCTCCTCGAGTTCGAGCCAGGGTCGAAAGCGTATCGGTTGTTTCACCTAATTGCGTACCGCGTTCACATCTCCCGTGACGTGGTGTTCGACGAGAAGGCAAGCTGGGATTGGGCGAATCCAGCGCTGGCACGTTTGTCGTCGAGCATGAGGTCATTGTTGGTCCAGTAGAGGTCCCTGCCCCAGTGGAGCAGCCGCACATGCCATCATCTCGCCAAGACTCGCCACCACTGGACGCTCCGGAGCATGCACCTTGTGTGCGGTTCATATCACCAACAGCCGAGGCCCTTGCCGAGCTCGATCATGACAACAACGGCGGCGCTCAACACTGGTTCAGGATGTTGCGGGACATCCTCGGCCCCGCACCCGCTGGTGCCCCGACACGATTCCTGGAGCCAGAATCGGTCGCTCCTGCCGAATTGCACATGGTGAGTGCAGAAGAGCCGGCCACGTTTGGCACAGTGGAACGTGACCCGTCTTGGCGTCTAGCGATGATGGAGGAGATGAAAGCTATTGAGGAGAACAATACTTGGGACCTCGTCGAGCTTCCTACCGGGCACCGCGTGATCAGGCTTAAATGGGTCTTTAAGGTGAAACGAGACGAGCATGGTGCCATCACCAGACACAAGGTGCGTCTCGTGGCGAAAGGGTATGCGCAGTGCGAAGGGATCGACTTCGAGGAGGTCTTTGCCCCTGTCGTGTGAATAGAGTCGGTGCGGCTACTGCGGGCTCTGGCAGCGCACCAAGGGTGGTCCGTGCACCACATGGACCTGAAGTCCGCGTTCCTAAACGGGGACCTTGCAGAGGAAGTCTACATCGAGCAGCCGCTAGGTTTCATCGTCGATAAGCAGGAGCACAGGTGCTCAAGCTGCGCAAGGCGTTGTATGGGCTGTGTCAAGCCCCGCGCGCTTGGAACGCCAAGCTAGACGCTAGCCTCCAGGAGCTGGGTTTCAGCCGGTGCATGGATGAGCACGCGCTGTACACGCGGCGGGCGTCCGGAGAAACATTGATCATTGGCATCTACGTTGATGACCTGATCATCACTGGGACAACTCAAGCAGGCATTGACAAATTCAAGCGCGAGATGATGTCCATGTTTTGCATGAACGACGTAGGACTGCTCACCTACTGCCTCGGTATTGAGGTAAGCCAAAGTATCAACGGGATCATGCTCTGTCAGAGCGCTTACGCTGGAAAGCTCCTGGAGCAGAATGGCATGGCAGAGTGCAATCCCTGTCACACGCCGAAGGAAGAGAGGCTCAAGCTGTCCAAGGCATCAACAGCACTGCCTGCAGACGCAACCCGCTACCGGAGCATTGTAGGGAGCCTACGCTATCTGACTCATACTTGGCCGGACATCACATTTGCCGTAGGATACGTGAGTCGGTTCATGGAGGATCGGCGGGAAGATCACCTCGCCGCAGTGAAGCACATCCTCCGGTACATCGCCAGAACATGAGGTTTCGGCGTCACCTACCCAAAAGGAGGCAGGCTGGCCTTGTTGGGCTACAGCGATAACGACATGGTCGGCGTCCTTGACGGGCGAAAGAGCACCACTGGCATCCTCTTCTTCCTCGGCACAAGCGCAGTCTCTTGGCAGTCGTAAAAACAGCGAGTTGTGGCTCTCTCCTCGTGCGGAGCAGAGTACATCGCCGCTGTGACGGCAGCCTATCAGGGCATCTGGCTTCACCGGCTGCTGCAGGAGCTCTTGGAATAGAAGCTTCCGGCGCTGGAACTCAGGGTGGATAACAAGTCTGCCATCGCTCTTAGCAAGAATCCAGTTCTCCATGATAGAAGCAAACACATCGACACCCGATTTCACTTTATCCGTGAGGCGGTTGATGGAGGAAAAATTGTTCCTGAGTTCACTGAAACCGGACGACAGCTCGTGGATATCCTGATGAAGCCACTCAGTCGCGTTCGATTCCTGGAGCTCTGCGACAGTATCGGCGTAATCGGGATAAAGTGAAGGCCACAGGATTAGGGGGAGTTTGTTAGTACAATCTGTTGTTTTCGGTTGTACACGAACGGACGAGCACCAGCCCTCGTGATGTGTTCGTGCTAAACACGTGACTCGTGCTGAGTTTAGGAGTATATTTCGGAGTGTGTTTAGGAGTCTGTTTCAGAGTGTGTTTAGGAGTCCGTTTCGGAGTTTTTGTTTAGCCAAGTTTAGATCTTCGTTTTGCTATAAATAAAGAGACGAACGGTGTGGCAATCAGGCAACACAAAAAGCATTGTGTTTTCATCTGTTCCTAACTCAACTTTGTGATCGCGTTTGAGGATCGTGATTTCTCTTTGCCAATAGATAGTTTATTAATTGTTCTAAGTTATCGATGCAAGAGGATTTGGTTTCTGCACAAGCACTCGCACTTCATACATCCTCGTACCCCATTAGCCCTATAACAGTGTAAATCTAGAGGTTCTGTAATTAGTACATGGTAAGTTAATTAGGTGGCCTTAACACTCTCTTTATACTGATAGGTGCATCTCTGAATTCTGACTTGCAAAGGAAGTACCAGTGCATGCACTGATAAGAGATGGATGACTGGTCGACTACCTACCGATTACTGTTTTTTTCTTTTACGACATCGTTGCTAAGTAAGTTGGCAGGTGGAGCGAAACAACTCAAAAATTTTCAAAGTTTTAAAAATTTCCTGAATTTCTATGAATTTGGATTTCTTTCCCTTTTTAGCTAAATCCCTTGAATTCCCGCCATCCTCTTTTGGCTAGCCGCTTACCTCCCTCTTTGGCGTCTTCAGGAAAGCCGCCTCCGTCTTTTGCCATGCCTCGGCCTTGCACTCCACCTCTGCCTGCCCGCTCGCGCCACCACTTTTTCCTCCGTTCTCACCAAGCCCTGGACAGCTCGACTCGTGTGTCGTTTCACCAGTGGCCAATCATTGCCTCGCCTGCACCGCCAACCGCTACGTTGACTATTGCAGCCGCTGCAACTCAGCATGCCGTGCGGCCAACACGCGCCCTGAACCGCTATGTCTTGCTCCTGTCAGCATGCCCTGCTCTGTAAGAAGTGTATACCTGCGCTAGCTTGTCTGTTGTCCTGCCTCGCTGATTGCCACCGCCATAGCCACGCGCCAGAGCCGTCGACCTCACTCTGCTGCTTCCACCGCCTTTCGACCATCTTTAAGCCAGCCGAGCCTCCAGACCACCTTGAGATTACCCAGTAGCACCACCGAACCCTGTAAGCATCCTCGGAGCCGCCGCACCACCATTGCCGTCTCGCCCTGTGTCGGTAGCCTCTCTGATCAATCTCGCAATTTGATTGATGCCTTTTCAATTTCTAGCAACCAGAGAACCTTTAGGCCACTAGGAACTCATAGCTTAACTCACCGAGCCTTTCCTCGGCCTCTTCCTCGCTGGCGTCATTTGTCATCGCCGTGCACAGAGGGTCTTTTATGGACAGCTTTACTCGAGTCTTCCCAACTGAAGCTAGCACTCTCACTAGTTTGTCGAGCTTCGTAGTTGGTAAAAATCCCGGCCACCTCGTCGGAGAGTCCTTGTGCCATGGCCCTGCAACTTGGAGTCTTCCTCGCCGTTGGCCAAAATTGCCACCCCTCAAGCCTGGCCAAGCTCGAAAATGGAACCCTAAGACCCTAAGGAACTCGCAAATGTCCTTTGTTGATGTCGGCGACCTTCGTCGACGCTCAATCGGCCACCACTACCGCTGCTCTACTTTGCTGTCCTGTGGCGACAGAAGGAGGAAGAAGGGGATAGAAGTCGATGACGTGGCTCAATCTCGTCCATCCGCACCGCCATCGATGGTCCATGCGCACACATTCGATTAGGCCGATTTGGCTGCACGTCTTGGGCCGAGCCCAGACTGTTGAGTACTGTTCATCCCGAAACCCGACCCACTACTGTTTGAACCCGATACTGTAGCTAACCGATCTGCGATGAAAAGTGTTTGAACCCATTACTATTCATCTGAACCCGAATTTGCAAAAATACCTCCGTCTTGACCATTTCGATCCCGTGAATCCATTTTCGACCTCCGTTTTATCAAAACAAACCCCGATGAAACCCAAACTCACCCAATTCAAAAATCAATCATCCACTTCTAAAAATCAATCCTCCACTTCCAAAATCCGTGCAGAACGTTTATAACCTTTTTGATCGTCCCGAGCCTATCTAGTCCAATTCTAACCCTGTCAGCTAACCAAGCATTGTTGAACTCCAACCACCCAACCTATTTTCTTTTATGTCTTCTCTTGTTAATTAATTGCATTTTGTTCCTAGCTTGCATTCTGCAAGGCAGGAACTTATTTGACCTCGTTTTCTACGCTAGTGAACGGACCAACCGAGTTGGTCAACCGAAGGGCTATAAAAGCAAATGAAGTAAACTTGAAGCCAACAGAAGACCAAGAATAATGGGAAGGAGGCAAGTTACATGTTTTTGATCATGTTGAACCTATATTTTGTTAATCATTTATTTATCAGTAATTCCATTACTTTTTATTTGCGCACTGATATTTTATGTACAATAAATGTTTAGAATGACATGATACCTAGTTACATCCTACCACTGAAAAAGTTATGTTTACTTTGATGGCCATATTCACCTTGACAAGACTTAGTAATGTTAAATCTACTACTAAAATAATCATGATAGTGTAGGAAACTCAACTATTTTATACTAATATTTAACATATCATTTTGCCAGTAATTTTGCAAGAGTGTTTCTTGGGAATTGATTATCATGAAAACCATGTGTTGGCTTTGGCCGGTAGAATTGTTAAGATGACTCTAGGGCAAGGGGGCCTAGTGGAAAGCCACCAAGTGACCTTCATCCACGACCTTACCTTAGGATGGAGATCTAGGGTAAGGGGTTCTAGTGGAAAGCCACAAGGTGTCCTTCGTCCACGACCTTTCCATAGGGTGGAGATTTGTGCAGATAATGTCTCAGAGAAATGTGATGGTAAAGTTAGAGAAGTAAGGATGACCTTATGTTGAGCAAAGAACATAATGATCTCCTAACCACAAGTTTTGACTCATCAAACCTAGTTTAGTAGCTGCTCAAATTGATTAAATCTCTACAAGAATATAGGAGAGTTAGTATGGAAGTGGTAAGATAATACTGAAGAACGGTAGATTCCTCTTAGAACGTGCATAAGATATCTAGCCGTGTCGCTAGATACCCGGGTCTGAGTTGGAGATCTACTGGGTAGAGCCTATATAAAGAGATGAGCAATGAAACGACCTTGTTTTCTTAACTCAGCCATGAGGGTTAAGAGATCTTATGGGTAAAGTTAGGTAACTCTACGGAGTAATCACAATAGTATCTCGAATACGCCGTGTTTCCGGTAAAAGAAGTTATGTTCATGGGTGATGCCAACAGCGAGGCATAAGTAGATTGGAAGTGAGTTGAAAAATGCTGAGGTCTGTTAATCAAGTTTTGAAAACCCCAAATCCTTAAGTAGTTATTATTTTTTGTGTTTAAAAATATTGACAAACAAAACTGCATCCACATATTACAATGAAACAACTATATTTCCATCATTAGAGAATCCTGGTAAGTAGCTATTACAACATTTCTCCATGTGATTTGCTGAGTACGGTTGATTATACTCAGTCTTGCAATACTTTCACCACAACAGATACCAGAAGAAAAGAGGATGTTGCAAATTTTCGTGTTAGGGTTACGACCGCACTCAAGCGTTCCTGTGGAGTTTTCTTCAGCTCTTCTGAATGTAAGTTAAGTTTTGGGCTTAATTAGATGCCCGTATTATTACTAAAGTTGGCCATTAGGTCTTATTTTAATCAAATTAACTTCTTTTAATTGTTCGTGAGTAGGCATGGTACTAATTCTATCCGCAACTGAACTTTTGGGCTGTTGCGGGTGGTACGACGTTTCTGTTCTCAAAAATGGGGGGCGTTACATGGAGCTTGGCACGTTGTATGATTCGTGTAACAACCGGCAGCATTGTCCGTTTAAAGTTTCCATCGCGTAATGCAAGCTATGCTGCATGCAGCTCATGAATGCCACCGTGCCGGACTAGCCCGTTGGCCCGAGGAGCGCCGCTGAAGCCGTAATGTGTCGACACTTCACCGCAACACCGGAGCCAGCGGAAAATGAGCCACCGCGCCCGCGCGGCCGTGGGTATAGTAGGGCCTTGGGGAGGTGCACGCGACCGGTGCGCGGCCAGGGAGGGAGGCGGCCTGCGGAACTGGGCACCGAGGAGGAGGAGGGCTAGAGCCAAAAACTAGGTTGGAGCATGTACATACAGTATCTACCATTCTACCTCGCTCTAGGTATGGTGCAGCATATTGCTCTCTGAAAGTCTGAACCTGTTCACTGCTGCATCGTTACTCTCTCAATCTTTCTTGTGGTTTTTGACGGGGGGTTGAAAATCCGTATTATTCGGCTACCGTACTCGGTAGGATACAGATTTGATATAGATTTTTTTCGATTAACCATTTATTTCCTATTCATATTCGAATTCGTATAAAAAATATAGGTGTGAATATGGTATGGACTTTTACCATCCGAAATATTATTTTATTCAAGCTATTCATATTTGGTGAAATAATATACATATTTTATTGCAATACAACTAATTAATTGGATAAGCTTTTTAATTCAATGTAAATTCATGTATGAAGTAAATGAATTAGAAGCGTGATTGTACGAGGATAAAATGCTATTAATATTTTTTATATTACATAAGTTATGAGGATACATGGATCAGACCGGATTGACTAGATATTTGATTCAAATTCATATGTATTACAATATTCTATTTGTATTTGAGAATATTCAAATTCGAATTTGTATATAAAATACAAATATAAATATGATAAGGACACTACTCAACTTGTATTCGGTCCATTTCTACCTCTAATGACACCAGATAATGCCAAGCTGTGCGCTTTCAGTTTGGACTAGTGTTCTTCGCAAATAATAATCCAGGTGACAGTGCTGCATTGTTGCTGTCAACACAAGGATAGCTGTCGATGCTGCGTGTGTGCCAATATAATGTGCCATCAAGATCCGTGCTGACCGTGGTGGGAGCGCCACTGTGATGCGTCGATCGGAAGAGGAGGAAAATGTCACTAGTGCCCTGGACGGTGGTGCACAGTAGTGCCCTGGGCGGTGGTGCACTTCGCATCTTCGTGTCTACATCTGGCACGGCGCAACATTGACGCCATATAAGGAGAATAATCCTGTAAGACCCCGGGCTCCGTACCCGTCCTGGTTTGGCTACCGAGTACTTCTAGCGCATGGAACTAGCCGGTCTAATTGGGTTTGATTTTCTGCTTTGGTCTATGGTTTTTATTTGTGGTTTATAATTTTTGGGCTATTCGTAAGAAAGAGTACGAAGTAACAAAGCCTCGCGTGCGGTTTTGACCAATATAAATAAAGTCGTTACAGTATGTACTACAATTAACTTATAGACTCTATATTAAAAATACACTTTATTTGAAAGCTAGTTACTGTAAAAAAACTAAAAATAACTTTTAAAAATTAAAAAGAAGAGATCTAATATTACAGAAAATCGAGCTCCGAATAAGCCCAAAGTGTGGTACCTAATACTAATTGAGCTTCCTGTGCTAGCTGGGTCGGGAAAAATACCTTTTACCCACGGGAGTAATTACACCCACCTCTAATATACCATCTAAACAAATTTGAAATACTCCTTTATCACTTTAGGTATACTCGTATACTAATTATAAGATACTCTAATGTGAACCAAATGAAAAAATTATAAGAAAGTCCATAATTTTTATCGTATTTTATAAACAGCTTCATATACGCACTAAAAAGGAGTATGTAAAAAATATACATATCACCCCTGAAAAATTATTCATACTACCTAAATAATCTTAAATACTCGTATACTACACGTATATACTCTTCGTTACACAAGATACTTCCTAGTTGTGAGATACAACATAGAATGTAATTACACCTGAGAGTAGAAAAGAGGCTTCCTATATAGTGCTAATGCCCATTTGGATGCTAACATGCTAACAAACGCCCAGAACCATAGGATCTTCCCTGTATGGCCTAGTGTTGGTGATATGCCCTAGAGGCAACATGAAGATGTTGAATATATCACATACTATGTTTATGATACATTGCTTTGTTCCTTAAAATAGACATTATCATTATTGATCAATGAGTATGTGACTTATTCATGAGACTCTTAATGCCAAAATGTTGCTATTTCTAAATGATCCCTGATCATATATCATATGAGGAACAAATATGATTCAAAGATCAGCATATGTATTGATTGATGATCATGTCTCATGGATCATGGTATGGAGATACCAAATCAATAATATGGACATGTGTTAGTGAACATATGTTGGATAGATCCGCCATGAGACACTGCAGAGATTCCATGTGTCATTAGTTGGTCTCAAGTAGTGTTTATGTAGAATCCTTAGACTTGAGATCATCATGGTTCCCAACATGCGTAGTAGCCTATTTTGGGACTACTAACCACTACTCCGTAACTGGGTAGTCATAAAAGTAGTCTTCGGGTTTGCTATGAAACATGTAGTGGGATGTGAATGATCAAGATAGAATTTGCCCCTCCTTACGGGAGAGATATCTCTGGGCCCCTCGATGTAATGGATTATGAAAGTGCATGGCCATGCCAATGTGATTGAGGAGTCAATCACAAGTTTATAATCCATCACGGAATCGAGAGAGTGATTGAGCTATTACGAGGATGACACAGGTCTCGCCTTGAGCTTAATCTATATCGTGAGGCAAAGGGATTCGTACATGAGAACATTACAGGTTCAGCCGATATGATCTTTACGTATACTTTGGGGTTAATATGTCTTGCTAGAGGCCGCTATTAACAGGGTGACCGGAAAGGTGTTTCCGGGTCGCGACCAAGTATATGTGAACCTACAGGGTCGCACACTTAACGGGTTGGAACACTAATTCGAATGTGATTCGGATGTGGGCTCAATTCGGATAGAGATCCGGATAGACTCCTATTGGGCCTCGGTCCACGAGGCCCAAGTGAGGAGGTCTATATATTTGGAGGCGGGGGCTGAGGGATGTACGCTTCTGTTCCTCCCGAGCAAAACCCTAGCTGCCACCTCCCGAGCCAAACCCTAGCCGCTCGCGAGTGCTGGTACACTCGCGATCGGCGTTCCAGCCCCGGACGTGTGGATACCGGTGGAGGCGCTGCTCGTTGCGGCGTTGATCGGCATCAACAAACTACAGATTGGATCTGCTCGTGGTGTGGTTGATCGCGTGGAGGAGACGATCCGTTCGGGACGGTCGGCTACTTCCACTACTACCTCGACGCGTGTGGTTGGATCGGCTTCTCCAACTCTTCTTCCGCTGCGCCGCGCGTCTAGTGGTAACGATCTATGATCCCTCCTTAGCATGATGTCCTGGTGTGCGCGGTAGAAATTTTTATTTTCTGCTATCGTAGCCTACGCGTGTTCCTTCACCTAGATCCTTGAGGGTGGGATTAAAGATGGCAATGGGTACCCATAACCCGAAACCCGATGGGTAATTACCCCATTAGGGTACATATATGGGTTAACATGTCTACCCATGGGTCTACTAATGGAGAAAAATAGGACCCAATGGGTATGCGGGTATGGGTATGGTTTGACACTACCCATATCCATTACCCAATGGATACCCGAGTATTTATGGGCCATCTATTTGTAGCCCAGCCCACACAACAAATAATTATATTTAGCCCAGCCCAATAGATGGAAACTAAAACCCTAACCGGCTAACCCTATTCCCCAATCCCCAGAGTCTCCCAGAGACCCGGACGGCCGCCAGACGGCCAGAGTGCCAGCCAGACGCCCAGACCCCAAATCCCCAATTCCCCATTTCTGCCGCCTTCCAAATTCCAATCCGTTCGCCGCTGCCCCCTCAGTCCCTCACCATTCGGCGCCGCCGCCCCCCTCGCCGTTCGCCGCCGCCGCCGCCCTCCAAGCCGTTCGGCGCCGCTGCCCCCTCACCGTTCGGCGCCGCTGCCCCCTCACCGTTCGGCACCGCTAGTGGAAGTAGATGATGAAAATGAGCTAATTGAAATAGAAGATGATGAAGAGGAAGATGGTGCTGATCTAGGTTCGAAGAGAAAGCTAACTTCAGCTGTTTGGAAGGAGTTTAAAAGAGTGAAATACATGGGTACAATCAAGGCAAAATGCATGCACTGTTCCAAGAAACTTTCTGGTGCAACAAAGAATGGAACTAGCCACCTTCGTGATCATTTGAAGACCTGCACACTTAAAAGGATCAAGATGGGGAACAAGGTATTGGTGCAACCACATTTAAGGTTTGGTTCCATAGAGGCAGGGAAAATGGCAGTAGAGAACTACACATTTGAGCCAGACACAGTTAACGATGAACTTGCTAATATGATCATATTGCATGAGTATCCCTTGAGCATGGTTGATCATGTCGGCTTTCGAAGATTCGTAGGTGCACTTCAGCCACAATTCAAGATGGGGACCAGGAACACAGTAAGGTATATGATTGTTAAGTGCTATGCATTTCCTAGTTTCTTTGTTCTGTCAATTGATTTGTCAATAAGGTATACGAGTATAAGCATTATACTATTCTGATTGATCTCAGGAATTTCATTATGGAGAAATATGAAGCAAAGAAGAAGAAAGCCATTCAATATATGGCTGGAATTAAATCAAGGGTAGCTATCACTACTGATTTGTGGACTTCAGACAACCAAAAGAGAGGTTATATGGCTATTACAGCACACTTTATTGATGAATCTTGGACTCTTAGAAATATTATCATGAGGTTGGTTACTGAATTGTGATTAGTTGAAGTATTGGTTGCATATAACATATTTGTGTTTGTGAATCTAATTTTATATGTGCTTGCTCATCTATATAGGTTTATTTATGTGCCTGCTCCTCACACTTCTGAAGTCATTGCTGAAGAACTACATGAAGCCTTAGTTGAATGGAATCTTGATGAGAAGGTATCCACTATCACTCTTGACAATTGTAGTACCAATGTTGGAACAATTCCTTTGCTTGTGAGAAAAATTGGTAAAAGCAAGCTTATATCTGATGGTAAAGTGTTACATATGTGTTGTGCTGCTCATATCCTTAATCTGATTGTTAAGGATGGATTAGAAGAATTGAAAGATGCAATTGAAAATATTCGTGATAGCATAGCTTTTTGGACAGCCACACCAAAGAGAATTGAGAAGTTTGAGGAGATAGCTAATTATGTGAAAATTAAAATTGAGCAAAAGCTGCACCTTGATTGCAAGACTAGATGGAATTCAACATTCCAAATGCTTAGTATTGCACTACCGTACAAGGTTGTTTTCACTAGAGCAAGTCGGGTCGATAAGCAATGCACTTGTTTGCTTAGTGAGGACGAATGGAAGTTTGCTGCTGATGTTGTAGAAAGGCTTAGATTGTTCAATGACATAACCGAGCTATTTTTCTGGGACTGATTATGTGACTGCAAATATTTACTTCACCAAAATTTGTGAGATTAGAATGAAAATCAGGCAATGGTCGAGTTGTGGTAACCCATTAGTTGAAGCCATGTCAGTCCATATGGTTAAGAAGTTTGATAAGTATTGGTCTGATATTCAAGGACTAATGGGCATAACAACTGTTCTTGATCCTCGATTCAAAAACTTAATGTTGCTTATGTGCTTTGAGTGGTTACTTGGCACAACTGGTAAAGATTGTGAGGATAAAGTTGCTGAGGTCTTAGCATTGTTAAGTGATTTGATGCTTGAGTATCATGTGGAAGAGGAGGAGGACAACACCGAATCGTCAGCACATTCACTTGACAACACTACTGACTTCTTATCTTCGTTTAGTGCACGTGTTGCAAGTAAAAGGCCTGCTGCCATGATGTTTAAATCTGAACTAGACCATTACTTGGAGGATGATTTGGTCCCATTAGCAACTAAGAACTTCAAGGTTTTGGATTGGTGGAAGTTGGCTGGCACACGTTATCCTACCTTGAGGAGGATTGCAAGAGATATTTTTGCCATTCCAGTGAGTACAGTTGCTTCAGAGTCTGCTTTCAGCACTAGTGGAAGAGTTCTTAGTCCGCATCGTAGTAGGCTCACTTCTCAGTTGCTTGAGGCTTTGATGTGCTCACAGGATTGGATTCGGAACAAATTTAAAGGTATATGTGTTGTGCAATTTTTTGTTTCTTTAAAACTGCTGCAATAAGCAAACTAATTCTTCTTCTGTTTAGATCATGACAAGGATAGAGCAGCTTCTAGCTTTTGGTCTTGTCTCCAGGACATCCAAGAGGGACTTCAGGTGATTAGCTCACTAATTTTCAACTACATTCATTCTATTGCCTTTTGCCTTGTTAGAAAGTTAACTATCTTGTGTGTGCTACTGCAGGAGCTTAAACTTTGAACATGATGCTTCATGATGCTTCATCTTTTGTGCAAGTTAGCAAGGCAACATCTTTTGGTTTTGTGACATTCAGCAAGTGCAAGGGCAAAGAAATATTTATGTATCCCTTTTGGTGTGTACTGATTAAGTGATTAACTAGTAATGTGTAGTGAAGTACTGTTATGTGGCAAAATGCAATGTGCTATTGCCTATTGGCCACTGTCCATTGGCCTTTTGATGTACTGATTACTGAAGTAGTGAAGTGAATGAAGTCATATAACTCCTGATGGTTGTGTTCTGGAATGGTTTATGCACTATTATGTTGGATTGGATTATGTGCTATTATGTTGGGTATGGCCTTAAACTTGTATATCATGTCTCGGGTATGGATCACCCGCCGGGTTTATTTCACCCACGCGGGTATGGGTTTGGGGGAAATGTTGTACCCGCCTGTGTTATTGGGTCCTCCAGCGGGGATGTTTTTGCTTAATGGAGGTGGGTTTGGGGTGGTGAAACCCAATGGGTATAGACCCATTGCCATCTTTAGGTGGGATGCACTGCCTCACTTATGCCATTTTGCAAAAAAAACCCTGCGTGGCTTCTCCATCCTGCGAAGGAACTTTTGCTGATTACCCCCCGTCGCTCCTTTGCCTGTCACAACTTAGAAGACCCCCTCACGAGTAGGGTTAGCTCCTCCCTCCCCAAGCACCGCCCCTCCACGAGCCCCTTCCCGAGTGGCGCCCCTCCCAGAGCTCCTTCCCAAGTGACACCCCTCCCCGAGCACCTCCCCTCCCAGAGCGCCTTCCCGAGTGCCGTCCCTCCTCGAGCGCCTCCCTGACGCTGCCATCACTGCTTCAGCCACCTCGATGCTGATAGTAGAGCATCACTGCCTCGCTCCAATTTGTGCAAATGTATCTGGTTTTTAGAATTGAGCAGAAACAATGCTATGCAAATGTATTTGGCTCTAGAAATTTGTTTCAATAATGAGTCTTGCTATTTATGTTGGACACTTTGTATGCACATAACTGGATGATATGAGAATTGTTTCTAGGAATTTGTTTGCAGAATGAGATTTGTTATTTCAGTTAAAATGGATGCTATGAGGTTTATTATTTGTTTGCAAGAATTTGTTTCTAGAATGAGGAAGTGTGCTATGCAAACAACACCCATATTGTTTTAGTTAAATTGGCTTGAATTTGTTTCACTTCAGGAGATGGCAAGGTCTGAAAGAATTTGTTTAGTTCAGGCCATCTATCAAACATGACGGTATATGTCAGGCCATCCATCAAACAGTGGTTGAATTTGAATTTGTTTCAGTTCAAGTACTCTTGCAGGCTTGAAAGTGCAGTATCTAGGTGATCTTGAGCACCTCGTCAACAAGAATAATTGAACATTCTTCAACAAAATCATGTGCAGAAGAGGTTGAAATGGTTGCATGGTTTCAGTTTGTGCAGAAGAGATCTTGTGCTGGCTGGTTCATTGAGTTGTCAGTGTTCTACTTTTAACAATCCCCTTTTAACCATCTAGGAGCACCTCACCAAATAGCCGTGCAAGTAGCAACAGAAGCCATCGAAGCAGCAGGTGATACACTGACAAATTGATCAATGTCAGCCATGGAAGCCTCTCGGCCAACTCAAGAAACACAGCTATGCATACATATCACTCTGACACAATCTTGTGTTAACAAAAAGTGATTTCCAACATGGATCAATCTGACATGCATACATATCACTCTGACACTATCCTAGGCCACAGCTTATTTGCTCCCTTCTTCGGCACATTAGTGTCAGGACCCAACTGGCTTTTGCTGTTTTCTCAACCCTGTACACAACTTGTCAATGAAATAGTTAAATATAAGATTTGCTTTTGGATTTGGTCAGCAAATCTTATTAGATTCACGGACATCCAAATTTTCTTCTTGTGGATCAGATAAAGGATAAGCATTGGCATATTCCTGAACATGAAGACAGTTGAAATAATAAACAATAAGGAATTCAAAAATGATTCTTCTTGCACACCAATGGATCCATTCTCAGTTTGAAATCTAATACATGGACAAGAAATTACATACATCATTTATTCATACATAAGGATACATGGATTGTTATACACGCCCAAATGTCTCAACATGTCAATGGGATACTAACAAGAATTTGGGCATACATTTCATTGAACAAATACTAATACAGAAAAATGAGCACTCCAAGCAAGATCATAAGTTCACCACCATTGGTTCCAAGCTGTGACCATCAGGCACACAAATCTGCAACTTGAATTGCCTCTAAGTCTGCTAGCATCAAGGTTGTTAGAATCATGCTCCTGAATCGGATCGGAGACACTTTGGTAGGATTGCATTCTAGGATCGAATCTAAGATCCTACCCGATTCTACCAAAAATATTTTTTTCAATTTATCATATATTCCAAGAGTGATATGAGTGTTTATTTGGTCATTTGGCACCAAATTTTATTAATAAATGTATCTTATTCACGACTAGAATCATGGTTTAAATTCTGTCATTGAGTGCTACGACTAGAAGAGTGACGTTATCAATATTGCCATACTATGATCATTTTGCATAAAAAGTAAAATAAATAAATGATCAAATTAATTTTTATTATTCCAATCTCCGAGTATTAGTGTCTAAACTATTAACTACTTAGTACTTAACATATAACTTGAATTGAGGGATAGGACATAGCCAAACACCAAAATCTTTCATAATAATGGATATTGCATGATTCTATGATTCTGCCATGATTCTACTGTGATTCTACAAAATTCTATGACCAAGATCGTGATTCTACCTGGTATGACTCAAGATGCAATTTGAGTCGGGTTGGTTTCGTGGGATCGTAGAATCGTACGATTCTACAACAAGAATCGTGATTTTAACAACCTTGGCTAGCATAGATTGCACCTTCATTTGAATATCTCTTGTTCTTGGTTCAGCTATATCCTTTGCCTGCCCATTACATGACAAAACAAAAACAATTAGGAAACATTACAAGGGAAATCTGGCACACAAAGCCATGTTCAAAGAGGACAACCTAAAATTCCTCTCCGGTTAACCTTTCTTTAGCAATGAATTTATTGGTCTTTGGTCTTGCCCCATTACATTTTCCAATAACTCCATAATCAAATCAAACACTTATTGATAACCTTACATATAGATGTCGCGCTCGGGGATACACGGTGCTCGGGGAGGTGCTTGGGGAGGGGCGGCACTCGGGGAGGAGCTCAGGGAGGAGCAACGCTCAGGGAAGGGTGCCGCCTGGGGAGGAGCTCAGGGAGGGGCGTCGCACGGAGAAGGGCGCTGCTCAGGGAGGGGTAGCGCTCAAGGAGGAGCTCGAGGAGGGGCACCGCTTGGGAAGGAGCTCAGGGAGGTGCTCGGGGAGGAGCTTGGGAAGAGGCGCTGCTCGGGGAGGGAGGAGCTAACCCTACTCGCTAGGGGGTCTTCTGAGTTGTGACAGGCAAAGGAGTGGTGGGGGTCAATAAGCAAAAGTTCATTAGTAGGATGGAGAAGCCGTTGTAAGTTCAAGCTCCATTAACTTGGTTTGGTGATAATGACAAGTACATTTGTGAGACTAAGTTGTTTATCATTTATGATATTGCCTAGTCTTATTTTGATGTGATAATAACAAATGGTTTTGGATAAAATGACAAATGCAATTATGAGACTAATATATTTATTGATTATGATATTACTTATTCTCACTTGGATGAAGAAGTGAAAACCATGGAGGTATGCATTTTACATCATATTGTTATGTCTTAATGCATTCCTTGAATCCAAAATATAGATTAAACCTCACCAACAATATAACTTGAATATGTGTATATGTCTTCATTATACATTCTTGTATGCACACATTTAGGGGAGTTCACTCTTTGAGTAACAGCCCAGCTGTTTATTTCAAAATTCTAAGTAAAAAAACTAATTATTAAACTTAATTTAATTTAAAATAAAACAAGTGTTCTTTGGTGGTCTAAATTTTGAAGATTTCATTTTGCCTATTTTTAGCTTTTAAAAAGGCTTTTGTTAAAAGTAATTTAACTAAAAAATTATTATTAAATAAAATTTATTTGTAAATTTTTGTAAAACTATTATTTTAAATTAGTTATTTGGCTTTTATTTGGATTATCTGTGATTTTCTGGATTTTATTTGGTTTTATCTAGATTTTATTTCAAATCCTAGAGTAAGAAAATGTATTTTAAATATTTTATTCAAGCCAAAAAGAGTTTATTTTGCTTTTCCCAAGCCCCCTGAAATTTTTTAGAATTTTTGAGAATTGTTTGGAATTAAAAATCAACTTTTTAAAATTCTAAAAGGCATTTTATAAAATTTTTAAAGGCCAAAATTGAATTAAAAATATTTTTTTAAGTCTAAATAGCTCCAGAAATTTTCTATAAATGTTTTGAAATTTTTAGACATTTTTTACTATTTTCTTTGAATTTGTAAATTTTTCTAGTATTTTCTGAAAAGTTAATCCGAAATTTAATCCGGATTAATCTCGGGCTGACACGTGTCGTGCCGAGATTAAATCCATCCCTCTTCCCGATCTAATATCAACCGTCCACTACAGCTTAATCCTTCATTTGAATCCAACGGCCGAGATCTCCTCCTCGCCACGTGTCGCAAATCCAGCCGTCTACCCGTTCCTCTCCCCTTCTCTCTCACCGACAGGTGGGCCTACCTGTCATTTGTTTCTTCCACCTCCCCTTCTCCTTCCTCCCTCTTTCCTCTCACCGACTGTCGCCATTACCGTCGCTGACGCCTCGATTTCCGGCCGCTCCGCCTCCCTAGGCGCCTCCTCAGGCCTCCCCTTTGCCGCTACACCCCGCCGCCCCCATCAATGCACCACCTCTGGTTGCGTTCGCACAGTGAACCACCTCCCTCCCCATGGTTTCCGGCGAGCCACGCCCCCCTTTTCCCCTATAAAAACCCCCTCCTGGGGCACTCATTCCGCACCTCTCTCACCGTCGCTCCTCCTCCACTCCTCGGCCGATGCCCCCGACCGCCAAAGCCGCCGTCCCAAAGCCTCCCATCGCCCCACTCTCTCTCCTCCAGCACCGCCTCTTCGGCCACCCAAGCCCGGCGCTGGGTAGGAGCTAACTCCCCGCCGTCTCCTCTACCCCCGCCGCCCCTCGGCCCTGTCCGCTTGGCCACGTCAGCTGGCTCGTGTCGACGTGGCAGTCACGTCAGCATTTTGGTTTTTAAATAATTCCCGCCAAAATTAAAAAAATTTCTGACATCATAATTAGTCTTTTTCAGTACAAAAATAATTCCCAAAAATCAGTCTTTTCTTTTTCTTCTTTTCAAAACTTCCAAAGGCCCGTTTTTCCTCATTTTAGCTCCAATTGACCCGTTCAAATTTCTAAATTCTTATAAAATCCTAAAATACCCAAATCTAAACTCTTTTTGAATTTTTGAATTTTTTTGTTTGGTTCTTCACGTGTAGATTACGAGGATCTCTAAGGGAACGACTGCGACGACGTGTTCGACGATGCTGAGCAAGGCAAGTTACACCCTTGACCATGTTGATCCTAATATTTTAAATTATTTATATTGTTTTTAAATTATTCAAGTTAGTTTAAATTCAGTTTTGAACTCTAGTTATGCCCAAAGTCTTTGGACAACCAAAATTGACTTTTAATACCATTATTCCTTGTCAAACTCTAGTAGCACTAATTAGAAATTTTGTAGAATTGCTTAGCCATGCTTAGAATATTATGGGTTGGGATGATCTTTCACATAAAATGATAGACTTTAAACTTGGATTCTTGATTTTGGTGAGTCAAGAATGTTTATGAAATTATTTCCAAATAAAATATAAAATTTGGTTTAGACTTAGGCATTGGTATGGTGGTGGGTACTTGCTGGCATGCATTGTACTTGATGACTCAATATCGATTGCCACGCACAAGGGGTTGCGGTTAGGCCTAAGTCAGGTTAAGGACCGGTCTGTGAGCTACTGTTGCAAAGCCCTATCGTACTATCACAAATTTGGTATGGGACAGATCTGGCCGAATAATTTGTGAAGTTCCAACTTGATCTCGCTATAGGCTGAATGTGAGCGCGGCGTAGGCCGTGAGAAGTCTCATATGGCACAAGAGGGGGCTTCAACATGTGGATTCATGTTGTGGTGAAACCTTAGTGGCGGCGTGACTAAGTTGACAACGGAGCATTGTAAAGGCCTTGTCATGATCTCCTCGCCGCACACCTAAGGAAGTGTGTTAATCCGGTGGCAAAAAGGGATGATCATCTCTTATGGGTAAAGCTGTACAACCTCTGCAGAATGTATGATCTATCTTGGATAGCCATGCCCATGGTACTGGGCAAGTTGAGTGAAGTTTTTCACGGATTAGATTTTGTTTTCAAAATGGTTTACAAAAACCTTATGGATGGATGGAATTTATATGAGATGTCTTTTAGAAAAGATGGTCCGGGTGGGATGCCCGTGGTTAAGTTAGTGTGGAGGATGGACCTGCACTACCGATAATTGTTTTGCTTACAACATTGTTTTACTTACTGTATCAAATTCAGATTTTGCACTTACTTTATGATATTTGCTTCACATGTTGCCTTTCATGCAAATCAACCATATTATGCCTTCCTTTGATATTCCTTATGCATGCATTAATTATGTTAAATTCTTGGTGTAACTTGTGGAGTGCTTTTTGTGCTCACGTTGCTCAATCTAACTTCTTTCCAGAGGAAGCCTTCAACGACTACGGTGAGGATTGCGAGTAGGCCACGTCTTACAGTCATTCGCCTTGTGGGAAAGGCTACATGGGCTGCTGCTATATTTATCTTCCACTGTCTTCTTCTTGTTGTTATTGTAAACTTTCGCCATCAGGCTCATAATAGTTAAATAAAGTTTGTCATTATGCATGATATTTGTCTTTGTTATCCACTGTGTGTACTAGTTTTTCCTGGGATAGTGCGATTAACACAGTAGGTCTTGGAGTTGCCGCTCCGGGATCCGACACTTTGTTTTGAGATTTCATTAGTATTGATCCATGTTCATCTTTCTACAAATTAAGGATCATTACTTTAAAACATATCTCTTGAGTATATATAGGTTGTGTAGTTCATATATACTCATAATAATTTGAAATTTTTAACTTTTTTTGCTAAATGGCTTAATTTTTTTAAAAAATCAATACTACCACTTAATTAATATGAGCACACTTAGAGATATGATCTACATGATTATGATTCAGCACTCCCCCTTAATATGTCACTTACATCTTACTCATGACTACAATAATGAACTTTTAAAACAAAAGCACCCCTTTTAAAAGATTTTCATGTAATGCAACCTACACAAGGCTAGTGGCTAAAAACATGAATGTAAATACTTGTTACTGAGATTGCATTGGTTCTTGATATGGAACGATCATCCACAAGCTTGGCTCTCTTTTTACACATGGTGGACTTCACCTCTTCATGAATGAGTCAAGCCTGCAATGCTTCTCCAAGTACTTTTTAAGCATTTAAGCACATTTTAGTACCCAAAACTTGGTTGTGTCCATGAAGGTTAGTCACAATAGATTTGAGCACCCAAATGGTCCTAACATTAAACTTTTGTGAACTAACATTCCTAACAAACATATTACTATTTTTATCCTTCCTATGTAAATATTGTTCATTGAAAGGATATAGCTTAGGAATGATATCTTTAAGACAATCCTTACTAAAGTGTCCCTTTCCCGGTAATTGTAGCAAGTTTGGCAATTATTACTCCTTGTCTTGGTTATTACCGATTTGCCTCTTTATTGATGACTTTTTCTTGTCATCCACCTTGTTGGGGCATTTAGAAGCAAAGTGACTATCCTTGTTGCCTCCAAAATATTTGACATTGTTGAATTGTTTTCTAAATTACTTTGGGATGCTCTTCACCTTTTTCCTAGAGGTGAAACTTATACCGTTCTTGTCATTTGACTTTCTTTGACTTTTCAATATTCTGTCAAGGGAGGCCTTCCATTTGTAACTTTTCTCCAAGTCATTTCTCAAAGTTGTGACTTGGACATTGAGCTCTTTATTTTCCTCTACAAGGGTAGTTTCAACAAGCACAAAGGAAGTAGATGCATCTATTTTTTGAGCAACAAGGTATATCAATTAAATCTTCACATGAGGTGGATACACTAATTTTAGATGAAATGCAAGGATTAGGAGCAACACATGACATACTATCTAATAAATTGCAAGCAATGCCTATATACACACTAGGATTAGAATATTCCTTGAAAAGAAGAAAATCATGTTTTTCTTTTAGCACATCATAATTGTTTTGAAGAATGATATATTATTTCTTCAAAATCTTAAACTTAGCCTTTTTCCAAGTAATTCATTCAGTTCATCTAGCATGTCCATCAACTCATCATAAGACAGTGCATTTAGGGAATCTACTTAATTTAGGCTTCATGCCAAAAGGTAACAAGATGGTAAATACCAAAAACGTAGAGTTAGCTATTTCAAACATTATTAGTATTCAAAAGTTTTTCAAAAGACCAATCAATCAAAAGTTATTTGGTTTTGAAATTCATCCAAAATCCCAATTGACCTAAGTGGTCACAATCTAGCACTTAAGTGAGTTTTGCCTTTAGAGCTAAAACTATTGATCTATATTGGCTCACAAGGGTATTTACAACTCATACATAAATTTGTTACCTAAAATACCCTCTAATGCTTTCTTGCAATATTGAAGATTTCATTGAAAATGAGCTTGTTGTTTTGAAAAATAGAAGCTTAATTACCTAAAAACTATATCCAAAAGAATTTGAATCTTAGCATATAGTTGAAAATATTCCACAAGTGGTTTATGGTTCTTTGTGAAAAGCTTTGGAACAAATTACAATATTATATCTTTCCTCTCCTCCAAAATCTAGTTCTTGGCATGCATACAAAAAATCGAAGCTACCGACAGTTAAATTGCAGTACTTCCGCTTTCCAGAACTACTGGATGTCAAACTTTGATGCTTACAATGTTTTCTAAAAATGGCTGATTTAATTCAAAATTTGTTGGTATCCAATTTCCTTAGCCATTCCTTTTGATCCTCAAAGTCAAGTTGATCTTTCTTATCCTTTCTAACTAACCTCAAGTAAATTCTTAACTACATATGCCATTTTACTCTCAATTTGATTCCTCTTCATAAAAAATGGCATTCTCTCCAAGAGTGGTAGACTTTTGATCATCTTGACCTCAGCATGAGTTATTTTTGCCTTTACAAGTGATTTCATCTTTTTTACTTCAAGTGGTATCCCCTTCAAATAACATCAAGTGGAAATCATTGAAGATCTCTCAAGATTATTTCAAGTGGTTTACAAGTGATCTATAAGTGATACCTTGTTTATTCAAGATAAATTTAAAATTGGTATTAACAAGTAGATTTCAATCCTTCAAAAGAAGATTAAATGGATCTTATGGGATACAAGTTGATCATATAAGTGGCATCAAGTTTTTACAAACGGAATCAATCACACTTGATGACATGTATGCTCTCAAGTGGTATCAAGTCTTTACAAATGGATTTAATCATACTTGATATCGTACAAGCTCATAAGTGGTATCAAGTTTCTACAATTGGAATAATTACACTTGGTATCATTTATTTTTACAATTGGTACCATTTATGATTACAAGTGGTATTTCTCACAAGTGGTAGCTATTGTCATCATAAGTATAAAAGTCAAAATGGTATATGCTTTCCATGGAAAAGATAAAAAAAACCACAAAAGATTAATAAGCACCTATTATGGACAAAGATTTACAAGTGGCATCTTTGATTCTTGGTGCTAGATGACATAAGGAAAGAAAAGTTAAACAAAAAGAAAGAGATGTGAAAAGATAAAAACATGAAGAGGAGAATACTTTATGTGTCAAAGGACAAGATAAATGCCAAGTAGAACCTTTATGTAAGCAAAAGTTTTTTTATGAAAACCTATCTAGTATTTTGAGCTTACTCAAACCAAGGGGGTAAAATATTAATATTGAGAAAACCTATTTTACCTATTTGCCCAAAATATTTTATGAATCTTGTGAATAAATGTGTTTCATTCTCTTTTATTTCATTTGGTGTTCATGTCCAAAAATTTAGAGTTTTACAAGTGGTTTTGGGCAAATTTATGATTTTCATATCTTTAAGTGTGCTCATAATCTAAGAAATACATAATAATTAATCTTAATCCCCTATTGTTAATCTATACTAATAAATTTGCTCAGATTTATTGGACTTTTAAGTCATTGTTTAGGCTAGCAATTAAAGCCCAACTAGAATGTCAAAATATGAAAAATCTGCAACTTCAATTGGAATATGTTTCAAATGCCAAAAGGGGGACCTCCAAAAGCCTTTAAGGAACCTTCAAGAGTAAGATTATTTGAATGTATTTCAAATATCTTTTTCTTAATTTCCTCAAACTCCCTCTTGGTCATAAGTATTTATTTTCATATTATTTATGACCACAATTTAAGTTGAATTCACTGCTATCAAGCTCCATCTTGGCTCGATTCTTTCTCCCTTGCTTTTTTATGACATTGTTGGATCGAAATGGCAACAGAGGGGGGTGAATGTTCCTTTTAAAAACGCCCCCAAAGTACTCACGACACTTTCTTCTCCGATAGCTAGCGATGCTATGAAGTAAGCAAAATGCATGATTACTTGAAATGCCAAGAAAACAGATAACAAGATTCTCCTCCGAAAATTTGACTTCACTGACCAAGGGCTGAAATTAGAGAGAAGCCAAACAGACAAAACAAAATATCCTATTTCGGTTGGCAAACTGACAAACCGACAAGAACAGAACTTGAGCTTCTATTTTGGTTCACAAGCAGCAGACCGAAATTACAAAAGAAGACACAAATCTGCAGAAATAAAGAAGGGCTTGCTGCAGTTCAATAGACCATAAGTTGAGATTTAAATCTAGCCGAAACAGGAAGCAAATAACTGCAAATTGCAGTCATAAACTGCTGCTGTACGCAGGGACTGAAAAATGCAAAACTAGACTGAAATAGGGCTGTCTGAAGACTGCAAACAGAGGATGCACAGACGGCCCAAAAATCTAAAGAAAACACTCAAATTGACAAGGTCTTGCTGCTAGACAAACAAGGATTAAGAGCCTTGAAAGAGGATCTTCTCAGAGGATACTACAAACTGAAAGTATGAACTGACAGCAGCAAAAGGTAAATGCAAACTGAAACTTGATTTTGGATAAATTAGTGAAGACTTGCTATTATCCTCTGGCCAAAAGATCACATATCTATTCTAAATAGCATAAAGGCCTCAAATAGCAAGAAGAATCAAAAGGGAGACAAGAATTTCATATTTTACCCAAAAACTGAAAAGTGCACAGAGCTGCACTAAAACTCACCTTTCTCTCCAACCATTGATCCTTGGCTCATGATACTTTGCAGAAAGATTAGTAACAACCTCAGGACATGCCAGAAAAAATCTCAAACCAATTCTCAAAGAAATTCAAAAGATTCCATTTTCCTCTCCTATAAACCCTAGAACTTCAAAGAGCGGAGAAGCATATGACGAGAGATCTAGAAACCATGAAAGGCATTGAATCTTCAGCTTGATCTCAAAAATGGAATGGCCAACTGGCCTTGAGTCTTTCCCATCACAGAGAGATCAAGAATCACCCAAGGGAGCAAAGATTCAACTCAAGACACACATGAACAGAGGAAGGACTGAAAAATGCAAAGTCTGAAAAATCATCCCAGAGAACACAAGAAATTGATCCATCTCACATAAAAACCATCTCACAATGATATTGATGAAGAGAGATGACACGATTACAAAGAGAATCAACTCACATCCTCTCTAGTTCCCCATACATGCTTGAGAAGAAGGGAACTCTCACTCAGGAACACATCTAAGGAGAGAACAGACAACTCCCTGTGTCCTCCACCCACTCTCAACCACTAAAGCATAAAGCCAAAACAAACTCTCAAAGTTTCTTTTGACTCTAGCAAACCCTAACTCTCTCCCAAAGCCATGAGGGGGCATGCAGCCACTCCCTCCTATTTATAGCCCTTGGCTAACGGGTCTCCACCCCGTTACACCCACTAAACCCGAACGGAACCGGCCTCCACTCGTGCAGCTTTGCGTTTTTACCGAAACGCCCCTCCTGCACCTTCCGGGAAGCTTCCGCGTTCCTTGTCGTCCACGACTCGCAACCACCTCGAGTTCACGCCGTCTTCAGTACACCTCGACCGTTCTGACCTCGGCACCGCCTGCACCTAGTCCGGTCCTCCGTGCCTCGCCACGACTCCATCTCGACGCCCTGCAGCCATCACAAACAAGAAACACATCAAATAGCACCGCTCGACACATTAAGCATAAATGGCATCAATGAAACATACTTACTCATGAAAAAGCCCAAACCTATCGAATCAAGAGATTAACCATCCTAAACCCATACGACCAGATTTGACCAAGTCCGACTGAAGCCGATTGCACCGCGCAACGACATGGTCCTAACCACTGAAACCAAACTCGACTCTCCTAAACCGATGTCAATTACTCATCACACACATGGGGTCACAACCACATGGTCTCTCAGATAAATACCAAAAAGGAGAGAATTATGAATAATAGCATTGGTATATAGTATAAAATGCCAAAAGGGGGAGTCTGGGGAGAATAGTAGAAAGATAAAAGGGGGAGAATGCATAAAGAAGGAAAAATTGTTAAATTGTTAAAAGGGGGAGAATGTATAAAGAAGGAGAAACTGTTAAATTGTTAAATTTGCCAAAAAGGGGAATTCTTTATGTTTATACTTTCACCTTAGTTTAATTTCCCAACATATGTTCATTATCATCCAAATGCTATTATTGTTAATGGATTTGTCATTCATCACCATAAAGGGAGAGATTGTAAATTCAAACTTGTCGGAACCCGGAGTAACGACTCCTGGATCCTCTATGTAAATCGCACTAGTCCAGGATCAGCTAGTGCACACAGTACAACAAAGATAAATACCAAGCACAAATGACCAACTTTGTTAAATAAAAGAGTACGGCCTTATGGCCAAGTCTTACATCAACGCCCATTGGCAAAGATAAATAAAGCAAATAACTGCGGAAGCAAACTGAAAAGAAGCGAAGCCCAAGCCTGCCCACAGGCAAACGACAGTAAGACGCGGCCTACTCGTCCTGATCTTCACCGTAGTCGACGTCGTCTTCCTCTGTATGGAGATTGCAAGGTGAGTACAAACTTGTACTCCGCAAATCACACGGAGAAATGCAACATAATGATAAAGGCTTCAATGGAAGGCTTATAGGGTTAATTTGCATAAAACAGAATTTAAGAAAATACAGTAAATAGATTGAAATTATTGAATTTAATACAGTAAGTAAAAATAATAATTGTAGTTGAAAATAATATCATCAGTGCAGGCTTCGACCAAACACCAGCCTATTCACGGGCATCCCACCCGGACCATCTTTTCCAAAAGATCACATATGGATTCCATCCATCCACGTGCTTTCACTGCACAACGCTGGTAGATTCCATCCATCCACCAGGTTTCAAGCTCTCGCGGATTCCATACATCCGCAAGGTTTTTCATCTCTCGTGGATTCCATCCATCCACAAGGTTTTCAAAAATTCTTTTTGAAAAACAAAGTCTAATCCATGAAAAACTTTTACTCAGCATGCCCATGACCGTGGGCATGGCTATCCAAGATAGATTATACACTCTGCAGAGGTTGTACAGCTTTACCCATAAGACACGATCATCCCATATTGCCACCGGGTTACACACTTCCATAGGTGTGCGGCGAGGAGTCGTAACAAGGCCTTTACAATGCAAAGCCTTCAATCTGGCCAAACCAACTCTAAGGTTTCACCCCAGTTAGGAATCCACCAGACCGAGACCCCCTCTTGAGCCTGAGAGAGACTTCACATGGCTTAACCATGCTCCCTCAAGTGAGGCTTCTCATGGCACCAACCACGCTCACTTTCAACCTACGACTTTACTTACGTTGGGACTTCACAAATTATTCAGCCAGGGCTGTCCCATACCAGCCATGTGATAGTACGATAGGGCTTTGCAACAGTAGCTCACAGACCGGTCCTTAATTGACTTAGGCCCAACCACATACCCCTGTGCACGACAATCAACCCTACGGCTCCGACCAACAGGGCATGCCTGCACCCACCAACTAAACAATTTCCTAAGTCTAAACCAGTTTTTATATTTTGTTTTCAAAATATTTCATAAACCTCCTTGACTCACCAAAGTCAAGAGTAGCTTTGAAAAGCTTATCATTTTATGCGCAAAGTTTATCATTTTATATGAAACAGTATCCCAACCCATAATTATGTCTAAGCAAGGCTAAGCATCTACTATCCATAAAGTCTCTAAACATACTATTGTATCAACTATAGTTTTAATCTAGGGTTACAAGGTATAAGAATTTGCAACATCAGATGGAGTAACAAACAGGTATTAACAAACTTGAATAGAAATATGCATGCAATATAATTTAAATCAACATAATTTTATTTTGAAAACTGGGATCAACATGATCAAGGAGTGTGACTTTCCTTGCTCTTCAACTTGGTATGAATCTTCATTGAAGAATTTTCCCGAATCGTTGAAGTCAACACGTGAAAATAATCCACCAAATTCAAATAAATTCAAATTGACTTAAAATATTTGAATTGAGGCTAGAAATGGATAGAGGAGAATTTTTGATGAATTTAGAAATTTGAATGGGCTCAATCGGAGTTAGGACGAAGAAGAACGGGCTCCGGGAAGTTTAAAATCAGAGAAAAAGAAAAATCTGGATTTTTGGAATTATTTTCCTAAAGGAAAATATGAATTATGACATCAGCAGAGGATTTAATTTCAGCTGAATTATTTTTCAAAAGGAAAAGGGAATTACGACGTCATGCTTGCGTCATCCCTAGGGTGGACCGGCTGACAGTGGGCCCTGGTCCACAGACCGGGTCCATGGGCCATATGGTGAGCTGAGGTGGCACGGCCGCATGTGTGGCGCTGACGGGGGCGGGACGGGCCGAGGTGGTGATGAGGTGGCGCCACCTCACCTGCCACGCAAGCGCGGGGGCGCTGACGTGGCCGGCCGGTTAGGGGGCAGCTCGGAGGCGGCGTGCTCGCTGGCGCTCCTGCGGGCGGCAGCCGGCGGCGAGGGCGGGAAAGGAGAGAAGAGGCCGAGGGGAACTCAGGGGTGGCTCGGGGTTTACCGAGGAAGGCCGGGAATGGGCCAGCAGCGAGGGCGGCGGCAGCGCTTCTTGGGTCCAACGGCGCGGCAACGGTCCGGTGGCGCTCGAGCTGAGCGGAGGGGCGGGGGACGTCGGCGGAGGCGCGAGGAAGCCCGGGGTGGAGTCGGCCGAGCGTGAGAGGGCTTGGGTCGGCCGCAATTCCTCGGGGGAGGAGCTTCGACGTCGACGGCGGCGCAAGCACAATGCGGGGCGGAGGCGCTCGGGAGGAGGAAATGGAGCGGAGGGGAGGGTGGAGTGAGGAGAGGCGGAGCCGGGGGTGGCTTTTATAGGGGTCAGGGAGGGGAGGTCCGACGGGAATCGCTCGTCGGAGGAGCGGCGGGTACGGGCAGAGATCGTGCGAGGAGGTGGGGGAAGTGGGGGTGTGGGCACGCGGATGGTGGAGGCGGGCGCGCGGAGTGGGGGAGAAGAAAGGGCCAGAGTGGCGCATGAAGACAGGGCCGGTTAGGGCGGGGGCGACCATTGCGGCTTGGCGGCGGCGCGGGAGGGAGGAGGAGGCGGCCGGGGAAGACGGCCCTGACAAGTGAGGCTGGGGCGCAAAGAGAGGGAGAGGAGAGGGGAGGCGCGGGTGGTGGGGATGAGGCCGCATGACTCCGGGGCGGATCGGGCGGCCGAGGGAAAGGAAGGAGGTGGACGGCCGAGATTAGTCGGGCCGCATGATCGTGCAAAAATAGCACACCCGCAAGTGCACGGGTTGCCACTGAAATAGCGGCGAGTGTCGTGTTCTCCACAGGGACTAGACTGAGGCTACCGATGCTTAGCTAAAGCTAGGTCAATCGAAACTGGGGGAATACTAAACTAAAACAGCTACTAAAAAGACCAAACGAACTCTAACTCACACAGACGAAACGACGAACGACTAAACAAACGAACGAACAAAGAGCGACGAGACGAACGGCCGTACGAATGGACGTCGTACGACCGAACGAACAAACATGCACGAACTACAACGACTACAAGAATGAAGACACGACTACCGACTGACGACCTAACTAACTACCGACCGCGAGAAAGAAAGAGGGAGTCGAGAAGCACTGGGGGAGTCTAGAAGTAAGGAGGGAGTCGAGAGAGAACGAGGGCGAAAACGGTCGACGGCTAACTAGACGACGACGGGACACGACAACACAAAACAAACAACTACGACAAACGAGCGCACGACTTAACTATCGACAGACCGCGGAGAGAAGAAAGGAGAGAGTCGAGACAGCAAAGGGAAGGTTGAGACAGCACAAGGAGGGGAACGGTCGCCGGCTAGCTAATTCGACGAGACTCTCAAGCATACACATATACTACGCTAACAACAAGACAAGCACAGGACATCGATACACAGGAAGCACACATACTGACCAAACTACTAACATAACACAAATTGCACAGTTATCACAATAACATAAGTCAAATTAACAGGTCTCATGAACATATCCACTGATAACATCCCCATAGCACAGTGCATACATCTGAGTCACATCTCACAAACACATATCACAAATCAACAGGCAAAAATGAGAACAGTAAATGAGATGGGGGAATGGAGTGAACCGAGGACAGCAGAGGAAGCAGAGCAGAGGATGAGGCCGTCAATGAAGTGAGCCGAGGACGGGGTCAATGTCGCCGGAGGTGTCGGTGGAGACGCCGGCGGTGAAGAGGAAGAAGTCGAGGTGGCGGCGCTGATGAAGGCGGCTGCCGGTGAAGGGAGCAGTTGCGCAGAGGGGAGAGCTGCCGGAGGGAGTTGAGGTGAAGCCGAGGAGAGGCGGCGGCCGGAGTAGAGGGTGGTGGTGAGTGGCGGCGCCGAGGTAGGAGAGGAAGGGGGAGGAAGCAAAGGAAGGAGGTGGCGCGCGGGTGCTGCGGAGGAAGAGCAAGGAGGAGAAGGTAGCGGTGCGGTGGAGCGGCGATGTGGAGATGGGAGGCGGCCGGAGCTGAAGAAGAGAGGAGGGAGAGCAAGGCGGCGGCGGCCAAGAGGAGAGGCGACGGCACCGAATGGAGAACCGGTGGCGCACGGGAATAGGCGACGGAGGAGAAGTGGCGCGGGTGAAGAAGAGATGGCCGCCGGTGAGTTTGGCCCGGTCTCGCCGGCGGTGAGAGTGGAGGAGGAGGAGAGCACTGTGGGGGCTAAGGGAGAAGGAAACCGGGCTCACTTTTGGATCTGGGTGGCGGCTAGGGTTTTGTGGGATGGGGGGTTTCGGTGATTTGCGATTTAGCCCTCCAGAGTTTCAGAAATGACAGTCAAGTCCTTCCCCAATGTGATTCCTTTTGTTTTGGCCCTTAGAAGCTCCGATTTCATCGCCATTTGATCCTACGCATCCGTGACGGTGCGTATATCTGTACGGAGCAGTCCCGAAATGCCAAATTCGTTGTTTATGCGCCTCAATCGCGCCGGTCTGCGGAAAAAAGCACAAAAAATGTAAAATGATCCAAATTGAACAATTAAATATAGAAAAGCATGTAAATGATGATAGTTGGTCCCAAAATGCGAAAAATAATGGGGTAAAATGACGGATAAATATGTGTAAAAATGACGCATGTCACCGCACACGTGGCAACCACCGAGAGGGGGTAGGCGGGATGAAGCAGGTGGCAGGGATGGGCCGGGCGCATGGGACGTGGCTCCATCTGGGCCGTCCACGCATCGGCAGGAGGGAGGGGAGAGTTTTTAGAATTTTTATTTTTCTGATTTTTATTTTCAGAAAAGCCTAGAAAATTAATTATAGCTCAGAAAAATATGAAATAAATCCCAAAATTCCAGCATAATTCCCAGAAGCTCCTGGGAATATTGTGGACTTAATAAAAATATTTCCATCTAATGTTGGTATTTAATTTTCTTACTTAAAATACTTTTTAATTTTAAAAACAGATTTTAAACTCCTGAAAACTCAAAAAACCAAATAAAATCCAGATAAAGCCAAATAATTAATTTAAAGTAGGATTTTTATAGAAAAATCAAAATATCATTTTATTTAATAATATTTTTAGGTTTTCACTTAAAATACTTTTAAAATCCAGCTTTTTCAAAAACAGAAATCTAGGGCAAAACCAAATTTAAAATTTAGGCACAAAAGTACTTATTTTAATTTTATTTTAATTAAATTTTATTTAGTTATTTATTTTTATTTTAATAAAAAACTGGGCTGTTACAAAAGTCCATTAAATTAGTTTTGGTGATAATGATAAGTACATTTGTGAGAGTAATTTGTTTATTATTTATGATGTTGCCTAGTCTTACTTGGATGTGATAATGACAAATGGTTTTAAATAAAATGACAAATGCAATTGTGAGACTAATATGTTTATTGATTATGATATTACTTAGTCTCACATGGATGAAAAAGTGAAAACCATGAAGGTATGCATTCTACATCATATTTTTATGTCTTAATATATTCCTTGGATCTAAAATATAGTCTAACTTGAATATATGCATATGTCTTTATTATACATTCTTGTATGCACACATTTAGAGGGAGTTCGCTCTATGTTTTGAGGTTTCATTACTATTAATTCATGTTCATCTTTCCACATATTAAGGAGCATTACTTCAAAATATATCCCATGAGTATATATAGCTTGTGTAGTTCATATATACTCATAATCAGGTTGTCATCTAGTTTTCCCATTATGTGTTAATGATTGGATCATTAATGACAACTAGATAAATAAGCTTTGCTTTGAAAGCTTATCTTAGAGTATACAATTATTATGTATATATTGTATACTCGAAAATCAATTTTTATCTTATTATTTGTTGAGATTGTCATAAATTACCAAAAGGGAAAGATTATAGATCTATTTCTTCTATTATGAGTTAATGGTGAAATTTGGTAATTGATGACAATTGATCTGTGGACTAACATTTTTCATGAGTTGGATGAATAGGTTAGGCTCCACAAATAAGAATGACTTGGGATGAGTTTATGTATTGAAGATCATCAAGTCAAGATGTGAGAAGGAGATGACTTCATGAGTTGAAGGTCATCAAGAAGAAGATACATCATGAATTGATATATGTCCAAGAGAAGATGATTATGTGTTAATCATCAAGTCAAGTGAAGACCCCATCTTGTGTTGATGGAGTTAAAGAAAAGGATGTATCATGGGTTGATGCATATTAAGATAATGACCTACGGCAAAGGCATGACTAGCTAGAGCTAAGGATATGTTCCTAATCTTGTACCAGTCTTGGAGTTTAGTTGGAAGACCAGATTACTAGTATACGTTGTCATACTATTAAGAAGGGTCATGTCTAGTAGCTTGAGTCTCATCTTGTGATGATAGCTCAACCTCATCTCTTCTAGCTCTCCATGGCATGAGATTGTATTTGTGAATGGGTTTTGCAAATAGTTGAAGTTCATGTATTGAATGCTTGTAACATGGGACTATACATTGTGAATGTGTTTTATATGTCTTTGAAGTCCTTATTTTCTACTCCTTGTAGTATGAGGCTTATGTTTGCAAATGGTTGAAGCTCATATTCAATCATTGTGTCATGATTCTAAAAGTGTGCAAATGTGTTCCGCAATTTTTTGGGATTATGTTTGATCCTTGTGTGCATGATACTAAAGTTTACAAATGTGTTTTGCAAAATCACAATCGGAACTACCGCAGTGTACTCTACGGTATTACCGCTGAACAAAAGTACCAGCATTGAAATCATGGAACTACCATGTGCGTTGGTGGTCGGAAGACCTGTATGGTCGAGAACCAATGTGGTCGAGACTAGAGTGGTCGAACCAAGGTGGTCGAAGACCTGTGTGGTCGAAACCAGAGTAGTCAAGCCAAAGTGGTCGAAGACTAGCATGGTCGAACCAGCGTGGTCAGAACCAATATGGTCGAGATCAATGTGATCGAAACCAGTGTGGTCGGAACTGACATGGTTGAGATATGTGTGATCGAAATCAGCGTGATTGAACCGGTGTGGTCGAGATCTGTGTGATCGAAACCAACGTGGTCGAAACTAGCATGGTCGATCCAATGTGGTCGAAACTGACATGGTCAAAATCTGTGTGATCGAAACTAGCATGGTCAAAACCTTCGTAGTCGAGACTTGTGTGGTCAAAATTGACATGGTCAAACTGACGTGATTGATACAACATGGTCGAAAATCAATGTAGTGGTAGAGATTTATGTGATCAAAAATTGACGTAGTCGAAGATCGACATGGTCGACGTAGTCGAAGACCTGTGTGATCGATCCGGACAACGTGGTTAGAGATCAGTGTGGTCGGAGCCTAGCGTAGTTGGAGACCTGTGTGGTCGAACCAGACAATGTGGTCGGAGACCGATGCGGTCGGAGATCTGAGTGGTCGAACCATCTGACATGGTCGAGGACCAGTGTAGTCGATGATTGGAATAGCGAGCGGTACTACCAGCTCTGTGTGATCAGTCCAAACAGTGAGCGATACCACCGGCTCTGTGTGAGCGATACTTCTGAGGTGCGAAACTACCGGCTCTGTGTGAGTGATACTTCTGATTTGCGGAACAACCGGCTTGTGTAGTGGTACGTTTTTCAGAAAGACACTTGTGTGGATTCTTCTTGTCCCTGAGAAAATCGATTATTCTGCATGAGTGCTGTGGTACTTCCGATAATCGGTAGTACTGGACTTTAGCCATCGGAACTACCGAATTTGTCTGCAACGGCTAGTTTTCTGATTGCTGCAAAGGGGAGTGGAAGTACCGGTCGTAAGTCGGTGGTACTTTAGAAAATCCTATTTTTTTCAGGAGTTTTGCTTCCAACGGCTAGTTTTTGTGGTGTGTATATATACCCCCTTGTGACCGGTTGGAGCAAGGCTTGCTGCATCCCTTGACATTCCTTTGAGCTAGTGTGATGTGATCCTCTCAATTGTGCATGTGTTACACCTTGTGAGCAAGGAGGAAGGTTATAGGTTGCATATGTTGTATCTAAATGTGAATTGAGTATCCACTTGAGCTTGTGCATTGGTTGCACATGGTGAGAATCAAGCGAGAGGTTTGACTTGTTACTATTAGGGTTTACCGACTCCTAGACGACGTTGGAGGTGTCGTGCACGGTAATCTTCTCAAGAAGCTTGTGAGAAAGCTCGGCGAATTATGACTGGTGTGGTGCTCGCCATCTCCGGATCCGGATCCGACGACGAAGGACGGTGAGGGGATGACGGCGACGAGGAGGGAGGGAGCGGCGGACGGGAGTGAGAGGGGCCATAGAGGGAGGGAGCGGCGGCGCTTCAGGAGGGAGAAGGCACATGAGAGAGGGGGGAGGTAGTATACCGTTCCATAGTTTCTCTCTCTCTCTCTCTCTATGTGTGTGTATATGTTACAAATAAATTGTGAGACATTGATTTCTATTTTTTGCGGAAGATTTCTATTATTATTAGTTAATTAGAATTCATTTAAAAAATAATTAATGTTAGTAGAAAGTCCTAATAGCCGAGGGTAAGTGGTAACCCATTGGTTACCCTGTTCATCAAAATGCCGACAGTCAATGGATAACTGACGCTCTTAAAGACCTTCAGCCATTTATCTTGCCGACGATACCACATAAAAGCATTGGCCATTACACTATTTCCCGACCAAGCATATCCGACGGTAAATGGCCGACGGTGTACCGTCGGGCAATACGTTTTTCGAGATTATTCTTTGATGGCCGACGGTTTTTGCACTCTCAAGATAGATTAGATCCCTTGTAGTGTTTGGAACTCACTCAGATTTTTTTTTTTTTTGAAATTGTGAAAGTGTGTAGAGTACGTCGTCCTCAATTCTCAACTACATATTTGTCTAGAAAACTCTGTGGGTTAACCATACAGGAAGTAATGCACCATTTAATTAATCTTTAGTGGTCATTTTTTGTATGGGTCGTTCAACTGGAAGCTAGATCATTTCGTTCGGCCAGGTTGGTGACACAGTTTGCAACTTTGCACAGAGGATATACGTACCCAGAAAAGTGAGTTAAAACCACATTTAGCACTGTTTTATATCATATTTATAAAAATAGTCATATATGCACCGTATTGATAAAATATCGCTTCTGTCGTCCGGTGACTGAGCGGCAGCGCCCGTAAGGCGACACACGGTGTGACCGTAAAAAATTAATGGTTTTCGCTATCAATATGATGAGTGACCAATTCAACCAGCTTAGCACGTATTACTTGCGATATTTTACCTTGCCACATTGCCCCAAAAAAAAAAACCCAAGATTAACGCACGTGCGCACGTGCAGCTGAAGGGATCCCGTTCCATGTAGTAAAATTAAGGGAAACTATGGTGTGCAAATTATCGTCATTATCTTAACTGCAGTAGCAACAGCAAGATTAAGAAATTAAGAACACGATAAAGTTACTGTTATTTTTGCTTTTAGTTTTTTCAAAAGTTAAAAAATAAAACATCGAAATAAAACAATCTCTTAAAGCGTATTTTTCAAATAATTTTTTGAATCTAAAACTATATACGTCATACATATTGTCTCTGTCGTTCGCTACTGTGTTCAAAAGGTAAGACAAACACGATCAGTGGCAGCCTAAAAACACCTTAAAATCTTATGGAGTACGATTACCATCATTAAATTAGCTCGAGTATATTACAATGGTCATGACCTACATAATCGATCGATCAGCTAGCAAGCTAATTAACGCAGATAAAAAAGAGAGAGACGAGGTGAAAAAAAGAGACACGAAGCCGGCAAGCAACGCGTGCAAAAAGAACGGAACAAAAGCTGTTTGTTGTTTGCACTTGACGGCCGTGTTCTAATCCTTGTAGAGGATCTCCACCCGTTTGACGGCTACGACACACGGACGCGCCCAAGAACACGACGACACGCGCGGCGAGAAACCATGGGCTTCGCTGCGTGGCGTGGCGTGCGCGCGGCATCGATCTGTGATCTGTCCGTTGCTTGATGCTACCTACGCCTCGCGGTTTCCGCCGCCGCCGTCGTCGGTGGAATTGGAGGCGTTGTTGTCGTGTTGAGGAGGCAGAGGAGCTCGGTGAAGGCGCCGAGGATGTCCCTGAGGGAGTCGCGGTCGTTGAGCGCGATGTAGCGGAGGAGGAGGTCGTGGAGGCGGGCGCGGTCGGCGCCGCGGCGCGGGTCCAGCTCCAGCGCGTCCGCCATCTCCACCATGGACTTGAGGAACTCCGCGCGGGGGGCGTCCGTCGACACCGAGACTCGCTGCACTGCGTAGTCGTCCTCCTCGCGGGCGCTCGGGGCCTTGGCGGCGGGGGTGGCGCCGGCGCGCGCCGACGAGCGGACGACGCTCGAGAGGACGGACCTGCCGCCGTCGGACGCGGCGGCGTGCTCGGAGGAGTCGACGATGGAGTTGGACCGGCCGGGGGAAGCTAGGAAGAACCGGCGGCACGCGATGGCGGTGGACAGGCCGCCGGCGTCGGCCTCCGACTCGGAGTCGTCGGGGTAGAGCGGCGCGAGCTCGTCTAGGTACGCCGGGGACGAAGTCGACGCCGAGGACGGCGGCGATCCCGTTCCCACTGACGTCGACGCCGCCGACGTGGACCCCTCCTCGTACACCGCCTCCAGCGAAGGCGACGTCAGCCGCCGGCCACCGCCGGGGAAGCACCCCAGCATTGCGCCGCGCTCCGTGCTTCTTGGCATTCCTCTAATTAGAGAGAGGAGAGAGAAAGAGACAGGGATGGAAGGAGGCTGGTGTCCGCGCGTGTATATAGCGGAGAGGTTGAGAGAACAACGAAGGTGATTAAGGAGGTGATTAGCGGAAGAAGCCGGCCTATAATTGGGCGCAATTAGTTTAATCCCCGGCTAAGACAGGTCCTAATTAGCAAGAGCAAACGTGAGATTGCAATTAAGTGGAGCATCACTAGCTAATACCCCTGCTAATTAACATGGATTACAATGAAGTTTAATTGTACCGTTGGACTGTGGCAATCCTGCGGCGATAATTGGTTGCTTGAATCTGCTGCTGGTATGGTTATTTAATAAATCGGGCTTGCATCTTGCATGAAATGGACGGCTGGGATGCTTCGACAGATTTATTCATTAATGGGATTTTTTTAACTAACCGAATAAGATATCTGTGCTGGTGTCATGCTCGTGCATGGAAATGTCCAACAACTAAATGTGGAGTAATCGTGGAAAGTTTTAAATTGCAAAAGATTGAGAGTTTTGAGAAGCTAATATTTTGAGAGATATATTGAATCTTGGCGTGGCGAATTTCAAACTATCATTTGTTTTTAAATCTTCTAACTAAATAAATCAAATGCTCTCACATCCAAGTACCAAATAATTAATTGTTCAAAGATAGGTTAGATTTTGTTTCGAGAATTTACGATCTTGAAATATTTATTGAACATTTAGTTGATGATTTTCCAACACTCATTTATTTTTGAAATCTATAGAATTTAGTGTTTAAACAAATTCATTTATTTGTTTAGTCACATAATTTAGTTGAAGCATCCCAGTCGTCCATTTAATTCAAGATGCAAGCAAGCAAACCCGATTTATTAAATAACCATATCAATAGATAAACTTATGTGACTAGAAAAATAAATGAGTTTTTTAAACACTAAATTCCATATATTTTCAAAAAATAAATGTGTTGGAAATTCTTGAAACAAAACCTCTCCCAAATCTTATTAACAATTAATTATTCGGTCCTTGGATGCAAGAGCATTATTTATTTAGGTAGAATATTTTAAAATAAATAGTAGTTGAAATTCGCCAAGCTGCAAGCCAAGAAATCTTAGCTCTCAAATCCCTAAAAACCTTTTGCGACATATCTTTGCACAATTACTCCACATTTAGCCATTAGATATTTCCATGCATGAGCATACACCACCATATCTATCTTATTCGGTCAATTAAAAATATTAATGAACAAATCCATTGAAGCGTCCCTGCCATCCATTTCATGCAAGATGCAAGCATGAAGATCTGGTCTATTAAATAACCATATCAACATTAGATTGAAGGAACTAATTCTTGGCGAAGGATAGACATAGTCTAACGGTACAAACTCAAAAATAAATCCTCTTTTTAAAACATTAAATTCAATATAATTCAAAAATAATTGAGTGTTGTAAAATCACCAACTAAATATTCGACAAATACTTCCGAGATCGTAAATTCTCGAAACAAAATCTCACTTTGACTAATTAATCACTTGGTCCGTGGATGCAAGAGCGTTTATTTATTTAACTACAATATTTAAAAATAAATGATAGTTTGAAATTCGCCTAGCCAAGATTCAATATATCTTTCCGGATATTAGCTCTCAAATCTCTCAAAACTTTTCCAATATATACAGAGCACATGATCTCTAAGAAAAAGCGGAGCACATGATAATTAAGAGCACATAATTAAGAGCTGATATTCAAGTTCTTAGGTACATGCTCTTCGTGTACGATAATACGCCTGACACAAGAGGAAAGAACTAGAGATCACCGAAACACAGTAGATCTACTGAATTGAGCAGAATAGCACCTTGAAGACTCGAAATGGTTATCCCTTGGTAGCAATCAGAGAAACAGGAGGGACCAAGCGGTTTGTAGAGAAGCAGCCATGGTGGGAGCACCATCGCCGAACTGAAGACGACGGAAAAGGGGGCAGATTGAGTTGGAAATTTGGAAGGGAGGCGAGAAGAAAGACGAATGAACATGACGGGAAGCTGGGCGGAGATTATATAGAGGCAACATTTTGTAACGGCAGCATGCATAGTTGTTATTAATCCATTGGCCAGAGTTGCAGCAATAGACGTGTGGTTGAATCAGAAACGAACATATGTCAATCAAGAACGTTCGCCAGATGAAATGACGCTTGGCATGCAAGCCAGGTGGAGGCTACATGGTGATCGGTTCGGCTGAAAGCCTCGTGGCTTATGGCTGAAAACACTGTAGCTGGCTGAAAAAAGCACTGTAGCTGACAGAGGCTTATTTACCATAATTAAATTTAAAAAATTTAAAAATAGAAAAAACATATTAGCCCATCACGTATAATGTAAACAAATACGTGGAAAAAAAGAACCGGTAAAAAAACTCAAAAAAAACCAAAAGTTCAGAAAAGGACGAAATTTATGAATAGTGCAAAAATAAGCTGAAGCCAGAAGCTGAAGCCATATTGATCGGGGCTCACATACAAGAATGGACGCGTATATTATATATATAACATATAAACTAAACTAAAATTAATTGGTGCTAGTCGCATTTTATTAATGATAATCATATTTAATTAGCGCTAAGCATGGAACTGACAACCTGCCGTTGTTGGGGCTGTAACACCTGTCGAACTCTTGTAATGTGACAGCCAATATGGGCCTGTTTGGCAAAGCTCCACCAGCTCCAGATCCACGAAAAACAGATCCGGATCTATTTTTCCAAGCCAAACACCTCTAGCTCCAGCAGCTCCACCGTGGATCTGCTCCACCAAAACTATGGATCTGGCTCCAGATCCACCAAATCCATGGAGCACCTCAAGGGGTGCTCTGAAAACTCAGAGATTCGTGGAGTTGGGAAAAATTACCCACCATGCCACTGATTACACAAAAAACGGTTCGTTCTTTCTTTTTCCCGTCCTCTTCCCTCGCTGCACGCCGTTGCCCCTGGCCTCTTCCTCTGCCCCTGGCCGGCCGTCGCGCCGCCCCCTGGCCGGCCGCGCCCGCCCCTTGGCCGGCCGCTGCCGCCTCCGGCCATCCGCCTTCTCCACCGCTTGGCCGTCGCCTTCCTCGCCTCCCCTCGTCTCCTCCCGGGCCGATTTCTTCCTCCACCGCCGCGGTCTCCTCCTGGGCCTCCGCCGCCTCCGCCTCCTCCCGGGCCGGCGCCGCCTCCCCCGCGTCCGCCTCCTCCCGGGCTGGCGCCGCCTCCCCCGCCTCCACTCTTCTTCCGGGCTGGCGCCGCCTCCCCCGCCTCCGCCTCCTCTCGGGCCTGCGCCGCCTCCCCCGCCTCCACTCTTCTCCCGGGCCGGCGCCGCCTCCCCCGCCTCCACTCTTCTCCCGGGCCGGCGCCGCCTCCCCCGCCTTCGCCTCCTCCCGGGCCGGCGCCGCCTCCCCCGCGTCCGCCTCCCCCCTGGCCGGCCGCCGCGCCGCCCCTGGCCGGCCGCCGCGCCAGCCCCCCAGCCGCCGCTCCGCCTCCTCCTCTGCGCACGTGCTTCTCAGCGGGAGGAAGAAGAATGGAGCTGCTCCACTGACGCGTGGGGCCCAGGTGTAAGTGAGATAGAGAGGGAGGTGGAGTTGTACCAAACACTTTGACGAATCCCAGATCCACGATGGAGCTGCTCCACGGTGAATCCAACTCCAGATCCACCTTTTAGGTGGATCTGGAGCTGGTGGAGCTCTGCCAAACAGGCCCTATATGTCGACTATTCCGGGCTGATGAGCTCAAAGAGGGTTAGATTTATACTTTCCGAGGTTTTCACCGTACGCATGCATGGCATCAGATGCCAAAGGGTGGAATTTGTAATATCGTACTGATTGGTTCAGTAGTAACTAGTGGTAAGATGAACTGATGATCGGGCCTGTTCTTTTTTGCTGCGGCTTATGACTTTTAGCTGAAATTTTTGAATTTTAGCTATTTACGGTACAGATTATAGAGAGACCGATATTCACTTACGATTTTAACTGGTACAGATGTTAGGCTTTTAATGTGTATTACGTTTAACTTGTATACCTCGTCTTAAGAAAATATTCTGTTTAAAAGTTAGGCCCTGTTTGGATGGACTAGGACTAGTGATTAGATAGGACTAGTGATTAGCTGACTAGTGATTAGTCCAACCCTGTTTGGATCCACCGACTAATAAGTAGTACTATCTCAATACAAAGACTATTATACCCTTAACTTGTTGTCTGTTTCCGACGAGGGAGCGCGCCTACTTCGAGGTCTCCGCGCTGCAGGAGCACGGCCGCCTGTGCCCTATCTTGTGACTTGTGAACCACTGACGCTGCGCGTGCCGTTGGATTTTCACACGCGTCCAGAGCATCACATTGACTCTGGCATTCATCACCATGCAGCTTGTGATCGATGCTATTTTTTTCCATTTGCAAGTGGTGCATTAAACCGAAGCCTGCACTCTCCTGTGCTTTATGGAATACTGGAGCTGATGTCCTGCCCAAATAAATCTGATCCCCATACATGGTATATTGGCAGTACACAAATTTTGCACCCTTGCCACGATGAACAATAGTATACTCTCTTTTTTTTCCAAACCCTTGAGCAGATGATGGCTCGTGCCGGAAACGCGATGTATAACTCCAATGGAGTTGGATCCACGCCTGGATCATCCAGCCGGCATGCTGGTCCACTCCCGGCGTGAGATGCCGTGAGACGACCCAGCGCGAAGAAAAACCCGGCAGCAATCAGACAAACTGTCTCGATCTAGCCAGGCTCGGCCAACAGTAGGAGTACAAAAGTTCATACAGATGAAATTGTTCATACAAATTAAATTGTTCAAACACACGGAGGTAGCTACTGTTCTCTTCTAGCTATCAAAGCATCAGCAATATTGTCACGGAAAACGTTCATACTTTGGTCCTCATCTCCCAAATGAGTGTTCGCTTGCCTCTGTTGACGTGATGATGACTCCTGAAATGGCACGTAGTTTTCATCAAGATCACACATGTTGAAGTCTGGATCTACTATTTTGCTCTCTCGAATAAAGTTGTGAAGAGCCATACAAGCAAGTATTATTTTGCTTTGCTTTACCATTGGATAGCTTGGTAAGTCCAATAAAATCCTCCACTTCATCTTTAAAACGCCAAAAGAACACTCGATGACATTTCGAAGTGAGGAATGAGTAAAATTGAATACCTCCTTTTTCCCAGTTGGTCTTGGCCCTTGTCGATATTCAGGTAAATGATATTTGGTGCCTTTCTACGGCGCAAGATAACCCGGTCGATTAGGATATCCCGAGTCAACCAGATAGAATTTCCCTATGCAATGGTACAAATGCATTTAGTACAAAATGTAGAATAGGCATCTAAAAATATGGAGACAAGTACGATATGATGGCAACAAAGGTCTTTACCTGGTGGTGGATGTGGAAACTTGTCACCATATTTGCGTATGGCATCATTAAACACTCTCATATCATGTACCGATCCTGGCCATCCCGCGACAACAAAGGTGAACCTCATATTGAAGTCGCAAATGGCTAACACATTTTGAGAGGTATAGCCCTTTCGACTCACGTGTTGAAGAACCTTCGAAGCAGGCACCACAACAGGAACATGTGTTCCATCAATTGCTCCAATGCAATTATGAAAATATGGTGCAAACCGAGGAGCTTGTAATCTTGGATGAACCGTCCTAAATTGTGGATCTTTTGGCTTGATAATATCAGCTGAGAGCTTGTACAGACTATGCAATACTTCTTCGAATTTTCGACTAATTGTTTCTGTTGACCTCTGGAAACGATTCTCGACTTGTCTAATTGATTGTGGGGCACCAACCATCCACAAAAACATCGCTAAAGCCTCCACAGAAGACATCTTATTCGATGACTTCAAGCCATACGATGACTCAAGCAAGTTATGTAGGCTCTCAAATAAAGGCCTGCTCATCCTAAACATATTGAAGCAAGATTTGGGTTTTTGCAATGTTTGCCTAACCCAATCGTAACCAGAAACCTCAGGTTGCCTCATCTTAGCCTTGTTCATGAAAGATTCATAGTAGTACGTACCAATCATGCAAGCAATCGTACCATATCGCTGCATCTTCCTCCGATGAGCCAGTGCAAGTTGCTGTATTTCATCATCCTCATCACTGGATGAAACGTTGATCTACATCCAAATTTTAAATTAAAACGTATGTCAGATATGTACATGATAACATATAGTTTTGCATCCACACATTTGCATCATGGCCACATACGAAATAAGTGACAGATCCCAATAAAGACAAGTTCACAATTTATAATCCAGAAATTCACACACATGCAAGCTGATAGTCCAAAACAAGATAATAATAATGCAAACTGACAGGTTCAAAACGAGTTAATAATGCAAGCTGACACTTCAACACGATGTACTAATGCAAGGAACCTAAAGTTCTATGATTTCTCCACTTCAGTACTCAGTTTGAGTACATATTCTTCATCTGACACCACCTCTTTAAGTGCAAAAACCGTGCTTCATTGGTGCTGATGTTTAAAAAAATCTGGCGTTGCTCAGCTTTCACAAACAACTGACAAGCCATGAAATATTCGATAGTTTCTTCGGAAGCCCCACATTCAACAGCCAACTGTTGACATTTCTTCATAGACTCGGCCATTAGATCACCATTCAGCACCTTTTGAGTAGAAGCACTGTCAGCCTTCATACTTTCCGTAAGCTCTTTCATAACTTTAACCATAGGACTCTTTGTCTTCTTCATTGGACTAGTTGCTGTTGTCGCAGTGCTACTAGCCCTCTTTCTGGTACTAATGCTCATAGGGCTCCCATCCTGACCATCATCTTCATCGTCCTCTTCCATCCCATAATCTTCTTCACCAGGAATACAAGAGGATGAGCCATCCACAGCCACGTTACAGAACATTTGCTCAAGCTGATCCAGACATGTTGGGGGCCCCTTTCTTAACTTCTTCCATTCAGATTTATTCTGAGAAAAGTAATTAGACATGTATGAGCTACAATTGCAGAAATTGGAAATAAAATAATGATAGCAGACCCTAATTTACCTTGCATGTATCTTTCCAAAATTGGTTGTCATGCCACACAGAACCGTTTCCAGTCTGTTTGTTTAGCCAAAGCCAAAACTGGTACAACCTCTTGAGCTGATCCCACCTGTTTCTAAGTTGTTTTCTACTGTGACGCAAACCAACTCTTAGATAGTATTCCTCAGCTATTTTATTGTACCCTCTATTGGTCATGAATCCATTTGAGGTATTTCCAGCCGTCATTTGATCAAGGCATATGTCACAAAAAACTGAGGTGTTTTCTGAACACCAGTTAGCCTTATCAAATTGGCCATCCATCTATTACAAATAAAAAAGTTCAGATATCAACTATGAAAATACATACGATAATCATAGGACAATATCCTATGCATTTTTCAGTACTCGAAACACATAAGCCAACACTGTATCAAAGAATTCAAGATTGAAGTGCACAAGCAAATTGATGGCTGCAAGGTATACAGCTCATGACAAGATCCTTTGCCTTTGCCTTTCATTAAGCAAAAGGCAATTGTAATATGTTCAAGCTTTATGCCCAAGACCACTACAATCTACTATGAAGCATCCCACAAGGAGTTCAAACCCCAGCTAACTACTATCAAAAATGTATCGTGTAGTTGGGGCTAAAGGAGTTGTGGATCAGAATGCCAGGAGATACTCCGTGGGGACTTTATCCGATGGGAGACCAGCAGTTAATTACTCATACTCGAGCGCTAACACTCCAGCAAGAGCAGGTAATTCTTTTGAGATGGTGTTGTCATACTAAATTAGTAGGAAGGATTTGTGGCTATTGTACCTGGAGTTCACAATTATGTTGTCATTGTTGCAGCTGGTGTGCAAAGGAAACTGGGGTTGTGTCATCAGTCAGATGAATATAGACTACTTTCTTTTCATACAGTCAGTTTCTACCATTTCAGTGACTCAAGAATATTTATTCTCTGTTGCAGGCTCCAGAGAGCAACCATAAACTGACAAAGGTGAACGCTATGAATCAACCTTGGTCCAGACCACCAACACCACCAGTAAGGAGCAATGGTGAGTATTATTCTGAACATTCTGTAGTGGTATACTTGAAAAGATCTTGGTTGCCACCCTGGAATTTTCATGCGTACATCTCTAATTAGCATTACTTGTTTTGATCCTTCTGTAGGAAATTACCTCGTTAAGGACCAGAGCCCTCGTGGACCTGACATTGCTTGGGCTGACAACGGGCCCCAACAGGGTGCCTGGGTTGGCTTCCGAGAAGTTTCCAGACCTGAAGGCGAGAACTCATGGGAATATCGTGAGGCGGCCCTTGCCCAAACCCCAGCTAACTACTATCAAAGATGCATATGAAATAAGTACTATACAAACTATGTAATAGTAGCCACTCAGCATCAACTATGAATTGAAAAAATGAAAACACAGCAGGTATGGAAAATTCCTTACAGTAGGGTCATCCTGAAAAGTTTCATCTTCGTCTTCTAGACCATCATTTGCATCATCCGGCACTGCATTGCCTTCAGTCCCAAAATCAGCAGCGGGGTACCGAGCCATGCTGCTATTCCCACCAGCATCAGTGTTTGGAGGAGCCCGAGTACAAGGACCAGCAGAGGCGGTGGTCCGTGGAGGCCAATTACCGGCGACAGCAGAATTCGTGACTCGAGGAGCATGAGTTGCAGAGGCGGATTGAGAAGCTTGTGCAGTTGAAGCTCCACGTGCGCCTCCACGGCCACCTCCACCTCCACGACCACCTCCACCTGCACGGCCACCTCCCCGGCCACCTCCAGATGTGCGAGGAGCGCGGAACGGCGCCCCGGCGTTGGCACCTCTGCCTGAACCAGTGTGTGCAGACGAGACGCGACGTGAGTTGCTCGATGGATGACTGCCAGTACCTTCATTCCCGCCGCCAATATCCATAGTGACTGGATTCAGTTGCTGAGCCTGCATGACGTCTTGGAAGTTAGGCATACTTGGGAAATCCTCTGCGTCAATGTTGAGGTCGAGGTTGGCGACGTCGTGGCGCTCGTGCCGACGAGCCTCGCCGGGCCCAATCAGCGAGCTGCCCACTTGCGACGAGGCGAAGAACTCCATGCCACCTCCATTGGCAGGAGGGACCACTGAATCGGACTGAGAAAAGTAGTCGAAGCCCGCCCCTGGATCCATCGCTCGGGGAAGCTCGTCAGTGCCGGCGACCGGAGGCAGGTCGTCCTCTCCTCCTCGGGGGGCGCGGCCGTCGGCAGGTCGTCCTCGGTGGGCGCGGCCGTCAGGAGGAAGAGCGGCGGCGCGTCGCGACTCCAAGGAAGGGCGACGCCGTGGGGGATGTACCGCCGCGGCAGGCACGCGCAACGGGCAGCGGCGGCGGGGGAGATGAAGCGGCGGCTGCGGGAGGGAGGGGAAACGCCCGTGCGCGTGGAGGGTTGGGGGAGGCGCGCGCGTCTGGAAGAGGAGCGAAGCGGCGGCTGCGGGAGGGAGGGGAGGCGGCGGCGGGGGAGATGAAGCGCGAAGGCGGAGCGAAGGGGCGGCTGCGGGAGGGAGGGGAGGCGGCGGCGGGGGAGATGAAGCGCGAAGGCGCGCGCGTCTGGAAGAGGTGCGAAGCGGCGGCTGCAGGAGGGAGGGGAATCGGCCGTGCGCGTGGAGGTTTGGGGGTATCGGTGACTTTTTCGCAATCGGGTAGAATTTTAGTCCTCGTTAGCTGGGTTTGATGGACTAGTTGGCTAACAACTAGTTGAGACTTTGGCTAAACTTTAGCCCACCCATTAGCCCTCCTGTTTGGATCCTCAAGGGCTAAAGTTTAGCAACTAGTTGTTAGTCCAAGGGATCCAAACAGGCCCTTAGATACTATAGCAAAAACTAAAAACCAGTCAACTTTTGACTTGCCGAACAGACGCATGCATCCAACTCTGAATGAAAGTTCAGAAAGTGAACAATCGACCGGATCTCAAGCAAAAGTGACCAAGACTACGTAGTAACCGTACGTACGTGCGTACGTTCTCTTTCCATCGACCACAAGCAAGAGGACGCACGCACAGCATGCACGAGTGTCCATGATATACCAGATGACGTACGTACGAGCCAGACTACGTACGTACCAGCGGCTCAAGCTCAGGAGACGCATGTATTAAGGCATTCCTCGGTTAGACTAAAAAATAGTATTTTATAACTGAAATTACATTGTATCTGGTTGAAATTGTACACTATAACTGAATGTGATTTATTTAGCATAATTAAATTTAAAAATAGAAAAAAATATCAGCTCATCACAGACAACGCTAACGAATACAAAAAAGAACCGGCAAAAAAGCTCAAAAAATCTAAAAATTTAGAAAAAGATGAAATTTATGAATAGTAAAAAATAAACCAGAATTCAGAAACTCAAACCAAAATGAGCGAGAGAGAATATGGCCGAAATCTCTGCTTCTCCTACGTACGCATGGAAATAATGGGCGGCAGAAAAGCTAGGGCTGTAGCCGCGTTGCTCGTGTGCGTAGGCACGCAAGTACGTGAGCGGTAGCGGTCGTGGTCGATCGATGCGTGTGTTCGCACGTGTGCGTGCATGTGATCGTCGTCTGCCTTTCGCTCGCCCGTCTCATCCTATGTAGTTGGAGTGAGTGATGACAGATTGATTAGGGCCGGCGATCCCAAGGTTTAGCTATATTTTAGTTCATGTTCTTTTAGGCTTTTCAATAATTTTTATCTTTAGCGATTTTAGGGGTAATTATTATTTATTAAATTAATAATTCGTAGTTAAAACCTATAAAACGCAATTCAAAATAACATACCCTAAGCTAACCGCGCTGGTCGACGTAGCCACTATACTAGTGAGCCAGCCTGCAGCATCGGATCATCGAACGCACGCATTGATTGATGTAGCTCACGCCATTGTATCGATCTCATTAAGGGCAGCAACAATCATCTAAATTTAAAACTATTGAATTAGAGATCTAATGATTTTTTTTTAGAGAAGAGATTTTTTTTGGGGTGAGAGGAGGAAGAATTTGTGACCGTTGGATCTCTAATCCAGTGGTCATAAATTTAAATAGTTATTAGAAAGAAAATATCTAGATGATTTTTATCAACACCTATCAACTCAACTCAGCCAAACTCGAGAGAACAAACATGGGTGCGTGCAGGTCGCGTACCGGTTGTACTAGTACTATGGCCCCGTTTGGCAGAGCTCTAGCTCTAGGAAATCTGTAGATTTCCTAGAGCTGGTCATCTGTAGCTCTAGGAAATCCTGGATCTAGAGTTGCAGGCATGTTAAGTGCATTTACATGACTCATTTCATTTTATATTATATATTAAATAAAAATATTTAAATCACTTTAATTTAGTCAACAAACTACAAATCCAGCATAGATCTCGGAGCTAGAGCTGTGCCAAACGGGGCCTATATACTAGCGAGATGCCGAGATCATGGCGAATTCACGTGCTATCTACGTACGCAACGCGCTGATCACATCGTCAGGCCGGCGCTGCTCTGCTCGGCCGCTCCGCTCCGTGCCGCAATTTCGTCGCGTCCTACGAAAACCGCCGTGCTGTCTACTGCTCTTCACGGTCGCGTCCTACGAAAAACGCCGCACGCATGAGCGACATGTAAGCCGAGTAGGAGTGTGTAATACCTGGGCCGGCATGGCCCAGCCCGGCCCATGTCGTGCCACCTATAAGAGAAATATTGAGGAGGGAAGAAGCAAAAGCCGGTTTTATTTCCTCCTGCTCACCTTGCTGCAGCTGATGCTTCCCCTCACGCATTGCTGCCGCCACCACCGTTAGCCCGCCAACGCCGCCGCTCGTCGCCCCGTCCTATGTCGCCGGCGCACCGCCGCTCCACCGCTTCACCCTACTGCGCCGCCATCACCGTCCCCAGCCCGCGCGTGTTGCAGCCGCCCACGCACACTGTCAGCAGCCGCCAGCACCGCCCCCTCGCTCGCGCCTTCCCTCATCGCTCGCTGCCACTCCATGGGGTGGCCGGAGGGGCCAGCCGACTACGGGGAGGAAGGAGGAGGGCCGGTTGTGGGGGAAGAAGAGGAGAAGGCCAGGGCGTTGCCGCCGCAAAAAAGCAACAGAAAGAGGGAGCTGTCGGCGTGGGAAGAAAAAGAGAGAGGGAGGGCCGGCGTGAAAAGAAAGGAAAGAAGAAGGAGTGCGGTCGGTAAGAAAAAAAAGAAGGCCAGGAGACCGGCCGAAGGAAAGGAAAAGAAAGAAAAGGAGAGAGAAGAAAGGGAGGAAAAGAAAGAAAGAGAAGAAGAGAGAAAAGAAGGAAAAAAAAAGGGAAAGTCTGATTTGCGGCCAGGTCTACCTGATCCGACTGAGAAAAAGGAAGGCTATCCTGATCCGATCGCTCGGGGCCAAGGTAACGCCTCGAAAACCATTCTCCCCGTTTAATTACCGAGTCGTGCACAGATTTATATGCCGATGCTTAGAGTGGCTACAGGGGACCGTTTAGGTATCATTCATTAGTGTGGATACCTAATTCTACAAACTAGTTAGGCATCGGGACTATGGGGAATTGTCCGATAGTACAGGATTTCAGTAGATTGAATTGAACGTTACAGTGGTGTTATTTGCTCATATGTATTGCATGAGTGATGAAATGAAATAATTGATGCTTGCTCAGGTGGCGGTTTGAGTTTGGTGCCATCTGCGCATCGTCCACCAGGTTAACAGGCAAGTGCAGGGTAGAACAGTAAATTGTGGTGAATGTTTATTATTTGGGTTTCCATGCTATGATTTACAGTATTTGTGAGATGTATATGAATTGTGCTAATCATACCTCGATGAGTATCGCTTATGATTGGACATCCATATTTGAAGCATATTGCATCATGCAAATGCATAAGAGCCAGGCCGGTGAGAAAGTCATGACTAGTCTGGAGTGCTCTTGAATAAGAGCAAGATCGGTGAGAAAGTCAAGTGACTATTCCGGAGTGCTCTGGAGTAAGACCTACAGAGGTAGGCAATTGAGTGGTCCATCGACAGGTGGACGCTTCGCTATACCGGTATCAGCTACAGTTATAGGTGCATTACAGATGCATTGCATTGCATTTACAGGAAATAAACAGGTGATAGAGAGGAAACCCAGAGGTTCTGGGTTACAGCTCATAAATGTGATTTGGTGGTTACCGATGCATTACAGATGCATTGCATGAAAGTAACAGAGAAAGTGATACAGATACAGAGTGGATGTATAGGTTACAGTTACAGGGTTGATTTACAGTTTACAGTTACAGAATTAATTTACAGCTTACAGTTTGAGAAATTGATTGGATTGCTAAAGTGATGTTACTGTTTTATCGTGTGCTTGTTGAGTCTTTGGATTCACCCTTGCTTTAATGTTGTTTTTATAGGAATATGTTGAAGGCGACATGCATGGGTGGGAGTAGCACAGTCGTTCACGTACCACTGTGATTCACAAATCATCTACAGTTGACACATTTACTCTTAGGTAGTCTAAGTGTCTTTTTTGGTAATTATCAAAGTTATATCTCTGTTGTGTTTAGTGTCAAGTGTACCGGCTTTTGTCATCTGGTTGCTATTTAAATAAAATAATTGCTTCGCAAAACCAGCGGCAAAAGTTGAAGTTGGTAGCATTATAGAGTAGGTGGTAGCACTTTGGGCTCAGTGAGGAGCCGGGGTGTTACAGAGTGACGAGCCAGCGATCGCTAGCTGCTCGTGAGACGCGATGCGCTTACCGCGAGGACGTCGCTGAGCCTCGTCTTGTCCTCGTCGCGCTCCGCCCGCGCGGCGTTCAGACCGGCCACGCGCGCCTCGATCGCCGCCGCGTCGCTCGGCTCCACTGCCTGGTCGCCCGCCGAGAATGCCGTCGCCAGGGCCGTCTTAGAGGGGAGGGCAGTAAGTGCGACGGCCGGGGGCCCATGCCACAGAGGGGCCCATGAGTATATGTATATATATAGTACTTAGTATATGTATTTGACATATTCAAATGAAAATTTAAAGGTCCATACACTTAGCATAAGTCCAGCAATCAGGAATTAGCTTGCCGTCGCTTCCTATTCTGATATTAGGCTATTCTCGATCGCCGACCGATCCTGATCGATTGATCGTTTCGCCTCCCTATCGCCCAGCCCAATCGCCAGACGCGGCGACGCCGCTCGTCCGCATGCGACGAGGGATGGGCCCCACACCCCCACGAGCGGACGACGGACGGCTGGACAGGATCACCCATCACCGATCAAGTTTCTTAAAAAGCACTGAAGCATTATTTTTTATTTGAGGTAATCATAATAGTTATTTTACCGTTCTTTTAGTTTGTTTATTGTACTATCGTTATCTTTTATGAACTAAACATATGTTGCAAGTTAACTCTTATTAGTAGTACTATATACTTTATTAAAAAATTAGATTGCTGGATCCTTGCCGTCTTACTTGCCCAAGGGCCCTTGAAATTGTTGAGACGGCTCTGGCCGTCGCCTCCAGCGCCTCCCTGGTCGTTATCTTTGTGTCGTCCACCACTCCGCCACCGCCGCCACCACCACCTCTAATTGTTGTGGCGCCGGTGGCTTCATCCTGCTGCAATGTACTGGCCCACAGGCTGCACACGTACGAACAAACATGAAGGCCCTCTTGCCTGCACTGTCCAGCTGAGTACATGCGATCGAATTCAAGAATTAGTCAAACTGGTAGTGACATTGGGAAATCTATGAAATTGGAAAGGTGTCTAGAAGTTTCAATGTGGGAATTGTAGATTGAACGCTCGCATTGTCAATGGAAAACTCAATTGTATACCTTATTGAACATTGTCTGTGTTACCATCCCTGATAGAGCTTTGGAATAACAGGAAGCACAATATAATTCGCAGTGTTACAATAATATGAGTTTGGAAGTAACGCACTCCAAACGCATGTATCCAGGAGGGAAACAGTACTGACCACCCAGCTAATATATATAGTAAGGAGCTTTTATTTTACAGAACTACCATATTAAGGAGCACTTTGCCGTACTAATTGCATTTCATCCTCCTTCTGGAGCCATTCCACGATTGAGCCCTTTAGCCTGTCAGGTGCATGTGCAATCCACAGATCGAGGAAGTCTGCGGACATTTGTATCCATCTCTCTTGCGTTTGGTAGTGGCGTCGCTGGATTACTGACCTCATGTTCCCGGCCTCTCTAATCTGCTTCGGCGGCATCTTCATCAAGCCTGTCTTCTCAACCTCAAGGTATGCAGTGCCATGTTTCGACTTCCAGAGCATCTGATATGCCGTTGCTTCAGCCTTTTGGTAAAGGCAATCTATTGCCTTTGGCAGCGTGACCTCGTCAAGTTGTTCTAGGCTAATATTTGTGTGCATGCTACTCTGCTCTTCCCCGTCGATTACCTCGATCGCAGAACTCTCAACAGCAGGCATTAGGTCTTCTGAAGAGCCATGCGGTGAGATGCCGAGCCCAAGTTTAAGATGTGGCAATTCTTTTAAACAACTCGTTTCTCCTTGGACGATTGTACTCCTCTGCATGTTGTACTTTGACAGTGGGATGTGGCATTGCAAGGACACATAAATAACTGGTTCTAGAGAAAAATTTGATAGTTTTAGTGTGCTTGCCTTACTGCTACAGGACTTGGGCTCATGTTGCTTGCAGCAGTGTGGGTTTGGGAGAAACCACTGAGTCGCAGTGCTATGAAGACTGTTCCAGTGTTCATTGTCACTAGAATCAACATATGGCACCCAGGTGAAGTCCTGTGTTGGCAGCTGCGTGAGTTGTCTCCTAACAGCTTCAGCCGCGGACTTGAAGTGAGGGGTGACCAGCTCTAAGCACTTGATGGTGATTCCAACTATGTCCATGCTTTCCGAAAGCTGTAGAGTCAAGGCTAGATACAAATTTTTGTCTGGCGCCTTGTTGTCTTCGTAAACGAAGACAAGCTTGGCCTCCAGCCCACGCTCTTCGAAGCTAATTGGGGGCCGGACCCAGAACAGATTGTATTGACTTCCCCGGACAATTCTATACCGTAGCTCTTTGCCGGCTAGAAGGTGCCCAATGAGAGGATCGAAGAACATGTACTGCCGCGGTGTGCCGCCGAGCTCCACGAACCTGAGGAACTCACCGGCACCGTCTGCGAACCACTCAAACCTTCGAACGGCAGAGCTACTCGAGATGTTTTTGTTATCGCGTTCCAAGAATGAGAAGACGAATGACTTGGTGGCATGAGCCAGCCGTCTAGGGAAAGAGGAGTTCCTTACCTTCTGCTGCTCCTCCTCGTCTTCCGCAACACGCTGTTTGTACTGGTGCAGCGTCTCCTCACACTCTTCAGTGGCACGCTTCAGCTTCTTGCGCCAACGCAAAAGCGACGCATCGTTGATCTGCCACTTGTCGGATGTATCAAGAACAGCCTCTAGCTTGATGTGCGCCATCTCCAATCTCTCTATATTCTCCTCGTCTGATTCGCATCCGCGCTTCTCAATCAAACCGGATACGATTTGGCTCGCTATCTCCTCGGCAAGCGCAGAGCCGATCCTCTCCGCCATAAATAAGGATTCAACGACTTGTGGGATTCCTGGAGAGGAGAAAGTAATTTATATATACAGAGCATTCCTATAAACACCCTCTCGTAATACTGCTGGTGTACGAGCATGAGATTTTTGGGTTTAATGAGTGTACGACAAATCTCACCGCGTAATAGCTGTTTTTGATAGGCAAGACGAGGAGGAGGATTTCACCGGGTTAGATGAGGACTCTAGAGAAGAGATACAAGAACAACGCTGTAGTAATGGGTTGGTAAAATCTTTCTTTTGGAAGATCATAAGCCAAGACTGAGCGAAGCTGTAGTAAGAACGTACCAGTGGTTGAACTTCATGAAAGTTGCGGAGAGAAGTAGAACGTAGAGGAAGGGGATGGAGATAGTGATGTCCAAGAAATAGCGAGAAAACTACCGAATCAACGAGAGCCTTTGCTTGTGGAGAGAAGTAACGTAAGAGGAAGGGGATGGAGAGAGTGATGTCCAAGAAATAGCAGGGAAAGTACCGAGTCAACGACAGAGCCTGTTCGGCCAGACTTTTGTTTGGCCTTTGCTTCCACCTGCTACGGTTCCTAATTTTCGAACGGTGTATTTTCTAAGATAAATAGAGTCAATAAATAAAGTTTATAAATAGATTATAGTATAAATTATATCAAATTCAGCTATATTGGTTAAAATTATATGCGACTTTTTTCTACATACTGCCTCTCATAAATAATTCAGAATTCAAAAATTTCAGTAAAAAATAAGAAGCCACAGCTGAAAGATCCCATCAGCTCACAGCTCAAAGAGCCCATCAGCTAAATCGTACAGATTACTGGACTTGGATTGCTATCAATTCAGTCAAGGGAAAAAGGAGTATACTTTTTGACAAAGAATAGTGAGAACTGTAAATGAATAAATGTTCCACTTTCTTTTTTCTTTTGACTAATTCGTTTTAGTCAAAACGAAATGGTTTGAGCTGAACTACAACCTCTAAATTCCCGTACTAAACGCTACCTTGGTAGCGAAATCAATGGCATCATTAGAAGAGAGCTTTTTTAGGTATCTTAAAATAAATATAAGTCGTTCAATTTTTATGATCCAATAAATCATATTAGTTAAAATTTAGTTATACTATCACTTATCACTTGTAATACTAGGAAAACCGCCGTGCTGTCTACTGCCCTTCACCGTCGCGTCCTATGAAAAACGCCGCGCACATGACATGTAAGCCGAGTAGGAGTGACGAGCCAGCGATCGCTAGCTGCTCGTGAGACGCGATGCGCTTACCGCGAGCACGTCGCGGAGCCTCGTCCTGTCCTCGTCGCGCTCCGCCCGGGCATTCGCGTCCGCGTCCGCGCGGCGTTCAGACCGGCCGCGCGCGCCTCGATCGCCGCCGCGTCGCTCGGCTCCACCGCCTGGTCGCCCGCCGAGAACGCCGCCGCCTCCAGCGCCTCTCCGATGGTTATCTTCGTGCCGTCCACCACTCCGCCGCCGCCGCCACCACCACCTCCAATTGTTGCGGCGCCGGTGGCTTCATCCTGCTGCAATGTACTGGCCCACAGGCTGCACACGTACGCACAAACATGAAGTTAGAGCGCGGGCGCGCGCAAGAACATATTTACCTGGCCGACGACGAACTCGGTGACGATGCGGCCGCCGGGGACGCGGGTCTCGGCCACGGTGACGCCGTGCTCGGCGGCGGCGTCGGTGGCCTCGCCGCTCGTTGCGCACGGCCGCTGACTGCATGACGGTGGTGGGCCCGCCTCTGGGCGTCCACCCGAGCACGGCGCTCTCGGCGACCTGCATCGTGGCCGCCTCCTGCGGCGCGATGGGCGTGCCGGCCAGCTCGCCGCCAACGTTGAACACGTTAGTCCTGTTCTAAATACCGTAGCTTTTGGTCGAGAACTTGAACGACTAAATATGATAGTTTTTTTAAATAGTTTATGGAGATAGTTTTTTTGAAACGGTTTATTGATATTCAATTTGTCCATACAAGTGTTCGTGTTAAAACCAAAAACCATCAAATCATAGGTCAATGACTTCTGAAAATCAACACCAAAAGTAATCCCTGTTGGCACGCGTAGCTGCTGCAAGCCTACAACGTAGTGAGTGACACAAAGTCACAGATGAGGCGGAGGAAGAAAGCGAGATGGCTTGTGCGTGCCAGGGACTTTGCAGCTTGCACACGGGCTACTGTCTTCTTAGTTTCGTCTTATTTTATTTTTTCCCTTTTATTCTTTTATATTATTTATAATAGTATTTTTTATTTTTAATTTAATTATATAAAAAAATTAACAACCACTGCAGTACAAAATATTCAGAAGCCCACGGCTTGTAAAAGTTGCACCACGGCTTCATCTTCATGTGGTCAGCTGTCATCCCACCATGTCAGATGTCACCGCGATGCAATTCCCGGGCGTGCAATGGAAGCTCCAGGATATGCATCACCTGGGTTGACATTCTGAAACCAAAGTCGGAGCAGGACAGTAATTGTGATTTCGAGAGATTTTCAGCTGCTGGACAAAAAAAAAGATAGTTTAGATGATAGGCTATAGCCGCGGTGCTATATGGGATTGATCTCAGCCTTTTTTTTTAAGGGTAATACTAGCGTCCGAACGCGTCCGAACATTCCATCCGGACGTTAGCAATGAACACTCAGCTATAACATTTTTCGTCTATGTATGCAATATTTTTCCTCTATATTTACATAAAAAAGAACATGTGAGTTTCTATCCATAACATTTCTCATCCATATCTGCAATATTTGTCGACCATATATGTAACAAAAAACAAAGAACGATGTGAGTATACACATCATACACTGCGGTACAATATTCTTAGATAATGTGTGTAACAATTGTAATCACCTTATGCAACAAAATATGTGATACAAAAGTCGATGTTGCATACATAAAATAAAAAATGTTACAATAAAAATATGGACAAAAAATGTTGTAGCCATAGGCGAAAAATGTTGCAAATATAGACGAAAAATATAGCAACCGGGCAATTAATATTTAATCTCAAAATTTATGTATTTTTTCTATGAAGCAACAAAGTGTATCTTTTGAACAATTCCTAAATATTTATTTCCTACAGGATTCAACAAATCACATCTTTCTAATCTAACCTTTTTTTCTATTTAAGTATTTTTAGAATCCTACTAATCAAAGAGGCCCTTAGCAAGGCAGTGAGGACTGACGGTAGATGTTAAAATGAAACAAAAGAAATGGACCAACATAAACAAAACAAGCAAGATGATCTATAAAAAGCATACTTATTATAATCCTCATGTGATCATTTGAATAGAGTAAAAATTTGTACAAGACCGAAGGCGAACACGAAAAGAAACAGCACAGATGCTCAGCTCTCGGGGGCGCACTTCCGGCGACCTCCCAAAAGTTTCTACTCATCATCGCCGTTTATAACAGCAGCAGTAGCTTGCTTCCTGCCTCACCAGCGCTTGTGGCCACCGTGGTGGTGGTGGCCGTCGCCGCGCTCCCTGGACCGCCGCGAGTTCCGCGGCTCCTCGTGCGCCTCCCGCTCCCGCTCCCGCCTGGAGGACGACGATGGGCGCCTCTTGAAGTGCTGCTCCTCCTCGCCGTGGTAGTCGCTCGCCGCAGGCCTCCGCCTCTCCTCCTCTGCCGTGGCCGCCTCCCGGGGGTGGTGGTGGCGGCGGCGGTCGTGGTCCTCCGCCGCAGCGGCACTCTTCTTGGAGGAAGAGGACGACGCCGGGGGCTTGTCGGAGGCGGCCCTGCGGCTGCGCTTGCCATCGGAGGGGTTGCCGTCGCCCGGGAAGCTGATGCGGGAGAAGACGCTGCCCTTGGACTTCGACCGCGGGTCGGCCGCCGGCTTCGCGTGCTCGGCCTCGTGCCCCGACGGGGGCGGCGGCGGGAGGGGCAGATCGTCGTAGCGGTCGGAGGAGGAGCGCTTCTTGCCGGAGCTGGAGGAGCGGTGCGGGGAGCGCCGCGACCGCCGGTCGGGGCTGGGCGGCGGCGCGCGCTCCGACCTGCCCGGCTGGGACCTCGACCTCTGCAAAAGAACCAAACATGGGACCACAAGTCAGACTAATGCATAGACCCTTTCCTGACCAACGGATCCAAATCGTACGTCCAAGGACTATTCTAAGCTTCGCCCCGGCGGAATCTACGCATGAACATTTTGATTGCCCTGGGGAGTTGGGCATCGTAATCTTTTTCTTTTTAGAAAAAAAAATACATATCGTCGCTTAATATCGCATCGCTGGTGCTACAAGCACTTTTACCTTTGCATTGTAGTTATATACTTCCTACCTACATCAGGCATTGTGAAGTGCGGTAACTAAAGCCAGAAGGAAAATAATAAAAACATGTTTTCTTTTTTTAAAAAACAAATAGGGAAACAAGCTAAAGAAAACCCATTTAAGAACAATCCCAGCCCAAAGAAAAATAAAATAAATGAAGACATATGAACAAAAGTTTCTCTCCCATACGGATGCTATTCTGTAACCCAAAGCACGACGAGCCCAGGAGAGCAACCTGGGAAAAAAAATGGAAAGCAAGCGAAGGAAACGCTACGAACAGGCATGGCAACATGGCATCGCCACGCAACTCGGGACGGCGACTGCTTCCGGTGACCCCGAGCAAATCCGCCTTACCGGGATCACCCAAGAACACCGCGCAATCGCACGGCGTTCAGCGCTGTAAGTGCACGCGCACAGAGGAATATAACAGAGTGCCTTTCTTGTTCGGTAGTATCAGAATCGACCGTGCAAAAGGCATCACTCCATCTACTCCTCTTCCACGTCCTGTCTAGTGCTGCTGCCCACACGTTTACCATGGAACTGAAAGTAGTACATGGTTTGCAGGATAATAATAGATTGACAGGAAAAGACATACAGCCTTCGGCCTCATCGAGGTACTATCGTCAATGGCTCCTGGTGACTCCCTTGCTTCCCTACGAGACTCCCTGTCCCGCTCTCGCTCCCGCTGCCTCTCCCTGTCCCTGTCCCTCTCGCGGGAATGTTCACGCTCCCTCTCCCTGCAATACAACAGATATCATCATCGCGAAAGCTCAATGAAATTGGACGACTGAAGCGGCACATATATGACAACTGAAACATCCAGTTTAGTATAAATAGCCCAGGTTCTCATGATATACTAACATTCCAACTGCTAACTCTTCAATACTTGAAGAGATTACGTAAATCATACAAGGCAACAGGGTACTGGGTTAATAGAAAGTACTTCATGAAATGCCCTCTTCTTTTCAGTCATGACGACTAGCATAAAAAGGCAAACAAAAGCATGGAAAAAGGAGAAAAGAAAGCATTGGCATCAAACTCTTGTTGCAGACTGAATTGCACAACCTACTGTCCCACTTCAGGCTCCTATAAATGAAGATTCGTCCAGCAGGTCCAGAACTCAGTATCCGTTAAAAGCGTTCTAGTAATTTTCACAGAAGCTAGGGATGAAACCGTGGATGAGCTTTCAGAAATATGGACTTTCATGGGACAAGTGTGCGCTTTAGGGACACAAGTGGTAAGTTAAAACTTAAAAGCCAAAATGAGCTCTCTTTTTTTCCAAAGCACATTAGGGGATGACCCCTTATACAAGAATTTACGAAGCCCCTGCAGAGGGTAAACACAAAAGAAAAAAATCACCCAAGTACCCAACCAATTAGACAGCCAAAATGACTAGCGTGTCTAACAGGATCAAGTTGACGGACATGATAGATTATCAAGGTTATGGGCCTAAGTTACAGAACCACAACTCCACAAGCTTAGGGGCGTTGGGTGCAATTAACTCTACATGGTTCATATGTGTCCTTCAGAATTATATCATCTATCATGCAATTCAAACGGCACAAGCTTAAGGATCAAGGGCAAAAAATTCACAATTTCATGTGATGAGGACATTTTAGCCGAATTTCTCACCCCCTCATCTCAAAACATCAAATTCCGTTTGGATGGTCAGAGTGGGCTTGCAAAATCAAGTCCTTCGCATTGAGATTGAGAATAAAAGGAACAGCACTTACAGGCCGATGCACTAGATAAATCTAGAAGTACAACGCAACTGCTATCCATATCTTTTTTGTGGGATATATTGAGTGAAAACAATTAAATGATCTGAAGTGTCTAATCACCTTTCATTGAATCGATCCATTTCATGTCTCCTCCTATGATCAGGTTTCCTGGGCTCAAATTCGTCCCTGCTTACAACTGGTGGGCCCATAGTCATTCCCATACTGTTAACTGCTAATTCAGAAAGGTCCCTGAAAATGAATTATTCAAGAGATTTTAGCGATGACCATAGTAGTAGCCAACCTGTGGAAAAACAAGATGGGTGGATATTGGAAGCTGTTAGCCAAGAAGTCATCTCCCGCTAAATTGGTGAAATACAGCCACAAAGTTCACAGGCTATACATTCCTCTTAAATTCCAGAGGTCAAAAGAACATTAGTACATCTGCAATTAGTCATTTACAAATTCCTTCCCAGAAAATCCAAAAGGTGCTAAAAGATATACCTAGGAACTGCTGGCATCATGTATCCCGGAGGCATAAATGGATCTTGTGGGATAACTCCCCCACCAAAAGGGTTGAATGGACCTGGTGGATAACCCATGTAAGGCATGGGACCTGGAAATGGTGCACCCATGTAATCCATTGGCAATGGCACCCCTCCTCCCCAGTAAGGGTTGAAACATCCTGTCGGACCCAAAGGCATTCCAGCAAAATTTTCAGCTCCAAAATCTTTATAATTCTTCCATTGCTCCTCAGCTGTAGATAGAATAAGCAATGTTTGAAAAAATAGCAAGTAAAATGAAGTTTACCCAATAAATTGTAGGGTGCAATCTAAAAATATGAGTATTCCATTTAATTAAGCTGCTAGTTACCATTTCCTGGTGCGCGTGCCTTCTTCTTCTTCTTCTTCTTTTTTACTGCTGAAGCCACCAAAAAAAATCTTATTTTGAGGAACAGAAATAGTTGAAAGACGCACACATAAGCAAGAGAGAGAGAGAGAGAAGACAACTGGTAACACATTCAACTAATTCATACTCTTCAAGACTTAATATCGTACTCACATATATTTACAAAGAAGATAAACTTTTTGACTAATTTGAACAAAAAGGAATGATGTATTTCTATAGCAACTGAATAGCAGGGAGGCTGCATCACAGGCAAGGATTAGCTGGAAACGAACAGGATCGAAAGATTTTTCACCTTGTTCGCCTGCAGGCAATTTTTCTTGCAACTCTTTTGCAACAGGAGTCACTTCTGGTGGTTTTTCTGCTTTTACATTCTTAGACTCCAATGTCCCTTCAGCAACATCTGGAATTGTGGTAGCCTTCTTTTCTGAAGAACTCGCATCAACAATAGCTTTCACTCCACTATGTCTCTCAGCATCCAGAGACTCTTCTACAGGTGTGGGTGCTTTAGGCTCTTCCTTTGAAGCAGCAGAAACAGCAGGAGACCTAACCTTGGGTTGTACAGGTAGAGCTGACTCCATGTCTACGCAAGTTACTTAGCATCAGTTTCTAACTGTGATAGAGACGAATTATCTGATATAACTGATAGATATATGCACCGATGCACATACCCTGTACTTGCACCATGCTTCCCACATTTTCTGTGCTGCTAGTTGGTGGTGCCTCTAATATGCGGCTGATGGTTTCTCTTAGAGTTTTATTGGGGAGAAGATCATCTGCCAATATGCTTGTGGCACCACAGACACACATTGACTTGTCAATTATGTATTCCCTAATGCCTGCCAGGAAAACACAATAGCATGTCAGCCATTGAAAAGCATATTTGTTTGAAACTTGAAAGTAAAGATATTGAGGAAACAAATTGCTATGTGGTAAATCCATACAGCAAAAATACACCCCTATTACATGACAGCAGTATCAATGACAACAAAGTGCAAGCAAATAGGTTATTACAAACACAACTTACATTTATCACAGAAACTCCTAAAGCAGCATTTACTAGTTAGAACGGCATCCTTCATTACTTCTTTACACAATGGGCAACGTAATTCTGGTGGAAGATCGCCAACAGAGCGTGTGGTGGGTAGGCCCTCTATCTCCTTCTCAAAAGCAGCTCTATCACAAAACAAAGGAAGATAATTGATCTTTGCCCCCCAAGTAGATGCAGCATTGGCAATTACAAAAGTAATGCAATACAGTTTCTTCACTCACTCATTTGGCTTCAAAACAGCACCAGCCCCACTTGGCAGCGCATATGAGCCATCCGGAGTTGCCATCAACATGGATTTTGGAATGCCAGTTGGGGGTTTCATCCTTTTCATATCAAATCTAGTATCACCATTTGTTGGGCAATGTTGAATGAAATGACCTGCAAAACAGGATTTGTTGAGTGAAAACAGAGCGTAATATCCCACTGACAAATATTTGACGAGTGACCAACATACCAGGTATTTTACATCTATGACAAACATAGCCTGCAGGAGGTGTCCTGCGTTCCGGTCCACGACCTTGAGAATATCAAAGGGGAGAATTTATAAGAAACAAAATTAAGCGGGCAAAAGGAAAAACGTCGACATAGCATGTCACCATGCACGCAATCTATGTACCGCTTAGGTAGAATTAATATACAGTTACTTTCACAATAATAATGCCAATAGGCATCCATATTGCATAGGACATAGCACTGGTAGGCACGTAGAGGTTGCAGGGTTATCACATTATACAGGGGACTTATTGCATATTGTCTCATGTATATATTTGGCCTCTTGGCCCATTGGAATACTAAGCCCATACTTATAACATGGTATCAGCCCAGGAGAGGGCTAGGGGTTAGGGTTTCCCAACCCTAGCCGCTGGCGGCCACCGCCGTATCTTCGCCTCTCGGCCACGCCTGCGCGCCTCTGCTCGCGCCTCTGCTTTGCCTCAGCTTCTCCCGGACGCGGGCCGCCGCCCATGCGCGCCACCCCCAGGTCGCCAGATCGGAGCTCCCCGCCGCCGGATCCATCCGCATCTGATCTCCCCGACGCCGCCCGAGCTTCGCTGTTCTTCCCTGCCGCCACGCCGCGTTGGGCCGCCTACGCCTCTGGCCGTCGCTCGCGCCCGCCCGAGCCCGACACAGTTGTGTCGTCGCTTGCGCCTCCAGCCGTCGTTGCTCGCCTGCGCCGACGCCTGCCCCTGCGCCGACACCCGATGTCTGCGCCCGCGCCAAACGCCACCGTCGCCGGCACCGACGGATCTTGGGCCGTCGAATCCCGCCGCTATCCGGCCAGCTGGCCGTGGCACGCGCGTGTCTGCTCTAGACCCCTGTTCTCGGCCTATGGTGCTCCAGAAAAAAAACCTAGGGCTCACTGGTCATCTCTTGCACGTGATGGCCACCCACACTGCTATTCCGCTTCGGAAGATCATCTTCGATGGGATGAACTATCGTGAGTGGGCCATGCACATGCGTATTCACATGAGTCAACGTCTTTGGAGGCCATCTTACAAGCGATAGGCTATGTCCGCCTTGCCCTTCGCTGCCAGCTGCCCCCCACATCCCTACATCTGCTGATGAAGCAACTCAGAAAGCTGCGATTACTGCCTTGAGGAGGCCGTGGAGGTGTACCAAGCTCAGCTTCACTCCTAATGAGAGGTGATAGGACGACGAAGCCTCCTGAGTGCTATGGTTTTGCGGCCACTACCCTTGCTGAGCCTACGACTTACCGTGAGGCTGTTGCTCATCTGGAGTGTCAGCACGTGATGGCAGAGGAGATTGCTGCTCTGGAGTGTACTGGCACTTGGGATCTTGTTCCCCTACATGCTTGTACCACTCCTATCACATGCAAGTGGGTGTACAAGATCAAGACTTGCTCGGATGGTTCCCTTGAGCGCTACAAGACTCGTCTTGTGGCGCATGGTTTTCAGCACGAGTATGGTTATGACTATGATGAGACCTTTGCTCCTGTTGCTCATATCATCACTGTTCGCACTCTCCTTGCTGTTGCTTCTGTTCATCAGTGGTCCATTTCTCAGTTGGACGTCAAGAATGCTTTTCTCCATGGTGAGCTATGTGAGGTCTATATGCAGCCACCTCCTAGGTATTTTGTCCATGATGGGATGGTTTGTCACCTTCGTCGCTCTCTCTATGGGCTCAAGCAAGCCCCTTGTACTTGGTTTGCGAGATTTTCTTTTGTCATTACTGCTGCAGATTTCACCACGAACGATCACAACCCTGCTCTTTTTGTTCACACTTCTCATGGTCGTACGCTTCTTCTCTATGTAGATGATATGATTATCACTAGGGATGATCCACACCATATTGCATCTGTGAAGAAGCGTCTTGGTGAGCACTTCTTGATGTCTGATCTTGGCCCCCTTCGTTACTTCCTTGGGATTGAATTTTCTTATACGCCTGAGGGCTACTACCTCTCCTAGAAGAAGTACATTCAGGATCTTCTTGCTCGTGCTAGTCTCACTGATCAGCACACAGTGGATACTCCTATAGAGCTTGGAGTCCATCTTTGACCCAATGATGATGAGCCTCTTGAGGACCCCACTCGATACCGTCACCTTGTTGGTAGTCTAGTCTATCTTGGGATCACTAGACCGGATATTTCCCACTCTATCCAAATCTTGAGTCAGTTTGTTTCGGTTCCCACTCAGATCCACTATAACCACCTTCTTCGTGTTTTGCGATATCTTCTTGGGACCTTCTCTCATCGTCTTTTCTTTCCTAGTTCTAGCCCCTTACAGCTTTAGGCCTACTCTGATGCGACCTGGGCCAATGATCATTCTGATCGCCGATCTCTTTCTGCTTACTGTGTCTTTATTGGTTCCTCTCTTATTGCATAGAAGACTAATAAGCAGACTGCAGTTTCTCGTTCAAGTGCTAAGGCTGAGTTAAGGGTTATGGCGTTGCTGACTGCTGAGATCACTTGTTACGGTGGCTCCTCACGAACTTTGGTGTTTCTGTTTCCGCACCAACTCCTCTCTTGTCAGATAGCATGGGTGCGATCGGTATTGCTCGTGATTCAATGAAGCATAAGCTCACAAAGCACATAGGTGTTGATGCTTCTTACATGAGATTGCAAGTGCAGGCACAGATGGTAGCTCTTCAGTATGTGCCTTCCGAAATTCAACTGGCAGATTTCTTCACCAAGGCACAAACAAGTTCTCATCACAGTTTTTATCTCTCCAAACTCAGTGTTTCTGATCCACCATGAGTTTGAGAAGAGGTGTTAGACATGTAGATGTTGCAAGGTTATCACATTGTATTTGTCTTATGTATATATTTGGCCTCTTAGCCCATTGTAATACTAAACCCATACTTATAACAAGCACTTCCCTCACAAAAATCAATGCTACCAATGCTACTTCTAAGCTCTATTAGTCTATTTAAATCTTGCAAAAACAGCAACAGAAAAGGTAGGGAGAATTACCAAAACCGCGGCCAGCCATCCCTCTGCCATAGCCTCTACCAACACCATACCCATCTGGGATTTGGCTGAAAACATGACCATACAGTTAGATGATTATAAAACCAACATGTCATTAGCATGACCTCCCCGTAGTATGGATAATAGAACTAATAGTCGTTCAGGCAGTCCACATGGTGAATATCTAATCCAGCATATCACTCACCTATAGTCAAGAGCGGCGGTATCAATAAGAGCTTTTATTTTACTATCCTCATCAACTATATTTTCAGAAGCATCAGCTGCCTGGCTAGCAGGCTGAGAAGGGACCGAAGAAACATATAAGGCATTGCCAAACTCATCATCCCACTCAGATTCTTCCGGCTGCAATTTTAATACCTTGAATCAGTTCCCCGGATTAATAGACAACAAAAGTAGCTCAAACATCCAAATGCAATTCCAATGGCAGATTTTGCTGGAGATAAATTACTAGTAACCCAGACTAGAAAGTGTTATTCTTACATATTTCATAGATGAATCACCAAGAAAAGCACTACCAGAAGGCATGACTTCTTCTACCCTATCTTCTGCAGCTTTTGTCCTGCAGAAACGGGTGTGCATCTCAAATTATGCTCACTAATAAGGAACCTTAACCCCTGACATGGACCATATTGAATGACGTGATCCAATGACATGATCCACTCAAACATACAAGTTGAAGGTCTGTCCCTTCAGATAACTAAAATGTGTTTGACACTTCATGCATGAGTAATGTGAATTATGAGGTATGACGAGTAAGTATGGAATCAAAGATGAAGACAGTACTCTTCTGGTTCTGTGACAATAGGCTTCCTTGGCCGTCCTGGTATCCGGCGAATCAATACCGACGTGTTCTTTGGTATCATAGTAGCTTCATCAGCATACTCTGGAAGACAAATGTCACAGGAAAATAATTGAAGTAATACCTCAACTGTATAACTCCATCCCAAATCCCCCCAAAAGTCAAAGATATTTCAAACTAAATCCACTAAACTAACATGAAACCAAATTCGAAGTGATTAAGGTATAATACTACTTTAATCACAATGCCCTACAATACAATCTGGAATGATTGCTTGCAAATGTAAACAAACAATGTACCATTTGCAACGAAACTAGCTTCAAGGCCATATTTGGTTCATGTTCCCAACATCCCAAAGCACATTCAAATTGCTAAGCTTTGCCAAAAAATTTTAGATTGTCAAAATATTAAAATTTTCCCTAAGAGTCTAAGCACATCTTATAGTTAATCCTCCAATATCAACAATTCAACCCTGTCCACCATGTCTTAGCAGGCTCAAAAATATAAGGAATTTTGAGTCAGGCAAGGTTAAAACAAATGATACCAACTGAATAAAGCCTAAATTTTCGTTATGCACAACTGAGGCAATACAGACCTCAAATGCATGAACCAAACAGCCCCAGGTTTACCATACAGAGCAAACAGTATTATAACCTGCGCCTATCACAATACTATGCCTCCCTATCATCTTGCATACATTCACCCACACAAGAAATCAAACAAAGGCCCCTCGCTGAGAAAGAACCAACCTTCATCGGTCTGCGCATTCGAGATCATGAGGTCAAAATCAGTGCCTCTGCCAAGATGCTTCGACTCAAAAATCCTCTCCTTCAGGTTGGCAACCGAGATGAATTGCCCCTCAATCGGGATCGAGTCATAGTCCCTGGCACTCTTGAACTTGTAATATACAGCCATTTGTTGACCCAAAAAATTTTCCCCTTTCTTTTCTTCTGATTTTATATTTTTTATATTTTGTTTTCTTCTCTTTTTTGGTTGCTTTTCCCCCTTCTTCTGTAATAATGTAGATTATTCGATAGAAACCAGCAAGAAAGAACAAAAAATTGTCTTCGCCCTTAAATTGAGCGGAAAAATTGATGCTTTAAACGAGGACAAATCGAGGAAACAAGTAAACACATGAACAAGTGTACAAACAAGCACTTTTGTATCTCCTCCGCCCTGCCGGCGCCGGCTCTCCTACAACGACGCGGATGAAGAAGCCAAGCTGCCGCCCGGCGCAACCCGATCGCCCACCACGGCGAGACCCGCCGAAAGCCCGAACTTTCCGCCTCTCCCCCACCGGAAAAGCCTCCAAATTGGGCGCTACCACGCCGGGATCGCCATCTCCGTCGCCGCCCCCTCCCAGATCACCGCAGATCCGGGCGCGGGACACCAAGAATCAGCCGGGGAAACGCCTTCCAGATCAGGAACCCGCCGAAAGAAGGCGCCTCTCCACGCGCCGCAACTGCCGCTGCAGGAGGCCGGGAAGCGGTGGAGCCCTAGGCCGGTCGATCCGAGCGTGGAGTCCCGGCGGATTCGGGGAGGAATCGGCGGCCCCAGGGCTCCGATTGGGGCGCTAGGGTTTCGAACACCTAGGATTCTTCTATCCCTTCCTCGCTTCGTCGAGATGGGGGCTTGGGTGAGGTCATGGGGGAGACAAGGGGACCTAAAGGAGAAAAAAAAAATTGAAAACATCTTTGGGAAAATTGAATATATAGGACTAAGTTGAGAGTGTTTTTGTAAAATAGGACCAAGTTATTTGTCCTTGTAAATATAGGATTGAGTTGAGCTCCTTCTTGCAAATATAGGATTTTTCCCATTTTAATTTCATTTTCATTTTCCAGCCCTTTTTCTCTACGCGAAATGACTCTTTTGCCCTTCCTCCCTCGCCTGGCCGCGCCGCGCCGCCGCTCCCTCGCCTGCCCCGCGCCACGCTGCCGCTGCTCCCTCGCCTGCCCCGCCCCGCGCCGCCCCGCCGCTCCCTCCCGTCGCGACCCTCGAGGAAATCCGCGCCCACGGGGACCGCAGGTGAGGGAGCGGCGGCGCGGCGCGGGGCAGGCGAGGGAGCGGCGGCGGCGCGGCCAGGCGAGGGAGGAAGGGCAAAAGAGTCATTTCGCGTAGAGAAAAAAGGCTGGAAAATGAAAATGAAATTAAAATGGGAAAATCATATATTTGCAAGAAGGAGCTCAACTCAGTCCTATATTTATAAGGACAAATAACTTGGTCCTATTTTACCAAAACACTCTCAACTTTAGTCCTATATATTCAATTTTCCCAAACATCTTTATATCTCCTACAAAGAAAAAAAGAAAAGTGACAAAAGTTAAGATTAAAAGTTGACATATTTTAGGTGTCAGATTTAGAAAAAAATAAGAACTCGAAGCCATTTAGAGTGAGTCTAAATCAGGCTGAAGAGAAGCTTTGGGCTCTATTTAGGCTTGGGCTTTTCTTGGACTAGATTAGTTGGGTTTTGAAGATGAGACACTAAAACAGTCTTCTGGTCTTAAATAGATGGGCTATAAGGATGATCTAAAGTATTTTTTTGTACTTGCCCCATGGTGCTACAACAACACATAGTTGGAATAGAACTTGGTAGTGTGACTGCACCTTAATCAGTTGCACTACCGACCGACGGATCCAAATTGGAGGGCCCAAGCGTATGTTCATATTGGTTTTTGTTTCTATCTTTTATTGGAGAAGCTGGAATTCAATATGAACGTTCAGTTTTCCAAAAGTGGCTTCTCCACTTCTCTCGCTTCCATCTCGCTCCGAGGATAAGGCAAGAGGCACGGGCGTATCACACGCCCCACTCCTCTCACTCCCATTTCTCTCATGCATCTTTCTCTCACTTTTCCTACTGCTCGTCCACTCATTCTAAAAGACACTTCTTTCAGCTATTATTGTTTATTTTCAGTCAAAAGCCATCAGCCATAGCTAATATGAACACTCCCTAAATCTGTTTGGATATCGTTCGTTCAGCTATTATGACAAAACATTGTAGTCTGGCATTGTAGCAAAAAGGCAATGTAATTACTGTAGCATCCGATTTGTACCTATGCTTTTTGGCTTTTGGCTTCTTCAGAAGTCGAAAAGCCAAACATTGAAACGAAGTGGATTCTCCAAATGGCTTTCCAAGCCCAAAACCGTGTGCGATGTCCGTGTCGATGTCTCTATCGTCCACTGCTATCTTAAAAAGTGTAGACAAAAGCCATTAGCCATAGTCCAAAAGAACACCCCCTTAGGCCGTTAGATTTGAGAATGTGCGGTTTAGGTTGCCAGCGGTTACTATTGTGTAGTAACCGTTGGAATAGCATTATTAGATCAAATGTAGACCAGCACAAAGTGAATCATTTTAGGAAAAACATTGTATCATATACCAATTCAAGGGTGTTCTAGCAGATGGCTTAGGCTTCTAGATATTTAAACAATCTAACCAGATTGCTGTAGTTGGTAAGCGTTAAGTGGATTGTGGATTGATAGGCAGACTAAAGGCCATGTTTGGATTGTTAGATTTCTAAAAGAAGTCTAATTATGGTATTTCCTATAAAATTCATACAAAATTAGTGTGAAAATCAGGCCCAATGGATGAAATTTGAGAATGTGAAAATACTACAAGATACCCCAACTATTAGATTGAAAAATATAACACTCGGTTTGGTTTGCAAAATTGGGCCTATAATAGGAGAATTAGAATAGGATCTTTTGAATATATGTTGTTTGGATGACTTTGGAATTAGAGTTGGAGTTGAGCTCCCATTTCCATCTAAATTGATACAATTTAGTCAGCTCCATCGACCCCCATCTGAGCTAGCCCCATCGACTTCCAACGTTGCCGTTAGCCCATCAACCTCCACCGCCACTACCGTCTCCTCTTCTTCCTCATCTCCAGCACTGCCCAATCGACCTTTACCCCTCTAGCTCCGTTGAGATATGCCGCCCCATCGACCTCCCCACTGCCAGGGCTGTCATGATCTGTTGTCATCGCGGTTGGCCCCCGACGACCACCACCTCCACCGCATAGGTATGCAGATGACATTTGGATTTCTCGTAGTGTGCAACCAAACATGAATTGGAATTAATTTGGATCCAATTTCCATTCAGCACTTTCCTTACTAACCAAACAAAATAATTTTAATTGCAACCCAGTTCTATTTCCACATAGGACTCCATTTCCATGAGCCCAATTCAATTCCACAAACCAAACAAATCCTAAAAAGCTTGTTTGAAATACATGAGAGTAAGCAACTATCTAATTGGTATAGGAATTTCTACAAAAATTTCACACATTCCAAATGGTGTCATACTTGATGGTGTCATACTTGGAGTTTCTTACCATAGAGCTTATCAATAGATGCTCAATCTGAAGCATTTAATTTCCGATTAATTACCCACAAAATTTGCTTTACACTTATAAAAAATATGAGCATGGGAGAGTTGCACCAGAACTGAGCTAGATCATATTAGCTGTAATACATCCTAGCCCTATCTAAATTGCTAAAACTCATGTTCACAAGAAATTGACTGCCAAAGCTTCCGGTACTGAAATATGCAGCTACAACTCCATAAGTAGTCACTGTCCACAGAGTTCATCGTTCTAGAAAAGAAAAGTTTTAGGCATCAGAAAGCTACACATCCGCACACACATACACACAAAAGTGGTTGCAGATTGGTAACCCCATGCAACCTCGATAGGGTCCTTCCACTCTAGTGTACAATGCCACAAAAAGCTTTGCCAAATTAGTTATCCACAATTTTGTTAGGCACAATTATCTGAAAACTTCACTATCTTGCTCTTTTCTTTTTCTTCAAAATGTTTTCTACTTGTTCTAGATGTTCTTTTGATACCAAAATGTTCCTACTTGTTTGCGAAAGCAATAGAGTCAAATGATAAAGCAATATGAAAAAGATGTATAGTCATATGACATAGTCAAATGATAGATGATGGTACTATCAATTGTGGTGTCAACTAAGAGCAATTCTTAAATTCTTACGACATATGAATGAAAAGCTATCTAATGTTTGTTATGAATCTGTATTTAACTTGTTCCTATTAATATTACAAGGAGCATAGACCATAATAAGTAGGCATAAAGACAAAATAAGTACTTGAATGGGACGTTTGTATTGGCTTTTGTTGATGGTTTTTGGCTGAAAATGAATAGCAGTGACTAAAAAAGTGGCTTTTAGAAGCAGGAGCAAGTGATGCAAAAAGTGAGGCGCGTGACGGGAGCAAGAGGAGTGGGGTGGGTGATACACCCGTGACCCCCTGTCTTATTCCCAAAGCAAGACAGTAACAAGACGAGTGGAGAAATCGCTTCAAAAAGCTAAATGTTTATATTAGTCTTTGACTTTTCTAAGCAAAAATCAAAAGTAGAAGCTAATACAAACATAGCCTAAGGCCCATTCAAAATGGCTTCTAGAAGCCTAAAGCCGTTCTTTCGAAGCTATTTTGAATAGGGTGGCTTCTCAACTAAAATTCATCAGCCAAAAATCAAAAAACAAAGACAAAAGCCATCTGGAAAAACCATTTTGAACACCTCCTAAGCAAAATCATCACACCTGGCACTGGAAGTGACATCATGTAGGATCAGTATGGTCAAAGGGGGAAAATGGCTCTTTCAAAATCTTCCCCTAAGGATTATCAACAACACGAGGCAAAAATATAAACTCGCAAGTTCACTAAAGCCAAAAGCCAAAGAATACAACTCACGATGGAGTTCTTCCCCTAATCGGTCTGATCGCTGGCTTAGGTGTGGTCCGATCGTCAGGCCCAGGTCGAACTGCTTGCTTCGTCGATTAGACCGATCGGTGATTGGACCGCTCGGGCACCAGTTCAACTGTTTCCAAGTCAGACCACGCAGATCCTTGCGGTCTACTCGCTCACTAAGGGAAAGTGCAGAACAACACTGCCATGATCCAAAAAAAAGTGCTAACTTCTTAACCACTGATCTAAATACAATGAAACTTGGCACAAGTCCTCCATAGGATGTCAAGAACCTATTTCAATCATAGATCGTGAAGATCAATACCAAACTTCCAACCTTTATCCAAAACAATGAACATTGCACCAAAATCAGGAAAAAGAGAGAAACCTTAATCTACTCTTGCTCGTGAGTCCTAGAAAATCTAGATGACCTTGGATGAATTCTCACATATCATAAAAAGTTATATCACAATACGAACTCAAGCCAAATAGCCCACAACAACAAAACACCAAAATCACCTTTCTTTTGAGGAAAACTGGGCAAACTCAATAACTCTCCTTAGAAGACACCTAGATGGATGGAATATGATCTCCAAGATATATCTCAACCTCTTATACATCCTTATCACCAGAAAAGATCAACAAAAGAGAAATACAAACAAAAAAGACAAACAAATCAAAAGCACGAGGAAGAATCTATGGCAAACTTACTTGGTAAACTTTGGTGTTTATTTCACTTGAAGATGAATATTTTATAGTCACTCCCTCGTGGATGGTAGATCTCTAAGCCTAGAGCACGCACACAAGGCTCCACACAAAGGAAACTTTAAAATCTCTCCTAGAGTTCTTGATAATTCTCTCAATACAAACAAGGTCTTATATAATGGAGGTTCTCACCTCCCACTTAACCCTAGAAACCTGCATACCCTTATTGGATCATACCACTTACAAATAGAGAAATACAGTAACTTACACACAAATGGGTTTTACATTTTACACACTTGCACACTTTTCAAAGCACAACTTCCACATGGCTCCAATAGCATGATAAGACACTCCATCCTTAAAGACGTGACCTAAACCACTTAGGTCAACGCCGTAGTTTTGTAAATCGTCACTTCACCTGGTATTGGACAATATTCTCAATTGCCACCCCCGATCTTCAAGAAGATGTGATGCCTAATAACTTATCGCCAATATCGTATGCCTACTCTGAGGCCATCACCACTTGAAACACCTGAATCCTATGGCACACCACATCACACAATAGTTTGTGATGCCAAATTACTTGCCACCAAAATCGTACTATGCTCTGAGAATTGTGACTACTTGAAATACATAAGTCCAATTGGCACACCACATGCACACACTTACCTCCTCACAATCCTTGTCTTTCTCTCGTACTTCTCCATTTGAGCCGATGCTCCACTCGAACTTATGTGATACGCCATGGCCTCAGGACCCCTTCTGTAGCCTCGGTTTTGCCACTAGCCGTAATAATCATGAAGCACCTGCACATCAAAGAACAAGCAGCCGATCCGAGCACAAATGACATACACTTGACTCTCATCAGTAAGCACACATGCATGGACTCACGCCATGACTAACACTTGCATGGACTCACGCCATGATTAATACTTGCATGGACTCTCCATGACTAACTCAACCAAAACCAATTTCAACTTGGTACACTCAACACTAGGGGCTAGTCTGCTCGTGGCACCCATGCCGGTTAGACCGCCCAACATACTCCAGTCAGACCACTGTGACAAAGCTAGTTAGACCACTCTCCTCCGATCATACCACAACTCCAATGCCGGTACTAACACGCCAAGTCACAATCCAAAACCTTCAAAAGACTTTCTCTAATAAATAGCTACCACCAACTACAGGCTGGTACTACCGCACACCGGTCAGACCGCCACCACGGCCGGTCAGACAACCATTACAAGGCCAGTCAGACAACTAGTTACAGAAAGCAACAGGTAAAGATGCAAATACTTAAAATCAAACTCAAATATCAATAGTAAGGCATAAGCAAAGTCAACATACTTATTACAAACATAGAGTGACCTCCATATGGTCTCACACATCAAAGGGTCCAGGTTTTGCACAAGGTATTGTCTAGTAGTTGAAGTCCAAATCAGTGTATTTATTCAAAGATTTCACATCTAATCAAGATGAAAGTGAGATGTATGCATGTGTATTTAGCCATTGACAATGGGAGATAACTAGAGAAGTATGGTCTGACACTAAAAATAGCATCAAACATAAGGAAGTTAGCAAAATGCAGATTTTTAGCTCAAAGTTTCTTGATGAATGAGATTGAAAGATACCATAGAAGTATATCTGATAGTGATAGTACTAATGCAGGAGGTAGGCACAAGATAACATAAACCTACCTACAACAAACATGCTAGACCACTAAATCCATCTTATGATATATTTGAGTGGTCCCGTTTGGACCTAATCTTCAATGTTTAGCTTTATAGTGTATGCCAACTCTAACACAACATTTTGAGTGACTAATCTTATTCGATCTGACTTGCATATATCAAAGATCAAATGGAACAAATTATTATAAGCAAACCACACTACACTTGCAAGTTGCAATATCTTGTCTTTATCACATATTGCTTATTCCATGACAATGATCAGCTAAAAACATGCATGACACTAACAAAACCAAAGACATAAGACTATGCTAACTTATGACTTGCATATGGAACAGTCTATTCTTGAGAGGATTGAGCTGAACCCAACCATAACACAACAAAACAAACAAGAAAAACAACCCATATTTATCCAAAAAAGAAAGATGGCAATGTTGGGAATTGGCCTATGAGTTGATGCCCATTTCCTTTAGAATTGCCAAAGCGTGTATGGTTTAGTACCATATTACCTAGCAAAGTGGAGGGAAGGCAATTTATAAGGTGAAATTACATGTGACACATGGCATAAGGATGGCATGAGGACTTTGGCTAAACACATGTGTGGACGCATTCACAAATTTTCGTGTGACTTGCGACGAGCGACCGCGCATGTCATAGCATGTCTACTGGCATATTAAATTCACCTTTTATTTTGCTGAATCATGCATTATATATCTTGTTTGTTCTGTTTAAATGTGATTTAAACATCCATTACTAGGTGGTTAATCAGTTTAAATTAAGTTAATGCCATCAATTACTAGTGAGTAATTGTCACTCATCTTTATAAGGACCTAGAGACATCCAGGTTTGAGGACAATTGAATTCTCCATTCCTCTCCCCACATCTTCCTCCTCATCTAGTAATTAGTTTTGGAGTGTTGAGCCACCGAACTTCATCGGCATTTCTTCTCGGTGTGCACCGGGAAGGAAGGAGAGTAGGATCTTTGGACCATTGCCGCAGAGAACACTTGTATGGGTCAGCAATAAGATTTCTAGACAGCACACATCTATGCAACTAGTCGCTTCGCTACTTCATCTACGTTCTGCACATCATCGAGCTTGAGTGTGACAGATCAACTCTGTTACATAATGTTCTTGAGCATAGTTTGAAGTGCAATGTGTTGTCTGCAGTTAGTACTGATTTATGTATCACTAGTTATTTGCAATATTTTCCTCCTAGTAAAATCTAAAATTAAAATATTGCACATATTCCAATAGGCAAAATTCCGCTTGGGGCTACAAGATGGATATGGTGCAAGACTTTATTGACAAAATACTACTAGTATACTACTATTATGCCATTGCTGCCACTGCAGGGAGCATTGTTGTTACAGGGAAAACACAAGCTTGCACAGCCACATGGTCCACACTTCCCTCCACCACCTCCACTTCTACCTCCATTGAGGCACCTAAGAATCCCTTCATCATTATTGTCATCACCATCAATGACCCCCTCGGCACAATCACTACAAGATGCCCATTTACATACCCTACCACGATCATCGAGAGTATGGCTGTCTCCGACAAAGCGAGAACGCCACTTGTTATATACTAGGTCATGCTCTAGGTCTGGTTCCCCGAGCCCGGTGTGCACCACCACCCTGGTGATCCCCCATGGCTCGAGCCTCACCGTGTGCACCTTAACTACAGTGGGCTCACTAGTGGCATCGCGGGGCATGATGAAGTGGTCAGAGTTTGGGGCATAGTACACGTGTACGTCGGTGTCCCTCGGCAAAGGCAACTCCAGTACCCAGCTAAACACTTGCTGTAGGCGACGTAGCATCGTCTTCGACTTGAGATCCACTGGCACCGACTACGGGTGCACCTTTGCCATGGCTAGCTACTTCCCTCTTCCTCCTCACAAAAACTATAGAAACCAAAGCTTTTCTTGGCTCCTTCAACTGATACCTTTCAAACTGCTTGGCTTGAATGAAGAAAGCAATGCAGGGGAGGGATTTATAGGAGGCTAGAGAGGAGGGTGTCACAAGGTTGTGGCATCGGGGACATCAAAGGTAGGGTCCACCATAGGAAATCCTTTTATGTGCATGGAACATCAGAGGGTGGGGGTGCACCAACCCAAGAAGACAAAAAGGTATGCTGTGATGGGGTTAGCCTTTTCCATGGTGAAATAAGGCACGAGAGGATAGTGAAAGGTTCTTTGAGTGCATGCATCTTTATGGTTCTGACTACAACTCCATTTGCACAAGTAAGGTCACAAAAGGGTGTTGCCATTGTTGTTTTACTCCTAAGTCGTGAGTTTATGTATGTGTTGGTTTTGGTTGTCCTATTACTTGCTAGTTTGAAAAGTGTATTGGTGAAAAGTGTCTCTATATAAAAAGTTGTGCATGTCTTTTATGTGCCACATTAGGTTTTTGTGTGTCTTTTAGATTTTAAAAGGGATACAATAAATATGTGTCTATTGTTTTGGGTTTTGTCCCTATACAAATGAAAAGTGTTTGTGTTGTTAGGATAGTTTATTCTTATTGTAAAGACAAGGATTAGTAGAATGGTTGGAAGGAACCTATATGGGACCACTTCTTTTAAAAAGAGTCTTATCGATCCCACAAAATTAGTCTCAGGTTGTTATTATTTGTTTCTTCCACGATTGTTACCCATGGCCCCTAAATTTTTTTCTTACATATGGTTTTACTAATCTGCATTGAATAAGCATAGTAATGGGATTACCATACAATTCATCCTACTTCAATACAACTTGATGGAAAGTTTGATATATAAATAGTATAAACTCTTAATTTCGTGCATATGCATATCTTCATCTAAACCATGGCCAATTTTAAATCAATTTTATCTACACCATCAAAGATAAAGAAAATAATATGTATATTTTCTACATACCAGTAGCATCGCTAGTTTTGAATCATGTAGTGCACTTCTCCCAACACAACTTTTGTTCCTTCTCTGCAAATAAAACAAGTATTTTTTTGTAGATTTTTCCTTGAAAAATGTTCCCTCTTACTAGAATTTGATGTAAGATACACCATCGCATTCGAAGAAAGAGGAATTGATAGGCAAGATAATATAACCTATCAAGAAGACAATACCGATATCGTAGGGGGGCAAAGGGGCTATTTGGCACACGAAGATGGAGGTGCTGAAGGAGGGAAATGCAAGCTTGCTAGATCGATTTAGACTATAAGGGGAGATCCCAAAGTAGTGAGATTGGCAGTAGTGGATCGATGAGAAGTGAGAAGGATGGCAAAGGGAACGAAAGTAGAAGTAGATCTAGCAATGGAATACGGTCGACTAGGGGGAGGGGTTGTGTTGGGGTGGCAGATTAGAGGTATGCTAAAAGGGGAGGATTGATCTAAAAGAAGAGAAGTCTAATGGGGAAGAGGCAACAGGGTGGGGTTTGGGGAAGAAAGGTAGAGTGTGATTGGCACCTATGCAATTACGGGGACAGGTTGAAGGTAGTGGATAGATGGGAGATATTTATTAAAACCACCCAGGACGAATGAGATGGGTAAAGGAGGGGAGGTCACGTCACCTAGAATTTGGTGGCCATTGGATCTGGCGGACGAGAGGGTGGGCAACTTGGAGAGGAGAGGGGGAGATTGCACAAGTGGAGACTCGTGGATGTTCCATTAAGGACGATCTTTTCCTTCCCAACAAAGGAAAACCATGTTCATTTGCTTACCCCCTTCCTCCGCCTTTGCCATCTTGTGCTGCACGAGACAACATCACCAACGAGGGGCTAGTCCAAGCATCGACGTGGGTGAGTAGTGGCATGGAGGCCAACAATAGCATGGTCGTCATATAATGAAAGACGGTCAGAGAAGCAAAGATAGGAAATCAACTAGTGGAAGTATACAAGATGGGATTTCTTTTACTATCGATTCAGATTACATTAATAGTTATGCATGTTCAATATTTGGTTTGGAAAAAGGACCATATTGTCTTCTATAATATAATGATCTAATTATAAAATAGGCATCAACCTGTGCATTAGCACAATATATATATATATATATATATATATATATATATATATATATATATATATATATATATATATATATATATATATATATATAAATAATATTTGTTAGTGTTAAGAAGTAGGACAACCCTAGTACTACTAGAGTTGGAAAGCTTAGGTGATACAATTTTTTTCTTGTATCAAATGAATTCTATATATAGCATTTGATTAAAATTGTTTCTATAATGTTTTGTATTTTTTATCTCAACTGTGTGGTTCTTAGTTCACCAAATTAATATATCTTTTGCTACATTTTTATTTTCCAAATTTAAATATCAACATTAAATTTTAAATTACATTAATTAAAAAAATATGTTAGCTCACCATTAGTAGAATAGAATTTTTCCAGTTAAGATTTTGTTCCTAATCAAAATTTGATTCTATTTAAATGCTGTTGACTTATATTCTAATTTTAGAGATTTATTTTAAACAAAGATCTAAAAATAAAAAAGTTTGATTCTGAGTATATGAATATTTATTTAATTTTGAAAAATTTTATTTCTGAATTTTATATAGATAGGTATTGGCATTTTTGTGGAGTTAGTATCCTGAGTCCTAAATTTTTTATAGTTATATATATAATATTATATTGTTTTGATGGATACTGGAGTTGTATTTTTAGGGTGTAAGAATGTAGTTTACAAAATTTATAATTTGGGTATACCAAATTAATGATTTGGTTTTTCCCCGGTTATTATGGTAATTTCTTGGAAGTTTTCTCCTTTTCTTCTTGATTAGTCTAGACTTGTATTAGTTTCCCTTCTCCTGCATACTGTGGGCTTTAACATTTAGTAATATAATGAAGATTAATTCTTTATATGCCACTGAATTTTTTTTGCAAAATTCCACACATATCAGTGAGACAATGAGTAGCATATAAGAGACGAGACAAATTTTCGGTGGCATATAAGGAATTCATCCTAATATTAACTAGATAGAAAGGTTGCTAGATAAATATATTCTCTTGATTTTATTAAAAATACAGAGCTATGTTGGCAGTTTCGATTACAAAGGGGAAAAACTAGCGTCAGCTGTAACTGTGAAATAAATATTGACTAAAGGTTAATGTTTGTCTTCCTGTTTGTAGATCTCGATGCTTAGGCACATGATTTTTTTGAGACGAGAATTTACTGCAAACACTCTCATGTTTCAATCTGTAATTTGCGATTTCTCTCGGTCGATATTAATCGATGAATAGTTTTCCAGGTGCTCATACTCGAACAGATGAACCATGTGATACTTCTTGGTGTATATTGCCTTATAGAAAATGTGGATCGGTCCAAAATAAAACAGATGTGCCATCTCATCCCTTAAGAACGATCTCATACACACGCAAGCTCATGCCCATTTCAAAAGCTACCATTATTTTTTGTTCCCTTTTCGTCTGCGACTCGACCACTCATAACAATTTTTGGGCTTTTTCCATGAGGGCTAGACTGGAACAAAACACGTTCTTTCCAGCACAGGTGTCGGGCTAATATATTTATTTATTAGATTGTAAAAACGGAGGTTGGTAGATTTTATCATCACAGAATACATATATCTATTTTTCTATTGAACGTACTAGCCTCATAGGCGCTGGCGCCACGCCGCGCCAGCCACCGTGTGTATCGAAGTAAAAGAGGTGATAATTCGTGAGGACTTTTTTAAAAAAAATCGAGGGCACATGTGTATTTTCGAAAAGGCCAAAGGTCTTTTTCGTAAAAAAAACGAGGGCCTGTACGTAACTAAACGAGGACCTGTACGTAATTTAGAAACCGCGGGGCGCAATCCTGCAAAGTACACAAAATTTCGGTGAAGTGGAGGAGTGTTTTCGCAAAAAAAAGGTTTTAAAAAAAACCTGCCAGGGACCTTTTCGCGAGGAAAAAGGACCTTTACGTAACTTCGGAAAAATGGAGGGACTTTTTCGCAAAAAAACCGCTCCTCTGACCGTACCGAAATTTTCCGGCCACGCGCCGGCCGCAGCGCGCTCGCGGGCTGACGTGGGCGAGCGTCCGCTCGCGCTTCCCCCCGCTAATAATAGGGGGAGTATATGCATATGTAAATGAAGCACTAGGGATAGATCCAAGATCAAATCCAGACGGATAGCTCGCTGCCAAACGAGCTATGCTCTCTATTTATTTATTTGCGTGGGACAAGCTTCCTTCCTGAAAAATGTTGTGAATACTCTCAGCTTTTGCTACAGTACCTAACTTTCAAACGGAGTATTTTCTAAAGACGGACAAGTTAATTATAGTACACGTTAAAAGTCCAACTTCTGTATCAACTAAAATCGCAAGCGAGTATCTCTCTCCGTAATATCTGTCGTAAATATCTAAAATTCAAAAATTTCAATCAAAAATCATAAACCGCAGCTATATAAAACAAACCCTACCTAGATAAATTTCCAGCCCAAACCAGGTGCCCGATAGTGGACCCTTTATATCCCGTGTAGGGAGATTGGTCAGCCCACTCCGATTTTCCGACAAAAACCTCCTACGCGCGAAGGGCTACATTTTCTTGAGAGGAGAAAGGTGCTACATTCCTCACCGTCCGTGTGCATCAATGGTCCGCCCGTTTTGAACCAGGAATCCATCCATATTTAGGTGCCTCAGCCATACCATTGCTTAGCCGATACATCGCTTAGATTAGTGCCACATTTTTTTGCTAAACCATCGTGGATGATGATTACTGATCTGTATGCAACCACAAAAGAAAAAAATGCTACCATCCACCTATTGCCATTCACACGGATGCACTGCCCATTTCGGAAGCAGTGGGTGTTGACAGAGTAGCAAAATCTATATTTTTAGCTGACATAGCCATGCTACCTAGACGATATCTACCGACAGAAGAAATCCTACATTGCCTTTCTTACTGCCATGGACACCGATGGACTTCCCATTTCGAAGTAGCGGGCGTCCATGGATTTAGGAAACTCTACATCTTAGCCGACATAGCCATTATGTCACTCTAGCCCATATATGCCACTTAAATCTATAAACAATTGTCCGATGACAATATCGTGTGCCAAGTTCGCTCAAGTTTAATATGAATCATGATCGGATGACGATACGATGTGTCACTAGTAGAAGAATTGCTACCTTTCGTTCCTCACTCAAGCCGATGGTTTGCCTATTTTGGAACTAGCAAGGTCCATGTGACAAATAAGTAAAAACCATTTTTTCGATGACGCAGCAATGCCCTTGTAGTAGCCTATATACATGGCTGAACTCTTGGTAGAAATCACTGTAGTTCTATGATAACACTGTTCCATCACACATAAAAACTATTTCTGGTGGTAATACCGTGTGCCATTGATTTCACTAAAATCTAGTATGAAACATCATCGAGTGACGCTACAACATGCCATCGACAAAAAGAAACCCTACTTTTACTTCCTCATGCCATGCACACCGATGGACTCCCCATTTTCGAAGTAGCACGTGTCAACGATTAGAAAACTTTATATCTTAGCCGATGCATCCATATGCCATTCTAGCCGATGATGTCACTTAAATCTAGAAACAATTGCCCGATGACAACATTGTTTGCCACGTTTCGCTTAAGTCTAATATGAACCATCATCAGATGACGATACAATGTGTCACTAGCAGAAGAAATGTTACTTTCCGTTCCTCACCTCCATTCTCACTCACGCTGATGACCTGCTTGTTTTCAAGCGTTCACTCAACAAATAAGCAAAATCCATTTTTCAGTGATACAATCGTGCCCTTGGAGTATTCTATATACATGGCTTAACTCTCGGTAGAAATCACTATAGTCCAACAATAACACCGTCTTCCATCTTCAAAACAAACTATTGTCTTATGGTAATACTATGTGCCATTGATTTCACTAAAATCTAGTATAAACCATCATCGAGTGACGCTACAACGTGACAGAAGAAATCCTACCTTTCCTCCCTCATGCTATGCACACCGATGGACTGCCCATTTTCAAAGTAGCGGGCGTCAACGGATTAGCAAACTCTATATCTTTTTCGACGCAATCATATCTCATTCTAGTTGATTGATGTCCTTAAATCTAGAAACAATTGCCTGATGACAACATTGTATGTCCTATTTCGCTAAAGTCTAATATGAAGGATGACAATACGTGTGTCAGTAGCATAAGAAAATGCCACCTTTCATTTTCTCACTGCCATTCTCACTAACATTGATTGTCTGCCTGTTTTAGAACTAGCAAATGTCCATCAAACAAATAGTAAAATCGATTTTTGGTGATGCAATCGTGCCCTCGGACTAGTCTATATACATTGCTTAACTCTTGCTAGAAATAATTGTAATTCGATGATAACCTTGTGATCCATCCGCAGAAGAAAGATTGTCTGATAGTACTACTGCGTGCTATTTATTTCGCTAAAATCTAGTATGAACTATCATTGGATGACGATACAACATATATACCACCAACAGAAAAAAAATCCTACCTTCCCTTCTTTACTATCATGCATATCGATGGACTGCCCATTTTTGAAGTATCGGACGTCAACAGACGTGCAAGCTCTCTATCTTAGGTGACGTAGCCATATGTCATTCTAGCCAATAAATGTTGCTTAAATCTAGTAGAGACAATTTGTCCGGTGACAACTTGTGTGTTTCGTTTCGCTAAAGTCTAATATGAACTATTATCAAATGATGAATTGACGTGTCACTAACATAAGAAGTGCTACCATCCTTCCCTCACCGCCATTCTCACTCACGTTGATGGTCTGCCTGCTTTGGAGCTAGTGACCATCCACATAAGAGATAAGCAAAAAAAAAAAAATCTATATTTCGGTGATACAGTCATACCTTTGAACTAGTCTATATATATGTTTAACTCTAGTCTAGACAATAACTATTATATGACGATAGTATATAACATGTCCCTAAGAAATCGGTAGAACCGCAACCTGTGTCATCCGCCGTCGCAATCCCTCTACACCGGCAGCCGCGTCAATGGCAGTTTCGTAAATAAATTATTATCCACTAAGCCCTCTAATCACTTGCTTAATCCCATCCGCAGCCGCCACTCTCCTCCTACGTAGCACACCCACCACTTTCCTTAAACCGCCCTCCCTTTCCGCGTCTTCCCAATTGCGCCCCCCATTTCGCTTCCCGATCACAGCCAAACGAAAAAAAAGAAGGGGAAAAAAATTTCGAAACCCAAATACTAGGGCTCGCGGCGAGCGCCATGAAGATTCCGTTCGTGACCAAGTGGTCGCACCGATCGAACGAGCCCGCGGGGCCGTCGAATCCGGCCGCGGCTGCGGCGCAGCAGCCGCGGCCGCCGTCTCCGGCGGCGTCCGCGCCGGCGGCGGCTGCAGCGGCGTCTTCGTCGCCCCTCGCGGCGGCGACGGAGGCGGGAGGAGACGACTTCATTTCGCAGGAGGAGGAGTACCAGATGCAGCTGGCGATGGCGCTGTCGGCATCAGCCTCGGCGTCAAGCGGCGAGGGCGCCGGAGACCCGGACGGGGAGCAAATCAGGAAGGCGAAGCTGATGAGCCTCGGGAGGGGCGACCCGGTCGCTGCCGGTGGTCGGGGCGGTGGAGACACCGCGGAGTCGCTCTCCTGCCGCTACCGGGTGAGCCTATAGAAATCCTGTCAATTGCTGCATATAGTCGCTGGTGAATAGAATCATTATTGGGGTTTAAGATTATAAATGCCTCTGCTATTTCGTATTGGACATAGCATTTTGTGGGTACAGTTAGCCACTTTGATATGGCCTATGATGGATGCACAACACCAGGGCTTAATAGGCAGATCATTAAGGACTAAAGTATATAAGATAGAGTTCAGCTAGTTGGATACCTTATCACGGTTTTAACACACTGATCGGTTAATTCCAAGTTTCCAACGTTTGTAGTAGAAAATTGAGTATATAGAAACGCTGATCTTTAAAAATACAGAAAATAATATTTGTAGCTTTGTTCGGTTAAACCACACACATTCATTTGCGAGAAGCTTGCACAATGAGTGCATGAATGCACACATGGACAAACACAATATACTCGCAAGGACATAAACATGCACAAGAGGCAGACCAACAGGCATAAACATTTGTCCATTCTTCATTGAGCAAATGGATAAATAGATTATCCTTCACCTGCTAGGCAGACCAACGTTTGCAAACTCGCTCTCCTGCCATACCATTGACTCACGAACTTGAGTAGGACTCTTACTAACCTTTTGGAAACTTGTTTGGTCTTCATTCGCACAGTAAACTGAAGTGATATTATCATATAGAAAGAAGCGAAGTGTAGTGATTCATGTTATTGGAAACGTGTCACAAACAACTAGACAATAGTGCCAGCTTATGGGGTATCTTCATTTCCAGATACCTATTCATAATGTACGTGCTGAATGAATGTTGTCCACTTCTTTATGTTTTGGCGCTAGCCCTTGTTTATCTATCCATTCCTAACTCCAATTTGTATTCCGAATTATTTTAGGACTATAACTTTGTTGATTACAATGAGAACGTTGTTGATGGATTTTACGACATATTTGGCCTCTCCGCTGAGTCGTCCGGGCAGGGAAAGATTCCATCGCTTGCAGACCTTCAGATGAGCATTGGGGATCTTGGATTTGAAGTGATTGTGGTCGACCATAAATTTGACAGTGCCTTGCAGGAGATGAAGGAAGTAGCACAATGCTGCTTGTTGGGCTGTCCTGATATTACAGTATCGGTGCGGCGAATAGCGGAAGTTGTTGCTGAACATATGGGTGGTCCTGTGATAGATGCAAATGAGATGTTTACTAGGTGGTTGGGCAAAAGCATTGAGCAGAGGACATCACATCAGACAAGCCTGCTCCCTATTGGCCAAATTGAGATAGGCTTGTCTCGCCATCGTGCCTTACTTTTCAAGGTCATCTCTCTCTCTCTCTCTCTCTCTCCGTGTGTGTGTGTGTGTGCACGCGTGCCTTTTTTTTTTAAAAAAAACCTTGTTCCTCTGATGGCTACCACCAACTCTTCATTTGGCTGCTTGGCTACAATCTAATGAAAATACTAGAAAAATATAACAGTTGCATCTAAGAAAATAAGCTGAACTAGATTTTGAGCATTAGACTGGTCAGCAATTTATTGAGGATATTGACCATTATGTTATATGTATTTTTTCAATATATTGTATTTTATCAGTAATCAGTATGTTTGGATCTTGTAAACAGTTCGCAGTCTGACATTCTGTCATGTTATTCCTTTGAAGCATCTTGTGTATTCTGCCAGTAGAGTGTATTAGACTGCAGAGGCTGCCCCATGGAGGACTATAGTGTACTACAACATTACCTACTTTTAGAGTAAAGTGCACCTTAGGCCCCTAAACTTGAACGGGTGTCACTTGGGTCCTTAAACTTGAGAACTGCACATTTAGGTCCCTAAACTAGTATGTGGCTCAACAAAGGTTGAAGACCTACTTAATTAGTAATTAGAGGTGGGATAATACCTAGGATTTATCTAAATTGGCATTATTTAGCACGCACATGCTTAAACTTTAGCTTACACAGGATCAATATGCTATGTCATCCGTAGTTGCTAATTAAGTTGGGTTTGGACCTGCCTTGACACACTTATACAAGTTTATTAGTTTAGAGATCTAAAGACTAAAAGTGCAATTCTCAAGTTCAGGGTTACAAGTCATACATATGTGCAATTTTAGGACTTATGATGCACTTTACTCATTTTTTTAAAGATTTCTTCAGTAGATAAGCTTGGAAATATGTTGAAATCTTCCACTTTGATATGCGTAAAAAAATGAACATGAGATAACTAAATCTAGAGAGCTAATGTAGAAATGTGTTTGCTTAACCATAAACTCTCTTCCACATGGCTTCTCAGGTCTTGCTTTTACGTATTCATGCAGATTCTTGCTGATAGTGTTGGTATTCCATGCAAGCTAGTTAAAGGGAGTCATTACACTGGTGTTGAAGATGACGCTATTAACATAATAAAGATGGATAATGAAAGGTATTTACATATTTAGTATTCAATTATTAGTCATTCATAGAACCACATTTTCACTGTCAAAATAATCCATGAATATATTAATATTATTCATCTGTTGTTACTGTGAACATTATACCTTATTTTGTTTGCTATCCGCTTCTGCTGATTAGTTTGCATTTCAATTTTTTTTCTGTAGGGAGTTCTTAGTTGATGTTATGGCTGCCCCTGGCACTCTCATTCCAGCAGATGCCTTTAATTCAAAGGGTACTTCGTTCAACTTCAATCAAACATTGGGGCAGAATCACAAGACTGAGTCGGCAAGTAATGTTGATAACGATCTGATTGCATCACAATCTGATCATAAAGGCAACCAATTGCATATGTTTAGCAATGGTAATTGGATAACAGACAATCGGTCAGAGTATGAGAAAACAACAACTGGTGGAAGTAGCGTTAGTGAACCTTGGACATTGGCACCTCAGATGCAATTAAATCAACCATCAACTTCCGTTGGTGCAACTTCAAAGCAGAAAGATGGCTTGAAATTTATTCCAGACTCTCAAGTAACTGAGGAGTCCAAAAAACTATTTGCGGAGATTGATCCTTTCAGGGGTATTGAATCTGGGAAAAGTTCGCTGGCGTTCAAGGGACTAGACAATAGAAACAACGAATTCCAAAGGCGTAGAGAGAACTTAGCTCCAGCACCTGGAAGATCTCAACAGCCATTGGTGATGAAAAACTGGTCTGCTTGTAATGACATTTCCAACAACAAACAATACAATTTTGCTGAGGGGTTAGTTCCTCGGAGAAATGTTAGCGACAACGTTGCATCGTCATCTCAGTTGGCCTGGTCAACTACAAAGCATTACAATCCTAATGTTGGAGAGTATAACGATAGGTTGTATTCAGCACCAGTTCGTAATTATGACAATAGGATGGTTGGTACCTCAGCTATGACCACAGCTTCTACCTCTGGGGAGCGCCTTGATAGATCAAACCTGGCACCTGCTTGTTATTATGACAACAAGATGATCGACACCTCGTCTGTGAATGCAGCTTCTACATCTGGAATTGGGAAGGTTGCAGAAAAGGGTCCTCATAATGATCTGGAAGAAGGTCCCATATATTCTAGATTTGACAGTCAACTTTATAACAATGTGCAAGGACTTGATCCACAAGCGAAGGAGCACAAGGAAAACTATGGCAAGCATGACCACAAAAGGTTACATCCTGATCCAAGAATGACACCTCTTGGCAGATTCATGGACACACCAAGGCAGAACGCAGAGTCTGTTTCTCCATCCCAAGTTGGGTCAAGCAGGGTTGACATGGTGTTGGATGAAGTTTCTGAATGCGAAATCCTCTGGGAAGATCTTGAAATTGGTGAAAGGATTGGCTTAGGTGCACAGATGTTCTTTTTATCTATCCTCTAGTTATTTTCCCACACATTGAGTTGAACATAGGTTGTAGGGTCCCTTGTCATTTATCTTTCCACACAAAAGGAAAGAAATATTCATCAAGCATCAGTGTAGAAAAACATACCATAAAGTTCATGCACTATATGTCCAATCATAAGGCATATTCTTTTTATCTCTTGTGCGATAGTAGCCATTTGTTGTTGTATTCTATGTATATGACAATTAAATGAGTCTCCTTGTAATTTTTAGGTTCATATGGAGAAGTCTACCATGCTGATTGGAATGGAACTGTAAGTAGTTTTTCCTTTTTAACTTCATTAGAAGCTTATATTGAGTTTAGTGCACTGACCTCATTTACATGCTCTGTGGTCTATGTTTGCTATGTCTTCTGATTGTATTTAATGATCGTTATGGTGATAATGTGAAATTTTGTTTATTTACAGGAAGTGGCTGTGAAGAAATTCTTGGATCAAGAGTTCTATGGTGATGCTCTGGATGAATTTCGTTGCGAAGTATGTGAAATATTTTGCTTTTGATGCCCATAAGCTGTGCTTAAATGCTACTTGTGATTCCAGCTCCTTGTTTCTGAAACCTTTGGTAATTCGAATATATCCTCTATTAGGTGAGGATTATGCGTCGGCTTCGTCATCCAAATATTGTTCTGTTTATGGGTGCGGTAACACGGCCTCCACACTTATCCATTGTATCAGAATATCTTCCAAGGTATAGCTAGTTTGTTTTTTACAAAACAACTTGGTCATAATGAAACAATGCTGAATATGATACATGTAATAAATGTGATATTGCTATTGTCGACCAGCTTTACATAAATGTATATACTAGTTTACATACTACCATGGGCTATATAAATACGCTCAGCTCAACTTATTACAAAAAAGTGCTCTATTTGGTATAACTTAAACCTGTTGCCATGAGTCCATTGCGACACTTCTGTATTTTGGTCAGTGCTGGATCAAACGGTTCCTGTTTCAACATTGACCTTTGTCTGATTGTTTATTTTCTTTTTTCAGGGGAAGCTTATATAAGATTATTCATCGCCCTAATTGCCAAATTGACGAGAAGCGTAGGATTAGAATGGCCCTTGATGTGGTAAGGGTGAAAGTTTTTTATTGTGTTTTTTATGCTTATTTCCATGTGTCTGTCCATATTATGATAATGTTCTCTGTAGGCCAGAGGCATGAACTGTCTTCATACCAGTGTACCAACAATTGTTCACCGGGATCTAAAATCAGCAAACTTGCTGGTTGACAATAATTGGACTGTTAAGGTATCTACCTGTTTTCAAGAAGCAAAGCCTGAACCCTTATTGCTGTAGTACCTTTGCCTAACAAATTACATATACATAGGTCTGTGATTTTGGACTCTCACGTTTGAAGCACAGCACATTTTTGTCATCCAAATCCACTGCTGGAACTGTAAGTACTTGACATTCAGACTGTAGAATGATTCTTTTCTTTTAATTGTTTCAGAAACATTAACTCAATTCTCAAAATTTATCGTTTTCCCCTTATACCAGCCTGAGTGGATGGCACCAGAGGTATTGCGGAATGAGCAATCAAACGAGAAGTAAGTGATGTTTTATATCATTGTAAAATGCTCTTATTTGTCACCTTTATATTCCAACAAATTTCATCTACTTGGTGCATGTTTGGTCTAGCTTAAACCTGTCTCTCACCTAAATAAGCTTGAGGTAAGACCTGAAGGGGAACTATTCTATAATAGCTTAATGCAAGCACTAACTATGGATAAGCCACAATTGCCTGAGGGGTGCTTGGTTGGCTCATATGAGATCTCTATAAGTGGAATCTATCACTTTATAAGCTGGCTCTTGAGAGACAGAGAGAAGCAGGGCTGTTCCTGGCACATGATCCGATCCCCTTTATACATTGTGCTGCTCGTAGAGATCAGAACTATCATATGAGTTGACAGATCTTTGATTTTTCTCTCTGAAGAATCCAACTTCAGTTTCTTCCAGGCCTTCTTTCTATTAGCACAACACCACAGGCAACATATCGACAGCTGCACTCATTCATTCCCTGAAAGTTTTGCAGGTGCGATGTTTACAGCTTTGGTGTCATCTTGTGGGAACTAGCAACGCTAAGAATGCCATGGCATGGGATGAACCCCATGCAAGTTGTGGGTGCAGTTGGCTTCCAGGACCGACGGCTCGATATTCCCAAGGAGGTTGATCCTCTAGTTGCATCAATCATACGGGACTGCTGGCAGAAGTAAGTTCTAAAAGATATAAGATTATTTTAATGTTTTGATCAGGAATGGCACAAAGACTCTTCTACTTGTTAATTGACTTTTTGTAATCTTTTTGTTACATGTAAACTTACATGGTTTATATCTATTGTCATTTTCATTTTCCAGGGATCCAAACCTGCGTCCTTCCTTTGGCCAATTAGCGAGCTATCTGAGGACATTGCAAAGGCTAGTAATCCCTTCTCATCAGGAGACACCGAGCCCCCATGTCCCGCAAGAAATATCGTTATATCGGTGAACGTTGCCCCTTGAGGTGTCATGCACCAACTGTGAATAAAGAGATGGATTATGATTTTGTCACCATATTTGGGTTCAATAGTGCAAATGCATGGCTTGCCGATTGAGAGCCCCAGCCGCCGTCAGTCAGTCATCCCGCTGTTGCAAGAAAAAGCTTGGCAGCGGAGTTTGTACAATACAGTATAGGCCGGTCAGATAACAGCCAGAAGAGAAAAACTTAGCTGGTACAATTGTATCTTCTTGTTACTTAGTTACCTTTATTCCATTCCTTTTTACCCTAATGCGAGCCTGCTGGAAGCCAGCGTGTCGCTGTGTCGTGTGGATTGTGGAAAACCCCCAAAAAAGTGTAACTGTATGGACGAGTTAATAGAATTTCAATTACGTTACAAAGAAGATAGCAGTCTTGAACATTGTACATTGAATGGTTGATTGGCTTCCTCGTCTAAATAATGTAGCTGCTTTCATTTAATTCTTTTTAGACGAATTGTCATTGTATGTATTGGTTGGAAGGAACACTAACAAAATTATGCATGAAACTAACTGCGCCTTGCGATGCAAAAAAAGAAAAAAAAAAGCCTTACCGTTCATATGAAGGCACACAGTACAATCTGTCGTTGTGCAATGTGCACCGTACATGTTTCAGATGTTAGTTACGATGTGATCAGGCGTCTGGACTGACTGATTCAACTGCTACAGAAAAGCACCAACGTTTATTGTCATTTTTTCTATCTCATCACTGTCATGAGGCGTATCTTAGCGGTTAAGTTGACCCTCACAGTCTCCCATTTCGCAACCAGAAAGGAAACACTGAACATCCCAAAGAACTCGTCGATCTACGAAAAATTATTACAGTTCGCATAAGCGAACATCCCAAAGAACGTCGATCTCCATGTGCGTTTTCCCGCCATGGAAGAAGCATCAAGCGTCCCTAGGAATTCCAGTCGGACGTAACACTTCAATTTTGCTACTGCGCATGGAGAATTCCTCCCAGCAAACAGCGCTGGCTAACATTGCACGCGCAGCTGGAAGGTCGAAGCAAAATGCTAGCATCTACGGTGTTCCTCCAGACAACTGGTGTAGCCTTCACAATGCAGCAAATTTGTCAGCGTGCCGACGACGATGCCGGTGACTTCTTCTGTCACCGGCATATTCTGGAATATAAAAGCTACCTTATAAAACTCCAATAACTGGTACATATTTGTTAATGTTTTCTACATATCGTTAGACAATTCCCGGCAGTAATTGGTTTTCAGTTCAATTTTCACACTTCAATTGGCAAGCCACCTGTCTTCCCCCCAATTCCCAGCTGAATTGCCCACCAGCCAAAAACTGGTACCGGCCTGACTACGGGAATTTTCCAGGAACCTAGTAACATAGCGCTTGCCTGTGCCTTTGCATGCCATTATTAATATATAGGGGTCACTACCGGGTGGGTTCAATAGCCTTGAGATATACCAGCAGATGCCAAACCTTAGTGATCCAGGCATAGGTGGAACCCCAGCCAATCTAGCAGCTCTAGCTCCTGCACAGCAGAATATATGTAAGCAAGTGTTTGGTACCAACAGCGAGCCCCTGCAAGGCAAAGTCAACAATAATAGTTTTGCAGCCTTGCTTTAAACAAGGCTTGATTGCCTTAAAGGTCATTTGTTTCCATTAAGTCTGAAAGGAAATAGGTTTTACTTGTAAAAAAAGATAACTATATAAATTCACACATATGTCTAACAAGTTAAGCTCCACCGACCCCTGATATTAATTCTACAGCCAAATTTGTCATAAACTAATGCAGGATGCTTCATATGTAACAGACTCACGGTGGGTGGTGGGAAAATATAGGTAGGCATATAAATATCCTTGATAAGTACTAACAATGGCAAATATAGCATATAAATGATATGAAGGTATATTATAGACTACTGTTGTCTATACTATTGTACATACTCAAAGACACGGTTTACAACGTAAGAATAATTAATTTTACAGGAATCTCGCAGGAGCCTCATAGGAAGCAGTTTTACAGGAGTCTCGCAGGAGTTTCATAGGAAGCAGCTTACTTTCTACAATATTTGAGGAAAAAAAATCTCGCATTCTGAATGGGGCGCTAAGGTAGTAGATTTTTCCAGGCCACCGTAATTTTAAGCATGCGCTTGAGGTCCACTCATGTGTGCGCGTGCCTTGTGATTTGCAATGGTGCCTCCTCGAAGAAAAAGAGAGCGCTCACGGGTCACCGCTCACAAACATTCATACGAATGTACACGGTATAATCTATCGTTGCGCGTCATAAACTGTGCTCAATACTTCATGTTTTTTGTCGCATGTTTGGAATAACTGCTGTCATGTTGTATGCATACAAGTGCAGGTTTTTAGATATTAGTTATGATGTGATCAGGCACCTCTGGCTTGTTCAACTATTATATAGTAAGGCCACGACTCACACACACACACACACACACACACACACACACACACACACACACTATTGCCATAGCACAGCACCTCTCTGGCGTTATTCTTTCTACACCCTGTCGTCGCCTCCACTCCACTGCTGCCCCACCTGATTCTTAAAACCTAATGGTGAACCCGAACCCTAACCGTCGCCACCTTTGATTAAGGCGTTGGCACGGTGGCACTGCCGCCGGAGAAGAGGTAGTGACATGTTAGTAGCTCTAAAGCACTATCCTTACAGAAAAAGCATGACTGTCATTTTTAACACTTTCTCACTCTCTAGATGATGGGTGTAATAATATATTAGCAGTTCAAGCTGATTCTTCCAGTATGGACAATTTTGCAACCAAAAAAGGAAAACATCCATAAGAATTCCGATCTGAAAAACTACCCAAGTTAGCTCAAGTGTACACGAATACTCCAGGCAATCTGTAATGGTCAGGGTGCATCAGTGCATGCACATAATGTATGTTCCAACTCGCAAGAAAAAGACATGGATCATTTCACAGCCATGAAACGAAAACATCATACATCCCTGTAAATCTTGGTCAGATGCATAATAGTTCAATTTTCTCGTGAAGAACTGTGCCGACTAATTGCAAGCACAACCGGAAGTTCCAAGAAAAATGCTACGATTTACTACCGCTCCACACTTTCAATGTAACTTTTCACAATGCAGCAAATTTGTCAGCATGCCGATGATGGTGCCGATGACTTCTCCTGTGGGCACGCAGCTCCCTTCTCTTCAGGATAGTTCCTGTGTGTTCAGGGAGCTTGCTGCTTTCCTTGTCGCCTCCTGGGGAACCGAGTATGCAAGCCAGTGGGTCCTCCATGAGGTCTCCAAATGATTTCTGCAAACATATAAACATTAAAAGAAATGTATACAAGGATGGAGATTACTAGACTGCTAGGCTCTAACAATTAGTAGTAGCTCGAGATGTTTACAGTTGTCTGTCCAGAAATTGATCTGGCCTCGTCGATAGAGTTGCTTGCTTCAATCTCCTTCACCCTTTCCATAAAAGCACTGTCAATATACGAATGGCGTGGGCGCCACCTGAAAACTGGTCTATCTTGATGCTGATCATTGAACAGATGCTCAGCAAAGAAGTGCCCTTTTACAGCTTCAACCAGTGATTTTTTATCGCTATGCTTAGTAAGTATTCTGTAAATGAAAACAAGTAGTTAGTTGGAACGCCTGAGAGTAAAAAAAACAAGAATCAATATTTAACAAACCGCACATGTTAGCTAGCTCCATCTTCACGCGTTCTCCTCCCAACTCAAAAACACTTCTGGTGCATGAATGTGAGGTCCAATAGTACATCACCTTCCCAAAGAACAAAGCGCTGCCTGAAATATAGCTTCAAAAATTAGCATTTCGAGTGCAAAAGATAATCTTTAATCCATGAACGCCATATGAACAAAGAAGAGTCAATTCATCCAACAATTTATAAGGTTACGCCCAGGTATCAGTATCCCTGGACCCATTTTCCTGTCCCAGACCAGAAGGAAAATACTAGCAGGTTAAATTTAAATTTAATTTAATAAGTTTCTTCACTGCCGAGAGCAGCACTGGCTATATACTGCCATTCAACTATGGCATGTAATTTTTGCAATATATATTGCAAGTGTACTACACACATGCCTGCATGATGGCAAAAACAGAAGGTACATAATCTAGGCACGACTGGGCATAGCTATTAATAGGAGCAGCCAATCTGCTTCCTTCAAAACTTGAATTTTGGAATGTAAAACCTACTTTATAAAACTCCAATAACTGGTTCATATTTGTTACCGCTTTCTACATATTGTTAGACGATTCCCACAAAATTCCCATCAATTTCAATTTTACCAGTAGAATTGGCCAGAAACCAGGTATGGCTCTGTATACTTATTTTCCAGGAACCAGTGATATGAACCTTGCCTGTGCCTTTGCATGCCATCTATTATCTTATTGGATCAATGTTAGGAGCTACCACATTTGCTCTAAGAGGCTCGAAATTCAAAAAAAGAAAGAAGACCCACACAACTTATTTTGTGGGTCCAGACTGATCAGATATAATCATATAGTAACATGGTAGTTTCATGATGAATACAACTAGCTTTAGTTGAGTCCAATACAAAGTCTTTTTTACCAGTTCTTATATCAAGTGAGACAGAATTAATCCAATCATTGTTCCTCTTTTTCTTAAGTCCAATTGCTCAAGTCGCCCACTCTCCTCCGTTAATTAATCGAGTTTGGAAGAATAAAAGATAGGAGAAATCGATTGGTGATACAAATACAGAAATCGTTGCCCTGTGATGATGGTGCACATGCGTTGGTGCATGCACACGTGCGGCTCGCAGCCAGATTCCAATGGTGTAAAAGCACATAGTTAAGCAAAGACTGGCATCCTTATGAGCCTGAGGAGCAAGAAAAGGATTACAAGAGACATATTTTCTACTTGAAGGACGCTAGCAAAGAAGTCATGTGTGCACAAGTCTGATAATCCTTCGAGAGAGATGCAATTAGTTTCCAACAAGTTCATGCCTCCGACATCGCACAGGAGATGGCCTTCCTATACCCCATTGTGTTCAAAACCAGGAAGTCAAATAGCTCAAGCAAAGACAAGGATGGGTCAAGGACATGTGCTGTCCACAATGTAGAGGCCAAGAAGTATCTGGATCAAGTTGTGTTTAAACTTGACGATCGAACTTAGTCGGGAGAGAAAGGGTCATGTTTGGCCACGCCTGCATGTAAAGCCTAATGAAGAATACCAAAAGCCAAACTATTTGGTGCCAAATTTGATTTTGAAGCGTCAGGCTAGAATTCGTCGCATTAATATAAAGAAGAATAAAACATTTGCATGCTCATTTGATAAGCTCAGATTACACTTAGAAGTGCAAAATTTTCTAAATAATAATATGTAAACTAATTAAATGGGGCAATCGGAATCCAAATAGAACAATGTGTAAATATAGAAATACGGGTGCACAAATCTAAATTGGTGTAGAAAAAGATCTATACATCCGAGTTATGTTTCCATTGGCTAACAAAAACAAAAAGAGGAGAGCATCTGCACATCAGGATGCTTTTGTTATCTTCAAAATTAAAAAAAAACAGCTCTGGTTATTGCAAAAAGGACGAATCCATGGTTCAAAAGAAATAAGAACACGAGTACTGGAATATCTCCCACTCAACTCTTTTTAATATTTTCTTTATTTCATTATCAAATCTTGCCTATTTCTAGAACATATATTCCACACAAAATTGGGATAGTTATTACTCTCTCTGTACATTTTTACTTGTTGCCCAAGAATGCGTGCAGTCAACAACATTTTAAAACTTTTGAGCACTGATATACATAAAAGTATTTCGATTTGTCACATGAAAATGATATTAGTAGATTTTTCTTAAAAAATACTTTGATATCATTATACTTTTTAATAACTTTTGGCAACGTATAATTAGAAAAAGCAATGGTCAAACACATGTATTGGAGGCTGTTTCAGTGTCCAAAATGACAAGTGAAAAAATAATGGAGTAATATACAGGGGATCAATAGCCTTGGGATTTACCAGCGGACCATCCGAACCTTAGTAGTAATGGAGGTTGAACAGCCCGGCCAGTCCATCTATTTCCTGCACAACAGAATATTTGTAAGCATGTGTTTGATACCTACAAACTTTAACATTGGTAGCGTTGCAGCTTTATACAAAAATGGATTGCATAAATGTAATCCTCCCTTTCTCTTTCTCCCTCGTATATAGACCAACAATTGCATTGGCCATATGTAAAATTCTTACAAACAATTAAATCCCACCCGTTCCAAGTTGCTTAGTTATCTTGAGTCCTTTCCTTTTGAAATTCCGTTACGTCCATCCAAATCCGTAGCACCTATTTTTTAGTTTGTCAAAGCCGTGCGAATCCACAAAATCCTTATCAGTCAGCCGACTGTTTTGCTAGTTACGGTTCATCCTCTTGGATTGAGTGTGGTCATCTCCTTCTTTCACATGGCAGCCGCCACCGCTCCTCTCTTTGAGTCGCCATAGATCATAGAAGTTGTTATGATGCCTCCGCTCTTCTCTTTGAGTTGCTGCTTCAAGTTTCTAAGGCCGCTGCGCTTTTCTTCTACGCCACTGCCGTCTCGGGCTTCGATCTACGCCGCCATGCTTCTATCTGTTAGATATGTGTATAACCTAGGGGCTTATTTGCACTTTGTATGGATGTATATATTGGCCTGTTGGCCTCTTGCAATACAACAGAGATTCAAACCAACATGGTATCAGAGCACGGTTAGGGTTAGGGTTTCTGGCCTGGCCGCCGCCACCGCTGTAGGAAAACTCTCTCCCTTCCCTGTGCCTGTCACCGACTCCGCCGTCCCCGCCTCCCGCGATCCCCACTGGCCGCCGGTCCTCGAACGCGCCGCCGAGGCTGACCGCCTCCATTCCGCCCTCGCCGACGACCGCTCCGCCGCTCAGGGCCGCCGCCCGCCGAGCCGTCGCTCGGGGCCGCCGCCAGCCGAGCCGTCGCCCGGGGCCGCCGCCTGCCCCGCGCCGGCCTCTGCTCTTGGCTTCTCTTCGCCGCCGGATCCGGCCGCCGCCTGCCGCTGCCGCCCGAGGCCGCCGCCCGCAGCCCGTGGGACGCCCGACGTCCGTCCGCCTCTGCCGCCCGGATCCGCCCGAGTGAGTGAGTTGCGCCCGCTGCTCTGAGTTAAGTAGTGCCTTTGCCCCCAAAAAAAGGAAAAAAAAGGAGAAAAAAAGAAGAAAAAAGAAGGAAAAAAATGACTTCCACCGGTGGTTCTTTTGCCATCCCACTCCCCGCTATTCGTTTTGATGGTACGAATTTCTGGGAGTGGGCGGTGCACTTGCGGATTCTCCTCAACAGTCAGCGTCTGTGGGGTCATCTCACTGGTGAGGATCCCTGCCCGCCTCGTCCTACACCACCCATCCAGCCCGCTCTCCCTGCTGATGTGGATCAGGCGGCTCGGGACGAGGCCAATGCCGCGTTGGAGGAGGCCTTGGAGCTTTATCAGTCTGCCCTGCACACCTATGAGCTATGGCAGACGGATGAGGCTCGTGCTACTGCCATCCTGGTAGGTAGCATGACCGTGGCTACCTCTATGGATGTGGCGGAGCTGCCGACGACACAGCTTATGTGGGAGCGTCTCCGAGCTCACTATCAGCCAACGAGTGATGCTATGTATCTCTCAGTCGTGCACCGGGCGCACTCCCTTCAGCAGCTCGATGCCACCGTCGATGACTTCTACCAGCAGATGTCAGAGGTGTGGCGTCAGCTTGACTCTCTAGGGCCGGATGTTTGCCGGATCTGTCCCTGCTGTGTGCGGCTCCGTGCTCATCAGGAGACTCACCGTCTCTACGACTTCCTGACGCGTCTCCGACCTGAGTTCGAGACTGTGCGGGCTCAGCTCCTGACTCGCCACCCGCGCCCGAGCCTAGTGGAGGCTCTCACAGTTGTGCGTGCTGAGGAGACTCGTCTTCGTGCTACAGTTCAGACACAGGCAGTCTTGTCTGCCTCTGCACCTGCCTCTTCAGCACCGACCGAGCTCTCTTCCCCAGTTCCCACCGCCCCTGTAGCTGCTGCTTCTACTACAGGCCTTCACTGCACGTACTGCCAGCGTGATGGTCACAGGTACCAGGACTGCTACAAGAGGAGGAAGGACCAGAGTCGTCGGGGTGGACGTCCCCCGAAGGGCTCTGACAGTTCCTCCTCTCGCCAGGGCCGCCAGGGCTCCACCAGTGATGCCGCACAGCAGTTGCTCTCGCTTCTCCAGCGCCTTGGTGTCGGCTCATCCTCAGACTCTTCGGGTTCAGCTCGTCTGGCTCTTGCTTCTCAGCAGTCTTCCACGCCTCCGCCTCCTCCCTCATCAGGTACTTTATCTCCGTGGATCTTAGACTCTGGTGCTTCTTTTCACATGACACCAGATTCCACACATCTCACCTCTATACGGCCCACAGTTCCTTCTTCTACTGTTCAGACTGCAGATGGTACCCCTCTGCCTGTTGTAGGTCGAGGCACGTTGTCTACCTCCTCCTTTCATGTTCCTGCAGTTTCTCATGTTCCTCAGCTTACTTTGCAGCTTATGTCGGCTGGTCAGATCACTGATCACAACTGTCGTGTTGTTCTTGAGTCTGACTCTTGTTCCGTTCAGGATCGTCGCACGGGGACTCTGCTTGGTACTGGCCCTCGCCGTCGTGATTCGCAGCGTCTCTGGGAGCTCGACTGGCTTCATCTGCCCTCTGCTCTCTCCACCAGCCAGTCAGCTACGACCACTCCCTCTGGGCTTGCTGCGTCCACTATCTCCTTCGCTCAGTGGCACCATCGTCTCGGTCATCTTTGTGGTTCACGTCTTTCGTCACTTGTTGGTCGTGGTGTTCTTGGGTCTGTTTCTGGGGATACTTCTTTACATTGTATGGGTTGCAAGCTTGGCAAACAGCTGCAGCTCCCCTATCCCTCTAGTGACTCTATTTCTGCTCGTCCTTTTGATCTTGTACATTCTGATGTTTGGGGTCCTGCCCCCTTCGTTTCGAAAGGGGGTCATCATTACTATGTGATCTTTATTGATGATTATTCTTGCTATACTTGGCTCTATTTTATGTCCTCTCGCAGTCAGGTTCTCTCTATTTATCAGCGCTTCGCCACTATGATTCGCACTCAGTTCGGTTTGACTATTCGTGTGTTTCGTGCTGACTCTGCTGGCGAGTATCTCTCTACAGCCTTCCGCTCTTTTCTCGCTGAACAGGGTACTCTTCCCCAGTATTCCTGTCCTGGTGCTCATGCTCAGAATGGTGTCTCTGAGCGTAAGCATCGTCACTTACTTGAGACTGCTCGAGCCCTCATGCTTGCCTCCTCTGTTCCCCCTCATTTTTGGGCTGAGGCTGTCTCCACTGCAGCTTTCCTTATCAACATGCAGCCTTCCACCGCCCATCAGGGATCCACTCCTGTTGAGCGTCTTCTTGGTCGAACCCCAGAGTATGGTCACCTTTGCTGTTTTGGTTGTGTCTGCTTTGTTCTCCTCCCACCTCGTGAGCGCACTAAGCTGACTGCTCAGTCAGCTGAGTGTGTTTTTCTTAGCTATAGTCTTGAGCACAAGGGTTATCACTGCTATGACCCTGTGGCACGTCGGATGAGGATTTCCCGGGATGTCACTTTCGACGAGTCTCGACCTTACTATCCTCGTTCTCCCCCAGTCAGATCTGATTCACTTGCTGAGTCAGTCTCCTTTCTGACTTTTCCTCATTCTCCACCTGCTTCCACTATTACTTTGCCTCGTCCACCTCCACCTCCTTCGGCCTCGTCTTCCCCTGATCCTCCTCCACCTACGTCGGAGAACCATTCCCACTCTTTTGTTGAGATTTCACCTTTTCCCTTGCACTACTCTCGTCGGCCTCGACCTCCTTCTTCAGTTGGCACTCCCTCCTTGCTGGGCCCTGTTCCCAGTTCCTCTTCTACATCCTTGTCAGATCCTGCTCCCAGATACGACCTTCGTGATCGCCACACTGTTAGGCAGCCTGAGCGCTATGGTTTTGCGGCCACTGCCTCTTCTGAGCCTCTGACTTATCGTGAGGCTGTTGCTCATCCTGAGTGGCAACTTGCGATGTCTGAGGAGCTTGCTGCTTTGGAGCGTACCGGCACTTGGGATCTTGTACCCTTACCTGCACATGTCACTCCCATCACGTGCAAGTGGGTATATAAGATCAAGACTCGCTCGGATGGTTCCCTTGAGCGCTACAAGGCTCGTCTTGTGGCACGTGGTTTTCAGCAGGAGCATGGTCGTGACTATGATGAGACCTTTGCTCCTGTTGCTCACATGACCACCGTTCGCACTCTCCTTGCTGTTGCCTCCGTTCGACAGTGGTCCATCTCTCAGTTAGATGTCAAGAATGTCTTTCTCAATGGTGAGCTACGCGAGGAGGTCTACATGCGGCCACCCCCTGGGTATTCTGTCCCTGACGGTATGGTCTGTCGCCTTCGTCGCTCTCTCTATGGGTTAAAGCAAGCTCCTCGTGCTTGGTTTGCCCGGTTCTCATCTGTTGTCACTGCCGTTGGTTTCTCTGCCAGTAATCATGACCCTGCTCTTTTTGTTCAAACCTCTTCTCGGGGTCGGACGCTTCTCCTTCTATATGTTGATGATATGATCATTACTGGTGATGACTCTCACTACATTGCTTTTGTGAAGGAGCGTCTCCGTGAGCAGTTCTTGATGTCTGATCTGGGTCCTCTTCATTACTTTCTTGGTATTGAGGTTACTGCTACCTCCGAGGGCTACTATCTCTCCCAGGAGCGTTACATTCAGGATATCCTTACTCGCGCTTGTCTTACTGATCAGCGTACAGTGGATACTCCTATGGAGCTTAGTGCTCATCTTCGACCTACCGATGGCGAGCCTCTTGAGGATCCCACTCGCTACCGCCATCTTGTTGGGAGTCTTGTATATCTTGGCATCACTCGTCCTGACATCTCTCATGCAGTTCACATCTTAAGTCAGTTCGTCTCTGCTCCTACTCAACTCCATTATAGTCACCTTCTTCGTGTTCTGCGATATCTTCGTGGGACCATCACTCGTCGTCTTTTCTTTCCTCGCTCTAGTTCATTGCATCTTCAGGCTTACTCTGATGCAACCTGGGCTAGTGATCCTTCTGATCGCCGATCTCTTTCTGCCTATTGCGTTTTTCTTGGTTCCTCCTTGATTGCCTGGAAGACCAAGAAACAGACTGTTGTTTCCCGTTCGAGTGCTGAGGCTGAGTTGAGAGCCATGGCATCTTTGACAGCTGAGATCACATGGCTTCGGTGGCTACTTGAGGATTTTGGTGTTTCCACTCCTGCACCGACTCCTCTCTTATCAGATAGTACTGGCGCGATCAGCATTGCTCGAGATCCTGTGAAGCATGAGCTTACTAAGCACATTGGAGTAGCTGCTTCATACATGCGCTCACAGGTGCAAGACAAAGTTATTGCTCTTCAGTATGTGCCTTCGGAGCTTCAGTTAGCAGATTTCTTCACCAAGGCGCAGACTGTTGCTCAGCATCGGTTCTACATTTCCAAACTCAGTGTTGTTGACCCACCATGAGTTTGAGGGGGGGTGTTAGATATGTGTATAACCTAGGGGCTTATTTGCACTTTGTATGGATGTATATATTGGCCTGTTGGCCTCTTGCAATACAACAGAGATTCAAACCAACACTATCTATCTCTCTTTAGCTTGATTTGATAGCTCCCTCTATTTGTGTTACCTTCATTATCCTCTTCATCGTGTTGTCGTGGTCGACTTTGCTCATACTTGCCTCTCCTTTCTCAACATCTACACTTTGTGCTTTATGGGCTGTCGCACGACCCGGATGGAGATCTTCTGGTACTCGACATAATTTTCTAAGAGTGCACGCTATGGTGACATCTTCATGATTCGGGCTTTGGATTTTCTCTATTTAGTGTCAACATTTCCAAATGCAATACTATTGCATGTGCCTTGCATTTGAGGAGTGTTAAGCGTATTAGTGGTATTTCCTACTGTCCTAGGGTTTAGGGTTGTGTCCACTGTACTCACTATATATTTGCCCCTTTAAGCCTCATTCTTACAGCATTGGACATATGTAAAATTCTTATGAACAATTAAATTCACACATAGACAGCTATATATTTACAACTTGTATTCACGCTAATATTTGTTAAGAGTCATGTACATATTAGCAGTCTAACCACCCCTCCCTCTCTCTCTGTGTGTAAGATGCACAGTTGTGAATAGCGAATTTTGTGTCTCTAATTTTACAGGGTGGTATTCTTGGTCCTGGTGAGGTCCTATATTTGGAGCACCTCCTCGCAATGATCATCTTCATGCCTTTGGATGTACTTGTTATGTTTTTCTAGCACCTCGTGAGCGTATTAAGTTGAGTGTTCAGTTAGCTGAGTGTGTCTTTGTGGATTGTAGTCCTGAGCATAATGGCTATCGTTGTTATGATCCTTCTGTTAAGGGTACATGTGTCTTTCCCCATTGTTCTAGAGTTTGAGTCCTTGTACTATATAAACCCCATGAGTTGTTGCAATATATAACAAGTTTTATATTTACATAGTATCAGAGCCCTAGAGCTTGATCCACATTCCGCTGTTGCTGTTGCCCCCCCCCTCGGAGGAGCAATCTTCACTCCCGGGGTTTGCCACCGGATCCGGCTGACATCTCCGTCCTCTTCCAGCCTCCTCCACGTCGGCGTTTCGTGCCGCTGGCTGACACCCGCCCGCGCCGCGTCGTTGCCCGCCCGAGCCTGCGCTTGAGCGCGCCTCTATGCCGCGCAGCCACCGGGCTTCCTCCCGACCGCCACTAAGCTGTACCCAGCCGGATCCACTGCCTCCCGGCCGCCGCTGCCTCAGATCCGACAACCACCGCCTCCGATCCGGCCGCCGCCGATGTTCCTTCGCCAGGATCCAGCCACCTCCGATCTCCACCTCGCGCTCTTTGGGTCGCCGCAGCCTGGAAGCTCCCTCGGCGAGGGGCTGTCGCCTCTTCTTTGGACCGCCGCCAGGCCCTCTTGACCTGCTCTTCCACCGCTGGCAGCTGTTATGAACCTTAGTTCATAACGGGTAAACACCACCAAGAAGATGGCCGGATGGAGTCGGCGTAGGGAGGGAGGAGAGACTATAGACTAGGAAGGCTTTGTTATTACTCTGCTTTTTCACAATAGCATGCGGTAGCCTCTTTATATAGATGGCTCCCCCTAACAGATGTAATCTAACTCCAATCATATCTCTAACTATATCTCTAATACAAGGAAACCAATCTCTAACTCAAATAGAAACCAATCTCTTATTCCTAATAATAACCCAACTGGCCTAAGGCCCACGTCTATAACATTACACCCCTCCCGGACAAGCAGCTTGTCCTCGAGCTGCTAAACGACGGTCAATGGAAGACCTTCGATGCCGATGTAGAAGACGAACGGTGGCGGAGTGCTGCAGCGGATGGAAACGGACGGCCAGATCCACGCGGAATAAAGCTAGACGAAATGTAGCGCCTTCGGAAATATAATGCCTGCAAAATACGTTTTTTTTGCGCCTTAACTTAACCGGTCGGTTTTAAAACCGACCGCAACTCCCACGAGGCCGAACGCATCGGTCGAACTCGAAAGCGGCGACTGAAGGAGCGGCGGCGGATCCGGCGGTGCGGACCGGCGGCGGCGGCTCCGGCGGGCCACGGCGACGGCGGTTCTCGGGCTGGACGACCCCGGCCAGCGGAGCGGCTGCGAACGGGCGGAGGAGGCCCGGGTTGCGGCGGCGGCGGCTCGGGCAGAGGCGGACCCGGCGGCTCGGGCGGAGGTGGCCCGGTCGGCATCGGCGAGCGGCGGCGGCGACGCTACGACAGCGGCGCGGCTTCGGGCGCCAGGGGAACCGCGCGGCGGCGGTCGGCCATCTTCGTTCCGGAGGCGGCCTACGGCCGGTGGAGCGCGGCGGTGGTCGTCGGGGACCGCGGACGCTGGCGTCTTCGAGCCGAAGGCGGGCGACGGGAAGGCCGAGCGGCTGCCGGCAATTTCACGCGCAGGCGGCGGACGCTTCGGCCAGCTTCGAGCGGCGACCATCTCCGGCGACCAACTCCGGAAACGACGACGGCGACTGCGACCCGCATGGATCCAGGCGGCGGATGGCGACCGGCGACCGAGGACGGGTGACCGTGGATCCAGGCGGAGGATGGCGACCGGCGACCGAGGACGGGGATGGTGCAGCGACGTTGGCTCCGAGGTCGTGCTGACGCGGGCGGAGACGCCGGATCTGGCCTTGACGAGGGAGAAGATACTGCGGAAGCAGCCCGCGGTACTCGCCTGGTGATGGACGCCTGATGCAGATTGTGAGGACGAGCCGGTGGTGGCTGTGGCGGTTCTTGTTGTTGGGGATCTGGTATTGGATGATGAATCTGGCTCTTTGTTTCTTGTTGCTCCTTCCTTCGATTCTCCATCCTCTCAAGGATGGCATGCATGTTGAGAAGGCTGTCCATCATCTTCTTGTTGATGCTGGCCAACTCGTTGGCGCTAGCTTTTATCATGGCTAACGACTCGGCAGTAGGGCGAATCGCAGAAACCATGGTAGCAGAAGTCGTGGGAAGGGATCGACTGCTCTGATACCAATCTGTTATGAACCTTAGTTCATAACGGGTAAACACCACCAAGAAGATGGCCGGATGGAGTCGGCGTAGGGAGGGAGGAGAGACTATAGACTAGGAAGACTTTGTTATTACTCTGCTTTTTCACAATAGCATGCGGTAGCCTCTTTATATAGATGGCTCCCCCTAACAGATGTAATCTAACTCCAATCATATCTCTAACTATATCTCTAATACAAGGAAACCAATCTCTAACTCAAATAGAAACCAATCTCTAACTCAAATAGAAATCAATCTCTTATTTCTAATAATAACCCAACTGGCCCAAGGCCCATGTCTATAACAATTATCGAAGTATTGTTGAGGATATGTAGAACTCAAACAATACAGGTAGATAGTACGACACAATTTTCTCTAAGGAAAAATAGCCTTTTTCTGCTTTATAAAGAGCTATGTGTCATCGATGAACAGTATGCTGGCCAAAACTTCCATTGTTCCTTTTTTCATCCTTAGTACAGTGATTTTGTAAACTTTTCCTAAGTTCTACATCATACATGGTGTTGTTTTTGTTATCAAGTGTGTTCTTCACAGTAAATAATGCTATATTTTGCCATTGTTGTTATTATGGGTAATATTGCTCATTGCCATCACAAATATCACAGAGTTGGAAAATATCATCCAATGTGCTACTGACATGTGGGGTATGGCCCTAGGCCCTACATGTTATTCTCACAAACGATGGCATTTTCCAAATTATACCTCTTTGCAATGGTACCAAGCTAATTTTCTCTATTATTTATCAAGGATGTGCTAGTCCGCCAACCACTATGAATATGTTACTTCCCTTCATTCTTTTTTGTTTGATGTTATTGGCTTTTTACAGTTTCTGAGATGTGATTTCAACCATTACTTTTTATTCCTAGAAATTAATAACATTATAATATTATAAAAATGTTTTTAATGACAGATCAAATGACATAGTGTTTATGTTTCCAATCTTGATAATTTTAGTCATATTAATGGACAAATTTTAGAAAGTTTGACCACGAATTCTAAAACATCAAATAAAAAATAATGGAGGGAGTACATATGAAGCATCTTGGCTTTGTTTATGACAAATTTGGTTGTAGTAAATATTGTAAAAGGGAGATTGGATCATATACCCTCGCTTTAGTTGGGAAATTGAGGATTTACCCTCCACATCTCAATGACACGTGGGGTCATCATAAGTCACTGACACGTGGGCCAGGAGGGTAAATCCTCAATTTCCATCTAAATGGAGGGTATATGATCAATTACCTGATTGTAAAATTAGAGAGACACAAAATTTGCTATTCACAATTGTGCATCTTATTCATTATTGAGAAGTTATATATATACATAATTAGTTGGGCCTCATGGGCTACAAGGGCCACATGGGTAGAGAGAGGGGGGAGTTAGATTACTAATATGTACATGACTATTAACCCCCCGGTCAAACTCAAGGTGGATCAGGAGGATTTGTGGCACTGAGTTTGAGTAGATAAAGCCGATGTTATTCTCAAGTCTAAGCCTTTATGAAGAAGTTTGCAACTTGAAGTTCTGAAGGCACATACTTGAGGTCAATGGTCGATTGCTGACAATGAGACCTTATGAATGATGCATCAACACTGATGTGCTTAGTTAACTCATGTTTGACTGGATCACTTGCAATCTAAATGGCGCTGGTGTTGTCACAGAATAGTGGTGTAGAAGCATCACATGAGACACCTTGATCAACTAAAAGCCAACGAAGCCAGACAATCTCTAAGATAGTGGTGGCAAGAGCTCGAAGCCTAGCCTCGGCACTAGAAAGTAACACTACAATATGCTTCTTGGACTTCCATGCAATAAGCGAGTTACCAAGAAATATGCAGTAGCTAGTGATAGAACATCGATCAATAGGATCACTCGCCCAAGTGAAGTCAGAGTAAGCATGAAGCTGCGGCTGACTTGAACTAGCATAAAACAGGTGTCTAGATGTAGTCCCTCTCAAGTATCTCAACACACGAAGATGATGATCATAATGAACTGATGTGGGTGCACTAACAAACTAACTGAGAACATGCACAGCATGAGCAATGTCTGGTTTGGTGCCAGTGAGGTAAACAAGGCTGGTAAAGAAGGTGCTACTTGAGGCCGAACTAAAAGAGAAGCTGATGAGGGAGAAGGTGAAGCTAGAGGTTGAACTGAAGGAGGCAAGTCTGACGTGGAAATAGGAGGTAAACACAAGAAAAAAGGTGGACTCTATGGAAGAAGAAGTAGGATGTGTGGAAGAATGATAAAAGAAGGGTCAACCCTCATCAAAGGTCACATCACAAGAGATACGGATACAACGTGATGAAAGTGTAAATATGAAGCTTGTTATATATTGCAATGGCCCATAGAGTTTATATAGTACAAGGACTCAAACCCTAGAACAATGGGAAAAACACATATACCCTTAACACCACCTCAAATGCAAGGCATATGCAATAGCATTGCATTTGAAAGGGTTGACACAAAAATAGAGAAAATTCAAAATCCGGGTCTTGAAGTTATCGTCATAGTGTGCGGCTCTTGGAAAATTGTATTGAGTACCAACCATCTGAAATTGTGCAACAACCCAGAAAGCACAAAGTGCAAGAGCTTGAAAAGCAGAGGTAGGCGGGAGCAAAATCGACCGCGGTAACACTATGAAGAGGATGTGGAAGGTAACACAAATAGATAGAAATGTCAAATCAAGCCGAAAAGGAATAGATAGAAGCATAGTAGCGCAGATCGAAGCCCAAGACGGTGGCGGCGCAGTGCACAAGAAGCACGGGGGCCTTAGAAGCTCGGGGTGGCGGCATCATAAAGACTTCTACGATCTGCAGCGGCTCAAAAAGAAGAGCGGCGGTTGCGGCTATGCTAAAGGAAGAAGATGACCACACTCATCCAAAAGGATGGAACGTGGCTAGCAAAGCAATCAGCTGACTGACAAGAAATTTGTGGACTCGCACGGCTTTGACGAACTGATAGAGAGAGCAACAGACTTGGATCGACGCAACAGAAAACACAAAACGAAAAAGACGACAAATAATAGCAGCAACAATAGTTCTATGCCTTCAACTTCCCCTCCTCTCCTCTCTCTTGACCCCCTCACTCCCCCTCCCATCTCTCTCTGCCCCTCCCACTTTCTCTCTTGCCGACGCATGGAGGTGCTGGGAGCCGGCGATGGTCGGGAGGAGGCGCCAGTGCGGGCGCGTCCGAGTTGGCAGCGACGGTCGGATCTAGCTGGAGGAGGCGGTCGGAGGGCCGGATCTGTGGCGGCGGTCGACGGATCCTAAGCGGCGGCGGCCAGATCCGTGGCTGCAGTCACCAAATCGGCGGCCGAATTCGGGCGGGAGTTGGCCTAGCACAGGCGGAGAGGCTCAAGCAGCGGAGGGATCTGGCGATGACGGGATTCGGCAGCTGAGATAGCGTCGGGGAGGCCAAAGGGAGCTGGTGGCGGCTAGGAGACGAGGCAGCTTAGATCCGCACGAATCTGGCACGGAGGTGGCCAGAACCGGGTGACGCGCTGCTGTTATAGACGTGGGCCTTGGGCCAGTTGGGTTATTATTAGGAATAAGAGATTGGTTTCTATTTGAGTTAGAGATTGATTTCTATTTGAGTTAGAGATTGATTTCCTTGTATTAGAGATATAGTTAGAGATATGATTGGAGTTAGATTACATCTGTTAGGGGGAGCCATCTATATAAAGAGGCTACCGCATGCTATTGTGAAAAAGCAGAGTAATAACAAAGTCTTCATAGTCTATAGTCTCTCCTCCCTCCCTACGCCGACTCCATCCGGCCATCTCCTTGGTGGTGTTTACCCGTTATGAACTAAGGTTCATAACAGATTGGAGATTGGTTTCTATTTGAGTTAGAGATTGGTTTCCTTGTATTAGAGATATAGTTAGAGATATGATTGGAGTTAGATTACATCTGTTAGGGGGAGCCATCTATATAAAGAGGCTACCGCATGCTATTGTGAAAAAGCAGAGTAATAACAAAGTCTTCCTAGTCTATAGTCTCTCCTCCCTCCCTACGCCAACTCCATCCGGCCATCTTCTTGGTGGTGTTTACCCGTTATGAACTAAGGTTCATAACAATAATGCAAAAGTTGCCACTTATATACTATCAAAACTGTGCATAAGAATTAAAATATAATCAATCTATGACTTGACACCATGGCCTAAGTTTGAAACGTATAGCTAGCACACACAATATGAAGGTACATGCAGCGAATTGCATATTTTGAAAATAGTTGTAGAATCTGCGAGGAGTAGGTGGACATGATGTGGTTTCCTCCCTTCTATAGACAAAGTTTGGTGAAAAGTGCTGAAAGTCAATTTCCTCCGGAACCTTCAACCTTGTATAGAAAATGACATTACAAGAAGCAACAATTTCGCCCCAAAATACCATCTAGCCCCATATTAGTTGATCCAAATTCTACGAGCTCTCCGTATATGGGTTGTGGGAGTTGCTTCCGAGCCCTGCTGGCCTGCTGAGAGTGGCTATTACTTATTAGCACTGTAGCCTTTTGGGCTGCCAGAAGGCTTCCACAAGTAAGGTTGATGAATACTACAGTTGACATACGACCGCACGATGCTGGCATAATTGGCAAATGAAAATAGGCATAGTAAGCAATCTTGTTACTATGCACAATAATTACTGGCAAGTAATGCCCATTTATGAACAAAATTTGTTCCTGTGCTGATTCTTGCAGAAACATCAACAGGGAGTTTTGGACCAGTTAGTATCATAATTGAAGTGCAACTAAATGGTTGGGATCGAAAGAAAGAGGGGTTAACATCAAAGTGAAATGTCCAAAAAGTCCCCAGATCAAAATAATCAATGGATTTACACTACTTATAATTGCAAGAACCATGATATCATGGTTGTCCAAGGACTAAAATTATAATTGCAGACTGAACCATGTTACCGTGGTTGTTCAATCCAAGGAATAAAAAAAATAAATCAAAGAGTCAATTATCTATCACTTCAACTTCTCCTGGTTCACTACAAAACGTTTTGGAAGCTAATTACTTGCGCGAGCTACACAAACTGAAATTTTATACCACGATAATTCAATGATCCATAATGATAATGCTAGTTGGAGTTTAAGAGTGCTAAAATAAAGAATGGCAGGAATCTATGAATCAAGCCATTGACGACTATAGTAGGAGGATCTGTCTTGATAGATTTAGGACAATGAGGTCAAAATTGAATCATCAGATTCGATGTGATATCAATGAATTGGGGTACATATTTAACCAGACTGAACCGTATTATACTTTCTTTTTAGCCTTTAGGCCTTTAGTTCCAGATACTTAGTGAAAATAATAGAGTTTTTGTTAACACTAACGGATTATGGAAACAAATAAAACAATTGCCACTAGCACGATATCAAAAGATTGCATCACAGATCAAGAAGAGAGTGGGCAGGGAGGGACCTCCTAGAGAAATCCACCCCACGAGACCGCACACTATGGACGTCAGGGCGCCGCCTCCGTTCGCGACCGACCTGCAATCCTTGAGCAGGGCCTCCTCCTCTCGGGTCACGTCGCCCTGCATATAGCATCAGCATCAGCAACACAAACACCCCCACATCAAATCAACCAAGAAACGAACCACCGCAGAGAACACAATCGAGGGGCGCTTCTTGCGAACCTTGGCCCGCATGGCGTCCTCCAGCTCTTGCAGCACCTTGCCCTGCCACCATCAATCCCATAGGTTAAGCGCACCAAGAAAGAGGGGAAGAACGGGACCTTGGGAAGAGCAGTGTAGGGCGGTTTCCTGGGGGCAGGACAGGGGACCAACCTTGCCTCGTAGGGCGTCGGGAAAAAGCAGAAACCCTTCCAACATCCCCCCCATCGCTCGCTTGTAGGGTCGAGTGAAAAATGCAGCGGACAGAAGAGGAAGAGGAAGAGGGGGTAGGCGTAATGGAGGATTTGGGCCGTAGTTGTTGCTCGCGTTATTGGATATCAGTAGTTGGGCCGCGAGAGGCTGCGTTTCGGGCTGTACGTGGAGGAGTAATCTGGGCCTCTTACTGGGCTTTGATCTACGTAATAAAACAGGCTTTACGGAAAAGGAACTGCCAATGGCATAAAGATTGTTTTGGGCTGATGAACTGTTGTTTAAATATTTGAGTTTTATCTGTTCATGAAAGACAGTACGTAAAGAAAAATAGTTATATGTGATTTTGGGCGGTACAGTTGAACTTAATATATTTTTTACTATAATTTTTCTATTAACTTGTCTTAAAAAACATACAGTGTAAAAACTAGTCACCGTAGATAGTATAAGTATAAGCTAATTTTAAATATAAAAGAACCCGGGCAAGAGATGGCAAAGAAGGTACAGAATCATCATAGAATGAAGGAATTGTCGGCTCCTCGTTCCATCCGGCCAAGAGCTGACCATTACCATGTAATGATATATATGTTCCTCAGTCCAACCGAGGATCTTGGGGAGAACCAGCTATTTCCTGGTCAGAAAATAGTACAGGTTTGGTCATATTCATTGTTGCTGATATATGTTGATTCTGTGTAGTAAGTGTAAGGCTTATTTGTAACATTTGTTTTCTTAGGACATCTCCAATGGTCTGAGTCAGCTAGCTATATGCATGTACACATCAGCATATATCCTATGTGGAGGAAAGAGAGTATGCAAAAAAAATCGAGCCAGCTCTTCCTTAAGCACTAGTCTATAACGCCAAACGAGGCAGCCTCTATAAATTCTGTGTGTGCATGTAAGCATCAAATAGCTATCCTTATAGATAGTTTTTTAGAATGCTAGCTTTAGTGTGTACTATATAGATGATGTGGAAATCTTATAGCTAGTTGCTAGCTATAACCATTGGAGATGCCCTAAATAGCTTGTTCTACTTCTGCATGCTCTGGTTTCTGTGCCTTGGATGCTGATTCCGAAGCCATTACTCTTGAAGAAGCAACATGAGCATGTATATCTTTGCATACTTTTCTGAACTCCTTCCCACTGTAATTTATATACCTGCATGTCAAACTTTTGTTTTCGGCTCCATCCAGGGGCGGATCTACAGTAGTTTATGGGTGTTTAGCTGAACATCCAAAAATTTTTGGCAAAAAATCTAGTATATGCAAGATATAATACATATGTACATATTTAGTTGGACCAAAATAGCTATATTCGTAGCTTTTTTCTGCGCAAACCTGGGCCTGGCCCGTTTTGCCCTCCGTGCGGCACCGATCAGCCCAAGGCCGCCCCTAATTCCCCCGCCCCGCCCTGCCCCCTAACCCCCACCCCCCCGGTTCCCCATCCATCCAATCCCGGTGCCCCCAAATCCCGGATCCCCTAACCCTAGCGCCCCCAGTGACGGCCGACGAGGCAACGACCCATGGGTGGGTGGGGGGCGGGCTCCAGTAGTCAAGCTCTGGTGGCCGCGTCACCTTCGTGTGACCGGCCCACCACGCCTCCAACCCTCCACTCTAGCGCTCCACGGCACCGCGCCTTCGCACCACTGGCTGCGGGGATCGGGCTCCAGCGGTCAAGCTCTGGTAGCCGCGTCACCTCCAGGCTTGGGCTCCGCGCCGCGCGACTGGCCGACAGTATCTTTGGCCCTCCGCCTGTGTCGATCTGGGCATCAGGCTCCGCTCCGGCCCTCCACTCTGTCGGGCGCCGGCACCGTGAGGTCCGCGACACCGATCCCATATCTAACCCTCCACCGGCACGGCGACCGGCGACCCGGCGATACCTTGGGCGACGCGACGCAATCGGATGAGCGCTGTGCACCCAACGTACCATCCCGTAGCGCCTCCTCTGAGCGCGACTCCCGTCATGGTTCGTGTTGCCTCCGCCAAGCTGTCGCGCCTCTGAGCCCCCCCCTCATGTGGCGCCTCATCCTAGCGTGGCTCCCATGAAGGCGCACGCGGGGGAAATCGTCGGCGTCGCGATCCTCGGCCTCCCTTCGCATGGCACCTCCTCTCTAACTGCGACTCCGTGAGGGGACGTGCTGTCTCCGCTTTGCAGGCGTGGCGCCCAGCGGACCCGACCCAAGGTTCGTGCTGCCTTATCCCCTAGCAGTGAATTACCCTACTTTTGCTCTATTTCGTGTAGTCGTGTGGGAGGGGAATTGGTGGTAACCCTGTGCTGTTTCGATTTGGCATTGATAGGGTTTGATTAGGTTATTGCTCAGAATTGGTGGTAATCATGTGGTTCTTGTGAGTTTCCTATGTAAACCTTGTTATGGTAATGGTCTCAAGCCTGTCTGAGCTCGGTGGCTAATTAGCCAATCACACACCACAGCTACCATGGCAGCAATCTCTGTGTGAATGGTCAGTGAGCTCACCTACATCAACTTGTTTTGTTGTATCAATTGAAGGAATGACTGTCGTGTGCTTCCTTCTTTGATAAACCAACTCACACAACAATACGAACAATTAGTATCTAGATGTTTTTGTTTGATAGCCATGTACCTTGAAAAATATTTTTATAATTTCGAACACCCATTCTAAAATTCCTACGTCCGCCACTGGCTCCATCAGAGGTACCCAGGCCAGTGGTACACTATACTTCAGGTTACAGATGAATCAGTCATGGAGTTGGAAAAACATCATCATGAAGACTCACACCACCATGAGGAGTTTGAGTTCAGTGTAGTTTTTGTTCACCAGCTGATCGACACGATTGAGTTAGTGCTCAGTGCAGTCTCAAATACTGCCTCTTACCTTTGTCTTTCGGCTCTCAGCTCCTGCTGAACTTGGTATTATACATCACCTTTGAATAAGTCAGCCTTCTCCTCACAAGGCATACATTGACGGTCAATTACTTTTGGGTAATAGTGTTTGCTTTACATTTGCGAGTCCGTCATAGCTAGATTTTAGTTCGGGGCCGCCACTGGCCAATATCCTAACTATGTTTGATGACCAAAGTGGTCCAAACTAAATGTGGCAGTTTATGTCTATTGCAACGTTTTAATGAAAATTGAAGAGTCGGAGGCTAATATGTTCATGCGCAACAACATAAAGGTGCCTCGGTAGCAATTTGGAAGCATAGATAGGGATAAGCATCTCAATAGCATAAAGCTGTGGGAACAGGGCAGATGGTAGCAAAGGATGCATTAGTGGCTTATGTGTTTGCCATTTTAACTTGCCCTGGCAACATAGTGAGTTTTTTTTAATAATTTGTTGAGAATGTCGTGATGAATCACTGTTAGACCATGTGGCTAGATTTAGGATATTTTGGTGATGAATAATTGACAATGGTTAATTTGTTATGATGAATAATTGGTGATTTCGTTTAGCGGTGTTATGCGAGTTGTGTTGGGTGTGTGCGGACTGATGTTGGCCAAGTTGAGACGAACTTGTGCCGGAAGAATGTTCTTTGGTCTTTGCATGTGCAGGTTGAGCATGGAGGCGATCATGGTCGGTGACGAGATGGACCGGAACTAGGATGGGGAGATCTGAGGTTCAGACGGTCAAGGAGGTGGCGATTTGGGTCGAGGAGGCCGGAGTTGGGCTGGCCACGGCGAGGTGGTTCGGTCGTGCGGTGGCTCTTGGTGCCGGGGAAGAAGGGGGCTCGAGGAGCTAGGGCGGTTGTTCAGAAGGATTTCTAGAGGCTAGAGGAGGCTATAGGCGGGAGCAATTGGAAAGTGGGAGCTCAGGGAGGTGAAATCGAGCTAGGGCTTACATTTGGGGGTTCCGACGATTACCGGCAATGGGGAGGGTGAGCGGAGCTTTGGGGGGGTGTTTGCCTGGCTCTGGGTGCTGATGGCTTCGTTTAGAGGAGTTCGGGCGTTTAAATAGAGCAGCTAAGGCGATTCGACACAGTGGTCCGGCCAAGGTGACGACAGCGCGTGGCGTGGCCAGGAAGGCTTGAGGAGGCGTGGTGCGGCTGGCAGAGAGGGTCATCATGGCTGCCTCGAGCGACTCAAAGCGGTGGTCAAAAGGTGGTCGGCGACGTCAGGTCGGCAGAGTGAGCCGAGAGAGCCGAGAGAGGAAAACAGGGGGCACGGTGACGGCGGCCGTGGCCGGCGGGTCTGACACGAGTTCAGGGGTAATTAAGGGTGGCATACGGTTGCTGACAAGTGGAGCAGGGCTGGCAGCAGCGGGCAGGCGCAAGAAGGCGTGGGAGAAGCCAGTGGCGACAAAAATCAGCGGCAGCGGCGGATTTTCGGTTTGTGAACAGTACCACGCGAATTCTCCTCCGTTCAAGCATGTCTGGGTGGATTGGGAGGTTTGAGTGGTTAAGATTCATGAGGATAGGCTAAGGATCAAGGGAAATCAAACTCAAAACGCAATTTCAATTCTTTTGCAAAAATCGGTTTCATTTCAAAAGTCATTGCTGACTAATTTGTAAGAGTTATAGAGATGCAATGAACTAACAAAACAGAGACAAAAATGAGACTAATTTTGCACCTCCTTACGATATATGTGATCAGATACCAACCTGATAGCAGAAGTCTGGAAAACAGGAACTACAAGTACAATTGCTAAAACTACCTGATGACAGACAGCCATTGCTAGAACATTGTCACTGATTATCACTCGACCAAGGTGTCGAGCATGGCGATCAACTCCACAACAGAGGGGCAGCTCCTGCTCAGATGATCGAAGCCGTCACCGGCCACATCTGCCATTGTCACCGATTATCACTCAACCAAGGTGCTGAGCATGGCGATCAACTCCTTCATAACAGAGGGGCAGCTCCTACTCAGATGATCGAAGCCGTCACCGGCCACCACTGACCTCAGATTTGCCGGAGAGCTGAGGAAATCGAAGCATGCCTTCTTCAGCCCGTCGCAGTGGTGCTGCTCGGCTAGCGCCAGGATGGTCGCCACCGTGCCAACATCAATGTGCATGCATAGCTTGTCCTCGCAGATCAGTTTCAGCCTCTCCATGTTGTACCTGTCCGCTGCGACAAGCAGATGCTGGCACAGGACATCTTCCTCTTCTTCCTGCGTCTCAGCCAACGAGTCGGTGTACGCAAAACAGAGCAACGCCTTGAACACCTGCGCCTCCATGTCGTCTATGCGGACGACACCTGTGGTGTCGCTCTCCTTCATCGTGCCAAGGAGCTCCGCGCTGAAGACCGGCGATCGGGCAGCGAGCACGCACCGGTGATCTCCTTCTTTCTTGGAGTGATGGCTCCATTGTACCCGGCACATGCGAATGATTTGAGTTCGTGTTTTCTTTTCCACGGTATCCAGGATCTTGATCGGGCGCTCCTTGTAGGTTAGGTCTTCCTCAATCTCGATTGCCTCCAATGGAGCTTGATCCTCAGGTACTCGTAGACACTTCTTCAGTTGGGACACATGGAAGACGTCGTGTATGTCTGATAGATTCGGAGGGAGGGCAAGCTGGTAGGCAACTTCCCCCTTTTTAGACACAATTGGGAATGGTCCAACATATCGTGGGGTGAGCTTGCCTTTGACCTTGAATCGTCTAACTCCTCGCAAGGGTGACACCTTCAGGTAAACATGATCCCCCACTTCAAAACTTAATGGCCTTCTTCTCTTGTCTGCATAACTTTTCTGCCTAGACTGGGCTGCTTGCAGTCGATCTCTAATTAGGCGAACCTTTTCTTCAGCCTGTCTTAAAGTATCTGGCCCGAAAATGTAGTTCTCCCCTACTTCTGACCAATGTAAAGGGGTTCGACATGGTCGACCATACAGGGCTTCGAAGGGTGACATCTGAAGACTGGCCTGATAGCTGTTGTTATAAGCAAACTCAGCATAGGGTAGGCATCGATCCCAATCCTTAGAAAAATCTAGAGCACAAGCCTGAAGCATATCTTCCAATATCTGATTCACTCTCTCCGTTTGACCATCTGTCTGGGGGTGGTACGCGGTGCTAAAATCCAAGTAAGTACCGAGAGCTTCATGTAGGCTAGCCCAAAAATGCGAGGTGAACTGGGAACCTCGATCCGAGACTATCCGTTTTGGTACGCCGTGTAAACATACTATGCGTGACATATATAGCTCGGCTAACTTATCTCCCTTGTACGTGGTTTTGACGGGGATGAAATGTGCAACCTTAGTTAGCCTATCAACCACGACCCATACGGAGTCATAACCAGATTTGGTTTGTGGAAGTCCCGTGATAAAGTCCATCCCGACTTCTTCCCACTTCCACTGGGGTATTTTCAATGGTTGTAGTAGTCCTGCTGGCCTTTGATGTTCCGCTTTCACTCTCTGACACACATCACAACAGGCTACATGTTCAGCTATGTCTCTCTTCATACGGGGCCACCAGCAGAATTGCTTCATTCCCTGGTACATCTTGGTGCTCCCGGGGTGCAGGGAGTACGGCGAGCTATGAGCTTCCCTCAATATCAGATCCTTGAGATTCTTCTGATGAGGTACCACTATACGCTTCCCGTACCATAGAGTACCGTCCTGATCAATCTTCATGTTAGGAGCCTTCCCTGCTTCTACCAGCCCTTTCCATTTTATTATAGCTGGATCTTCCTGCTGAGCAACCATAATCTGCTCCTCTAAACTTGGTTGAATTTCCATGGTAGCTAGAGTGCCTTTCTCTACTATCTCCAAGTTCAAGGCTTGTAGTTCTTCATATAGCTCGGGTTGATGTTCCTGGACCATGAGATTATTGCAATAGGCCTTATGGCTCAAGGCATCCGCTACAACATTAGCCTTCCCTGGGTGGTAATGGACGCTCAGGTCATAGTCCTTAATCAACTCCAACCATCTCCTCTGCCTCAAGTTGAGGTGTGACTGGGTGAAGAAATATTTAAGGCTCTGGTGGTCCGTGTATATGTCACAGTGATTACCTATCAGATAATGCCTCCAAATTTTCAATGCATGCACTACTGAGGCCAATTCCAGGTCATGAGTAGGGTAGTTGGCTTCGTGAGGGCGGAGCTGCCGAGATGCATATGCCACTACCTTGCCTTCCTGCATTAGTACACATCCAAGCCCTTGATGTGAGGCATCACAGTATACCTCAAAGTCTTTGCGCACATCGAGCAGGGTTAACACAGGCGTGGTAGTCAATCTATCCTTCAACTTTTGGAAGCTCTCTTCACATGTTTTGGTCCATTCAAACTTCTTCTCCTTCTTGAGTAGTTGAGTCATTGGCCTGGCAATCCGAGAAAATCCTTCTATGAATCTCCGGTAGTATCCAGCCAATCCGAGGAAGCTCCTCACTTCAGTGACGGAAGCTGGCTGCTGCCACTCTATGACTGCTGCTATTTTGGCGGGATCAACAGATATTCCTCCTGCTGACACTATGTGTCCCAAGAAACTAATGTCATGCAGCCAGAATTCTCACTTGCTAAACTTTGCATATAATTGATGCTCCTTTAGCCTTTCCAATACCAGGCACAGATGTTCCGCATGCTCTTCAGCATTCTTGGAGTATATAAGGATGTCGTCAATAAAGACCACGACAAACTTGTCCAAATACTCCATGAATATCTTGTTCATCAGGTTCATGAAGTAGGCTGGAGCATTGGTTAACCCAAAAGACATGACTGTAAACTCATACAGCCCATATCTAGTGGTGAAGGCCGTCTTAGGTATATCTTCAGCTCTAATCTTCAGTTGGTGATAGCCCGATCTCAAGTCTATTTTGGAGAATACCGTGGCTCCACCAAGTTGATCGAATAAATCATCAATCCTGGGGAGTGGGTATTTGTTCTTGATGGTTACTTCATTTAGGGCCCTGTAATCCACACACATCCGAGTGGTGCCGTCTTTCTTCTTCACAAATAATACTGGAGACCCCCAAGGTGATGAACTAGGTCGGATAAATCCCTTTTCCTGCAACTCCTGAAGTTGCTGCTTCAATTCTTCTAACTCCTCCACTGTCATTCTATAAGGCCTTTTGGAGATTGGAGCGGATCCCGGCTTCAAGTTGATAACAAATTCCAAGTCTCTATCTGGGGGCATGCCAGGGAGCTCATCGGGGAACACTTCAGGATAATCTTGCACCACGATCATCCCTTCCACAGGTATGTCTTCACTATAGTAGATTGCACGGCCCCATCGATAGGGTCGATCTACTTTTACCTCTATTGTTACACCGGGGCACTTGACCAGTTTCACCGTTCGGGTGGCACACTCCAGGATTCCTTGATGTCTAGCTAACCAATCCATTCCCAGTATGATATCCAGGGTTTGGGAACTTAACACTATCAGGTCTGCTAAAAAGTTATACTTTTCCATAGTGATGGTCACTTTAGGACATACTAGGGTAGCAGTAATCGGACCAGCTGGTGAATTGAGCACCACTGGGCTCTTTAAGGTAAAGGTAGGTAACCCCAATTTATCAGCATAGCCTTTTGATATGAAGGAATGGGAAGCCCCCGAATCAAACAATACTTGTGCTGGTATGGTTTTAACAGAAAACGTACCCACAAGTACTCCGACGGCCTCCTTGGCTTCTTCGGCAGTGATGTGGTTGACTCGACCACGGTTTGGGGCGGATGCACTCTTGCTGCCTTGTGAGCCTTGATGCCCTCGGTTGGGTGCTGAAGCTTGGCTGCGGGCTGAGGCATTCTGCCTTTGTGGACATTTGTTGGCGAAGTGCCCTGGTTCGCCGCAGCTGAAGCACTTGTAGCTGGCTATAGAGTTTGATCCTGCAGATTGACCACCTTGCAGAGAACTGCTTCCTGGACGGAACGATGGGGTTGATGTCTTGAACTGATTAGGCTTCAAGGGAGAGGATGAATTGTTAAAGAGTTTTTGGACAAATCTTCCCTGCGGTCGTTGAGCTGACATCTTTCGCTTACGGCTGGCCTCCAAGTTCTTCCTCTCATTTTCCAGAATCAGTGCCTTGTTCACAAGCTGGTGAAAGCTGGTGAACTCTTGTGTGATCAACTGCACCCGTAACTCTTCGTTCATTCCTTCAAAGAATCTGTCAATCTTTTCTTCCTCATCGGCTACATCTTTTGGGGCATACCTAGCCAATTGGATGAACTTAGTGAGGTACTCATTAACTGACTTATCCCCTTGCTTGAGGGTGCGGAATTCGTTTTTCTTCATCCGCATTACTCCGGTTGGAACAAAGTTAGCCTTAAATGCGGTCTTAAATTCTTCCCAAGAAATAGCTTGTGTGCTAGTTTCTGTAGTGGTATCCTCCTGGCCCCTGGCGGCCAGGTAATTCTCCCACCACGCCGCTGCAGCACCCTGCAGCTGGTGGGCAGCGAACATGACTTTGTCTTCTTCTGCGCATTTAATTAAGCGCAGTTTCCTCTCGACATCCCGAAGCCAGTCTTCGGCTTCAAGTGGTTCTTCTGCCGCTGTAAAGGTTATTGGCCTTGTTCTCTGGAAATCTCCTAAGTCAGCTCTATGCCCTCCTGAGCTTCCCTGCTGTCCTGCGTATATGGCTTGCAAAATCTGAGTTTGTTGCGCCATAACTTGGGCCATTGTAGGGTGTTCCGGAGGGTTTGGAAGGTTGTCATTTCCCTGGTCTTGAGTTCTGCCTTGGTCTTCCGGCAGAACCCCACGATTTGAGTCTACCTCGGCTGGGTTTGTATTAGTCTGAGCCCTGGTAGTTCTTCGGCTGGCCATCTGCAGTGGTAGCTTTATACTCAATGCTAGTTCTATATGTAGGAGAAACAAGGGGTGCCAACCCATACAAGAGAAAGCAGTAAAACCAGGACGAGGCAATTTCCAACATAAGGCCGATATCCAGCCAATCACTTAAACATGTCAACAATTACATAGCCAGCTTTTATGCTGGGCTTACACTACATCATAATAATTAAAGTTCATAGGTCCGCAACTACGAAATGGAAAGGACGGATACATCAACTAAGATACATGAATTTAGTACTTGCATCACACACTGCAAGTACATCACGATCCCATCTAGTCCTCCAGATACCCGTAACCAGATGGGCTGTAGTGCGGGGACCTGGAACGGGAGCGGCTCCCACTGAACTCCGACGGATCAGAGTCATCGGCGTCCGAGGGCGCGCGTGGGGGGCTACGGCTCTGGGGAGGCTCCCCTCCCCGAAGTGCAGCCCGGGGACCCGGAGGCCGCGTGCTCTTACGCGCGGTCATCCGAGTGCGGGGCCCGGATCCTGGTGGTGGCGGTGCTGGAGCTGCTGCAGGGGTGGAGGCCCGTCGGAGCTGAGCTTGGAGGGTGGCCACCTCTGCCTGGGCCTGCGCCAAGGCCTGCTCGCTCTTGGCGAGCTGCTCCCGTAGCGCCACCCTGGAGCCGTGCCCAGTGGTAAGGCGCTGTCGGAGAAGGGTGATCTCCTCCAAGGCTGCGGTGTGGGCTGCGCCCATAGCCCTGGTGAGAGCGACCTGGTGTGTTAGCGCAGGGTCGTCTTCGTCAACCGGCAGGTTCGTCTCATTGTACCGCGCACCATCCTGGCGCGACGGGTAGAAACGATAGGGCGTGCGGCGAATGGTAGTCTCATATATGTCACACAGCCGTGCCGCGGCGAGGCGCGCGGCGTCCTGGATCGCGTCTGCCCTGGTACCCCTCCGATGCTCCGTGGTAAAGACATGAGGCTGTTCTTGTTCGCTTTTTGGGTAGATGTAGACCTGCATGGTCCAAGATTCATCTTCTCCTATGGTAGCCTTCAGTCCACGGTAGATAGGTTGCTCGTCGTAGCCCATGTAATGTAGAAGCTTGCGTAAGATGCTTGCGAATTCATTTTCATAGACACCGTGGCCCAAATAATCCCAGTCCCCTTCATATCCCGTTCCTGCCATCTGTAACGTTATGGTTCCAATGTTAGTACTTTTCCAAAATGTAATGAAAAATAGAGTAGAGCAGATTCTAGGAAGGATACGAGTAAGAGCATTATACTATGATTTTGGAAATTATTTTCTTGCTTTCATAAGTATTGTATTCCTAGGCCATCCTAATTTTTCCATCCTAAGGCTTTACCCTACGGTCGTATGCTCTGATACCAGCGCTGTCAGACCCGGATTTTTCAATCCGAATCTTACTGTGTTTCACTGCACTAATCCCTGGATCAGTAGTTAGTGCACACAGGTACATTGCTGAATCATTTCATACATCGCATAGTCATCCAATATATTACACAAACTGAAATACACCACGTCGGGTGATAGTTTACAAAAGGGGCCGACTAGGCCATTGTCTTCATTACATCAACGCAGCGGAAATTATAGCAAAAACAGACCCAAATCCACAGGCAAGCGGCCAGTAGGGTAATGTGCACAATATATGCCACCAGGGTCCTGGCAACATAAATGTACACAACGCCTAGGGTCTACTTGTCTATGCCTAACCACCGAGGCCTACGCCTTAATTATCGCCTTTGCTTCCGTCGATGTTGGCGGGGGCCTCCTCATAGGCGTAGTGTTCTTGAACTCCTGTTTCTGAATTGTATCGCAAGAGCGAGAATGAGCACTCCGACCCCGTGCTCAGCAAGCCAACACACAGAATGCAATAATTATACATGCATGGCTATCAAAGGATGGCTGGGGCTCATTTTATTTTGCGGAGAGTGCTTTTGAATACAATTATAGGAAAATCCCTAAAACCTAGCAATTTTAAACTCAACACCTTTTATAAAGTAAGTTGATCATATACTTGACACAGATTCCATCCAACATTACATGGCACCTGTGCCATATAGCATCTTTTCAGCGTTATAGCCGCTTAATGTACCACTGGGACAACACCCAGGGCAATTCCAAACCAGGGCAGTCCTTCGCCCTTCAAGTTTCCTTTCCCAGTTTCCAATGTTTTTAAAACAGAACTATATCCAGTTAAGTTCCCATGTCTGCCCATGACCGTGGGCACGGCTATTCGAATAGTTTTGACTCTGCAGAGTTTGTACACTTTCACCACAAGAGATGAACTATCCTTTTTGCCAACATGCTTCCTTAGGCATGAGGCCCAGATAATTTATCACAAAGCTTTTACCTTACTCCGATCTAGCTAGACACCACCCACGCTGAGGTTTCACCGCTGAAGGGTTACACCACCACAGTCAGAAGCCCCCTCTTGCGCCGTGCGAGTACAGTACACCCTGTACCTCACTGTGAGTAAACCAGTACACCCTGGCACCCACTTCCCTCGGTGATGTCTGAACTAAACCCTTGCAAGTTATTCAGCTAGATCGTACCCATTATAGACTTGTGGTTGTACTGTTTTACACGGGTTGACATGACAAGATTCGGTCCTTAAAGTCACCCGGATGGTTCTACCACATTTCATGATTTGTGCTCCCACCGCACCACATACCCGCCCCCAAACCATCCATCCAGGTGTTTAAGCAATTATAGGATTTTCCAGATGTAAAAATATTGTGTCCACCCACTACAGTCATTCCATCCATGACTGCCCACAAAACATTTCGTACTTTGCAATTGTTGTTTCCGGGGCAGCTATGTACCCCCGTTTTATCTAGCAATACTAGGCATCGCAATATTTATTGGGACTTATTGATAAAGGCTATGATAGTATAAGTTTTGCTAAGGCGACAAGGTTCACATGTCCAAACATTTCAACGGATCATTATAAGCAAGCATTACAGTGGGTGTATAGCTTTCATTTCTGGAAATGAACATATTTTGCCACATGAAATAACAGCATGCATGTTGATATTTCAAAAGAAAGTACTTTGCAAAATTGTAGGTTCAAAATGATCAAGATGTTAACTCGCCTTGGTCACAGGGGTCAGTTTCTTGGTGGTCTGGTGCTTCTTGTGCTGCTGCCTCGATATCTTCCTCTTGAGCCTCGTAGGCTATTTAATCGTACGGAATACCCAATTAAAAGGAAAACCACTAATCAATAAAATATCACCAGAAATTCAAATGAACTCAAAAAAATATGGTTCTAGTTCCATTAGATAGATCTTGAATTTAAACGAATTTAGAAATTTGTTTCATTCAATTCGGAGCTAAAATGAAGAAGTTATAAGCAGTCAAAGTTTTCGGTTCCAGTCAAATCCAAAAATTACTAAATTTTGACATGTGGGGCCCACGGTCAGCCCCGATTCATTTTAATTTCCATTTTTATTTACTTTTCGGTTTTTCTGTGCTACTGACATGTGGGTCCGGTTACTGTTCATGGGGTCCACATGTCAGTACGGTTCGTGCTTGGATGTATCACTGACCGGTGGGGTCCAGCGGTCAGCGGTGACTTGGGGATGCAGTGGCTGACAGGTGGAGCCCACCTGTCAGACCGAAATAAAATGGAGAAAACTCAACCCGGCGCTGCGGAGCCGGAGGCTCGAACGCGCGCGGCCGGGGAGCTGGGAGGGAGAAGAGAGTTAACGCTGATAGCCAAGAGAGCGGGGGAGGCTTTGCCTACCTCTATAGGGCAATTTATTCCCTTGAGGTGGGTCGGCAGCGGGGTCGGGCAGTGAAGTCGGGGGCGACGGTGGCCGGCGGCGAGGGGCTGTCGGGGAGGTTCGGGGAAGCGGTGAAATGCGTTCCTCGTGGTGCGGTGAAGGCGATGGTGCAGTTGCCCGGGGCCGAGGAGGTCCGGAGATGGGTCGGCGGCGTGCGGCGGCGGCGACCCGGAGTGGCTCTCGGGGACGGTGATGTACGGGCGACGGGAAGCTCGGGCGAGGCCGGGGATGGCTTCGCGGTGCTTCGGAGATGGTGTGGGCGAAAGGAACTGGCTTTTGGTGGCTCGGGTCGAGAGATTGCGCGGGTGGCCGGAGTTGGGGACGATGAGGGGGCACCGGCGATTGAGTGGATTTGGGCGCGATTGTTTGCTGGAGAACGAAGCTGGCGAGGTGTGGAGCTCAATGGGGGTCCACGCCCTTTTATACCTGCGCGGAGGAGAGCTGGCAACGGGCGGCGCCCGTGCGGTCGCGTCGGAGCTGGTGGCGGAGGCAGGTAGGGCTGCAGGCGGTGTTAATGCAGGTCCTGTCCGTGAAGACACACTGCACGCCTACGCCCCCGGGGTGGTTGCCTCTGCGCAGCTGCTTCCCTCCTCCTTTTGCCCGCGTGAAACGGCAGCGGATCGGCCGGGCGAAGCGACGCAGCGGGGAAAAGCCTGGGGCGGTTGCGCCAAGTCAAGGGCGACGGGAAGGGCGCAGGCTTTCCACCTGGGCAACGGGGTGACGCAGCGGGGCGAGGCTGTGCATGCGCGCCACGGGGAGCAAAAGCTCTGCCCGTGGTGCCAGCGCGCCCACGCGGGAGAGAAAGGGGAGCGGGACGACGAAGCTGACAGGGCGGGCCCATCGGTCAGCGGGAGAGGGAAGAGGAAAGCGCGATGGCGCGGATGAAGCCGCGTGGCGGAGAGGGTCGATCGGGCGGCCGGTGCGGTTTAAGTGAGGGGAACGGAGGAGATCGGCCGAGGCGATCGGGCGGCTGAGAGCGATGCCAGAGGCGGACGGGCCGGATGGGCCGAGGCGCGCGGAAGGGGGAAATCGCGGCTGTCCACGCGGCGAGCGGGGGTAAGGGGAAGGCGGGATCCGCCTGGCGACGTGGCTCAATCCCACCCGTCCAGGTGTCGGACGGAGGGCGGTGGATTTTCTGATTTCTTTTTGGATTTTAAGTTTTGCTTTTAGAAATTACCAGAAAATCCCAATAAGTCCGGAAAAATATGAAAATGCTTCCAAAAATTCTAGGAAAATTCTCAGAGGTTCCTGGTAATATTCTGGACTTAATAAAAATATTTCCAACTAAAGTTGGTATTTATTTTACTTGCTTCCCTTATTTTTCCATGCCATTGTTTTTCCAGAAATAATATTCTATGCCCTAAATCCAATTTCTCTATTTACTTTTATGGATCATCTTTTCAGATTCTTGTTTACAATTGTTTGTCTTTCTCTTTTATAAATTCTTTAATTTCTGGAACCTTAACCAAATTCAGAAAAGCATCGAAAAATCCAAATCCAAATGGAATACATTGCAAAAGTAATTCAAAATCCCCTCATTTTCTAATCCCAATTTTTGGGATGTTACAATAATCTTCCACGTCACTTGATTAAAAAGGCTCATTAATCTCTGATGGGCGGCAGTGACCTGTTGTTAACTAATCGAGAGGCGGTTTTATTCTATCCTATGAAATATTTCACCATGGGAGAACCTTCTAACCAAACACAATCTACCTAGCTATAGGTAAAACTTGGTGGAACAATCCATTTCTACAGCTCTTCATGGAAGAACATAGAAATGAAAAGAAAGGGAAGCTACACATCACAATCTGAGTGTGATTAGGTGAAAGCAACACAGATGATGCAGTGACATATATCTGTCGGGATAAACTATTGCACAGGCGGCTGAATTTTTTTTATCTTTCAGTCACCTAAAGTTGCACTTTGAATCACTTGAAGTTGCACATGTTTTTTTGGAGGGGGCTGCAATTTTAGTTGATTGAAAGTGCAATTTTAGGTCACCTAAAGTTGCACTCTGAATCACCTAAAGTTGCAACTGTTTTTTTAGAGGGGCTGCAATTTTAGTTCATTGAGAGTGCAATTTCAGGTGACTGAAATATAAAAAAATTCCAGTCGCATGTGCAATAGCAAAACTGATATCTGTCACACCTCACAAGTGCACGCATATAAATAAGCAGTCTGCTACTAATCCAATGCTTAACCCAAAGCAGTAGCACATATCACTCAGCAGCTTAGTAGCTGTGAATAGTAGGCACTAGGCTTAGTAACTTAAGCTTAATTAGAAGCGTGTAATACATGGCTCTAATAAGAGAGAAGAGACTTCCGCAACTACACCTCTCGCTGCACGTCCCGTCCCGCGCCGCCGTCCAGGAGTCCGGCCTCCGGCACCCCATCCCTCCTCCGGTCGCGCCGCCGCCTTCCACCACGACCCCGGCTGCGCGGTCAAGCCAGTTCCGCCTCGCCGACTTCGACAAGCTCGCCGTCCTGGGCCGCGGGAACGGCGGCACCGTCTACAAGGTTCGCCACCGCTAGACGTGCGCGCTCTACGCGCTCAAGGTCCTGCACTACGGGGACTCCGCCGAGGCGGACATCCTTAACCGCACGGCCTCGCCGTTCGTCGTCCAGTGTCACGCAGTCCTGCCTGCTGCGTCCGGCGATGTCGCGCTGCTCCTAGAGTGGGTCGACGGCGGCTCGCTCGACTCGGTCAGGAGCCGCCGCGGAGCGTTCCCCGAGGCGGCGCTCGCGGATGTTGCGGCGCAGGCGCTGTCCGGGCTTGCGTACCTCCACGCCCGCCGCATCGTGCACCTCGACATCAAGCCGGCGAATCTCCACGCGAGCAAGGCGGGAGAGGTCAAGGTCGTCGACTTTGGCACCTCCAAGGTCCTCTCCCGCGCCGGCGACCACTGCACATCGTACGTGGGCACCGCCGCGTACATGAGCCCGGAGCGGTTCGACCCGGAGGCGCACGGCGGGCACTACGACCCCTGCGCCGCCGACGTGTGGAGCCTGGGGGTGACCGTCCTGGAGCTCCTCATGGACCGGTACCCGCTCCTCCCCACCGGGGAGCAGCCGAGCTGGGCGGCGCTCATGTGCAACATCTGCTTCGGCGAGTCGCCCGTGCTGCCCGACGGCACGGCGTCGCCGGAACTCCGGGGATTCGTAGCCGCGTGCCTTCACAAGGACTACCGCAAGAGGGCGTCCGTCAAGGAGCTTCTTGCACACCCGTTCGTCGCCGGGAGGGACGTGGCAGCGTCGAGATGCTCGCTCCGGGAGCTGGTCGCTGAGGCCTCGCCGCCGTCGTCGGAGTGAGGCGTTTGTGATCCCGCTGGGCGGCAGCGTCATGCAATACATAGGAGTATAGGACCAATTTTGTTAGACATGTAACATGATCCGTAGACCGTAGGATTGTACATCATGTACCATATACGTAGAGTATAACTTACTTAGTAATTTGCAGTTTGCACATAGCACATAAGTTAGCTTAGGGATCGCCCAGAAATGTAAATAAGCGGCAAAAATAAGGGATTGTTAACTTGTCACTAAAAAACTTCGTAACATGCTAGCGTTTCCCCACACTTTATTTTTTTAAAAAAAACTGTGCTCGTCATGTGTCCTGTGACTTGCTCTCCGTGGATTGTGGATAAGTTAACCAGTAGTGCTCCTACTTGGTGAAAAAATCATAAAAAAAATGTTTTTGAAAATTTTCACGATAATTTGATACGTAGACCAAAAGTTAAGTGCATAAATACACCACAAAAAGTAAGTACATAAGATATATTACCATATATATATAGATTTTATTTGTATTAGCTTCTACTTTTAGCTTCTGTTTGGAGAAATCAGGAACTGATACGAACACCTGACTTCTCGAAATAGTTTCTCCACTTTTCTTGCTCACGTCTCGCTCTAAGTACAAGTCAGGGGTCATACCGCATACACACATCACGTACTCAATTCATCTCGCTTTAGTCTCACAAACGTATCTCTCTATTACTTTTTACATCACTCATCCCTCTTTTTAAAAGCTACTTTTTTCGATTGGTATTATTTATTTTCAGCAAAAAAAACCTTTAGAAGTAATCTAAAACCATTGACAGCGGCTAATATAAATATCTGTAGAACTCAAGTGAAATATACTGAAAGCGAACAACTTAAAATAACTCAGACTCTCCTTGTCTCATCTGTTATGAATAGCGCTTGTATTCATATGAGGCCAATGGACCAGTATATATACACAAAGTACAAGTGGTAAATATGCAAAGAACCCCTCATAACAATGGGGAATAACAAACTATACATATATCTCTAACACCCCCCCTCAAACTCATGGTGGATCAACAACACTGAGTTTGGAGAGATAGAAGCTGTGATGTGCTCGAGTCTGGGCCTTCGTGAAGAAATCCGCTATCTGAAGCTCTGAAGGCACATACTGAAGAGTAATCACCTGATCATGCACACCAGACCTCATGAAAGAAGCATCAACACCAATGTGCTTGGTGAGCTCATGCTTCACAGGATCACGAGCAATACTGATAGCACCTGTACTGTCTGACAAGAGAGGGGTCGGTGTAGTGACAGAAACACCAAAATCCTCAAGTAACCACCGTAGCCAAGTAATCTCTGCTGTCAAGAGAGCCATAGCTCGCAACTCAGCCTCTGCACTCGAACGGGACACTGCAGTTTGTTTCTTCGTCTTCCAGGCAATAAGAGAACCACCAAGAAAAACACAGTAAGCAGAGATAGACCGGCGATCAGAGGGATCGCTGGCCCAAGTAGCATCCGAAAAGGCCTGAAGCTGTAACGAGCTGGAACGTGGAAAGAAGAGACGGCGAGAGATAGTTCCACGAAGGTATCACAGAACTCGAAGAAGGTGGCTGTAGTGAACCTGAGTGGGAGCTGAAACAAACTGACTCAGAATATGAACTGGATAAGTGATATCCGGACGAGTAACAGCAAGGTAGACAAGACTCCCAACAAGGTGACGATATCGAGTCGGATCAGAAAGAGGCTCGCCATCAGAAAGTCGGAGGTGAACATTGAGCTCCATGGGAGTCTCAACAGTACGCTGATCAGTGAGAGAGGCGCGATCAAGAAGATCCTGAATATATTTCTCTTGGGACATAAAGAAACCATCTGGAGTGGAAGTAACCTCAATCCCAAGGAAGTAACGAAGAGGACCAAGATCCGACATAAGGAACTGCTCACTAAGACGAGCCTTGACAAAGGCAATGTACTCAGAATCATCTCCCGTAATGATCATATCATCAACATACAGGAGAAGAAGAGTCCGACCACGAGACGAAGTGTGGACAAAGAGCGCAGGATCATGATCACTAGCTGAAAAACCAGCAGCAGTGACCACAGAGGAGAAGCGCTCAAACCAAGCACGAGGGGCTTGCTTAAGGCCATAGAGAGAGCGACGAAGGCGACAGACCATGCCCTCAGGAACAGAATACCCAGGTGGCGGATGCATGTAGACCTCCTCACGCAACTCGCCATTAAGAAAGGCATTCTTGACATCAAGCTGAGAAACAGACCAGTGGCGAACAGACGCCACCGAAAGAAGAGTGCGAACAGTGGTCATGTGGGCCATAGGAGCAAAAGTCTCGTCGTAGTCAACACCATGCTGCTGCTGGAAACCACGAGCAACAAGACGTGCCTTATAGCGCTCAAGAGAACCATCAGAGCGAGTCTTAATCTTATAGACCCACTTACACGTGATGGGATGAGAATGAGATGGAAAAGGAACAAGATCCCAAGTACCAGTACGCTCGAGGGCAGCAATCTCCTCGGCCATGGCAAGCTGCCACTCAGGGTGAGTAACAGCATCCCGGTAGGAGACAGGCTCACGAGTAGCTGCGCCAGCAAAGGCAAAACGGGCAGGAGGCCGAATCGACTGGCGATCGCGGAGAGCGTAGCGAGGAGAAGATGACCCATCAGGGGAAGATGGAGCATCAGAAGAAGATGAAACATCAGGAGAAGATGGCTCATCGGAAATATTCTCAATACGAGGTCGACGAGTGTAGACGATAGTGGGAGGAGCCTGGGGAGTCGTAGGAGACAACACAGGTGGCGACAACGGCGGAGAGGCCACAGGGGGAATATGTGGAGACTCAGTAGGACAGGTGTACGAGGGCAAAACAGATATAGGAGTATCTGGAAAGGTCAAGAAAGACAGAGACTCCACAGAGGAAGCCGAAGGAGAGGCAGGACGTGGGTAGAATGGACGAGACTCGTCGAAAGTCACATCTCGAGAAACCCGTATCCGACGACCAACAGGATCCCAGCACCGATATCCCTTGTGCTCGGCACTGTACCCCAGAAAGACACACTCAACAGACTGAGCAGTCAGTTTGGTGCGTTCTCGAGGGGCAAGGAGAACGTAGCAAACGCAGCCAAACAGATGAACGGTAGAGTAGTCAGGAAGACAACCACAGAGACGCTCAACAGGGATCGCACCCTTAAGAGCAGAAGAGGGCTGGATGTTGACGAGATAGGTGGCAGTGGAAACAGCCTCGGCCCAAAAGTGAGGTGGAATAGAGGCGGCGATCATCAGAGCACGAGCCGTCTCAAGGAGGTGACGATGCTTGCGCTCAGCGACACCATTCTGAGCATGAGCACCAGGACAAGAAAACTGAGCGAGAGTGCCCTGCTCAGCAAGGAAGCTGCGCAGGTGACGAGAGAGGTACTCGCCAGCAGAATCAGCACGAAAGACACGAATAGGAGTGGAGAACTGTGTGTGTATCATAGTGGCAAATTGTTTATAGATAGGCAAAGCCTCACTACGAGAAGACATGAAATATATCCAAGTGTGGCGAGAGAAATCATCTATAAAAATAATATAATAACGATGACCCCCTTTCGAAACGAAGGGAGCCGGACCCCAAACATCTGAATGAACAAGATCAAAAGGACGCTGAGACACAGTCTCACTATGAGGATAAGGAAGCTGAATCTGTTTACCTAACTTACAGCCCTGACAATCTAAAGACACGTCTCCTGAGACAGACCCAGACCACGACGAACTAAGGACGACAGACGAGATCCACACAGATGGCCAAGACGGTGATGCCACTGCTGGAAAGAGCCGGTAGACGAAGTGGCAGAAGCGGAGAGACTGGCGGCGGTGGTGGCAGCGGAAGGAAGATGAAGCCAGTCAAGCTCCCAGAGACGCTGTGAGTCACGGCGCCGAGGGCCAGAACCAACCAGAGCTCCCGTGTGGCAGTCCTGAACACAACAAGAGTCAGAGTCGAGAATAACTCGATAACCAAGGTCAGTAATCTGCCCAGCAGAAAGAAGCTGCAAGGTAAGGCGAGGAACATGAGCAACAGAAGGAACATGAAAAGATGAGTTGCTAAGAGATCCTCGACCAGAGACAGAAAGAGATGTACCATCAGCAGTAAGAACACTGACAGGAGAATCAAGAGGTGTAATAGAAGACAGAGTGGAAGAATCAGGAGTCATGTGAAAAGATGCTCCAGAATCAAGAATCCACGGGGAGGTACCTGACTGTGTAGGAGGTGGTCTCTCAGTGCCTGAGGAGTCAGTAGTAGAACCTGCAGAACCTGTCGAGGGAGAACCTGAAGCGGCAAGCAGGCGTCGAAGTCTGGCTATCTCCTGCTCGGTGAGAGAAGCTGCTGAAGAAGTCGATGCAGACGTCGTCGTAGAAGCACTAGTGCCAGTAGAAGAGCGGCGGGAAAGATGCCGCTTCTTCTTGTAGCACTGGGACTCAGTGTGGCCATCCTTGTCGCAGTAGGAACAGTGAGGACGGCCACCACCACCTGTGGTAGCCGCTGGAGGAGGCAGTGTAGCAGGCGGACGAGCGGCGAGCACAGAGGGGAGTGGCATCAGACCAGCACCACTCAAACGAGTCTCCTCTGCGCGTATCTTGGTAAGAGCCTCCAGGAGAGTGACACGAGGGTGGCGTGCAAGGAGCTGAGCATGCCTTTGCTCGAACTCAGGACGAAGGCGAGTAAGGAACTCGTAAACCCGCTGAAACTCCAGGTCAGCACGTACCTCCAGGCAGCACGGACAGGTACGACAGCCAGCAGTGCGAAGAGAGTCCAACTGACGCCAAACAGCAGAGCTCTGAGCGTAAAAGGCGTCAACAGTAGCATCACCCTGCTGAAGAGAGTGCTCCTGGCGGACCACGGACAGGTACAGGGCATCACCAGAGGGCTCGTAGCGCTGACGAAGATGAGTCCACATCTGGAAAGCCGAAGGGAGTCTCACAACCTCAGAAGAAAACTGAGGCTGGACACTGGCGATGAAGACAGCAGCAGCCCGAGCGTCGTCATCGTACCACTGAGTGTAGACGGTCAGACGATCCTTGTAGGTATCCAGAGCCTCCTGGTAGGCAGAGGCAGCTTTATCATCAGCTTCATCATCAGTAGCAGCCTTATCGGCTGTCGGGGGCAATGCAACAGGCGTAGGTTCCGTCGGATGAATAGGGCAAGGCGGGCAGGTGACATCGCCAGAGAGGACGCCCCAGAGACGAAGACCACGCATGTGAATGCGCATGTGAGACACGAAGTCGGTGTAATTAACACCATCAAAGATCACCGGGCAGCGAGGGAGGGAAACGGTGCCCATTGGTAGCCGGCGCTGGACGGCGCGGCGACCAAGGCAACGAAGTCTAACAGGCGGCGCTGGACGGCGCGGCGGTTAGAACGACGTTTTTTTTGTTTTTTTTTTGCTTTTTTTTTCTTTTTCTTTCCGCCGCTCGGTTAAGAATCTCAAACGGGCCTTCGGCCCGTTACGCATGCCGCTGCGTTAGGGTTGGCAACGCGACGGCGGCGGCGGCGGCGAGACGGTGGCGGCGGCCCGACGGGCGACGGCGGCCTCGCCTCGGCGTGGAGAGCGGCCGACGGCGGCGGCTCCTGCGGCGACCTCGGGCAGAGGAGGCGGAGCGGCGGCCTCGGGCGTGGAGAGCGGCCGACGGCGGCGGCTCCTGCGGCGACCTCGGGCAGAGGGGGCGGAGCGGCGGCCTCGGGCGTGGAGAGCGGCCGGCAGCGGCGGTCTTCCTCGGAGCGGCGGCGCGATCCCGAGCGACGGCGCGACTCCGAGCGGAGCGGAGGAGGCCGGCGGATCTGGCGGCCGGGTGGTAGCAGAGGAGGCCGGCGGGGAGGCCAAGCGGGGACGGGGGAGTCGGCTGGGCCGACGGAGGAGTCGTCGGTGGCGACGACGCGTGGGAGTCGGCGGAGCCGACGGCAGCGGGCGGAGAGGGAAGTCACGCGGGAGTCGGCGACGGCGGCGGAGTCGGCGACGGCGCACGGAACCCTAGGTAAGCCAAAACCCTAGTTTTGGCTCTGATACCATGTTATGAATAGCGCTTGTATTCATATGAGGCCAATGGACCAGTATATATACACAAAGTACAAGTGGTAAATATGCAAAGAACCCCTCATAACAATGGGGAATAACAAACTATACATATATCTCTAACATCATCAAACACCTCGGTTTCGACGGGAGCAAGCCATATCGAATGCCTAACATGCCAATTCGAGCACTAGTATATAGATATATAGAATTTTTTGTACGGATAACCTATTTTTTATTCGAAAATACAGAAATATACCCGCGATAAAATTTTTTACACAAATAGGCTCGACTCGCCAAACCATTGGGCGATTTACGCTTGTCGCCCCACCAAAAAACGACTTATAAAGAATCTAGTAACCGTTGGGCGATTAAATGCAATCGCCTCCCCGTTAAGCGATTCAATTGAATCGCCCCCCCCCCCCCCCCCCCGTTCGGCGACATAAAGAAGAGTCGCCCAACGGGGGGGCGACTTCATGTGAATATAGCCCGACGGTCGAGCCATCTTTTCTTTCCCACGCCTGCTCGCCAATCTACCTCTTGATTACGATGGTGCACCAGTTATTGATTACGATGATAATTTTAGCCAAAAAAAAAATCTGCATTCTTCTGATGGATCACCGAAACAACTCTCCTAACTGATGCTTACCGAAGCAATTAGAACGACAAATTTTGCGCTGTCAGAGTAAACACGAGAAGGCCCGTTCAAAGAAATTCGTCACAGAAAACAAATTAAGCGGCCGATTATTGGCTCAAATACAACTGGAGATTTCTTTTTCTTTCTTTCTTTTTGTGCCATCTAATTTTATCAGGTAAAGTAGCCGATCACGTCAGTATAGCATTGGGGAAAGTCAACACAGAAGGATTTAGAAGTGCTAAAATCGGCGAGCAATAAAGGAAAGCCAATTTTAGAAAGTCGGTAAAAGAAAATTTTAGCTGATATAAAAAGATCCATCAAGAATCTGGAGCGAAGAAAGAGACGAAAACGAGAAGATCAAGACAAATATGGAAAGAAATTTTACAAAGAGGAGTTTGAAGTAGAATCCATATTAAGTCAGCCACGTTTAGAGTCGTAGCATAATATAAACCATATATCAGTTAACATGAACAAACAACATCAATTCAATCAAACACTTTTACCTTCACGTTTACTTCGACCTTAGGGGTAACATGTAATTCAACTTTTGTTCATCTTTTGAATCAATTTTTAAGTTACTCTACCATCTACTGTCGGCTTTGTTATGTCTGCCATGCCTAGAACTCTCTTCCAAAGACATCATCTATCGTCGACTTTGTCGATTTACTAAATAAACTAGCTGCGTAAGTGTGGCGACACGTCGCGCTAGCTACCGTGTGGACTGAAGCAAAAGAGACGATAATTAGTGGGGAGTTTCTTAAAAAAATCGAGGATACATGCGTAATTTCGGAAAAATCAAATGTCTTTTTTGCAAAAAAAATCGAGCACATGTAAGGACCTATACGTAACTAAAAAAGAACCTATACGTAATTTTAGAAAACTACGGGGCGCTATCCAACAAAGGATACTCAATTTCGGTGAAGTGGAGGGTTCTTTCCGAAAAAAACCTGACAGGGTTCTTTTTGCGAGAACGAAAGACCTTTACGTAATTTCGAAAAATACAAGGACTTTGTTGTAAAAAAGCTGACGTGGCACAGCACCAGCCGGGGAATATGGGCCTCAGGTCAACTAGTTATCTCGTAGGACCGTAAGCCTGCTGTTTGGGCTGAAAGCCGGTCTAGGGCTGATGTGCTGGGGGTGTTTTTTTCTTCCTTTTATTGGGCTGAAAGCCGGTCTAGGACACACACATCACAGACGGTTCAAAAGCTGTTTTCTACTACACAAATATCACAGACAGTTTTTACTAAAAATCGTCTGTGATGACCTCATATTATTACTGTCCTATAAATTTAGATGGTTCACGAAACCATTTATGATGATGCTTTTGAATTATCTGTGATGATATGTTGTGCAGTAGTGTTGGTGACAATGAGGTCATACCTGACCGTGAAGCAATCGTCCTTGAGATGTTTTGATCGCTCCAACGCCTCCCTTCTAAAGAAATTGGAGAAGCCTCATACACTATCTATTCCTCTATGGAAGTTGCGTGGTGTGTGTGTACGAATGTGTGAGTGTGATGGCTCTTGCATGTCGATCTCATCAGTGAAACTAAACACGAAATGCACCTTCACAGGCTCTGTGACACCTTCGTCAAGGACGAGATAAAGGGATATGGAGTCGGAACTCTGGGAGGATAGAGGCCATTAGGGTAGCAGCGGATGCGCCAGCGATGGCCTCCAACGCTGAAAGGTCGTGACCTGATGCTCCCGCCATTGGGAGTGTCTTTGGTATGCGAGTAGCCGCTGACCACAAGCAGGTGGTACCCGCTGGCCGTGCCGGCGTTGATAGCCAAGGCAGAATGCGACGGCTTGCCGTCGCCGGCGAAAGACACACCGGCAAAAGACATGACGGATCGACCGCTAGTCAATCATGAATCTGCTGTGTATATGTACGGTGTTATTCGTAGGCTGGCACTTTGGGCATGCAGAGAGGAAATCCAAATCATAGTTCGTACTGACACACTAATACATATACCTGTGCCGTAAGAGGATGCGTCGTGACAACTCCTCGTCTTCTTCAGCTCGCATTTTCGTAACACGAAGCACGGTTTAAGATTCATATCTTCATAGCGACATGAGACCGTGAGCACGAATGCAGCAGCTGCAGCTGGGCGCGCCACTGTTTCTGGGACAAGGCTTGGGTTGGAATTTGGCCCTTGGTCCTGGGAGCTGTGGTTTGAGCGGCACTATGGGCCTCGAGCCCTTTTGCCTGCTGTAATACTACTACTCACTGTTTAGCCCGGAGATTTTTTGTGTTCATGTGAAAAATAAATTGATTTCTGGGAAATTTCTGCGTTAAAAACAGGCCCTTTGGTTGGAATACGGTAGGTTTAAGTTTTAGGATTTGCGATATATCACCTGTCAGTAGGCTGGCCGATGTGATAAGGGGAGGAGACTGCGTGAAAAAAAATGTTAGGAATCTTGTAGCTAATATGTAGTAGTTTGGCTTAAGGAATGGGAATTGATGTCAAGACAGTCTCTTTTTTTACTTAAAAAAAAGGGTGAAGGGCACAATTAAGTCATTTGACTATAAAGTCTACCAAAGTTGATTATTAGATCGCCCCTCCAAAATTATACTCTCATCATCCACAAATATAGGTCGTTTTTTTATTTTTTACGGTTTTCAATGCAAGACTTTAAGTATGATTTATTATCATGACATACTATATATATATATATATATATATATATATATATATATATATATATATATATATATATATATATATATATATATATATATATATATATATATATATATATATATATATATATATTCTCTTTTCTACACCCGGGTGTAATTACACCCTATATCGTATCTCGCAACGTAGGGAGTATCTCGCGTAACGAGGGGTATGTACGTGTAGTATACGAGTATTTAAGATCATATAGGTGGTATGAACAATTTTTCAGATGTGGTATGTACATTTTTTCAACATACTCCTTTTTATGTACGTATATAAATGTATTTACAAAATACGCTAAAAACTATGGACTCCCTTGCAATTTTTTTTGTGTGGTTCACATTAGAATATCTTATAATTAGTATACGAGTATATCTAAAATGATAAAGGAGTATTTCAAGTTTGTTTAGGTGGTATATTAGAGGTAGGTGTAATTACACCCGGGAGTAAAAAGTATTTTTCATATATATATATATATATCTAATACTATTATTTTTATATAGCCAATTTATATACTTTAATATATATTAATGGTCAAAACTTGAAAATTTTGACCGTATAGAACCTACGATGATCTACATTTGTGGACAGAGTAAGCAGTATGTACGATCGCATAATAGATCAACCCATATGTTCCTTCTAAAATTATAGGATGATGGTATAATAGACTAGCACAGGTGTTCATTTAAAGTGAGACGTTCCTTACAACAAACAACCTCTTAACTATGACATATATGATGAGTGTAACAGTTTACATGTCACGACCAAACAAAAACAATGCTGTAGATGTAATGACTACGAAAGAAAGACTAGTAAACCACGTTCTGCACCTCATGAGGACAGAATATCTAGAACGTCAAGCTTTAGGAACAACTTACGTACCAAAATTAAGCGAAGCAAGATTTCAATGCATCAAAGAGCAACTGTGCATGCAGACAATAGACCATGTAGATTTATCTTTTGACTCTCAACAACATCTAGATTGTTTCCTCGAAACAGACATATATATTCATGTTCTGCTTTCGTAAGGAACAGGGGAGTTTCGTCACCTAGCTCAGAGTCAGACCTCCACCACTGGAATCTGAACAAGCGATATCTGAATTGTAGTCTTGTGCTTTTGACATGGATTTATCATTTGATCAGCTTGTTGCTCTTCAGAATCTTGATTTGTGCTTCTCAATCAAGCTGCATAAAGCTTCAGTAAACATATACTGTATATAGATTGCAAAAATCAGAAATTGTCAGAGGCCAATCCATCCCATTCCTCTTAACCAAACAACCAAACAATGAACACAATCATCCTATTCCTCTAACCAAACAAACTAAGGATCACCCATCAATGATCCCATGATGGATCATCTCATCCTGGATGGGATCATCCCTCAAACCAAACAAACCATTAATAACCTCTAGAAAGGATTCGTGTGACTGATCATGAAAAGAAACAAAAGCTAGGAAACATGGACATAATGCATGCAGTTAACACATCTTTCTGGCAAAACATGTAGGAACATCGAATGACCACATGGAAGCAAGAGCGCAAGACATGCAGATTTCCGTCTCTCTGTTGGATCGAAATCGGCGACAGAGGGGGGGTGAATGTCGTCTTTTTTTAAAAAAAATCCTCGAACAAGTACTCACAAGAACTCTTCTCCAATAACTATGTATAAGCTATGAAGACAGAATAACCACGATCACTGAAAAAGATCGCAAACAAACAGACAGAGAGCTTAAGCTAACCCAAGAGCCAAAGTACTAACTAAGAGAAATTAATGCACTGCCCTGCATGCCATCCGAACAGCAAGAGACAACGAAATTTAAACCTTCTTGCTGGCCGAGAGCAATAAAAAAAAACTGTACTCCTTGTTGGCCCCAAGCTAAAGAGAAAATAAAGAGCTGCCAAAAAGAACTAAAGTAGCATCAAATCACTAGCTGCCAGACTACTGAAACTGCAGAAAATACCACTGATTTCACTGCAAAGCGAAGGCTGTTTTTAGGACAAAAGAAAGACATGAAAAGCAATCCAATAAATCATCTTAAGGAAATGATGGGCAGATGGGAAGAACCATTCGACAAAGGACCATGCTGTACCAAAAAGAAGACATTCAAAGCATTAAATGTGAAGTGACTTCCACCCACAAGGAAAAGGCAACAGAGAATTAAATCGGCAGAGGGAATAAAGGGCGCTGCACAGGGATGACTTTCACTTCTAGGAGGGAAACCGAACAATATGCATGAACTCAAATTGAGTTTTGTTTGCACGGTTGGAGCAGATCTTTTTCTGGAAAAACAAGACCAAGCAAACAGAGCGCACAAGAGCATCAACTAGACCAACACCTCAACAAAAGATTTTAGGAAGAAACCAGTGAACACAGAACAAAGAGACAAATAAGATTGAAAATTAAGAGATTACATTTCTCAGCTCATCTCATAGAACAAACACTACGTCCCCATACGCCTGGAGCATAAAGAGAAACTCTCACCTTCTCTCTTTCTCTCTTTCTCAATTTTTCATGGAGAGAACCAAATAAAACCCTAACTCTTATACTCACTCTCTCAAAATTTCAGCACACATCTCCCTCTCTATTTATAGCCTCCACTAATGGGTTTTGCACCATGCTTTACCCATTAGGCCTTCAACAACTTTGCGCTTTATCCAAACCCGCTTCCTTTTGTGCAGCCCTGCGTTTTTACCGAAACGCCCCTCGCGCACCTTCCAGGAAGCTTCCTCGTTCCTTGCCTCGCAAGCCACGCAGCTTCGCCGTCTTCGGCACACCTCGACCGTTCTGACCTCAGCGCCACCTGCGCCTAGTCCGGTCCACCGTGCCTCGCCACGACTCCACCTCGAGTCCACGTCGTACTCGACACATCCCGACCGTTCTGACCTCAGCGCCACCTGCGCCTAGTCCGGTCCACCGTGTCTCGCCACGACTCCACTCGATGTCCTGCAGTCACACAGACAAGAAACACGTCAAATAGCACCGCTCGACACATGAAAGCGTAAATAGCATCAAAACATCATACTCATGCATGACGAAGTCCAAACCTGTCGAAACAATAGAATATGCATCCTAAGTCCATACGACCAAGCTTGACCAAATCGACCGAGCCCGTTGCACCATGCAACGACATGGTCCAAACCACCCAAACCAAACTCGACTCTCCTAAACCAATGTCAATTACTCATCATTCACACGGGATGACCTCCACATGATCTCTCACTCTCTCTAGGGTCTAATGGAACCACAACTAGACGATATAGTTGTAGAAATATAGGAACTACAAACCTACAAATTTGCCATTATAATTAAACCTATGAAAGCAAACTTGGGAAGGAGCTCCTTCAGAACAGAGGGCATGTTCTAGTTATATGATCCAAGGCATCTGCCGCCAGCACTTCTTGCAAATTTGTAGTAGATTTGAGGAACTCCAAGCATGCCTCCTTCGACACACGGCAATGGTGTTGCTCAGCTATCGCAAGGATAGTAGCCACCGTACAACTTCCGTTCACATATTATTTTCAGCCTTTGGAGATCATATCTATCCGCCGCTACAAGCAAGTTTTTCAGCCACACCAATTCTTTTCCTACTGCTTCTCCTTCCTCTCCTGCTTTGTCCTCCTCCATGTCATCTATCTCCATCTCGGGCAATGAGTCAGTGTAAATGAAACTAAGCAAGCCCCTGAACACCTGTGCTTCCATGTCGTTTATCTGTATGACACTTGCCGTCGTGCCCTCCTCCATGGGGCCAAAGAGCATCGCCTTGAAGACTGTAGATCGGTCTACGAGCACACACCGGTGCACAGCGAACGTTTCGCTGCCGACCTCGAATGTCACATCAGTGTTAGGGTTTTGATCTCAGGCCAAACGGCCGAGACGAGGGAGACGTGGGGAAACCCACGTTCACGCGCCCTGATCGGGGGCTCCTAACCGTTTTGGTTACGGTCCCCCATTGCATCAGCGCAAGATTAAAAGGGGTGTCCCGGCCTATCACAGTGAATAAGGTTTTCCCGTGAGAGCAAAAGACACCGGACAAAACCCTAGGGACCCGATCTCCTACGCGCTGTTAAGCAACGGAAAGACCGTCGCCACCGCTGCTACAGGACATCGCCGACGACTCTCTAGACGGCAAGACTACCACGACCTTCACCGACTCTTCTTCACGCCTGCATCACGCAGGCACAGGTCTTCGCTCATGGCGTTCATCGGCGACCGTAAGTCTCGATCTTTTGTAACCCTAGGTGTTCTAGTGTTAGGCTAGCAGTTTACGTGATGTGCATGAGGTTTAAGGACTCTCAATCAGCACCCCCCCTTGGTTTGAAGGAGATGGTTGAGCTGCTGACATATGTCAGACGGCGGCACCTTGGTCTCAGTGTTGATGTCCTTGGTGACAATGAGGTCACACCTGATCGTGAAGCAATCGTTCTTGAGATGTTTAGATTGCTCCAGCGCCTCCCTTCTTATGAAACTTGTGTAGCCCCATTGTTCATAGGTGGAGACGTCGCATGTCTTGGTTGCACAAACATGTGTTGACCCTTGCTCCTCTATCTGGTCAATAAAACTAAACTCAAACTACACCTTCACAGGCTCTGCAACATATTCATCAAGGGCGAGATAGACGCTTACAAAGTCGGCATTAGCGGTGAGGTCGCCATTAGGGTAGTAGTTGATGCGCCAGCGATGGCCTCCAACTGTGAAAGGGCGAGACTTGACGCACATGCCATTGGGGGTGCATTTGGTACGCTAGTAGCCGTCGACCACAAGCAGGTGGTAACCGCTGGCCGTGCCGGCTTTGATGGCCGAGGCAGAATGCGATGGCTTGACGTCGCCGACGACGGACACAACGGCAAAAGGCATGACGAATCGAGTGCTACTCACCCCTGAATCTGCTGTATATATGCGTGCCGCGTGTGATGTTATCTATGTCTGTGGGATGGCATGCACTTGGGCAGAGAGGAAGGCAAGAACTATATACGGAAGAGCCTATGCTTTCTACTCACATATAAGGGTGGAAACGGATCAAATATAAAAAATAGCTTCTTTACCATATTCATATCCATATTTATGATCAAATATTATAACAAATTTGAATTAAATATCTACTTAATTTGGTTGGATCTAAATATCCTTAAAACTTATGTAGTATGAAGATATTAATGATATTTTATCCTCATACTATCACGTTTAATTATTCTAATTCATTTACTTCACCTAAAGAAACTCGAATTCACATTGAAAATATTTTCAATTATATAGTCGTATTGCAATTTGCATTGGCAGGGCTCCTACCCTTCGTTTCATAAAAAAAGTAAGACTAAGCAAAGATATATTAAAATGAAAGCGGAAATAACTCACGCAATAATGTTTCCATTGGCCGGTTAAGGATATTTATGGTTGGATTACAACTGAACAGGAAACGGATCACAACCGAATTGGAAACAAAGCAGGAATCCTAGTCATGCTAAATATAGCTAACTGGCCGAGACTTGCGGCACTATTGCCGATCCGGCAATGGGCAAGATTACGTGCTAACACTCCCCCGCAGTCGAAACGGGAGGAGGACGGACGTTGAGGCTGGACCGAAACTCAACAAAGACAGACATCGGTATGCCCTTGGTGAAGATGTCCGCATACTGTGAAGATGTAGGCACATGGAGAACGCGGACCTGGCCAAGTGCGACGCGCTTGCGAACGAAGTGTAGATCGATCTCCACGTGCTTGGTCCATTGATGCTGAACCGGATTGGTGGAGAGATAAACAACACTGATGTTGTCGCAGTAAACAAGTGTAGCCCGATGAAGGGGAGAGTGGAGCTCGGCCAGGAGTTGGCATAACCAGCTCGTCTCTGCAACGCCATTGGCCACAGCACGGTACTCAGCCTCTGCACTGGACTGCGAGACGGTGTGCTGCTGCTTAGAGGACCAGGAGATGAGGTTGTCACCGAGGAAAACACCATAGCCGGACGTTGACTTCCATGTATCGGGGCATCCTACCCAGTTAGCATTAGTGTAGACGACCAAATTTTCTGGAGAAGTCCGGTGCAGCAGAAGACTGTGGTCTAGCGTGCCACGAAGGTAGCGAAGAATACGCTTCACTAGCGCAAGATGAGGCATTCTGGGATCATGCATAAACAGACAAACCTACTGGACAACATATGCAATGTCGGGGCGAGTGAAGATCAAGTACTGCAAGGCACCAGCGAGGCTGCGGTAGTGGGTGGCGTCATCAACAGAATCGCCATCACTAGAAAGCTTCGAGTGCGTGTCAACTAGAGTACTGCACAGCTTACACTCTGACATACCAGCTCGCTCAAGAATCTCAAGAATATAGTGACGCTGAGAAAGATGCATGGAGCCATGCTGTCTGGTCACTGATAATCCGAGGGAGTGATGGAGCGATCCAAGGTCTTTCATAGAGAACTCTTGTTGTAGGGCAATGATAGTCCGACGAAGAAGAGCAGTAGAGGAGGCTGTGAGGATGATGTCATCCACATAGAGTAACAAATAGATTGTGTCTGTGCCTTGGCGAAAAATGAGTAATGATGTATCTGATTTGGCTTCAACAAAACCCAAAGAGAGAAGATGTGTAGCAAAGCGACTGTACCAGGCACGTGGAGCCTGCTTGAGCCCGTAGAGAGACTTGTTGAGGCGGCATGCATAATCAAGATGAGTCGGGTCAACAAATCCAGAGGGCTGCACACAGTAGACTGTCTCAGAGAGAGTCCCATGGAGGAAAGCATTCTTAACGTCAAGCTGGTGGACGGGCCAGTCACGTGAGAGAGCCAGAGTCAGAACAGTCCGGATAGTAGCCGGTTTCACCACAGGACTGAAAGTCTCATCAAAATTAATGCCAGGACGCTGAGTGAAACCCCGAAGAACCCAACGAGCCTTGTAGCGATCAAGTGTGCCATCTGGATGGAACTTGTGTCGGAAGACCCATTTACCAGTCACAACATTAACTGCGGGTGGTCGAGGAGTAAGATCCCAAGTGCCATTGGCCTGAAGCACATCAAACTCTTCCTGCATCGTGGCACGCCAATTGGGATCGGCAAGAGCACCACGATAGGTTTTCGGGAGCGCAGAGAGAACAGTAGCTTGCAGGTTCAGTCGATCCACTGGAAGGCGAAAACTGGACTTGCCCCGTGTAGTTTGTACAAGGGCAATAGGGACGACGGGGGGAGGAGCCGTGGTTCGGTTGGCAGCAGGGGCAGCCGAACAAGGCTCCTGTGTAGTTCGGCTGGCAGCAGCCTGTGCTAAAGGAGCAGTAGGGGCAGCCGAACAAGGCTCCTGTGCAGCGGGTACTATAGCCTGGCCGGCAACGGAGGAGCCAGCAGTGGCCGATGTAGGGCTGGCCAGGGCCGGCTGAAGACTGGCCGGGGCCAGCTGGGTGCTAGCTGCGTCGGCTGAGACCGAGTGCCCATAGGCGGGGGCTGGCTGGGCGCCGGCCACAGCCGCAGGCAGGGGCCAGGGGAGCGTGTGACCAGTTGGAGGGGTCACAGGCACACCTGAAGGACCGCCGGCTCCACTGGCAACGACCCTGGGCAAAGAGCCACCGGGGGCAGCAGAGCTGGAGGACAGTGATCAACCTGCAAGAGAAGGCGACCCAATGGGCAGCGGCAAGTAATCCATGTCGAAGAAAAAATCAAAGTCAGTCGGCAAAGGTGCAGCAACCATATCAGTGAACGGGAAAGAGTCCTCATCAATAGTAACATGGCGGGAGACAATGACCCGATTGGAGCTCATATATCCAGACACCGATAACCTTTGTGCTCAGGGGAATAGCCAAGAAAGACACACAACGTGGAACATGGGGAGAGTTTGTTGGCAACGGTGGCAGAAAGGTTGGGATAACAACGACATTCGAAAACCCGAAGATGATCATATGTGGGTGGAGAGCCATACAAAGCATGATATGGGGTGGAGAAGTGCAAGGTTTTGGTGGGATGTCGGTTGATGAGGTAGGTGGCTGTATGGAGAGCCTCAACCCAGTACTGAGGGGGCATGCTAGCTTCAATAACAAGTGTGCGAACAACATTGTTAATTGTGCGAATGGAGCGCTTGGCTTTGCCATTTTGCTGAGAGGTGTAAGGACACGACATACGGAGTGCTACGCTGTGAGTGAGAAGGAACGTGCGAGTAGAGGAATTATCAAACTCGCGGCCATTGTCGCACTGGATGGATTTGATGGTGTTGTGGCTACAGACCAAACAGAGAGAGAGATGGTAGTGGAGAGTGATGAAGATAAGTGTAATGGCCTTGGCCCCTCCCCATGGCTTACTCGCATATATATATACTCATGAGGAGTGCTTTTCCAGTTATACCCTTACATCCGGTCATCCCCTCTGGGGGCAGTTATGTCATTACACAAGGCCTATTCTGGGCCTTATAATCTTCTACCGGGCCTGCTGGGTTTAGGTGGGGGCCACCCCTACGACAGGAGCCTCTCATGGTGAAGGGCTTCACAGGGCCGAAGCCATGCCGTCGAGTCCTTTGGCCCCCTCCGTCCCCTGCGGCCTGTGAATTCCTCCAAGTTCGTGGTTGGGGAGCCTGAAATTTGGGATGGTGGCAGCAGAGGGTGGCGCCAAGTCGAAGCAGAGGCGCGCGCTCCGTCCCCTATCCTTCGAATGGGTGGCAACGAAGCTGGCGCCCACGTCGAAGTAGACGCGCGCGCTCCGTCCCCTACCCCTCGAACGGGTGGCGGCGAAGCTGGCGCCCAAGCCGAAGTAGAGGCACGCGCTCCGTCCCCTACCCTTCGAACGGGTGGCCGCGAAGCCGGCGCCCAAGTCGAAGTAGAGGCGCGCGCTCCGTCCCCTACCCTCCGAACGGGTGGCAGCGAAGCTGGCGCCCAAGTCGAAGTAGAGGCGCGCGCTCCGTCCCCTACCCTGCGAACGGGTGGCAGCGAAGCTGGCGCCCAAGTCGAAGTAGAGGCGCGCGCTCCGTCTTCTACCCTCCGAACGGGTGGCAGCGAAGCTGGCGCCCAAGTCGAAGGAGAGGCGCGCGCTCCATCCCCTACCCTCCGAACGGGTGGCAGCGAAGCTGGCGCCCAAGTCGAAGCAGAGGCGCGCGCTCCGTCCCCTACCCTCCGAACGGGTGGCAGCGAAGCTGGCGCCCAAGTCGAAGCAGAGGCGCGCGCTCCGTCCCCTACCCTCCGAACGGGTGGCAGCGAAGCTGGCGCCCAAGTCGAAGCAGAGGCGCGCGCTCCGTCCCCTACCCTCCGAACGGGTGGCAGCGAAGCTGGCGCCCAAGTCGAAGTAGAGGCGCGCGCTCCGTCCCCTACCCTCCGTACGGGTGGCAGCGAAGCTGGCGCCCAAGTCGAAGTAGAGGCGCGCGCTCCGTCCCCTACCCTTCGAACGGGTGGCAGCGAAGCTGGCGCCCAAGTCGAAGTAGAGGCGCGCGCTCCGTCCCCTACCCTTCGAACGGGTGGCGGTTGTGACCTTGTAGTCTTGTAGTGCGCTTTTAATGGCGGCTGGAATTATGCCGACGCCTGGCCTGACAGAAGTCAGGCTGTCGCGTCGTGCAGTCTGCCATGCTGCGGGTGGGGCACGTGGCGACTCATGACTGGTGCGTCGTGGGATGTGAGCGGTTGCGTGACCGCGGTCGTTCGCCTCGTCCCCCGAGAAGTTGGACGCGTGTTGAGGAGGTAGGGGCGTTGTGCGCTGCTTGGCCACCTACCATGCGCGGCCTTCTAGGTCCGGGCGGTTCTTCTTTCCAAATCCTGGACAGCCGAATCACCGGGAATTTGATCCGTCTGTGCGCTGAGCCCCAGAGCAGGCGAGCGGCCTTTATAAGGTGCTAGTGTTGGGGTGGAGGCACCCTTCCTCGTTTTGCTTTTTGATCTGCCGCTTCGCTTGCGCCCGCGCTAATTGTTAGGCCCCTTGCTCCTTTGCCTTCTTCTTCTCCTTCCCCTATCGTGAAGAGCAAATGGCTAGCCACGACGATGCCAGCTACCACCCCCGCAGCGGTTCCTTGCCTAGCCAGGGCGGGGGGACCCATCCTTCCTCAGGGTACAAACTGGTGCCGCGAGGGAGCTCGCGCGCCAACAAATTGTGGAACGCGGTGGAGCATTCGGGAGGCTCCTGCTCCCGTGTGCTGGGGAAGAGCCGCATGACGGAGGGGACGCTGCAACGGCTCGTGGATGAGGGGAAGATCGTGTATCGCGACGGGGCTCGCTTATCCCGCCGGGACGAGACGGAGCCGAAGCCCGGGCCCTTAGAGGCAATTGTTTTTGTCGCTTTCTTCGATGCCGGCCTTCGGATGCCCTGTACGTTGTTTGTGGGCGAAGTCCTGCGGGCCTACCAGTTGGAGCTAGTCCAGCTGACGCCCCACGCGATACTCCGCCTAGCTGTCTTCACGTGGGCGATGCGGACCGAGGGGTGGTGCCCTAGTGCGAGCCTATTTGCCACCCTGCACGATGCACACTGTCGACCCAGGAAGGTTGGCGACGCGGTGTCCAACTTCGGTGGTGTGGACTTCGTGCTCCGGGCGTCCTGCGCGACGTTGTTCCCTGTGCTAGCCTCGGCCGGTCATTTGACGAGGCCCGCGTTCGGGAGCAGAGGGCTCTGGAAGCCAACCTCCGCGAAGCAAACACTGCTATCGCCGCGAAGGATGAAGAACTTCGCGCGCTGGAGGACGCCCTGGTGGCCACACAAGTTGCAGCCACTGAAGCGCGGGATGCCGCGGCTGGGGAACGCGCCACCTTCGTGCAGCAGATCTCCGCCCTAGAAGGGGAGAACGCCCAGCTGGCGGAGGCTGCTGCCGAGAACCGCCTCGCCTTGGAAAATGCGTCTGCGTCGGCGTGGCGGGCCATGGAGTCTCTGAACCAGGCCCTTCGGGATCTGTGCGTCCGAGTGCCGGATACTACGCACAGGCCGGAGGCCCTGTCGGAGACGCTTGGGCTGATCGAGGAGGGGGCCGGCGTTGCTCTTTGCGGCGCCAGGACCTTTGGCGAGCACTGCAGCTATGTTGGTGCGTGCTTCGCCCTCGCCCTGCTTCATACTCGTGGGTGTAGGCATACCCATGAGCTAGCTAATCCTCAACTGGATCTGCCCGACCGACCAGAGGTTATGTCGGACGCCATCCGCTCCATTGGGGCTAGCCTGCAGAACTTCCACCAACGGATCTGGGGCCGCTTCGGGGAAGATGCAGCAAGAGTTGCCGTGCAGCAGACGTTGCATGGTGAGGGGGACCTCCTCCAGTGGCTTGAAGGGGTCCTTCAGCGCCGCGGCGACGACGGCGCGGGCTCGTCCGCACCGCGCCAAGGCTGAGCGGTTGGCCGGGTGGTGCGGGGGGATAATGTATCGGTTGTTACGCATGTGACCATGTAACCCCTTCGCTTTTGCAATGGAACCAAGTAGTACTTTATGCTTGGCGTTACCTGCCGCCGGACGCGGAGGATAGGTGTGCGCGTCTCGCCTATGCTCCGTGAAGTGGCGCGTGCGGAGGCAAAACTCGACGCTACGATTTCCTTTATAGTCCGGAGACTCGCGCGTGCGGAGGCGAACCTCGACGCTACGTCTTATTTAGAGTCCGTGGACTATTGCGTGCGGAGCTAGGCTCGACGCTACGTCTTCTTTATAGTCCGGAGACTCGCGCGTGCGGAGCTAGGCTCGACGCTACGTCTTATTTAGAGTCCGTGGACTATTGCGTGCGGAGCTAGGCTCGACGCTACGTCTTCTTTATAGTCCGGAGACTCGCGCGTGCAGAGCTAGGCTCGACGCTACGTCTTATTTAGAGTCCGTGGACTATTGCGTGCGGAGCTAGGCTCGACGCTACGTCTTCTTTATACTCCGTAGAGTGCGCGCGAAGGCGTCCCCCCGCTGCGTCTTATTTATACTCCGTAGAGTGCGTGCGGAGCTAGGCTCGACGCTACGTCTTATTTAGAGTCTGTGGACTATTGCGTGCGGAGCTAGGCTCGACGCTACGTCTTCTTTATAGTCCGGAGACTCTCGCGTGCGGAGCTAGGCTCGACGCTACGTCTTATTTAGAGTCCGTGGACTATTGCGTGCGGAGCTAGGCTCGACGCTACGTCTTCTTTATAGTCCGGAGACTCTCGCGTGCGGAGCTAGGCTCGACGCTACGTCTTATTTAGAATCCGTGGACTATTGCGTGCGGAGCTAGGCTCGACGCTACGTCTTCTTTATAGTCCGGAGACTCTCGCGTGCGGAGCTAGGCTCGACGCTACGTCTTATTTAGAGTCCGTGGACTATTGCGTGCGGAGCTAGGCTCGACGCTACGTCTTCTTTATAGTCCGGAGACTCTCGCGTGCGGAGCTAGGCTCGACGCTACGTCTTATTTAGAGTCCGTGGACTATTGCGTGCGGAGCTAGGCTCGACGCTACGTCTTCTTTATAGTCCGGAGACTCTCGCGTGCGGAGCTAGGCTCGACGCTACGTCTTATTTAGAGTCCGTGGACTATTGCGTGCGGAGCTAGGCTCGACGCTACGTCTTCTTTATAGTCCGGAGACTCTCGCGTGCGGAGCTAGGCTCGACGCTACGTCTTATTTAGAGTCCGTGGACTATTGCGTGCGGAGCTAGGCTCGACGCTACGTCTTCTTTATAGTCCGGAGACTCGCGCGTGCGGAGCTAGTCTCGACGCTACGTCTTATTTAGAGTCCGTGGACTATTGCGTGCGGAGCTAGGCTCGACGCTACGTCTTCTTTAAAGTCCGGAGACTCTGTGCTGCTTAGCGCGGACAGGGGATGCTCTTGGAACAGCAACCTTTATTGAACTCCCGTTTGCGCGGGCGAGCATCGCCTAATCAACAGGCCGGTGACCCTACGCCTACTGTGCTGCTTCTAGGCGTAGTATCGCCGCAACCTGTCCGCGTTCCATGTGTGCCGGAAGGCTTGTCCTTCAAGCGTGGCGAGGCGGTACGCCCCCTTTGGCAATGCCTCCGTTACGATGTACGGGCCTTCCCACTTGGATTCCAGCTTGCCGACGGTTTCTGCCTGAAGCGCCACTTTGAGGACGAGGTCCCCAGGCTTGAACCCCCGCGGGCATATAGAGCGGTCCCGAGTACGCATTGTCTGCCGCGCGTACTTCTCGACGTGGTGGGCTGCGTCTGCCCGTATCCCGTCGAGGAGGTCCAAGGACACACGGCGCTCCTCTTCGGGTGCTTGAACGAGGACCCTTCGCGAGCCGGCCTTAATTTCCTCGGGCGTCATTGCTTCGTCGCCGAAGAGGAGCTTGAACGGCGTGAATCCCGTTGGGCGCGTTACCGTTGTGCGAAGCGACCACAAAACGCTATGAAGCTCGTCTGGCCACTTGCCCTTCGGCAATCCCACCAGGCGCTTTTTGATGGCGGCAGAGATGGCGCCATTCGCCCGTTCGACCGCCCCGTTGGACTGGGGATGCCCTACCGAGGCGAATCGGAGGGTGATGCCCATGCTGTCACAATAATCTTTGAAGAGGGCGGTGTCGAACTGCAGGCCATTGTCGACCGTGAGCTCCCGAGGTACCCCGAAGCGACATATGATGTTTTGCCATAGGAAGCGCTGTATGGCCGCAGAAGTTACTTTGGCCAGAGCGATCGCCTCCGGCCACCTGGAGAAATACTCCAGCGCGACCACCACGAACCGGAGGTCCCCTGGAGCTCGGGCAAGTGGTCCTACTATGTCGAGACCCCAGCGCGCCAGTGGCCAGACCGGGGGGATTGGGTTGAGGCTTGTCGGGGGCCTGCGGATGATGCGCGCCATCCATTGGCACCCTTGGCACCGGCGGACGAGGTCCTGGGCGTCGGTGATGGCAGTCGGCCAGTAGAAGCCTTGTCTGAACGCCTTGCCGACTAATGACCTCGGCGCCAGGTGGGATCCGCATACGCCCGCGTGGATTTCCGCCAAGAGTTCCTTTCCTTCCTCCGTCGAGAGGCAGCGCAGGAGCGGCGCGCAAACCCCCTTCTTGTAAAGCGTCCCTTCAAACACCTGGAAGGACCGTGCGCGGTGCTGCAATTGTCGCAGCTCGGCAGGGTCCTCCGGCTCGGCGAGGCCTTGTAAAAATTTGAAAATGGGCTCCCGCCAATCTCCTGGCCGATCAATGCGGTGGACAAGTGCCGTGTCCCGGTTGTCCTGCGCGATGGCCGCCTTTGCTAACACCTCGTAGAATGCCCCCTCCGGGGGGGGCAGTTGTTGGCTGGCCGCCTTGGCGAGGGCATCTGCTTGCTCATTCTCCGCTCGAGGGATGGCCTTGACGGTGACACCCAAAAAGTGCCTTTCCCTCGCCCGTACCGCCGCGAGGTACTTGGCCAACTCAGGGTCCTTGGCTTGATATGACTTGTCCACATGGCCGGCCACCAAGCGCGAGTCGGTGCGGACCAACACCCGTCTCGCGCCGGCTGCCTTGAGCTTCGCCAGGCCAAAGAGCAGCGCCTCGTATTCGGCCGTGTTGTTGGTGGCGGGGAAGGCAAGACGCGCCGAGTACAGCAAACGCTGTCCCTCAGGCGTGACGATCACCGCCCCTACGCCCGCACCGGCGACGCTGTAAGCTCCGTCGATTGTAAGCGTCCAGACGGGGTCATCGTGCGCCTGGCCGGGTTGGGCCGGCGGGGTCCATTCGGCGAGGAAATCCGCCAGGACTTGGGATTTAATTGCCGTTCGCGAAGCATACGTCAAGGAGAAGGGAGCGAGCTCGGCGGCCCATTTACCGATACGCCCTGTGGACTCCTTGTTGTGTAGCATCTCGGCCAGCGGGAATGAGGAAGGCACGGTGATCGGGTGAGCCAGAAAATAATGCCGAAGCTTCCGGGAGGCCATGACCAGCGTGTAGGCGAGCTTCTCCAGCTCCGTGTATCTTGTCTTGGCGCCTTGAAGGGCTTCAGAGACAAAGTAGACATGCCGCTGCATGGCGCCTTCCTCTAAGACGAGGACGACACTGACCGCGGTGGCTGACGCAGCCAGATAGAGCAGGAGGGGAGCCTTTGGTGCTGGGGCGACCAGAGTGGGGAGGCTTGCCAGGTGCTGCTTGAGCTCGTTGAAGGCCTTTGTGCAGTCTCCGTCCCAACGAAACCCCTCGCACCCGCGGAGTGTCTTGAAAAACGGCAGGCCCCGCTCCGCCGCCCTGGATAGGAAGCGGCTTAATGCTGCCATGCGGCCCGCCAGCCTCTGGACCTCCCTCGTTGTCTTGGGCGGCTCCATACCCAGAATAGCGTCTACTTTGTCGGGGTTTGCCTGGATGCCCCGTCCGGACACGAGGAAACCGAGGAGTTTGCCCGCCTGTACCCCGAAGACACATTTGTCGGGGTTGAGCTTGATGCCCGCCTTCCGGAGGTTGTCGAAGGTCTCCTGGAGGTCCCGACCGTGTAGAGCAAGTTGCCGAGTTTTGACCACCACGTCATCGACATATGCTTCGACGTTCCTCCCGAGCTGGGCGGCCAGGGCAATGGCGACGAGGCGGGTGAAGGTAGCGCCTGCGTTCTTCAAGCCAAAGGGCATTCTGACAAAGCAGAACGTCCCAAGTGGTGTGATGAAACTGGTCTTCTCCTCGTCGTCTTCGGCCATGTATACCTGGTGGTAGCCAGAATAGGCGTCCAGGAAACTCATGAGCTCGCACCCAGCAGTGGCGTCAACCAGCTGATCGATGCGTGGCAAGGGGTAGTTGTCCTTCGGGCACGCCTTGTTGAGTGCCGTGAAGTCGATGCACATGCGCCAGGCCCCGCTGGCCTTTTTGACTAGCACCGGGTTAGCAAGCCATTCTGGATGGTGGACCTCGCGGATGACCCCGGCGCGAAGAAGCTTCGCCACCTCCGCTTTGGCCGCCTGTTGCCGATCCATCGACATACGCCGGAGCCTTTGCTTGACCGGCTTGGCGTCGGGGCGGACCGCCAAACGATGCTGGATTACCGCGCGATCCACGCCCTTGATGTCCTCCGGGGACCATGCGAAGACGTCCACGTTGTTCTGAAGCACCCGGAGCAGCTCCCGTTCGACCCCCGGTGGGAGCCCCTCGCCAATGGAGACAAACTGCCCCTCCGCCTGGAGCGGCACCTTCTTGACGCCGCCTTCGGGCCGAGGCTTGGGCGTCCACCCGGGGGCGGAGGGCCCAGCACCGGGCGCGCCGGAGAGGGCATGCACTGGGCGATGCGAGACGCGGCTGCCGCCTTCGGCACGTCTTGCCAGGTCCTGGTCGCCGAAGATGGTGATGAAACCCTCCGGGCCCGGGAGCTTTACACACAAGAAGGCGTGGTGCGGGATTGCCTCGAAAGAGTTGATGGCGGGTCGCCCCAGTATGGCGTTGTAGGGGTGCTGGATATCCACGACGTCAAAGGTGACATGGTCGGTCCGGATGTTACCTTTGTTGCCCTCCTGACGGAAGGTGACAGGAAGGGAAACGTGCCCCAGGGCCAGCAGCGGTTGACCCCCGAAGCCTTGAAGTGGAGCTCCCGGCTGCTCCAGCTGGCTTCGGGGGATTGCCATGCGGTAGAGGGCGTCTGCGAATAAGATGTTCGCGGAGCTTCCCCCGTCGACAAGGACGCGCTTGACTTCGCAGCATGCTATGTGGGCCTGGATGACTAGAGGGTCTTGGTGGGGGTACTCCACACCCCTAGCGTCGTTCAAGTCGAAGGTGATGTTGTGGGGCGGCATCCACATCTGCGGCTGCTCCCCAGGGGTTTTTGAGGAAGAGCCTCTGGTGATGATGTTGACGGTGTGATGCTGCGCGCCCTCCGCTGCGGTGGCCCGTGTGGGGCTATCCCTTGGGTGCCTCACATGGGCTTCGACGGGGGGGCCGAGAAGGCGGAGACCGAGATCCGGCCGTCACCCTCCGCAGCTCCATCACCGCGATGCATGCCCTTGTGTAATGATCGCCGTAGTCGTGTACCTCGCACCACTTACCATAGCGCAGAAGCTCCTGCTCTGCGCGAGGTTGGCTGGGGTAGTCAAATCCACCCTCCGATCCCCGGACTCCCCTCCGCGAGGCGGGGTCGGGTCCGTGGCGGGTGCTCTCGGTGGCGAGGACGTGATGGGCCGTCTGCGACCGGCGCTGGCGGCGCCGAGGTTTGGGCCTACACCGTGACGAGCCTTCCTGTATTCCGTCCTCACCGCCTCGGGGAGGGCTGCCTCGGGGCTCTCGGCTACGGCCCGACTTCGAGGAGAGGCCACCCGCCCCGACCTCGCGCGGGGGCCGCTCCTCGCGGGCGAGGCCGAGAGCGGTGATGCTGCGTCTTCGTGCATCCTCCTCCGCTCGCGCGTACTCGTCCATTTTGTCGAAGAGCTTGGCCACTGTCGTAATTGGCCTCCGCGCGTTGTATTCGGCCATCGGGCCCGGGCGAAGGCCCTGTATGGCTGCTTTAACGACTGTGATTTCATTAACATCATGTACCTGGCTTCGAATCTTGGCGAAGCGCTTGAAGTAGTCCCGGAGCGTCTCCGAGGGTCCTTGCTTCACAGCGAAGAGTTGGTCCGCATCGATTCGCTCGAGATGATACCCTTGAAAGTTGGAACGAAGCCGGTCGCGAAGCTGCTCCCACGCATAGATGGAGCCGGGCTCTATGGTAAAAAACCAAGAGAGCGCCGCTCCATGCAGTGCGAGGGGGAGTCCCTTCGCCTTCGTGGTGTCGTCTCCGCCTGCGGCCTCGATCGCGGTTTCGTACACGCGCACGAACTCGCGAGGATCCGTGTCGCCTTTATACGAGCCGATGGCGCTAGGGAACTTGAAGTCTTCGGGCCATGCCGCCTGCTGCAGCCCCGCCGAGAGCGGGGACTCCGGATCCACGCGTCGCAGCGGCACGCGGCTGGACGCGGGGGCTTCGCGACTGTCCGCCCTTTCCGGCGCGGGCTCGGACGCGGTTGCTGGCGCAGCCGGCTGACTCCGAGCCTCTTGTATATCTCTGACGGCTCCGCGAAGGGCCCCCAGCTCCCGCTGGAACGCGTTGAGGGCCGCCAGCAGGGCGCTTTCCATCCCCGGTGTGGTGGCGGCGACGGGGTCGGCTGTCGTTGCGTCGGCGGGGTCGGTTGTCGCCGCACCCGTGTCGACGCCTTGGACCGCGGGGTCCGTCCTCGTAACGCCAGCGGTGGGGTTGATCGTCGCGGTGCTGGTGACGAGGTTGGTCGCCGCCACGCGAACGTCGACGTCTTCGGCCGCCGCGACTGCATCGCCACCCGCGTCCGCTGCTGTTGACGGCGAAGCCCTGGTACTCCTACGGCGCTCCGGCCCGGCCGCCTTCTTGCCCCTCGCCGCGGCTGAGGAAGCTTTTTTCGGTGCCATCTTTTTTCTTCAGTCTTCAGGCTTGTCTTCGTCCTCCCCACGGACGGCGCCAACTGTTGTGGCTACAGACCAAACAGAGAGAGAGATGGTAGTGGAGAGTGATGAAGATAAGTGTAATGGCCTTGGCCCCTCCCCATGGCTTACTCGCATATATATATATACTCATGAGGAGTGCTTTTCCAGTTATACCCTTACATCCGGTCATCCCCTCTGGGGGCAGTTATGTCATTACACAAGGCCTATTCTGGGCCTTATAATCTTCTACCGGGCCTGCTGGGTTTAGGTGGGGGCCACCCCTACGACATATGGTTTTGCCAAACTGGGTGTGGACGTACGCAAAAAAGGTGGAGAGCGTGGGGAATGTGTCCGACTTTGAGCGTAAAGGAAACGTCCAGAAAAAAATGAGAATAGTCGTCAAGGATGACTAGATAGTACTTGCAACCGGAGATGCTAGCCACAGGGGAGGTCCAAAGATCACAATGTATTAAATCAAAAACATGACTAGCTCGCGAAGATGAATGAGTAAAAGGTAAACAAACATGTCGACCCAAATGACAGGCATGACAAAGAGTATCACGAGTGTTTTTAGAACAAGGAATAGCTGTGGAGCTGACTAGGTGATGCATTGCGTCGGTGCCAAGATGACCGAGACGACGATGCCAAAGGGTGGAAGTGGTGGCGACCATGGCATGAGGACGGGGCTGGGAGGACAGCAGCGGGTAGAGGTCTCCAGTGCTATTGCACCTGGCGATCACGCTCCTAGTACGAAGGTCCTTCACAGAAAGACCATAGGGGTCAAACTCGACTGAGCAATTGTTATCGATAGTAAAACGATGAACAGAAATGAGATTCTTAATGATCTGTGGTGTGACTAACACATTGTGAATGGTAAACTGACAGTGGGCAGTGGGGATGTGTGTAGAACCAACAGATGTGATAGGAATCAAGGAGCCATTGCCAACAACTATACTGGAAGGAAGAGATGGAGAATGTGGAGTGGAGGAGAGGTTACCGGCGTCCGATGTCATATGGTTGCTGGCCCAAAATCCATATACCAATCAGTGGATGGCGGTGGTGTCAGCTGCATCGTGCTGAAGGCGTTCGAGAGGGAAGCCTGGTTCCAAGTCCCGTGGCCACCAAGAACGGGGGACGGCTGCTGGAACTGAGGGACGCCGAGTAGCCCCGGCACATAGCCAGGTAGGGTGACGCCCATGCTGGAAGGGGCGCCGTAACCGAGCGGTAAGCCGGTGAGATCGACGGGCACTAGCCCGACATGCCCGACGTGCGCAGTGAGCGCATGAGAAGGCGCATGCTGCTGGTGTGGGGTAGTACCGCCGGCCGGAGGACGCGGGGCATTGATGGGCCAAACCTAGACGGTACCCGTCCAGGGGTTAAAGAAGGACGGTGGCCAACCGCCGCCAAGGGGCCATGTTGGGGGCCGGACTGACTGTTGCCACCACTGTTGTAGTGGTTGTTGCGGAGGCGACGGTTGTTCGGACGGTTGCCGCCGGCAGTGGCCGAAGTCCCACCACCGGTGGACTGCATGGCACCGTGGGTAGCCCCCTGGGTGCCAGGCGTGCCGCGGCCAATGGTTTGGGCGCCACCGGATGCATGGCCCTGTGTAGGCGTGCCAAGGGCAAGAGCGCGGGACCCCTGGCCGGCGGCGAGCAGGGCGGTGGAAGACGACCGAGACTTGTCGGCAAGGGTGATCTCTTCGAGAAGGAGGTCGTTGCGAACGTCGAGGAACGACGGGAAGGGCTTCTGACGTTTTAGTAGGGCGGCCATATGTGCATATCGTTCATTGAGGCCGCGCAAAACTGCTAGCACGAGGGTACGATCAAGAACCGACTCATCCAAATCGCCGAGTTGATCTGCCATAGTCTTCAATTTGCGACAATAATCTGAGATATTGAGATCACCTTGAATGAAATTGCGAAACTCCGTGTCAAGAATCATGGCACGAGTTTCTTTGTTGCCGACGAACTGATCTTCAAGCGCAAGCCAAACCTGGCGGCTGGTAGCGCTGGGGGTCATGACGGGCTCGAAGTGGTTGGCAGAGATGGTGCCATACAACCACGAGAGCACGACGCAATCCATGCGATGCCATGCTGGGATGGTGGGGAAGACGTCATCGGAGAGCACGTGATGGGTTAGCGAGTATTTGCCGAGCGTGATGAGATGCAAACCACAACACTTGGAGTAGGACGTCGAGCCGACGTCAAGAACAATCGGGATCAATGCCCGGATGTTCTGGATAGCGACGGCTTGGGCGTGGAGGTTGGCGACGATGAGGGCGTCGTCTTCCTCGGCGCGGCAGCGTTGCTCGGCGTCCGCGGCGGCGCGGCGGCGAGCCTCCGCCTGGCGGTCCTCCGTATCCTTGCGGACACGGTCCTGCTCCTCCGGGGTGAGATCACCGGCCATGGGGTGCAGACGGGGGACAACGCAGGGGCGGCGACTAAGATGAGAGGAAAGAGCAGAAGCGGCAGAGGGAGGTCACAGGGGCGACCGGTCTGATACCATGAAAGCGAAAATAACTCACGCAATAATGTTTCCATTGGCCAGTTAAGGATATTTATGGTTGGATTACAACTAAATAGGAAACGGATCACAACCGAATTGGAAACAAAGCAGGAATCCTAGTCATGCTAAATATAGCTAACTGGCCGAGACTTGCGGCACTATTGCCGATCCGGCAATGGGCAAGATTACGTGCTAACATAAAAAAAATAAGAATAAGCAAAGATATATTGTCTCTGTTCTTTGTTACTTATCGTTTTCAATATCTACAGTCTTCAATATATCCATTTGACCACTACTTTTCCTGATTTTATATTAGAAAACATTATTAAGATAACATGAAAGTTTTTTGATGATGAATTTGCTAGTGTAATTTTTGTTTGGCAAATCAAAATAATTTTATGCATGTTTATGATCAAAGTTTAAAAAATTTGATTCGCTTCGTGCATTCTAAAACCATATGGAAGAACGGATAGAGTAATAGGAAAACGGAACCGTGACATAGAGCCTCGCAATTCATGCCTGGGGCGACCCGGCGTTTGCTCGGGTGGAAAGACACCCGGCTTCGATGTTTGTGGCGTGCGTATTTTTTGGATATGCTGTTTATGTGAATATTGGCCTCGCTCGTTTCGGCTTTAGCTTCTGGTTTTTAGATTATTTTTCACTATTTATAAATTTTGTTTTTTCTGAACTTTTGACTTTTTTGAACTTTTTTGCCGGTTCTTTTTTTTCATGTTTATTTGCATTATACGTGATGGGTTAATATGTTTTTTCTATTTTCAAATTTTTTAAATTTAATTATGCTAAATAAACCTTTGTCAGATATAGTGTTTTTTTTCAGCCAGTTTTAGTGTTTTTTAGTCATAAACCACTAAAAAAAAGCCATAATGAGTATAGCCATCTCTTCGGTATTATTTATGTGAATAGTATCTTTTATATATATATATATATATATATATATATATATATATATATATATATATATATACACACACACGTAGGTATATTCAGTGATTAAAATATATACCCATGCTTCGGAGACTTCAGTCTCCGTCCCGTCTCAAACATGTACGTTGAATGCACCAACATTACGTGTACATGCGTCCCTATGGTACTCGTAAGTCGTAATCTTCAAAAAAAAAATCATGCTTCGGCGCTGATGGCAGCAAACACCAAGGGCCCCAGCTCAAGCCATCTTTTTCGCTTTGGTGAGGTTTTCAGGGTGGGTCGGTACAGATTCTCTAATAAAAAAGTCATACAAATAGAACTACTTTTGATTACTGAAACACAGTGCTACTGATTTTCTACACAGGCATCAGAAGAGTTGCAAGCTTGGCAAGAAGCTCCTTCATCACAGCAGGGCAGCTACTGACTAGCTGCTCGAAACCGTCCACCTCAGTGAACGCTTCCAGGTTGGTGCTGGAGCTGAGGAACTCGAAGCACGCCTCCTTGAGCACACGGCAGAGGTGCTGCTCTGCCAGCGCCAGCACGGTTGCCACCGAGCTCGCACGTATGTGCTCGCACAGCTTCTCCTCGCAGATCAGCTTCATCCTCTCGAGGCCGTACCTGTCGGCCGCCGCGAGCATATGCTGAGCCATCGTGCCTTCGCCCTGCTCGTCGCCGGTCTCCGGCAGCGAGTCGGTGTACACGAAAGTAAGCAGGGCGCCGAACACCTGCGCTTCCATGTCGTCCACACGAATGACGCCTGTGGCCGCGCCCTCCTTCATCGGGCCGAAGAGCTGGGCTCGGAAGACCGGGGACCGCACCGCGAGCACGCATCTGTGCGCGGCGAACGTCTCCCCGCTGACCTCAAAGGTCACGTCCGCGCCCTCTTCCCGCAACAGCAGCTCGCCGAGATGCCGGTGCAGGTCAGACGGTGGCACCGACACGAACGCCCGGGCCTCCGCCGCGCCGGCGAGCCTGTCGGCGAAGGTGATGTCGCACCGGACGGTGAAGCAGTCGTCCACGAGATAATCCGATCCGGCCTCCAAGTCTTCCGTGGCGATGAGATCCGGGCAGCACCAGGTCCGCTCGGTGGACCAGTCGAGAACCGGGCTGGCTCGAGCGCAGGACGTCACCAGCTTTCCTGTACGGTTGAGCAGGCTGAACTTGCACCGCGCGCGCAGGGGCTGAGCTACTCTGTCATCAAGAACGAGGCAGAAGGATATGCTACCAGGGGCGTCAGGCCTAAGTTCGTTGCAGTCACCTTTGCGATGGTAGGTAATGTGCCAGGTGTAGCCTCCCACGCTGAAACGCTGAGACTCCACGCCGTTGCCGGCGGGGCCACGACGATGCTTGGTTCGCGAGTAGCCAGCGATCCTGAACAGGAAGCACCCGCTCACGAAGCTGGCCTCGATCGGCGACGCAGAGCCCGACGAGCCGCGAAATGGACTGGTCCCAAAGCTCGACAAGCCGCGAAATGGACTGTCCGCAGAGCCCGACGAGCCGCCACCTAAACTGGTCCCAAAGCTCGGCGAGCCGCCAAATGCCATGGCGCGCACAAGGCTAACTGCAGCTGGAGTAGCGAATCAAACACAAGGAGGCGGTGGGAAGGGCGACGAGCAGTGGTGATCTGGAGTAATGAGGGACACTGGTGCGTGGGGGACACTGTTTCCCCCACTACATTTTTGAGATTATGTTTCCCACTCTCCGCTTACACTCCAGAGTAACGAGTATGTATTTTCTAAACCTAAGTGCAGGCTGCAGCTGCACCGCCTACTGTAGCCGTTTGATTCAGCCAAGAGATTTGTAAGGCTCAAAACGGTTTCTGTTTTTCAGCTTAGCTGTTGGAGAAGCCAAAAAATCATCAACAAAAGTCAGAAAGTCTCAACAAAAATTCATCAGCAAAAACCGTTTTAAATGCCTCTAATTTAGGGCATGAACAGTACAAGGAATTTGCTCATTTGAGCATCCGTTTTGGGGCCCAGCATATGTTTATTATTGCAAGTGCATCGATCTGCCGGAGGAAAAAACTAATAAATTAGATTTTTTTACTACACCAATTGCTTCTTCTGGGTAGTATTTTTTAATCAGTTCGTTTGATTTTGAGTTCTGACAAGGGGTGAAATGGGTTAGGATATGTGATTAACATTGCAAACCACATATTTGTATTCGATGGGATTTTCGAAATATATTAGATAAAACAATAAAGTATGGATGTCCAGTAAAATATAAAAAGGGATAGACTATTGCACAGGCGACTGAAATTTTTTTATCTTTCAGTCACCTAAAGTTGCACTTTGAATCACCTGAAGTTGCACATATTTTTTTGGAGGGGGCTGCAATTTTAGTTGATTGAAAGTGCAATTTCAGGTCATCTGAAGTTGCACTCTGAATCACCTAAAGTTGCAGCTGTTTTTTTGGAGGGGGGCTGCAATTTTAGTTCATTGAGAGTGCAATTTCAGGTGACTGAAACATAAAAAAATTTCAGTCGCCTGTGCAATAGCAAAACTGATATAAAAATGGGTACGAGAACAGTGAAATACTCAACTATTTCCATCTTAATTTAAGAAATATTTTTTCGGACGCTGTATACGGCTTGCACGCACACAAAAAAAGCACAATATGTACCGTATAGCGTGGATGACAACTTTCAGTCGTTCACTCGTTTATAATGTAAATTTACAAAGTATGATAAAGCATACAATTATATTCATGTTATTAATTAAGTATGATCGATAACTCTCTGATTTGTTATACAATTCATATCAGAAAAAATTGTATTCGTATTCTAGAAAAAAAAATATGAAGTAGGATATAATGGTTGTGATCAAAATGGCTGAAAAGCCTGTGGCTTATGGCTGAAAACACTGTAGCTGGCTGAAAAAAGCACTGTAGCTGACAGAGGCTTATTTACCATAATTAAATTTAAAAAAATTTAAAAATAGAAAAAACATATTAGCCCATCACGTATAATGTAAACAAATACGAGGAAAAAAAGAACCGGTAAAAAAACTCAAAAAAAAGCCAAAAGTTCAGAAAAAGATGAAATTTATGAATAGTGCAAAAATAAGCTGAAGCCAAAAGCTCAAGCCATTTTGATCACACCCAATATTACTTGGTCTCTACGTGCGCTCGTGCCGTGCTGGGCTGAACGAGACGAGCCTGCAGAGTGCAGACTGCTGCTTTCTCGTACCGTGCGCCGGACAAGGAAATAAAAAAGACCGAAGTCTCCGCTGCCTCTGTACGAGGACAAGGAAATGGACTCGGAACGCATGTACGAGGATATAGAATTTTTAAAACAATTTTTTCTCTGTACGTTTTTAATATTTATAGGATACATATGGATCTACCTATAAAATAACTAAATAAAAAACTAAACTTTCGATATAAATTTATATCAAAACTCTAACATCTAACCTACCAAGTAAGTCGTGGAAACTACATAATATGTGGTAGATTTTGATTATTTCCTGACAAACTGCAGTGCTAGTGGAGGGAGCTCTCCTCCGAAATGATAGCCCACCTCTGCAGCAGACGGGACATAAAGAACTTGAACCTATGGAGAAAAGAGAGATAAAGGTTCCTGCAGCACAGCACTCAACGGGTGTTTTGACTGTTTTATGCAGCAGATATGGTGAACGACAGGTCAGTCGGTCAGATATATCCGGAGGTTTGGACATTTGTACGCCCTAAAAATACAAGTATAATATGCTGTCCGCAAACATTTATGCTATCTGATAGGAGAAATACTGCCCGAGCGCACGATTTCACTGAGAGATTCCCGACCGCACTTCTGCCTTCTGTCCAATCCATCCGCCGAAAGCGCTTGCGCCTGCGTTTTTTTTCAAGCCGCTCGCACACGCGTCTATTGCAGATACATATGGCCCCCCTAATGTTTTGGTATGTCTGATGAGTCTGCGCAATAAAATAGCTTGAAGGTCACTTGATGAGCGGATGCATACGGTTTCATTGCAAGACAGAGCCTCATTTGGAGTTGGAGGGAAGACAGCGAGAGAGGGAGTGATGAGAGGAAAGTAAGGAGTTAAAACACAGAATTTTGAGTCATTTTCATTTCGAATCAGTAGATTTTGTAATTATGAAAGTTGTAGATCACCTTATGAGCTTCAAGAAGAGGTAATTTTTGTACCTGTGCAACTATATCTCTATCAATGTTATTAGCACGTAATTAGGCAAACCGCCTTTTGTTAATGTTGTTATATGCCAATCTTTCATACGATGTGTATTTGTAGCTAAACTTCCATATATGACGCATGATGTATCGTAGTGCAGATAATGTTGTACTTTGTTTTTTTGTGAAGATACATATTATAATGTAGTTTGTTTTTTGTGAATATATGTACAACAGTAGTTGGATTAGAAATAAGAATGTTACAATTAGCAGGCTTAGTGAAACACCAGAGACAATATGTAGAATTAAAATTGGAAATAAATTTGGATGATTAGAATAAAAATACAACAAAAGTAACACAAAGGTATAGTAAATTTAAATCGGAGCGCTTGATGTTTTTCAAAAGAAAAGGCTACTAAGAAATTAGAGTCCGCTACAAAGGGCTATGGTTTATGGCTTTCGGCTGTAACTGTTGGTTTTTGTCTGAAATTGTATTATAGTGACTGTTAGTTTTTTCCTCAGTCATTCAATTAATGAAAAATTGAAAATACTGTTATATTTTTACGGACAATGAAAAGAAAAAAAAATAAAAAAACAAAAACAAAAGAACCGAAAGTAGAACACGATGCGTTTTAAGTTACTTCTTCCTTAAATAGAACAAAAACTAGAAAAAGCCAGAAGCCGAATTTGTTTGCCCCATCCAGCCAAACTATCCAGGATATCCATAATTACATTGTACATCTGTGATATATAATACGATAGCATTTTATGATTATTAATCCGAAAAAGAACATGATTTTTTTACTATTTAGGCAAGGAGAGACAGACTAACAAAACAACAAAATTGGTAGGGTGTTCACTGCAGCAGAGATGGTGAACGACTGGGTAGATATCTGCTTGAAGCCTGCACTCCAGGCCTCCTCCGATGTTAACCTATAACGTTAACGACATACCCCATCAGTGCATAAGAAAAACAACAAGACAACTCCAACAAATTGAGCCCTTGAAACTTTTGTTATCGAAGATGAGCAATGGTTACATGAATGACCATTGACCATCATGGACAAAAACTTGAAAAAACAACAGAAAAATTAGCTTCAGGTAACAAAAACTGTAAAACAAATAGGGCAGCAGTACTTGGAGGCCAAAATTTACAAACCTTTGTGTCATCACTCTTGCACTATCATTTCATAAAAAACATTATCGCTAGTAAATGCAACCACAAAAAATTTTAAACCCTGTAAGTGCTTGCCCTCAGCAAGTAAAGCAAACATTGTTTCTCAGTGGATAAAACACCACTGTCCGGATCCAGCATTCCAATTTCCAAGTCATACTCTAACGGCACCTGCCAAACACAGAATTTTGGACACATGTGGACCCCTAGACACCGAAATTTCGTTTTTGGCCCCCAAACCAAAAAATTTCTGTTTCTGGACCCCTCCCGACCGCCCGTCCTCCGTGTGCCGCCACGTGTCCCGGTCGTGCGGTCTGGTACCGCACGACCGCACTGTTCACCGGTCGTGCGGTACCAGACCGCACGACCCGCCTGCCGAGCGCGCCACCGTCCGGCCGAGCGCGCCACCTCCCCTCCGACCGCATGACTGCCCCTCCGACCGCGCGAGCGCTCTGCCGACCACGAGAATCTCCCCTCCGACCGCACGTCTCTTTGATGTCTCATCCATCCGCCGAAAGCGTCGCGCGTTGGCTTTTTTTGATGGCGGTGGCACACGCGTCTGCAGCCCGGTTGCATGGCCCCTCCGCTTGACTGATGAATGCGTGTTTAAATGGCTGGAACAACAATGCATACGATACAGGAACCTCATTTGCATCTGGAGTGAAGACCGAGCGAGCGCGAGGAAGGCAGTGAAAGAAAGTAAGGAGTGAAAACACGTAGCTTTGAGTTGTTTTCGTTTGGAATCAGCGGATTTGGCAAGTACAAAAGTTTTAGATCGTCTCGTGAGCATCAAGAAGAGGTAAGTTTTGTGCCCATGCAACTATCATTTTATGTATGTCATTAGGCTGTAATTAAGCAAACCATCTTGTGTTACTGTTATTTTATGTCAATCTTTTATACGCTATGTATGTATAACAAATCTTGCATATGTTAGGCATGATGTATTGTAGTGTATGTAGTGTTTTCCTTTTTTTTGAACATACGCACTGTAAAGTAGTTTCAGTTAGGTGGAAAATATGAAGTTGTAGTGTGTAGACGTTGAGAAAATACAAATTTATGTTAGAGCAATTGTAGGTGATAACAATAGTACTAGGATTAGAAGCATATGATTAGTACGCTTAGGGAAGAACTACATACAGTGCGGTAGGTGGTAAAAATAAATTAGAAATAAAATTGGTAGATTAGAATTAAAATATGATAACAGTCATAGAAAGTTATAGTAGAGCTACATAAAGACTATATTAAGTAAATGTGAGAAAAAAGATTGTAGTGTAAATAATGTGTAGGTGTTGAAAAGGTAAATATTTATGTTGGAGCATTTGTAGGTGCTAAATTTATAGTAGTTAGATTAGAGACAATTTGTATAATTAGTATGCTTAGTGAATGACCGTAGTATGAAGGTCATTTGATGGAAATAAAAATAATATGAATATTTAATTTGATGTATGTTACAATTTGAAAGTAAAATAGTTACAAATAAATCGTAGATTTAGAAATACAAAACATATACTAATCGAAACTGTTAATTAGATGGTACGATTGTTACATGCTGTGTACTAAAATGGTTGATTATGCACCTATGTTAGGTACGCAATGGCTGGCATTCAAGAATTGTTCGTGTTTTATGGGAGTGGTCTCGTACGCGATGGGGTGTACGGGGCGGACCTGTCAAATTGCGACCGGACCGTGATCCGGGCACCCGGTCTGAACGCCATGAGCTTGTCTAAGCTACGGAGGTGTGTCCGTTCGGCGTTCGATCGGCACACCGCAAGGAAGAAGTTACGGATTGAGGCAGTCTATGCCTCAATGGTGGGTGATGGAAGGGAGAGCATATGGCAACTTCTGAAGGTGACCAATGACGCCTCATGGGCAAACTACATGGAGGTCGTGTGCAACCCTAATGCTACGATATATGCCAGGCCAATGGTGTATATCGAGTTCGTGGAGAGGGCAGAATCATCCGCCATGGTTGGTTCTGATGCCGCTGGTGGAGATGTAGAGCCTGGGTTCATCTCCGGAGGTCATGAAGACGCTTCTGCGGGAGAACATGTGGGCGAGGAAGTGGGTGATGAAGACCTCAGGAGGCGTGCGGAGAATTTCCAGGCCAACGAAGGTGTGGACCAGAGGTGGTGGGCCGCCCGTATTGACTGTCATGAGTATCATGGGGACCAGGTGGAAGAAGAGGGCAGCGAGGAGGACGAGGAGGTGGAAACATGCAGTTCTGGAGAAGACGAGGATGGCGAAGGTGCAACTGGAGGGGTGGTAGGTCGTGTTGTGACCACGGACGGTGCGTACGTGTCGTCCAGACTGGATGACAACGCAGCGGCAGCCCTAGTTCTGCCACAGGCGGAGGGGGGAGAATGGGGGTTCAGCTAGGGCGCACTCTTTTTGGGGCAGTGCTTCCGTAATAAGAGTGCTGTCCAGCAGGCTATTGCTAGACATGCCGTCAACATAAGCCGGACATATCGGGTTCACAAGTCAAAGCCGGACACGTACGTTGTGAAGTGTGTCGACGGGTCCTGTCCTGGCAAAGTTCGTGCACAACGGTACAAGGGCGTTGGCACGGAGTTCCGGATAACGGTGCTGCAAGATCACAGTTGCGAGCTTGCGGGGCCAATACATAGACATCGCAACATGACATCATCGTATGTTGCGGAGCTGGTCACGCACCTCATCCAGGCGGATGTGTCCATTGCCCCGAAGGTTCTAATGGCAGAAGTAGCGAACATGGCGGGCTTCGAAGTGAGCTACAAGAAGGTATGGCGGGCGAAGCGAAAGGTGCTGCACCGTATGTGTGGGACGTACGAGAAGGCGTACGACTTGGTCCCAAGAATGCTGCAGCAAATTGCACAATCAAACCCAGGCACGTACATAAACAAACAGGAGAGGGTTCATCCTACGGAGGGCCCGAATTGTTTCATTCTTGACAGAGTGTTCTGGGCCTTCCATCAGGCGATACAAGGTTTCAGGTGGTGCCATCCAGTGCTAACCATAGATAGGACGTTCCTATCCGGGAAGTACAAGGGTACTATTTTCACCGCAGTTGCAGCCGATGCAAATGACCAGTTACTCCCAGTGGCATTTGCAATTGTGGAGAACGAGAATGCGGATAGCTGGCTTTGGTTCCTTTGCAATTTGAAGCATGCCGTAGTGCAAGAACGCCCTGAAGTGTGCCTTATCTCCGACCGCAATGCAGGCTTGCTGTCTGCGTTGCGAACGATGCAGAATGGGACGCAGCCCCCCTTCTAGTGGAATGATGTGAAGAACCGTTGGTGCATGAGGCATATTGCAGCGAACTTCCACAGAAGGTTCCGTAGCAAGGAACTAATGAAGATGTTCAAGAAGCTATGCATGCAGAACCAGAAGCGGAAGTTCGACACCTTGTGGAGGCAGCTCGATCAGGAGGCTACCAAGCATGTGCATACAGAAGCAGGGGCCGTGGAGGGGGGCTCCACAAGAGTCGCGGTATTCACACAATGGGTTCAGTCCAATGCACCTGACTTGGAAATGTGGTCTTTGTTGCACGACACCGGTGGCGCAAGGTATGGGATCATGACAACCAACATGTCCAAGGTTTACAATGGTGTCTTGAAGGGGGTCAGATCTCTGTGATCACGGCAATCGTGGGCGAGACTTGGAACTGTACCGTCGGGTACTTTGTGAATAGAGCCATGATGGCGAAGAAGCACTTGGATGAAAACAAGCAATACTCTGAGGTCATGCAGACCTTCATGGACAGGAAGATGGAGAGGGGTCGATCCCACATTGCTCAGCCCATTGATGGTTTAAGGAGGAGTTTGAGGTCCGCCTCAGGCAGAAGTATGTCATGGGTCATATTAGAGGGGAGCGCAAGCAGGTATGCACGATTGATGAGAAAGCATCTTGCACCTGCAACAAGCCCCAGCTTCTGCACAAGCCATGCTCCCATGTATACGCGGCCTGCGCAGTATGGCACCAGGCGTCGGCACAGTACATCTCCAAGTACTACGACATGCAGCACTTGTATGCAACCTGGAGTGCAGAGTTCAATTCCTACGGGGGTAGACATGCACTACAGGGAATTATGGCCAGGGGAGATAAAGTGGGTGCCCAACGATGCACTGAAGAATGTCGGTCGTGGAAGACGACAAAGCCGTCACATCCGCAATGACATGGATGACAGCCAGCGAGGGGATCGTGTTCGGCGCCCGAAGTGTAGGCTATGCAAGACGATTGGCCACTCCCTCAGCTAGTGCCCAAACAGGCCGGCATCAAGCAACTCTCTGTAGTACCAACCACAATGTTTTCTTGTACCCATTGTTGCTTCCATGTGTTCTGTGCGTTGCGATGTACCCTGCATTATTCAGGAGGTGTACGCTTCATTGTTGGCTCCATGTATCTGTGTCGTGCACATTACCATGTTATGTATGTTTTCGTACATTCCATATGTTTGCTAGTCGTGTGGGTCATATTCGTGTGCACATTTTATGTATGTTTTGGTACATTTTGTACGTTTCCCTATCGTTACATTTGTTGTTAATTATGTTGTCATTTGTTGCACATTTTGTTATAAATTTAGACTCACTTGTTATCCTTCTTTGGCATGACATGACGTTCGAGTTGCTAGACCCCCGTTGGGATGAGCACCACCGATGCCATGCGTGGTCGTCGGGGGACGTGCGAGGGCCTCCTTGCTTCGTCCTTAGGGGCCCTCGAGAGAACTGGCGTCTCGACCAGCGGTACATCCCACTACTACGGGACACCAGGCTGTTGTCCATTGCCCGCATGTTGGATCTACCGCATGCGTTCCAGTATGATGCGCCGCTGCTGTCCGCTCTCGTTGATCGATGGAGGCCAGAGACTCACACCTTCCACTTCCGGTGGGGGGAGATGCCGATTACTCTGCAGGACGTGACGATGCTTACAGGTCTACCCGTCTGTGGTGATGCTGTAGTGCCACCCCCAAAGGTAGCAGATTGGAAGGTCCGTCTGGGTCACCGGTTCAGTCTTCGGATCCTAGACAACGCAGCCGGTGTGCCACATGGATGGCTTCGTCGGTACATGACCTGTCCTGCACACGCACATGAGGAGGAGGTACGGACGCACTTCGTTGCGTACCTGCTATATCAGTTCGGGTGGGTCTTGTTCCCTAGCACCACTGGAGACTCCGTGCAGCCTAGCTACATACACCTAGCGGAGTCATTGGCGGATGGCTGGCCTGGTCAGGTGCCACAGTATAGCTGGGGATCAGCAGTTCTTAGCGCCACATACCGAGGCTTGTGTGATGCCTCGCAGCGTACCGTGGCCAGCGAGCCGGTCCTAGCCGTCTGCTACCTTCTCCTTCAGTTTTGGTCGTGTTGTGCACCCGGTCTGCCAAAGGAAGGCCTGCAAACGGGGAAGTGTTCCCACGACCACAACTGAAGGAGAAGGTAGCAGACGGCTAGGACCGGCTCGCTGGCCACGGTACGCTGCGAGGCGTCACACAAGCCTCGGTATGTGGCGTTAAGAACTGCTGATCCCCAGCTATACTGTGGCACCTGACCAGGCCAGCCATCCGCCAATGACTCCGCTAGGTGTATGTAGCTAGGCTGCACGGAGTCTCCAGTGGTGCTAGGGAACAAGACTCACCCGAACTGATATAGCAGGTACGCAACGAAGTGCATCCGCACCTCCTCCTCATGTGCGTGTGCAGGACAGGTCATGTACCGACCAAGCCATCCATGTGGCACACCGGCTGCGTTGTCTGGGATCAGATGACCGAACCGGTGACCCAGACCTTCCAATCTGCTGCCTTTGGGGGTGGCACTACAGCATCACCACGGACGGGTAGACTTGTAAGCATCGTCACGTCCTGCAGAGTAATCGTCATCTTTTCCCACTGGAAGTGGAAGGTGTGAGTCTCCGCCTCTCCGGCCTCCATCGATCAACGAGAGCGGACAGCAGCGGCGCATCATACTGGAACGCATGCGGTAGATCCAACATGCGGGCAATGGGCAGCAGCTTGGTGTCCCGCAGTAGTGGGATGTACCGGTGGTCGAGACGCCAGCTCTCTCAGGGGCCCCTAAGGACGAAGCAAGGAGGCCCTCGTGCGTCCCCCGACAACCACACATGGCATCGGTGGTGCTCATCCCAACGGGGGTCTAGCAACTCGAACGCCATGTCCTGCCAAAGAAGGATAACAAGTGAGTCTAAATTTATAAAAAAATATGCAACAAATGACAACATAATTAACAACAAATGTAACGACAGGGAAACGTACATAATGTACCAAATATACATAAAATGTGCACACGAATATGACCCACACGACTAGGAAACATATATAATGTACGAAAACATACATAACATGGTAATGTGCACGACACAGATACACGGAGCCAACAATGAAGCGTACACCTCCTGAATAATGTAGGGTACATCGCAATGCACAGAACACTTGGAAGCAACAATGGGTATAAGAAACCATTGTGGTTGGTACTACAGAGCGTTGCTTGATGCCGGCCTGTTTGGGCACTGGCTGAGGGAGTGGCCAATCGTCTTGCATAGCCTACACTTCGGGCGCCGAATACGATCCCCTCGCTGGCCGTCATCCATGTCATTGCGGATGTGACGGCTTTGTCATCTTCCACGACCGACATGCTTCAGTGCATCGTTGGGCACCCACTTTATCTCCCTTGGCCATAATTCCCTGTAGTGCATGTCTACCCCCGTAGGAATTGAACTCTGCACTCCAGGTTGCATACAAGTGCTGCATGTCGTAGTACTTGGAGATGTACTGTGCCGACGCCTGGTGCCATACTGCACAGGCCGCGTACACATGGGAGCATGGCTTGTGCAGAAGCTGGGGCTTGTTGCAGGTGCAAGATGCTTTCTCATCAATCGTGCATACCTGCTTGCGCTCCCCTCTAATATGACCCATGACATACTTCTGCCTGAGGCGGACCTCAAACTCCTCCTTAAACCATCAATGGGCTGAGCAATGTGGGATCGACCCTTCTCCATCTTCCTGTCCATGAAGGCCTGCATGACCTCAGAGTATTGCTTGTTTTCATCCAGGTGCTTCTTCGCCATCATGGCTCTATTCACAAAGTACCCGACGGTACGGTTCCAAGTCTCGCCCACGATTGCCGTGATCACAGAGATCTGACCCCCTTCAAGACACCATTGTAAACCTCGGACATGTTGGTCGTCATGATCCCATACCTTGCCCCACCGGTGTCGTGCAACAAAGACCACATTTCCAAGTCAGGTGCATTGGACTGAACCCATTGTGTGAATACCCCGACTCTTGTGGAGCCCCCCTCCATGGCCCCTGCTTCTGTATGCACATGCTTGGTAGCCTTCTGATCGAGCTGCCTCCACAAGGTGTCGAACTTCCGCTTCTGGTTCTGCATGCATAGCTTCTTGAACATCTTCATTAGTTCCTTGCTACGGAACCTTCTGTGGAAGTTCGCTGCAATATGCCTCATGCACCAACGGTTCTTCACATCATTCCACTGGAAGGGGGGCTGCGTCTCATTCTGCATCGTTCGCAACGCAGACAGCAAGCCTGCATTGCGGTCGGAGATAAGGCACACTTCAGGGCGTTCTTGCACTACGGCATGCTTCAAATTGCAAAGGAACCAAAGCCAGCTATCCGCATTCTCGTTCTCCACAATTGCAAATGCCACTGGGAGTAACTGGTCATTTGCATCGGCTGCAACTGCGGTGAGAATAGTATCCTTGTACTTCCCGGATAGGAACGTCCCATCTATGGTTAGCACTGGATGGCACCACCTGATACCTTGTATCGCCTGATGGAAGGCCCAGAACACTCTGTCAAGAATGAAACAATTCGGGCCCTCCGTAGGATGAACCCTCTCCTGCTTGTTTATGTACGTGCCTGGGTTTGATTGTGCAATTTGCTGCAGCATTCTTGGGACCAAGTCGTACGCCTCCTCGTACGTTCCACACATACGGTGCAACACCTTTCGCTTCGCCCGCCATACCTTCTTGTAGCTCACTTCGAAGCCCGCCATGTTCGCTACTTCTGCCATTAGAACCTTCGGGGCAATGGACACATCCGCCTGGATGAGGTGCGTGACCAGCTCCGCAACATACGATGATGTCATGTTGCGATGTCTATGTACTGGCCCCGCAAGCTCGCAACTATGATCTTGCAGCACCGTTATCCGGAACTCCGTGCCAACGCCCTTGTACCGTTGTGCACGAACTTTGCCAGAACAGGACCCGTCGACACACTTCACAACGTACGTGTCCGGCTTTGACTTGTGGACCCGATATGTCCGGCTTATGTTGACGGCATGTCTAGCAATAGCCTGCTGGACATCACTCTTATTACGGAAGCACTGCCCCAAAAAGAGTGCGCCCTCGCTGAACCGCCATTCTCCCCCCTCCGCCTGTGGCAGAACTAGGGCTGCCGCTGCGTTGTCATCCAGTCTGGACGACACGTACGCACCATCCGTGGTCACAACACGACCTACCACCCCTCTAGTTGCACCTTCGCCATTCTCGTCCTCTCCAGAACTACATGTTTCCACCTCCTCGTCCTCCTCGCTGCCCTCTTCTTCCACCTGGTCCCCATGATACTCATGACAGTCAATACGGGCGGCCAACCACCTCCGGTCCACACCTTCGTTGGCCTGGAAATTCTCCGCATGCCTCCTGAGGTCTTCATCACCCACTTCCTCGCCCACATGTTCTCCCGCAGAAGCATCTTCATGACCTCCGGAGATGAACCCAGGCTCTACATCTCCACCAGCGGCATCAGAACCAACCATGGCGGATGATTCTGCCCTCTCCACGATCTCGACATACACCATTGGCCTGGCATATATCGTAGCTTTAGGGTTGCACACGACCTCCATGTAGTTCGCCCATGAGGCGTCATTGGTTACCTTCAGAAGTTGCCATATGCTCTCCCTTCCATTACCCACCATTGAGGCATAGACTGCCTCGATCCGTAACTTCTTCCTTGCGGTGTGCCGATCGAACGCCGAACGGACACACCTCCGTAGGTCAGACAAGCTCATGGCGTTCAGACCGGGTGCCCGGATCACGGTCCGGTCGCAATTTGACAGGTCCGCCCCGTACACCCCATCGCGTACGAGACCACTCCCATAAAACACGAACAATTCTTGAATGCAAGCCATTGCGTACCTAACATAAGTGCATAATCAACCATTTTAGTACACAGCATGTAACAATCGTACCATCTAATTAACAGTTTCGATTAGTATATGTTTTGTATTTCTAAATCTACGATTTATTTGTAACTATTTTACTTTCAAATTGTAACATACATCAAATTAAATATTCATATCATTTTTATTTCCATCAAATGACCTTCGTACTACGGTCATTCACTAAGCATACTAATTATACAAATTGTCTCTAATCTAACTACTATAAATTCAGCACCTACAAATGCTCCAACATAAATATTTACCTTTTCAACACCTACACATTATTTACACTACAATCTTTTCTAACATTTACTTAATATAGTCTTTATGTAGCTCTACTATAACTTTCTATGACTGTTATCATATTTTAATTCTAATCTACCAATTTTATTTCTAATTTATTTTTACCACCTACCGCACTGTATGTAGTTCTTCCCTAAGCGTACTAATCATATGCTTCTAATCCTAGTACTATTGTTATCACCTACAATTGCTCTAACATAAATATGTATTTTCTCAACGTCTACACACTACAACTTCATATTTTCCACCTAACTGAAACTACTTTACAGTGCGTACGTTCAAAAAAAAAGGAAAACACTACGTACACTACAATACATCATGCCTAACATATGCAAGATTTGTTATACATACATAGCGTATAAAAGATTGACATAAAATAACAGTAACACAAGATGGTTTGCTTAATTACAGCCTAATGACATACATAAAATGATAGTTGCATGGGCACAAAACTTACCTCTTCTTGATGCTCACGAGACGATCTAAAACTTTTGTACTTGCCAAATCCGCTGATTCCAAACGAAAACAACTCAAAGCTACGTGTTTTCACTCCTTACTTTCTTTCACTGCCTTCCTCGCGCTCGCTCGGTCTTCACTCCAGATGCAAATGAGGTTCCTATATCGTATGCATTGTTGTTCCAGCCATTTAAACACGCATTCATCAGTCAAGCGGAGGGGCCATGCAACCGGGCTACAGACGCGTGTGCCACCGCCATAAAAAAAAGCCAACGCGCGACGCTTTCGGCGGATGGATGAGACATCAAAGAGACGTGCGGTCGGAGGGGAGATTCTCGCGGTCGGCAGAGCGCTCGCGCGGTCGGAGGGGCAGTCATGCGGCCGGGAGACCTGGCGTGCGGTCGGAGGGGAGGTGGTGCGCTCGGCCGGACGGTGGCACGATCGGCAGGCGGGTCGTGCGGTCTGGTACCGCACGACCGGTGAACAGTGCGGTCGTGCGGTACCAGACCGCACGACCGGGACACGTGGCGGCACACGGAGGACGCGCGGTCGGGAGGGGTCCAGAAACAGAAATTTTTTGGTTTGGGGGCCAAAAACGAAATTTCGGGTGTCCACATGTGTCCAAAATTCCCAAACACACGGCACCCTGTACTGAACAGAAGATGCATGTGCAAGCAAAACAATAGAATACAGCAACCGCTCGGTCCGGAGGATGTCCCTTACTTTTCTCCGTCGGACCCACTAGTCCTTAGCCTTTGACGTGAAGATCAACAGACACCAAAAGATGAATGTGTGGGACGTGACACCACATGATGCGCCTTCTCATTTCTGTACCCTAAAGGACACGTAAGTGATGCGCCCGACTCTTTGCTCTCTGTCGACGTTGGAATTTTGGACACTATTAGCACTATAGACCATTTAAATTTCAGATTTAGTCCTTAGAGAGATTTATTTCCGTTTATAGTCCCCTCCCGACTGCATGTTTTCGCTAGAGCTGACACATGTTATATCGTGCGGTCACCGACTGCACGACCACGTGATCGTGCGGTTGCCGACCGCACGTCTACTGTGCAGGCTAGTGGTGCGCTCGCCCACCGCACGTTTAAACGTGTACAGTGCAAATGGTGCGTTAACTGACCGCATGATTCCCTTCGCTGTCATGTCGACCTGCCGAAAGCACCTCCGTCCGTGGCTTTGCTGCTTGCTTTGGAATTTTGGACACTATTGACACTGTTGGTGCCGGCAATACCAAAAATAACCCCAGCGCAGCGAAATTCCCGCTCTGGCCCCCTGCCGACCGCACGATTCACCCGAGGACGACGCGTGGCAATCGTGCGACCGGGGAGCGCACGACACGGAGATCGTGTGGTCCCCGACCGCACGACTACTGTGCGGGCTGAACGTGCGGTCGGCGAGTGCACCACCATTGTAGCATGCAGGTGGTGCGGCGCCCGACCGCACGATTCGGTTGGTGAACAGTGTTAGGGTTAGGGTTTTACCGAGGGCTTCGGGTTTGCGCAAAATGAGTTTATAATTTTTTTGGAGTATGCAGCAATTTTATAATATAGAAGAGGAGATGCAAAAAAATATGAAATATATTTTGAAAATTCGTTATGTATTGCAGATGATACATGTAGGAAATATTTTTGTAGATTGTTATTTTTTGAAATATTTTCGTACATTCTTAACGGTACTATCGTCGTGCCTTGTTATAGTGCGGTTAATTTTCGGAAGAATTTTGTAGGGACGATTGAGCCCGAAATAACGCGTACATGTAGAGGTAATTTGTAATGCGGTGTAATGGTTGATGCGTTCTTGTATTTTGCACATTGTGAACGGTAAAAATATGTTCGATTGGCCAAAACATTTTGCGATCATGGTACGTTGTTGTAGTGCAAGAAATTTCATGAAAACTTTTCTGTGCATGACTAGGATAGGAACGCCTGGTCTGTAGGAAGGAAAGTGATGTGGAGCACGCGAAGAATTGAATGCAAAAGGACTACGACATTTTATGTTGGTACTTAAAATAAATTTCATAATAAACTTGGGAATAACATGATGCACACGATTTGGTTACAACAAACTGAAGTAGCCGTACGGTACATATGCGCCTTCTTGCAATTGAAATAAATTAGACATTTAGGCGAGTAGTGCGGAATGGCCCAACCAACTGTGTAGACCGGAGCCATTTTCCCTTCCGTGCGAGCTCGGCGTTGTAATCGTCAGTTTCCTGTTTGGCCTTGGCCGCCATTTCTCTTTTTTTCTCGCGTTCCCTCTCGTGAGCCTCGCGCTCCTTGCGCGTGCATGCCTTGAGATGATTTTGTGTCTCTCGACGTATACGTTCGGTTTGCTCATCTTGGCGACGCTCCTCCTCGCGGATCTCGTGTGCCCTTTTGTCACAGCGCAAAGCTGGTTTCTTTTGTCATGTCACTGCGCAAAACTGGCCTGTTTTATCATGTCACTGCGCAAAGCTGCCCGCTTTTGTCATTTCTTTGCACAAAGCTGGCCTCTTTTGTCATGTCACTGTGCAAAGCTGACCGCTTTTGTCAATTGTCTGCGCAAAGCTGGCCTCTTTTGTCATGTCTCTGGGCAAAGCTGCCCTCTTTTGTCATGTCACTACGCAAAGTTACCCGTTTTTGTCATTTCTCTATGCGAACCCTAGCTGCATATGCGCGTGCCACTACCACGACGGCCAGCCACGTCCAAGGCGGCCCCCTCAGGAATATTCCATGTGGGTGCCATGAGGCTCGTTTGGCATATAGGTAACAAGGTGTATGGTAGTACCTTATAGCAGTACGCACGCTTTCTACGATATGGAGTAGAGAGAGTGATTAAGTTAGTAATGTGTCATATTTTATTTCTTGTGTTCGTTGTTGTGTTAATGGTGTGGCGCTGGGACTGTTGTTTTGATTTATTTTCTTACCTGTAGTACTTTCTATATTTTCTGGATGTGCAATGTATGTGTTGTTTCGTGTTGTTAGTGCATGACGCCTTCTTATTGTGTGGTATCTGTGAGTGAGGCCCCCCCACTGAGCCTATAAGAGGGAGCCAATCCTCACATAGTCCCTTGCATTGTTCTCCCTCACATCCTGAAATAGTTGTTCCCAATATGTGTACGTCTCTTTCGTGCTCACTCCCCCGGACACCGATATGAGTCAGCTCAGCATCTCTTCATCGGCACCCACGGTAATTTACCTAAAATGCAACACAGTTGTTACACGTAAGACCTCACACACGGCAGCGAATCCTGGCCGCCACTACTACAAGTGCCCCTTTCACTTGGTGAGTAAGATTGTTTCGGGTTCTTTTAAATTGTGCTGGTATGTTTCAAAATCTTCTTCTCATGGAATCGCAGGAAGCCCCCGGCGGTTGCCGATTTTGAGTGTGGGAGGATGAAATGGGCACTAGGACAGACATTGTTCGCCATGAGAGAGTTGTCGTGGGGGGTTGCGACCCCGTCCAGATGCGGCATCGTTTCGATAGACTGGAGTGGAAGATAAATTTAATGTTGTGTGCTATTTTCTTTCTTGTGTTTATTGTTATCATGAAGTTGTAGTGCTGGAGGTTGTTCTCGTCTCTGTTGGTAATGTTTTATGCTATGGTGTATCTTGCGTTTGTTGTTATCGTGTCTTCTCCCGCTGGAGAGTTAATCTATGTATGTGTAATGCATGCTGTGAGCTACAGTGCCCACATGCGTGCATACTTGTCACATTAGAATGATGCCTTAATTGTAGTTAAAATAATTTCGTAAGTACATTGCAGTACGAACACAAGAATCTTCGTAAATGATTGCAGGAAATCATGCGACGTTACAACAGCTCAATTACAAAAATTCATTGTGCATCTCGTCGTCGCCTCCTCGGACGGCGTATGTGATCCTCTGAGAATGTGAACCTGCTAGGGGAGTGCGGTGCATCTCGAAGGTCGTACTGCGAGGCCTGCGTCTGAGGCGGTGGTGGGTACAACTCCGTGGAGAGTTGCGACGGATGGCCGAAAATAGAGCCGAGCCATTCGGAGGAGGGGTCTACGTCCTGCTCAGATGGTACAGCTGAATTAGGCCATGGGAAATATAAAATGTTTATAATGAGTAGTAATATCATAAGGCATTTACCTAGGAAGTCTGAAACGCAGATGGCTGAAGGACCGAAAAGGCAACAGAGGGGGGGTGAATGGTGCCTTAAAATCTCTCCAAGTATTCACACAATCTTCTTCTCCAATAGCTACAAAGCTATGAAGGGGAAGATCGAATGTTCACTGGAGAACAGAAGATCAGACTGACACCCGAACTAGAACTGCCGCTGGCCGAGGACATAACAAGGCAGTCGAAAGGATCTATCGTGATCACTCTGACAAAGAGATAGACCGTCAGTTTCAGAGAGATCGAACGCCAACTCGTGGTCGATCAAGTCACTCGGTAAGACAGACGATCCACTGAAAACCCGAGATCTGACCGACAATAGAGACTGCACAGTAATGACCGAAAACAGAGAAGGCGCGCACGACCAACAAGACAAGCCAGAGCTCATGACCACTTGCTTTGATTTCCAAATATCTTGCGATTCACAAAGCAATCGGGTATGAGACTTTAGACAACGTTTGCTCACGTCCTTTGACAGAGAAAAACCAAGGCAGTGAAAAACTTCTTTGCTGAGATCTGGACAAACGGCGTGGTCGAAACCGAAACAGAGAATTCGGTCGACTCATGCACAAAAGTCTCAACGTGGTCGTAGCGAATGCAGAGCATGTACTCGGCGCACGACCGCGAGACGCAAACACTTCTCCGATTCGACTCTTGCTCTCGGGAATGAACTGGCCAAATAGCCTTGAGACAGATTCCCTGTTCTGAGCAAATCAAAACTAGGCCTACTCAAACCAAGAACACAAATAAACGAAGGAACAAAGAAAGCGCAAACAAATCATTCAAACACAAGACAGAGAACACAACTCAGAGTTTTCATTCCAACCATCAAGGAGTACAAGGAATCCCGATACGCCCGGAGAGCATAGAGAGGAGCTCACACCTCTTCTCTTTCTCTCTTTCTCGATTATTCATACATAGATTCTCCACTCATCCTCTCTCTCTCACACAATCCCAAGAACACACTCACAGACTCCCATGGGAGGGAGAGGCGGCTGCTTCCAAGGCCCAGCCGGCCAACTCACTCAAACTCGTGCCTCCCATCTCCCTTTTATAGCCTTACACCCGAGACTAACCCTAATGGATCCATCCATTAGTCCACACTGGGGCTAACCCGTAAACCCCCTCCTAACACCGGGTTTTACACACTGCACACACGCGGCAACCCGTTACAGCCGACAGCCGACAGGGTTACAGTGCTTTTACAGGAAACCGCTTCCCTTTGCAGGCCTGAGTCAATTCTCCAAATTGCCCTCACGCACCTTCCCGGAAGCTTCCCGTTTCCTTGCTGATCACGCACGACCGAACCTACCTCCAACCGATCGGACCTCCGACTCCTCCAGAGCCTAGTCCCGGTCCGCGTACGCAACCACCTTGAGTCCCAAGTCTTATTTGGCTTCACCCAGTCGTTCTGGACCTCAACATCTCCCATGTCTAGTCCCGACCACTCCAAGCCTCACCAAGACTTGTCTCCGCACGTCCGCGCCTGCCTCCGACCGATCGGACCTCAACTCCTCCAGAGCCTAGTCCCAGTCTGTTTCGCTGTGCACGACCGCACCTGGCCTCCTGACCGTCTGGACCTCAGCTCCTCCCTGAGCCTAGTCCCGGTCCTTCTTGCCGTTGCACGTCGCGTCCGCCTCCGGTAGCTCTAGCTCCGGTTCCTCGTCTCCTCGGCTTGCAACCACCTCACCAGCCTCGATCATCTTCGGCGTCTCCGACCGTCTGGACCTCAACACCTCCTGTGCCTAGTCCCGGTCCTCCTACGCCTCACCATGAAATAGCTCCGAAGTCCTGCAGCCACACAGACAAGCAAACCGTCACATAGCACCGCACCAGACAACAGACAAAGCATCGGTACAACCAACAAGTGTCACAGCACAAAACCTGATCGTAAACCCCCTACGACCACTCGAATGCACAACTCAAGAAATGGTCGAAGCCCTGGAACACTTCCCTGCTTCCTTCGACCACACAACATGTCGTTACGACCGTCTCACAGCTCACTACGACCATGCGGACACATGCCACAACCATCGCTAGCCGCTACGATATTATCGCATAAGGACCATACCCCATACGACCACTCTGTTGCACAGAACAGAGAAACCCTCCAGCTCACAAGAGCCTTCTTGCAGCCTACGACCACTCACTAGGCTGCTACGACCGCAAAGACACAAGCTACGACCATTGTAAGCTTGCAACGATTACCACACAGCGGCTACGACTACTTACTACCAAGACTGGTCGCTAAGATCACAAAGTCGAACCGAGCCTACGACCGCACACAACAACGCTACAACTTTATCGCTCAAAGTCTACGACCTCATCCCAAGTCGTTCTGTCATCTGACCGATCGAAATGATGAACCAATAAATGCACGAGGTCTACGACTTCACCACAAAGCCATACGACCGATTCCCAGCTCACATGGTCGATCCTAGAGGTCATACGACCAATTCCCATGTGTCTACGACCACGTTCAAACATCTCGGGCACAACCGACCGCCTACGACCCCAGAAGACTGCATCTGACGCGCTACGAGTGATTCCGACCATTACCGAGCACTTCCGACCGAGTCCCGCTGCATTTGGACCGCGTCCGATCGCTCCTCACGCCCGTCCAACTGCATCACAACGTGGTCGTAGGGCGCCGACTACTCAACGTGGTCGTACGCCCGAGCGCCGACTTCCGACCACAGCAATCGTAGATTCGACTTACGACCTCAGACCACGGCCAATGTGGTCGTAGCTGCTTCCGATGGCCTTCGACCATAGCCAGAGTGGTCGTAAACGCCACAACGTGGTCGTACAGCCTTCCGACCACGACCAAACTAGTCGTAACCTCTTCTGATGTTCTCCGTTCACACCCAAGGTGGTCGTAAAGCTATCTGGCGACCTCCGACCATGGCCAATGTGGTCATAGAGGCTTTCGATCAGGGCCAAAGTGGTCGTAAACGAGGTTTTCGGCTTCCGACCGCTGTCAGTGTGGTCGTAAACAGCATGGCTGACTTCCGACCACGGCCAAAACGGTCGTACTCTCTTCTGGTGCCCTTCGACCATGGCCAAAAAGCGCTGCGGTGGTCGAACACTTCCAGCCGCTCAAGACAACAAACAATGTGGTCGTAAGGCTATTGCCAAGCAAGTCGTAAGGGCTTAGGAACCAACAGAGAGACCCATTCTCCTCTCAAACTTCAAAAACCAAACTCAATCTCACTAGATTAAGAGTCAATTACTCATCACAACCATGAGGCGACCTCCACATGGTCTCTCAATCTCCCCCTTGATGAGTATATTGACAAACACAGAAAAAGGCAAGAAGATGAGTTTGTTTTTGAAAAGAAAAGGAAGGAGAGATGCATGAGCTAGACATGGTCTAAAAGAAGTGAAGACAGAACCCATGACCATGTTGGCAAAAAGTGTCCAATCTTGCTCATGGTCCAGAGACAAGAGCTGTTGCTCTCATGACCATTGTCAGAGCAAGACGACCAAGTATTCTCCCCCTTAAAGCCCTTTTCCAATCCTTCTCCCATCTCTTAATGCAGATTCCCATTCTAATGCCTTTTGCACCCCTTAATGCATTTTTCTATATCCTTCTCCCCCTTTTGGCAATAGAGTCATCAAGATGCAAGGAAGAAAAATAGAGCATGAATTAAATGGAGTGCCGACAGTTG